>CP144693.1:16096952-16764452 GCA_036885675.1 Vigna mungo | reverse complement strand
GTTGCTGTTAGGTTTAAATGGCTTTGGGCCTGGCTGGCGGGCTGAAGTTTCTTTCCGGCACCCTTCGTTTTCTTATCACACCCGCGCCCCACTTCTGCAAACAAACAAAATGAAAAAAAGGGCTTTGGGCCTGGGCCGAAATGTTTTCGTCTTAACACCATGCGCATTCCTATTCACACCCTTTCCAAAGGTTCATTTTGTTTCTGAAGACAAAGAGAGAGTTGGGCCAGAGCATATTAATTCGGAATGCACCCCCAAACTGCACCGCCGCACCCCTCTTGTTCATTTGGGCCTGAGCTAAAGAATTTTCTGATGCACCCCCAATTTGTTATCCCTACACCCCTATTCTATTGGGCTTTTCTTTGGTTTTTATTTCTTGTTTGATTATTAGTTTTTACTATATGTAGCCCCTTTGCATGACAAACCCATCCCATACCTTGCTTTTTATTTATTTAAATTTTTTTATTTTTTATTCATTAGGTTTGTTTATCTAAAATTAAATATAAAAATCTAAATATAAAATTTCTTTTATAAAAATAATAAAAAAATATTTTAAAGGTTTAAGCGTGTGTGCGATCATTCGCATCAGCCTCGCGCTAAAATCTTTTCTCCTTTTTAAATAATAAAATATTTTAAAGGTTTAAGCGTGTGTGCGATCATTCGCATCAGCCTCGCGCTAAAATCTTTTCTCCTTTTTAAATAATAAAATATTTTAAAGGTTTAAGCGTGTGTGCGATCATTCGCATCAGCCTCGCGCTAAAATCTTTTCTTCTTTTTAAATAATAAAATATTTTAAAGGTTTAAGCGTGTGTGCGATCATTCGCATCAGCCTCGCGCTAAAATCTTTTCTCCTTTTTAAATAATAAAATATGTTAAAGGTTTAAGCGTGTGTGCGATCATTCGCATCAGCCTCGCGCTAAGATCTTTTCTCCTTTTTAAATAATAAAATATGTTAAAGGTTTAAGCGTGTGTGCGATCATTCGCATCAGCCTCGCGCTAAGACCTTTTCACCCTTTTTATAAAAATCTTCAAAAACAAAAAACATCTTCAAACAACAAACAAATTTTCAGAAAGAACTACGTAACCCTGATTTCTCATTCTAAATGAGAATACGTAGGAGCAAGGTCAATCCTTGTCGGGCACAAAAATTAAAAAAATATATTTTGTCTTGATTTTTATTTTTTTGGGGAAAGTTAAACATTTTGCAAACCACATTTTATTCACGTATTTGATTAAAGGTACTGCCTTAGGGCAGGCGTTGTGGGGTGCTAACACCTTCCCCACACGTAACCGACTCCCGGACTTAGAATCCGGTTTTCGTGGACCATGTCCTTTCTTTATGGTTTTTTCCATAGTTTTCCAGAATAAACTATGGTGGCGACTCCAAAATCTCTTTTTCAAAACGGTTTCCTTTTTTGGATCGTCGTCGTCCCGTCGCGATTTTTCGGTTGCGACAGCTTGCTGAAGTTTCTCTCACAGAGAGAATTTGAAATAGGAAGAAGCTGAATCTCTTGGGGTTCCACTCTCTATTATTTTCCTCGTGCTTCCAATGGATTCCCCTTGTTTTTATTTGTTGGCTTTGCTTTTTTGTTCTCTGTTGTATGTGAATGGCATTTGCAGATAATGGTTGAGAATTGGGTGAGGGACCTCCAGAGCTAATGGTTAGGTGTAGGTTAGTATGATGGTCATGGGAAACGCGGTATAGAGGGAGATTAGAAAAATGGGAGAATGGGTTCTTCTCTGTTTTGCTTTGGTTTTGGTGTTTCTGATGGAGGAGGTAGTGAGTGAATGTATGGGTCTCTGTAAATGGAAGAGGTAGTGAGTGATGGGTTTTTGTGTTGATCCCGAATTGATTTTTTGTTTGGTGTTGATAGGGATGAGGAATTAGAATGGGTGTGATGGATGATGAGGCATGGTGTGTGTATGGTTCGGTGACAGAGCAGGTAGTGAGTGAATTGATGAATCTGTTGGAGGTGATCAATTGGGTGAGGAAGAGAAAAAAATGGTTGGTCTACTCCAGGAATGTGTGTGTGTGGTGATGTTTCTGTTTTGGAGATGAAAATGGTGGAGGTGGTTACGAGTCAGAGGTCGAGTGGAGAGGAGAGGAATCCTGTATGTGATGGAGGATGAGGTGTGGTAATGGATGAATCATGGATGGTGAAGGTGATCACTCTAGACTCTGTAAAAAACCGAATCTGTTTTGTGGTGAAAAAGAAAATGTGGTTTTCTCATGGAGAATCCATTCTGTTACGCCAGCTGCCAACAAACTTTTTTTCTTCTCTTTTTTCTTTTTTCCTCTTTTTTTTCTTTTTATTATTTTTTATAGAAAATCAAATTAAATAATAAAAGAAAAAAAAAACTAAACAAATAGTAAATAATAGGTAAAAATAATGAAACTAAAATAAAATAAAATAAAATAAAAAAAATGGAAATAAAAATAAGATAAAAATAAAAACAAGTTTATTACTTAATCACCCGACGAAATTGGGTGTTGACACTTGTTTATGTTGATGACATAATTTTGACAGGGAATAATAATTCCTTAATTCAAAAACTTTTGGCAAGGTTCAAAAATGAGTTTGCTATCAAGGATTTAGGTCATCTAAATTACTTTCTTGGTCTCGAAGTCCACTACACTACCAATGGTGTCTTTCTTAGCCAGACCAAATACGCTCAAGACATTTTATCTAGGGCCCAGATGTTGGATGCCAAACTGACAGCCACACCGCTCCAACCTGCTATTCAACTAACAACCACAGGAGATCCATTCTCTGATCCCACTCAATATCGCTCTCTCGTTGGTGCACTCCAGTATCTCACTATAACTCGTCCTGACTTGTCCTACGCGGTAAATTTGGTTAGTCAGTTTCTTCAAGCTCCAACAAATGATCACTTTCAAGCAGTTAAATCGCTGTCAAAGGCACCATGTCCTATGGCCTATCCTTCACCCGTGGAGCTTCCCTTAATGTTCTTGGATACTCGGATGCAGATTGGGCTCGATGTATTGAGACTAGGCGATCAACCTATGGTTATTCTATCTTCTTAGGCGGAAATCTCGTCTCATGGAGTGCTAAGAAACAACCAACCGTAGCTCGATCAAGTTGTGAATCAGAATATAGAGCCATGGCTAATGCAGCAGCTGAACTAATATGGATTACTCATCTTCTACATGATCTGCATATTTCCTATCAAGCGCCAACTCTTCTTTGTGATAACAAGAGTGTTATATTCCTCTCCCAGAATCCGGTGGCTCACAAACGCGCTAAACATATTGATATTGATTATCACTTTGTTCGCGAGCTTGTTCTACCTAACAAACTCATCACTCAATTCATTCGTTCTGATCTCCAGCTAGCAGACATATTCACTAAAAGTCTGTCTCGACCGTTGTTCTAGTTCTTCATAGTCAAGCTTCACGTTGGACCAAATCTCATGCTTTGCTTGAGGGGATGATAGGAAATAATATATTTGATTATAGTTTACCTTATTTAGTTTCTGCATAATTGATTCTGTCTTGAATAATTGATATATTCTTTCCTTAATTATAGAATCTAGGTATTTTGTATATTCTATATATTGTACGCGTGTTACTCCTTCCAAATCAATAAAAACACATTTGTTACAATCCTTACAATACTTGACATAATCAAAACAAGATAAATGTCAAATTAATCTCAAAATAAACTTATATTGAAAATTATTCAAGAAGAGTCAAAAGCAAAGGAAGAACTCAAATAATTATTTTCACTCTCAAGATATTATCATTTACGAGCTGTTACTGACTTTGAGTGGAAGAGTTTTTTCACGTATACTTCTTTCAATATTCAAAAATTGTAGCTAGAGCTCATTATTAAGGAGCCCATTAGCTTAAAGAGGAGACTTTCTTCCTTTCGCATCTGAGTTTTGGGAAGAACATTAGGAACATACATGGGTTAATGTTCGTTTAAGTTGTAAATTGTTATAAATTTTGCAATTTGTGCAATGTGATTGTTGTGTGATTTTTTTTGGATGATAACTCATTGGAATTGGTCCTCATTCAGTCTTTCTCACAAAATAATTTTAACTAAGAAAAATTGATTGAATGAATCAAACTAATTTTATTATGTGCTAGTTTACTTTGCTTTCCTATATTCGTTTTGTTATTGTCTCTCAGCTGTGCATCACTTATTTTACATGCTTTTCGAGGAGGGGTTCGTGTGGCACGTACAGAGGTTTCCGAAAGAGAGGGTTGAGCAGTGGGTGGGACTTGCTGGTTTTCGTTTTGGATGAGAAAAGGTGCATGCAACATGGTGCTCCGTTAATTGCTGGTAGCTGATTAAATAGTATTACTATATATGTGCATATAAGAACACCATTTTATCAGTTTCTGTTTTTTTCATGATATATGTATGGTTTAGTTTTACATAATCTCTGTCATGTGGTGTGTGGTTTGTTTATCTTGTTTCAGAAATCTTTTCCTATTTTATGGCTTAATTAGATCCTCTTTTAAAAGAGGAGAAATTATTTCATAATTAGAGTCATATGTTTTAAGTCTCCATGGGTTTTATTAATCTGTCTTTAAACCATCCAATTGAAAAAACAGAAATAACTTTCATTTAAAATGAAATGACTAATGTGATACTAAAAGTAAATAAAAAATATATAATTAAAATTTTGTAAAAAAATGTGATATGTTAAAATGTGATACATTATTCTTTTACTTTTAGATATGCTTGGTTTGTTGAGTTTTTTCTTCGTTTTTGTCTTATATATTTTAATGAATAAGTTTTATATCTTTTATATAATTCTTTTTATTATTAAAGAAAGGGTAAATTTACGATGAAAAAATGATAGCCTTTCTAAAAGCAAAACATGTTCCGTGGTATAATGAGCATTCCTTTTTTGTTATTATTAATCTGTTTCACATTACTATTAAAACTTGGTGTTTGACAAAATTGAAATTGTTGTTCTGTAGGCATCCTTTGTCTATTACATCAGGCCGAGGAGATGATTATAAGCTTTCACATCCGGACATCAAAGCTTAAGAATGTTTTTGTCATGTTAAACTTTGCCCAAGACAACCATTTTTCCTATAAAAATGTTGCATATAATATACCTTACCTTGTTATTCCATTATGCAGGCATGTCAAACAGCAAGTGGTGACCAGAGTGGTCTTCTGCGAGCTGATATGTTACAAGGCAACAACATACCAAGGTAAGTTGAACTATAAAGGCAATGATTTTAGTTTTGAAAACACCAAAACTTATTCTTAGTTTACAGATTGTAGAGAAATTGAAATTGTTTATGTAGGACAATACTACAAAAACTACAAAGTGAGCATTCTGGAGGGTCTAGGAATTGGAGCCACCCCTTTGGTCAGTATCTCAGACGTGCTAAACAACATGAAACAACAGACTCAGAAGAAGGGATGATAGAAAATGGAGATAAGAACAAGAGGAAAGATTTTTCCACCAACAGGGCTTATTTCTACTCAAGGTTCCTGCGAATGGTTCAAGGGTGTGATGGATGATGTGGCAGAGTATGTACGAGGAAGGAGATGCTCATTCTGCTTTGATCACCATGCTTCAATGTCTCCACCACGCCAAAAGTAGTGTGGATATTGTTTCAGGGACAGGGGTCAAGAAACATTTTGCTAGATCAAATTGGCGCAGTGTTTTTAAACACACTGCACTCAAACACCCTGCAAAAAGAGTTGGTAAGTACTCTAATATTGGTCTAGTTCAAGTTTTCCAAATCAATTTAAATGATCTTGTAGCTCATTTTCGATAGAATTCGATTATTTTCAAGTGTATTCTACTGTGGGTCACACACATTGGTTGGAACTAACCTGATTCACTTTTACTGATAAATAATGTTTATGTGCGGATAATACAATGTCACTGATATGTAGCTCACAAGACATGCACACACAAAGGATGGCTTGTAATCTCTTCCACCATGTTTTGGGTACCTCATGAAAGGGTCTATAAATCCTTTCACACAAGCTTTGATTCGTCTTCCATGTTCTATACAAGGTTCTCAATATTTCAATAAAGAAAATGATCACCACACAGAGTTTATGTATGACTTGGGATTTATTGAATCCATATCTCCCAGTGTAAGGACCCAAAATTAATATTTATAATTTATAATACAGAAAAGATTTAAAAATTAAGAGGAGAGTTTCTTTATTTTATAAGTGTAATTAAAACAACTTTATTAAATTTCAGCTCATTTCTCCTAAAACTCATTCTCTCTCTAGAAAAACCAGTTCTTCATTCTCTGCCTTCTCTCTAAATTCATTCATCACTAAACCGTTTGTTCATCAATCAGGAGACGTTTAGAAAATCTTGGAGTTGTGGGCTTCAATTTCAACCAGTCAATTTCTTGTTCCGCCACCGGTAAGTAGTTCCTCCCTCTTCTGTGCATCTTAGGGCTGTCATGCATGCATCATATTTTGATTGCATGAGCATTCTATTTCTTCTCCTCAATTTCCAGCTCCGCCTAGATTCCTAATTTTACCTCCTACCACAAATTGATAATCTATAGGTGATTCTAGAGTTTCTAGAGACGTGTGGGGCAACTAGATCGTTCTAGGTGTTGTGTAACGAAATTTTGAGGTAAGGGGAGCTAGTTCTTCTTTTCATTTTAGTTGTGTGATGTGAATGCATGATAATTTTGAAGTGGTATGTGGTTGGAGGCATGAAATTGGTTCTATTGACTTGAAATGCAAGTATGGAAGTGTGTGTGTGTATGTGAAACTGGTGATTGATGACTATGAACTGTTTGGAATGAATTAGAATGCTGAAATTGTGTATGTTGGAACTGTTTGGTTGGAAATTCTGTTGTAGTACTGTTAGATAGGTAGTCAAGTGTTTTAGAGTCAATTTTAGGTCATTCTAGAGGAAGTGAGAGAGTGATTTTGAGATTTAGGGGTTAGGGGTTGAGTTAAGCTATTGTGATGACTTAGTTGAGTCAAATCTGACTTGTTAGAGGTGTCTAAAGGGCTAAAAACATCTTCTAATTGGTAAATCTAGATTTGAGTCCTTAGGTTGTTGAAAACTAAGATTTTGAGTATGAATTGATGCACAAACACTAAAGAATGGGGTTAGGAATCTCTAGAACCAGTTAGGCAAGTTTGATTCATCATATAGATCAAGTTAGGAGTGCTAGAAATCCACCAAAAGGCCTAAAATGAAATGAGAGTGGGTGAGTTCTGCAAAATCTGTAGAAAATCTGCAGAATCCACACCTGGGCGCCCTTCGACGCGTTGTTTCAGCTTAATTGTGGCGCCCGGGCGCCCCTAAAGGGCGTTGGGCGCCCTTTTCTGCTACTGCTTTTGTTTTGATAGTTTGTGGGGTTCCGGATGTCCGTTTTGGACGTTCTTTAGGTCGTTCTAGGGCTTTTTGACCCTTCCGGAGCCATTGGTGAGGGTCTCCAAGTTGTTTGAATTACTTAAGTATTGATAATTAAAAGTCCTAAAGAAATTTGTGTTAATAAGTGATGGTTTTGTGAAAGTATGTAATGTATTAGTTGTTTTTATGACATGATTGATGTTGTATGATGGTGTATGGGTTTGGTATGAGACAATATAGTAAGAATGTACTTGAATGACTATGAAATCTTATGTTTGATGAATCAAAGTGGTTTATGAGGTACATTATTGACTCAAGAGGAATATCATGTGATTTAAAGTGATCGGATTGAATATGAAATTAAGATCTCTCGGTGAGATCAGTTAGTGTATTGAATGTATGTAAGAGGCTTCCACTATGGGGGGTTATCCCTAACACTCTAATGGTCTTTCATTCTCACTTAGAGAGGATTGTCGCGTGTGGTGAGAGTAGTGGGAGGTCCTAGGGTAGGCGCTATCACTGGAGGTCTATTCCGCGGTAATGGACCAGCCTTGTGTGTGGTCGGGTGAAACCCCTTGGCAATGACTTTGCAAAGCAGTAGAGGCCAACGCAAGTGCACAACCCGCCCCAGCTCTATATACATTCTTAGTTCGGACGAGTCTAGAGGTCTTAATATGATAAGATGATTATTTTGATGTGTTTTATGAAATTAATGTTCATGTTTATGAGGATTTGCAAGTTTATGTGTGTGGAGGTTATCAGAAATATTAGATTGAATTGGATTAAATTGTATGTTTATTTGAGACCTAGCTCACCCTTGCGCTGTATGTGTTGTATGTGTTTGTCTTCCTCCTTGCGATGCTCATCCAATCCTTTGGATGTGAGCAGTAGGTGATGATGTACCATTAGAGCAAGCTTTGGAGGTTAAAGAAGACCCAACCCTTAATACTTAGGCCTTCTACTAGCTCTTAGTTGATTAGCTTGTTATTTTGAAAAACTCATAGCTTTTACTTTATATAGTTTGACACTTTTGGAAAACTTTTTAGGTCTCTTTAAAGTTTAATAGCCTTGTATTTTGGAGAACTTTAGAACTTATACTTAGGTTTTATTTCGTTTTAATTTCCTCTCTATTTTGGATGACTGTAACTTATATATATATATATATATATATATATATATATATATATATATATATATATATATATATATATATGTCATCTACTACTCTTAACTGCTTTCTATTATTATAATCGATGCATTCTACATATATACATTGCTATATATTTTGAGATGTTACATCCAGAATAGGCACCAATTCTATTGTATGCACGCAAGGTAATAATAGTCAGTAATTGAATAAAACACTTTTGAGATAGAGGAAAAAATTGTAATGTGTAAAAATCACAAACACATTACTTAAGGTTTTAAGTTAGAAATATCTTTTATGTATAAGTTGATTTATAAGTCAAAACTCGTTGAATTAACATTTTCTAGATGTGATGGAAAAAAAATCATAAGAGAAACCTAAACTGAAAAATTAAATATATAAAAGAATTGTTGTGAATGACGCCGGTTCAATTATTCAGCTGAACCTACTCTTGTGTGCAGCCTGATTGAACCACAAGCCTTTTCAAATCTCTTATTTCGATAGTAAAGTGATTCGTTACAATGGCCGGCAAATGTAACATCCAAACGATACACAATACCTTTCCCCAATTTTATTTATTTTTATATCAATTTAATGAGGCATACGAATGAATTTGTTTATTTTTATAATAACTATTTTGAAAATTATATTTAATATATTTGTTAGTTAATAATGTGTGCACTAATAATATGTATAAATTTAACTATATATTTGTAATATAGATTTGGATATTGGAATCGAGAGGGAAATGAAAATGAGATAAAAAAAATAAACCAATTAGAATGGAGCACCATCGACAAAAGGTATGATATATGGATTGTTAAATTCAAACTTGTAAATATATGTCTAACAATATTTCAATTTCGATAGTAAAATTTTCCTTTTATGAGCTCTTTTGTCCATGTCATAGATATATGAAGCAATTATAATGCCTTTAAGTCTTTTATGTGAAGTAAAATGTGGAAAAATACTTTGAATATGAGATAAATCATTTTAGGAGAAAAATATTTACATTATATACAAATATGATGTAAAATAAGTAGAATAAAAATATGTGAAACAAAAGGTTGAAAAAACAAGAAGTAGAATTAGCTGTTATTTTGGACTTTTAAATTTTAATAGAATACATCTTTTTAATGAATTAGCCAACAGGAATTTTTTAAAAAAAAATTATATAATTTTCATTATTTAGCGAATAAGAAATAAAAAAGTGTTTACAAATTTTTAATTAATTACCCAACACAAGAGAAAAAAAAAAGTCTTTATTTGCTTCATTGATCCCAGCATTTTCTGAATTTTTATGAAAAGTTTAGAGAATTTTCATTTCTTAACATTTTTTTTCCAAAAGTACATAAATAATGTATAAAAAAAATAAAATGTTAAATATGAAGATTTCTTATTGAGAAAAATTGTAGAGGATTCTCTACCAAATTAACCCAATATTAGCTTAGTTTGTTGCTTCTAAAAGTTAACTCTTAAAGAATAACTCCTATATGAACTATTAACACATAATCTGAATATGTAGAACTAGTTGATTCATGGGAGCTGATAAATAAAACCATTTCCAAATTTAACACAAAATTCAATTCAGATTAGTAAAGACATATAAGTAGATCAACGTACATCTCAAAGGGCAGAGTTCCTACCTAGTCAAGTAAAAGACTATAAAACAAAGAACACATAACCTTTTTCTTATCGAAATGCAACCTAGATTAAGAAAACAACGTAAGGTCTGGAAGGATAACTAAGCCAGTTAATAGCTGCTGCAATTGGTAGGAGCAAAAGAAACTTCTCCAGCCGCAAGATCATACTCCACTTGAAAATTAATCTGTGCCCAATTTCCAAAGATAGAAATACCAGTGGTGGGTACCACTGTCATGCAAATCAAGTTGTTGTCCAAGGCAATGAACATGTTGTTAGGGTTTAGCACAACATCAGCCCCAGTGAAATGAAAGACAAATTCAGGGAAATTCATGCTAGAAGGGTTTCTGACACAAAACTCAAATGGGTTTGGAGCATCTTCAGCAGCCTCCACATTAAATGCTTCCTTAACAGAACTTATGAAATCAGCATAGATTCTCTGTTCAAGATGTGTCAGTATTGGCACTGAATCAATGATTATGTTGCCACCAGATTGACCAGTCAACACCTTTTTTTGACCAACAGTTATACCCTCTAGGTTAAGGATATAATAAGAAGGCAAAGAAGGGTTGATTACGAAGGGAGTGGACACAACTCCATTTGTTGGTGCTTGACTTGGATAGCTCCCAAATTTCAATTTACCAGTAGAGGTGGAACTAAAGGGAACCATGCAATAGGAAAATTTGTGACCAGTTTGCTCACCAAGTTGTGAGGCAAGTGATAATGGGCCTGGGCCAAGGCCCACAATGCCATTGGCCTTGCTGCTTATCTCAAAGGTGAAATTGCTGTAAAAGGCACATCCAAAAACGGATTCGGGAAAGGTTGCAGCTTGGCCCGTACCCGTTGACCCAAAACTAACAGTGTCAGAGCCCAGTCTCCCAATGGTGATTGAACTCCCACCATATTCTTGAAGGTAAATGCATTGCCTAGAGCTCCCACAATCACGTTTGTTTTGGGGGATCACTGTGCATGCTTGTGAATCGCATGCAACTTCCATGTACGTGGAAGAGTGAGTTGGATCGTACAAAGGCGCATCTTGGGGGAAACATGTTTTACAAGGGGAACATTGCACCCAAGAGAGATCACTCCCTGTGTCAAAAATTGCAAGCCTTTCAACTTGTGGGGTGCCTAAGGAGAATCTCATGAGGTATTCACCATGGTCAGGAACCGGAGTTATGGGACTTACAGCAGACGAAGATGATGAGGAGGAGGAAGGTGGTGAAGGAAAAGATGGTGAAGGTGGTGATGGTGATGGTAAGGGTGATGATGATTCGTTTTGACCTATGAAGTCAAGTAGTTTGGATCGAGCAATTGATCGCATTGCAGCACTTTTCACTAGCTCGGTTTGAGTCATTTCGGAGTTGTACAAAGGGGACATGGGAGAGTGGCGTGGGATGAGATCAATGCTAAAACCCATTAGGGTTTTGCTAGCATCAACCGACAACACACTACAAAATGAAAAGATTAACGTTGTGAGCACAAAGGGATGCATGTTTGCGAATTGAAAGAGGAAAAGGATGATAGAGCAAGAAAGTGGGAAATTGATGATGGAGAAGAGTACCTTGAAGTGCTTCTATTTATAGTTTTTTAGTTGTATCTGTCTAGTGAGTTTCTTCTTTTTTTTAAGTGACAAGATAGTTTCATAGTTTAATGCAACAAAATTTTGATTCGTGCAATATCTTTGAGTTACCTTTTACGGTGACTTTTTAATTGTGTTCACTAATTAGTTTGTCTTATTCTTGTCTCGTTGTGTGGACGGCACCGAGCGGTGAGATTCTTCAATTTCGGTGTTACCTTTTGTAAAAGCAAAGTTGCAATTATTATGAGAGAATTGAAAGTGAATAAAACAAAATTATACAATCACATGAAGGTATTGAATCGATCAATGACCAA
The DNA here is from genome assembly GCA_036885675.1 of Vigna mungo. NCBI lineage: Eukaryota > Viridiplantae > Streptophyta > Magnoliopsida > Fabales > Fabaceae > Vigna > Vigna mungo. Next base: position 16,752,436 of record CP144693.1, on the reverse strand, counting down.
AGTTTAAACAATGTTATTTGTATGAAATTCATTTTTATATTCTCACATTAATAATCACCTTCTCATACTTATCTTCTATAATCTATGTATAACTCATGCAATCGCCTTTATTTTTTCTTACTCCACAATGTGTCCTTTTTCACACTTCAAGTGGAAAATTATTCGTGACTTTCTTTCGTGTTTTGATATTTTCTTTTTCTGTTTCTATAAAAGATAAATTGCTCTCATTGTATACCTTCCTAATATAAAACAAATTTTATTATTTATGTGTCTCTTTTCTCCTTTTAATTTAACTTATGCTGTATAACGGTGAAAATTAAATTAAATAAAACAAATATAGCTTTGGCCTCTTTAAAATATTTATGATAAAAGATTAAAAAATATATTTTACTAACTAATAAATTATATACTGCTAAAATAAGTAATAATATAATACTCATATTAGATTAATTGTCAGGTTGAACCTTTGAAAACAAAGTTTTTAACATCAAACTAAATGACATATTTGTATTTTATAGGATAGAAAAGACAAAATAATTGAGATACAGCAAAACATATTTTATCTCAAATGTTCATTACACTTTATCATGTAAATCTCGCATTTAAAATATTATTACGAAATTATTACACCCAAAATCAATTTTTTCCGCATTTTAGAGTTGTAAAGACAAAACACAAATAAAAAAATTATTTAGGGAATAAAAGCCTCTAACCAATATATTAGAGAGACCGAAATCAAAACTAATTTTATCAGAAGAACAAAATGGATAGACATAGAAAAAAGTTATCGAGAATTAAAATTTACTAATGATCATAATCAAAATTATTAATATATTATCGACAATTAAAAATTCGTATATAAAATATTTCTCGATAAATTTTATTAATAAATAAAAAATATTTATCATTAATTATCAATAATCAAAATATGTTGATAATATTAATAATTATTATCATTCAAAATTTGTTGATAATTATTTATTTTCTTATTTTTATTTTTTTATTTTATTTTTTCATATTATTATTTTTACTTTTTCCTCCTCCTTTTTCAGTTTCATGATTTTTATTATGGCCTCCACCAATACTACTATGGCCTCTATTATCATTATTAACGTGTTATTACCACCTCCTCTTTGTTCTCCTCTTTTCTTTTTCCTCCTCTTTTTTTTTTTCTTCTTTTCACTTATTTTCAATTAATTTATAACAAAATAGGGTTTAGCAAAAAAATTAGTTTCCAATTACCAATAAATTTACTCATAAATTTTCAAAAATTTTAATTACCAATAATTCTTTTTAAAAAAATCCATTACCCATGAATTTAGTAAAGAATTTTGGAACAATTTAATTGCAGATAGATTTTACTCTAAAATGATCAAAATTTAAAGTGTAAACTTTGACACCAATTTCGTTGACAAAATTTACCAACTAAAATATCTATCAATATTAAAAAATTTCAGGATAAATTTTAATAAAGCATCTATTATCGACACATTTTATAATTGAATTTTACCTACAAATCCATTGTGGACATATCCATTACCATGAATATTTCTGTTTACAATTAAAATTTTAAAATTAAATTTTGTTTATCGATTAACTTTTTTCTATCAATAAATTTCTATAAGAAATTGAACAATTTCTCGTGGATTAAATTGATATTAAAACCAGAAAATCGACCTAATTTGATATAAAAATTAATTTTAATTTAATTTTTAATTTTTGTAGTACATATATTTATGTATATGTGTACGTATATATCTTTTAGCTTTTGAATTTGTTTATGGAGTGCTTATGTAATTATGTTGTGACTAAAAAATTTATTTTAGATAGTAGTTATTTTACTAAATATGCTTTAAAATTTAAAGTACATAATCACATCATCTTTAGCTTTATTTATTATTTATATAGGTGTACGTATCCTATTAAAATTCTAATTTTTAGATTATTGAAATATTAGACACATTATATATCTTTATTTTTTAAATGTGTATACCAAATCAACTAACATTCAATGACCCAGCTATTAACTAAATATTTCAAACGGAAATAATCATTAAACTAGTTTTTCAAAAGTATATATTTTGCCAAAAGAAATAAAGTAAACTTATGTTTATATTGGTTAAAACCATTTAGGCGTCTCTATTTTAGTAAGTTATTCCCAATTTGGTCTCATTTTTTTAAACCTTTCGAATTGAGTCCTTATAAGTGCTAATTTCAAACAAATTAGCCCCTGCCGTTAAAGATCGTTAACGGTGTTAGAATTATGCAAAAGTGGGTAAATGACGTTGTTAAAATTCTCCTTTTGATGTGTTAAAATTGTGAAGAGGTGTACAAAAATAGGAACACCTAAATGGTTTTAACCTTTTATATTTTATCTTCCGGCTATATAGATCACCGAACGAATCCTTGGTTTAAAAATAAATAAGTTAGCATAGGCACTAATCACATGAAAACATTATAGCCAAATTTATTATATATTAAAAATCAGTAAGTGATGTCAAAAGCCAGTTTCTTATAGTTAAAAAAAAAAAGGGGCATTTCCAACTTGAATGAATGCTTTTAAGTATAAACTAAAAGACACGAATAGAAACCTCTGTGGGGGAAGCAATGTAAGTTGAATGTTAGTAAATTTTAAGTGTAACACAATAAACTATGAAGAGCCACTATAATGCAACGTTAATGACTTTTAGGGAATAAATTTAAACCTTAATTTATTTTTTTAAAAATAGAGTGAATGTTTAATTATTGCACTAATCCCAGAGACAGAACAAAAATAAAATTTAATTATTACAATAATCACCCTTTAAAATTTAAATACAAACCTTAATAAATGTTATAAAATTTTTGCATCTCAATTGTGTTAGCTCATTAAAGTTTCATTAATAAGATATAAATTTTTATAAAAATAAGAAAAAAAAAGTATATAAAAAACATGAAGGACTAACCCTAAACTCATGCACTTTCAAAAACTAACAATATAAATCCAAAAAGACAAACGAAGTATAAAAAAAATTAAAACTAATACTTTAACTCAATATTAATTTATAATATTTATAAATAAAAATATGATTAAAAGATAATACTTTAATAAAGATAACTAATCAATTTAAAAAAAAAATAGTCAACAATAAACTTATTGAATATTTCATATTAATAACATATGGTTAAAAAAATATCAACTTACTTATGTTAACATTGGAAGATGCTATCATAAAATCTTTCACCAAAATAAGCCTTCTCTGTACAACTTGTTCTGTGTATAAGCAAGTCTTTGAACGGTTTAATTGTACTCTGATATATAAAGAAATAAAAAATATAAGTGGACCAAACAACTAAAATAGTTAATAGTGACAATTGTTTGGACCTTTGGGACAAATGTATATCTATACTGTACTGTTATATAATATTATATAATAAAGAGATTGCTCTCTCTCTCTCTTTTGCTGTCCACATTTTTCTCAATTTTATCCTTCAAATAATCGTTTTTTTTTAATTTAACTATTTTTAAATCTTTTAAAATTAAATAAATAAAGTTACCTACAAAATAAATAAAAACTAATTGTTTATTTACTTTTATAATTATAATTTTATATTTTTTGTTATTATAAAAGAGTGAGGCATGTGTTTTAACTGGTTTATATAATATCCATAGTGGTGATGGTAATACAAATGTTACTAAGAAGAATATTAATAATCAATTATAAGTAAGAAAATTCATCATTAGGTAAATTACTAAATGACTCGAAGTTATTTGATATGTGTCCGTGTATTTTTAATTTTTTTTTTGTATTTTCTTGTTTTATGGCAAATTGACAATTTTAGCTTTATTATTATACTCCTTATGTCATCTTATGCTTAGAATTTTTTTGTCAGGATTGTCCCTTTTTCTTTTTGATGGCCAATAATTATACAAGATGGATAACAACAAAATGATTGATGGAAATATTTTGGTTGATCTTTCGTTACTTTTCTTTTTCAAATATTTTATTTCGTGTGTTGATTTTGAAAGAAAACAAAATTTTCAACTATATATATATTTTGTTAGGTATCTTTATCTTCTTCTCTTTGTATCTTATTTTTCATAGCATGGTTATGGAAGAATTGTTTTTCTATGTGCATTTTTTTTTTTACTATTATTGTGTTTTCATGGTCAAAGAACCACTTTTTTCATCTTTGTGTCTTTTCCTTGGATATATATATATATATATATTGCTCTTATTTTTCTTTTGAATGAATTTCTTTTTCGTTTTCATCATGATTTATGATTATTGTTGGTTTGAAATTTGTTTTGTTGTCATTTAAGTTATCTTATCTATGTTCATGATGATGTATTATGAGACAAGTTTGTATTTTGTGTTTGAGTTGTGTTCTTTGTTTTTGTATGACGAAATTTGTTGGTTTGAAGTTTTGTTTTTGTCATTTAAGTTATTTCATCCTTATTCATCATCATGTATTATGACACAAGGAAATGATTGATGGAAATATTTTGGTTGGTTTCTCATTATTTTTTCTTTTTCAAATATTTTACTTCTATGTTTTGTTAAATTCATTATAGTTTTCGTGTGTTGATTTTGAAAGAAAACAAAATTTTCAACTACATATATTTTGTTAGGTATCTTTATCTTCTTCTCTTTGTATCTTATTTTTCATAGCATGGTTATGGAAGAATTGTTTTTCTATGTGCATTTTTTTTTACTATTATTGTGTTTTCATGGTTAAAGAACCAAAATTTTCATCTTTGTGTCTTTTCCTTGGAAATGTATATATATTTTGCTCTTATTTTCCTTTTGAATGAATTTCTTTTTCGTTTTCATCATGATTTATGATTATTGTTGGTTTGAAATTTGTTTTGTTGTCATTTAAGTTATCTTATCTATGTTCATGATGATGTATTATGAGACAAGTTTGTATTTTGTGTTTGAGTTGTGTTCTTTGTTTTTGTATGACGAAATTTGTTGGTCTGAAGTTTTGTTTTTGTCATTTAAGTTATTTCATCTTTATTCATCATCATGTATTATGACACAAGTTGGTATTTCATACTTGAGTTATTTTGTTTGGTTTTATATGACGAAATTATTCTTGAATACACAAAGTATTTCTTTTGTCTAGTATGATTTTACATATTATTCTTTATTGTGGTTTGTGTTTACAAGGTCATTTATTACGTGACAAAGAAATTTGACATGGTAAAAGATATTGATGGAAAAAGAGAAACCCTAAAACTTTTTGTCAGATATTCAAGTGGTCCTCCACCACAGCTTCAGACTTGTCTCCCTTGCTCCTAACTGTTCACCCCAACACTAACCTCGGCACGAGTTGGAACCCTACAAGCGAGATATTCATCCATTTCTACTCCCTCAAAAGAGGAAAAGGTAGCACTTGAATTATCAGTCCTTTCTACCATCCCTCAAAGACGAAGAAACCCATCTATTCCATCGCCTCTTAAAGATGAAGAGACTCACCTTTCTATCCTCCCAACAAGAGGAAAGGTGTTACCCAGATTAAATATGTATAGATAGAAGACATACTAAAAGATAATAACCACCACAATTATCATACAAGTATAACAGTCAACCCAATATATCACAAGTCAATTTATTACTTACCACACCTTTTTTTTTTCACACACCCTTTACATAATGGTCATTTCTTACCACTTTCATTGTGGACCTCACGCCCCTACCACTCTCTCTCACTGCCTCTTTTTGTTTCATGTCACATGCAGTATAACATTCAAATAACTTTCGGCCTCAACCATAGTTTCATAAAATATTTAATACACCCAAGGTCTCACCCAATATTAAATTCAATTCTTGCTTTCTCACTTTACGTTCCACCCTTCCCATGCATTTACCTTACTTTCACTCCTTTACAATTGCATGCATCTACCACACATCCATACGCATACCAACCCCAAAAATCTCAACGTCTCCATTACCATATATTAACTTCATACGAGTTATATATTAGCATAACAAAACAAACAATCACACAGTATATTAATACATTCACGCATTCTCATAGAAATGTCACTACCATCACCTTAAGAACATGACCCAATATTTCTCACGCAGCTAAAATCCCTCCATGGCCAAACCAATATGTTTCTCGCCTCCCCCCCCCTCCCCGACCCCACTTGGGACTACCCAACAGTGAACTTGTTTTACGAACCAATTTCACACCCATACCCATACCAATATTGCACCCCCCTCATCATAATGTATCTTAATGCAACTTAAAGAAACCCAAACTTATATAATGTTTTAAACCCCAACCTAAAGAAACAAACTTGCTCAAGACAATCCAGGGTTCCTCTCAGTTACACTAAGAAATCCTGCCTGGGGCCATTAACTCCTTCTTATACTTCTCATACTTCTCATTCCTTCATAGTCATTCAATTATATGATAAATACACACAATATTAACCCCAACACAAAATCTCCTATGACCCCTCAATCATCTCCCTCCCTTTTCAATGTAACACAAAAAGTATATCTGAACGCAAAATACTATAGTATGCACATATTCACACACCATACAACATGTAAAATAAGCCACCCTTTTCATATACTCCATTGTTCATACACTTAGCCATACATATTTACAAAAGCTAATACCTCAACCCGCACTTAACACTATTTAATGTTTAATTCTTTTAAAACAACATGTATATGAACTCTTTAATGAAACCCTATACCCATCTACATCCACTTCGTCATACCTGCAAGTCCATTGGTCACACCACACCTTGTATCATAGAATAGCTAGTTCCTTAATTAACTCATATCAACCAAATTCATAGTATTCAAAAGACCACCATGGCAGAACCAATTCTTCGAATCCTATCTACCTGTTAAGCACTACCAATACCCTTTTTTTTCTTTCTGTTATAAGAAGAACTAAACGCATGTAACATTTCTGAATCATCCTAGGGAATACCTTTTTATCGCATCCCATTTGTAAGAAAAGAAAGCTCCTATATCTCGAGCTAAGAGGGGCGGGGAGGGGGGGATGAATTGGATTAACCCTTCTTAATGATCTTTTTGCAATCTTTATGAGTTATTGGCTTCTTGAAATCAATAAACAAATAACAATGAATCAACAAGTAGAGAAAGATCAAGCACACAAACAATCTATACTGGTTCGGCTATCACAAGCCTACATCCAGACCTCCTTCAACAACCTTAGTTGAAGGGAATCCATTAGAATGATTGTGTATACAATAATATAGAGACAACCCTCTCAATTCACTCCTCTCCCCACCCAAAATCAAAATATCAATACTAGAGATGAACACCCTTAATCTCTTACAAATACCAAGATCAATCACAACTCTTAAACCTGGCTAACCTCGCACAGGTACACAATACAAATTGTTTGAAAAACCTGATCTTTAACACACTCTTCTAAGTACAGAATTAATCAAAACCAATGTAGTTCAATTCCCTTGAATGAATCCTTGTTGTTTGACCATCAAGAAAGCTTTGATTCCTCCAAGAACGTGTCTTTGAGAGCACCTGTATACAAACTCAGAAGATTTGCCAGTATTTGAAAATGTTAATGTTATGGAAACAGGTTTCAAGACACATATATATATAGGATTTTCAAATCCTGTCGCAATATAATCGATTATGTAATTTATCTAATCTAATTTGTTATGCTTTCCTCTCTGTTTTAACATATTATCTTATGTGTGTAATCAATTATTTAAGCACTTAAGTCTATTATTGATTCATTTATCAGTCTTAACAGATTATGTTATTTATGTAATGTATTAGATTATGCTCTCTATTTTAATCGATTATCAAACTTATGTAATCGATTATTTCCACACTTAGCCATATTAATAATCCAGTTTCCATCCTTAACAGATTATCTCACTTATATAATAAATTATGACTTGCTCTTTGTTTTGATCGGTTATGTCCTCTGTATAATTGATTATAACAAAACAGTTTACTCATGTTAGCTTTCTAAGTAATCTGGTTAAATATAACAGATTATATAATTGGTTCACTAGATTATTTATACCAGAAATGAGATTATAAATCTGTTTTAAGCTTGATTCATTCAACATTAATGTAATTACATATCTAGAACAAACATTATAAAGATAAAACATTTGTTATGCCATTTGTTGTGCAAAAAACCATTAACCATTCAACAATCTTCCCCTTTTTTTATGATGACCAACAAAAAAACATGTTTTCCATTTACTCTCCCCCTTTGGACATTAGCAAAAAATGACAGAACAAACAAGTAACATAGAATTCATTTGTGCTAAAAACATCAAAGTCACTTACAAGCCATTGAAGAATATGATGCACCCCTGATCAAAAAGAGTTATAGCACTATGAAAGTGTGTGAGCAGTATATCAGAGTAATTTTGACATGTATCTGAACATGTATACTGATTTTACATGATATAGTAATTTATATTAAGGTCATTTCACAATACTCATATAAGGTACAAAATGCAGATGAAGCAATGAGTATTATTGCGTATAGGACATCTATTTTGCAGTAGAGAATATGATCCATGACGATAGATATATTCAACAGAGTGTATATGCTTTAGTTGGATCAATATGATGCAGATAACACTATATATGATGAATTTCAATGTGAATTTGTGCCATATGCAACATATAACATGGATTTCACTCAAAGCATGTATTTAATGTCAATTTAAACTTGTCCAGTAGATCAGACATGCAATTATGCGCTTATAAAACCATATTCAGGCACTTAATCGATTACATTATCAGCGTAATAGATTAAAAACTCTAGTAATGGTCATTTAACAGATTATACCATATATTTAATCTGTTAAAATGTGTAAAAATGGTGAGAAGCAAAGTACATGAACACAAAACCTGTTTTGATCACATTAACACCTACAAAAGTATCTTTCTCAACACAATGCACAATGTTAATACTTCAAAAGTATCATATATACATCAATTTTATGCCAAAATGTATAAGCATTGAATGATAATGAGCATTAAAATGCATTACCAAGTGAAATATTATACTTAATATTCATAATATAATCAAATTGATAATTCAATGCATTCATCCAATCACAGATCATTTCACTGAATCATTCATGATGGACATTATCAAATTAAGTTAGCACAACTTTTAAGCATTAAACATATATGCAGACAATCATCAAATAAATTAAGATTCAAAGCATTGTTTCAACGATAGAGTAGTTCGAATCAAAAAGACTTATCCTAATATATAATAATAGTAGAATCAAAGTGTTTAAGCAATAAGCCTTATGGCTTGAAATTACAGTTTTCCAAAAACAGAATTACACTAAATTAAGTTCCTAATCTAATTGATCCCCGTCAACTTCTTCTTCCTCTCCACTTTCTCCTTCTTGATCATCTCCACCTTCCTCTTCACTATTTTCTTCCATGGCTTCCCTTTCCTGATCATCGTCTTCATTTTCTTCTCCTTCACTTTCACTTGCCACATTTTCTATAACATTACCTTCCTCATCATCATTATCACCATCCATATTTTGTATCCCTAACTTTTGTTGAATAACAGTTATGTCTTGGTCAATTTTGTCAAAACGGGATTGGTAGATGGCATGATTACTTGTCAAGATATGCATTTGTCACACCATGAATTTTTCAAACTCAATTTTAGGTCGAAATGATATAGCAGTAGAGGATGCACCGGTGTTAAGAGGGTCAACCTCTTTTTCCTCATCCCGAGTTTCATATTTAAATGCCCAATCATTGTTACTCTTTCTTAGTCCCATATGATGAAGGGCAAATTTATCAACTAAATTCTTCTTATTAAAGCCCTGTCTGACTTCATCATTAAAATTATCCTTATAATGCTCAAAAATTTTATAAATGAAGACAACATAAAGTAGACTAGCTACATCAAGCTTGGTTACCTTGATCATATTATCGAAATAACAACCACCTAGTCAGTTTAAATCTTTTCTATCAAGGTGTGAATGAGGCAAATGTCCTTAGTGCTCAACTGTGCATGATTACTCTCCCTTGGAAGCAAAATCCATGCAATGAAAAATGCACAGAGTCTATCATTCCGCTTCATTCCTCCGGTCCTATATAAGGAATAACCACGAGGTTGTCTAGGGTTTCTTAGACATCCTTGATAAATTGAAAATTTATGCAAACCCTCAATGCTAAGGTGAGTCTTTTCACCCCCTGGGCGAAATCTTGCAATGGAGGTCCAAATATTTTCATTAAGCTTTATATCCACTCCCTTAACCCTTGAACAAAGGGCGTCATCATTGATCTTAAGGTTTGCATAAAATACCTTAATTAAATTTGGATACCAATCACCATCCAATTCTACAAAAGTTTTAAAACCTTGAAAGTTAAAGCCTTCTCTACGAAAGTATTCACAATGGATGTACTTAGGAGGGATTACCTTCCTCGTTTGCCAAAAGTTGACGAAGTTATTTTAAGCTTCGTCGTCACTTATCCATGCATCCAAAGTAGGGGCATGAGCCTTGTATGTTATTCTCTTGATGCGCTTTGGCTTGGAGGAGGATGCCATTTAAGTAGGTTGAGCAGAAAATGTGATGGAGAGATTAGAGGAGAGATGAATGTTGGAAAATGTTTTGGAGATTTGAAGAACCAGAAAGAGGGACGAGCAATTTAACAGATTATGGTTTTTCTCTAATTGATTAAGTAAAAAGGGAAACCAATTTGAAAATGAGAAAACCCTTTTTGGAACCGATTTAATCGATTAGTATTTTAACGTTACAGATTAAATCAATTGCAGAACACAATTTCAACAAATAGAGAGGACAGTCTAATGGATTAGGCTACTTATATAATCGATTAAAACACATAGAAATGGACATTTTGCAGATTTTCATACAATCTTTTCATGTCAAGCAACAAACATTCATCGCACACATCAAAATGATTATGCAGAACACAAATTATGCATGTTTCATCAGTATCATAGTCAATTGCCAAATTTGATGATCTCAAGGTGTTATGAGCACTTGAAAAAAGACTTATGTCTTAACTTTGTTCTTTTCATCGAGCTAGTGCATTTCCAAATCATCTTAGTTACCTCCAAAACAGTTGAATGGTTTGGATGCAGGTACCCATATGAATTTGGGTCCTTTGGTGTTAGTTGCTTGTGGTGATTCCTTGGGAATCCATTTAAAATTACCCTTAGGAACTCCAAAATTCTTATAATAACATGCCTTTGACAAATGTCCAATATTGTTACAGTAAAACCAAGCTATAGATGATGGTTTGCTAATATCAGTGAATTTTCTAGCATTTGTTTTACTGTTTTTACTTGTATAGCCTATACATTACTTATTAAGTACACTTCTTTGTGATCCTAACAAGGCTTAAAGGTTGAACCTACCTAAAGTGAATTTTTACAATGTGTTCACTGTTAAGACTTTGGCAAGTGTACCAAATCGTTCAAGTAGTAAAACCGGTAAGACCAAATATCGTTTCCCAAGAGACTTCGGTATTACTTAACTAACGTATAATTACTAACTAATCTAAGCTAAAGAATGATTTCCTTTTAGTGTGAAAGTATGCAATGAAAGTGAAAGTTATGCATGAGTAAAATTTTGAACTACTTAGGGCCAAAACGTGTGAAAACAAGATGATTAACAAATGAGTTGGAATGAAAATATTGGAATGAAAATGTTGGAGAATGACTTAAGCTAATTCCATCCTATGCAAATGCACTACAACACTCTTCTTCAATTACTTATTCTTGTCACTACCTAAATTACTAAAACCCAATCCCTTGGTGAGATAGCCTAGGTTCATTTGATAAATCCCAATCCCTTGGTAATCCAACAAACTCACCCGCATTAAGAAAAGAAGTTTGAGACAACTAACGGTCCTAGCTCTATCCCTAGACACTATTTCCCTTAGGTGTTTAGTCTAGTTCAAGTTTCACCCAAAGTTTCCCAACCTTAAGTAAACCCCAAAATCAAGTTATGGTTGATCAAGTCATAACTAGCATTAAGTAAAAGACACAAACACCAACAAGTAATGAATGAAGCATTTTTCATTTAAAAGTAAGTGCATTTACATAAGAAGTTCTTAGTTTACATCACTCTCCAACACTAATGAACTTAGCTCTCCATTAATGGAGAGTTTGAGCTTACAATGGAGTGAAAATGGTGAAGATGAGACTCCAGGAGGAGGAAAGGAGAGCTCTCACTGTCCAAAACCAGCTCCAAGAGGTGTAGGAATGCTTCCCCAGGTCTCAGCCGCCAAGAAGATGCTAACCCTCGAAAACTGTGTGCCTTTTATAGTTCTCAGGTGCCATCTCAGCAAGGATTCGCGCCCAGCGCCCTCTGGGGGGCGCCCAGGCGTGAAGAATGGGCAAAAAGTGCGAGTTGAAGGGTGCTGGGCGCCCTTCAGGAGCGCCTGGGCATGAGAAATAGGTAAAAGTGCGAATTGAAGGGCGTTGGGCGCCCTTCAGGGGCGCCTGGGCACCACTTGTGCAGGCTTCCCTCTTCAATTCTTCATCTTTTTAGCTCCTCCTTGGTTCTCCACTCTTCAAAGCTTGACTGTTCTTCCAAAGCACAACAAGTTCCTACAAAATGTGAAGTATTAGTGATGAAAACTACTGTGTATAACCTAAGCTGAGTTTATTCACAAAGTTAGATCATCCAAGAGGATTAAGCGTGTTTAAAGCTTCAGGAATGTTGATTTGGTATGACAATTGTACCATAGATAATGGTAATATTTACCGTTATCAACAATCTTAAACTTAAAACTTTGCTTGTCCTCAAGCAAAAAGGAGAACTAGGCTTAGACAGATAATTCAATTTCAATGACTCAATATTCAAGACAAGTAAGAACCATTCAAGCTTGCTCATCATGGTAAAATTAACTTGAGAAGATGAATTTTTGACTGAGAAAATTTCAACCATGGTGCTCACCGAACAAGTATCACAAGAATCATGCATGGTTTTAAAAGGGATCAATAAGCATGGCAAAAGTGTTTTCAACACTAATATGGACCCTTTCCTCTCACCAATGAAATTGTTTCTCTCAAGCACTCTAGTGTATAAGGATTTGTGTTTCTCACTCTAGCAACACAAGGTCACACAATTCAACTTTGCCTTTCATTTCCACCACAATGAATACATTCACCTGCAAGTTTACATCACAAGGACTTTCAAGGCTTGTATTTTTGGTTGGGCTAAGAACGAATTTTGGTTTTTCAAGATTCAAAACACCTTTAGCTAAGAGAGCATTCAAATCAGCACAAGTCAACATAATCCTCTTCTTAACTTCAATCAATTACAACCAATTCTCAATTCTCTTTCCCACTTATCATCTGTTGATTCTTTTTCTTGATCTTGTTCCTTATTCTTCTTTTTCTTTTCATTTTTCTTTTCCGCTTTTCTTGTCACTTTCTTTTTGTAACCTCAACAACCTCAAACTTAAACCTTTTTCCTATATCAAAATGAATGCTCTACTAAACTCAAGGTAAGGGGGTCAAAATTTTCAATATTGGTCAAAAGGTTCAAGGATGGGATCAATGTTTCTTCCAGATTCACAGGGTTACAACAACTTTTGGGTTCAAAACATAGACAAGATAGAAGAACAAGATGGCCTTGATCATATGAAACAAGCAAGTAAATGATTCACATAGAGATAATCAGGCAAAATCAATTGCGATTCCAACATGATATTACTTAACAAAAATTCTGAGGCACAACATTTCACTAGGTTTCTTAGGGCTCCACATTTTTGTTTTCAAACACAATTCCCTGTATACTGACCACAAGAAAAACCTAGCATAATCTCAAACAATCATGAACAACCACAATCAAATCTCACATCTCAAACCAATTATCTCAGAGAAATCACATAAAACGAGCAAGCATACAAAAATTTCCAAAATCACAAAGATAGTTTAATATCAAAACATTGTCACCAAACTAACCGTCAAGCCAAGTTCAAACAGTTAAACGAAACGAAAAACTTAATTTAAAAACAAGACAGAAAAATAAAAGTTTCCCAATATGTAGTGCATTGACAGAGCCTGGGGTCATAAGCTTCAGTCATCATCCTCATCGTCATCAAGGTCAAGAATCTCCGTCCCAGCATCTGAGTCATCCTCCTCATAGTCATCCTCATCATCCTCAATGTCCTCTACCTCAGTGCCATCCTCCTCCATGGCCTGTGCTCCAGACGAAGAGCCACCTCCTCCAGCAGTAGGAGCCTGGTCCCCAGGCCAAGCTACAAAGGCATCATATTCGGCTGGAGTCATAAAATCAGGGTGAGACGCCCCAAAAGCTTGCCGCATCATCTCTGCCTGGGCCCGACCAATCCTGTTGATGGCCTCCATCCTTGCCTCCTAGGCCTGACCCATCTGGTGAAGGTTTTCCATCCTCTCCTCCATCCGCTGCATCATATCTCGTATCTCCACCATCATGAATGAATCGTGTGAGGCAGGGTAGTCAGGTGAAGCCTGCTGGTCAGGCTCAAGGGGCTGCTGAGGGGGAACCTGGCCTCGGCGCCGGTGGCGTCTAGGAGGCTGAGGAGGTGGAATGGGGAGACCCGCCTCATCAAGTAGACAGTACTGGATGTAGTAGGCACGGTTGATGGTTGGTCGTGGTCTCTCAAATGGTGCCTCTGAGGTGTCAACTCCAGCAAGTTCGCATAAATGTGTGATGAGTGAAGGATGTCCCAGGGGGGCCTTCGGGTTTGCGGTCTGAGCACAGTCGAAGATCTCCTGGGCAATACATTGACCAAGATTGACCTGCCGGCCTTGAATGATGTGATAGAGAAGAACTGCACGACTGACAATAAGGTCAGACACATGAGAGCACGGGAGATGTTGGCATGAAGCAAGACCACCTAATATTTGTACAATGGTTGGAGGAATGCGCGCTTGATATTGAGAGGTTTGTCTTGAAGATTCCTGTAGAAATGACCCCCTTGAATGCAAAGGACACGCTCGACATCCCCAAAATCAACCTCCCGATAGCAATTAGCACGAGCAGCAGCAAATTCACATGAGGCAGTGTCCTCGGGCCACTGGGTGTTGAGGAAGGTGTGAATGGTGGCCGCATCAAATGGGACCCTTCGGCCCCTAACATAGCTGACAAATGGTTCCTCCCCATCAGAGAAGTGGCGAGCATTGGCATAGAACTCCTTGACAATTGCAATGCTCGCAGGTTCAGCGTAATGGAGGATACGCATCCAATGCCTCTGTGCAAGCTCATCAGCAAATTGCGGGGCCTCCAAAATTAACTGTTCCACTTTCCTCTCCATCAGCAAGCGGCGGTTTTTGACCACCTGGAAATGTGCCTCATGTTTTTCGGAGAGGAAAGTGGTGGCTAAAGATATTGCTCTTTTTCTTCTTGCACTTGTCCTTCTTATGCCCTATAGTCTTGACTCTTTTGGGGTTAGAGGATGAAGCCATGCCTGCGTACAAGTTTGAAACAAATGATATAACATGTTAGCCTTAAAGAGAAACCATTAGCAACAAACTTTGAACTTGATCCACAACCAAGGCTTAACAATTCACAGATAACGAGAAACACATAAAGGATAACAAAATAATGCATGCAAGACAAAAGAACATGAAACAGAGCACAAAAATTGATGGAGAAAAGGTGCAGTGCAGGGGTTGTGGCGCCCACGGGGGGCACTGGGCGCGATTTATGCAGAAAAGGTGCAGTTGCAGTGGCAGGCAGTGGCTAGTGGCGCTTGGGCGCCCTATAGGGGCGCCTGGGCATGGAAAATGCAGAAAAGTTCTGCAGCATTTTGGCGTACAGTCTCGCCTCTGTCACTTGTGCAAAACATGACAAATTAACCCTATGAGCTCTCAGCCAACCAGCACACAACATTAACAATAACAATATTCATAAATCTGTCCAATCCAACTCTCAACCCCAACTCTTTTCACATAGCAACATAACAAAGGAAAATCGAACACCATCAACAACACAAACAACTTCAAACAAGTAAAAGAAAAAGAGGATTAAACAGCCTACTTGAGTTGGATATTGGACAAAGAGTGAGGCACTTGGTAGAGGGAGACACAAGAAATTGAAACGAAAGTGATGTTCCTAAGCTTGGCAATACAGCAAACACTTGGTGGGCAGTGGTGATTGGATTTGGATGTTTGTTGTTTCGCAATGAGTTGCCCGAGGTTGAAGTTGAGTATTGGGTGTGAGTGGAATGAGGAATAGGGTGGTGGCTATGGTGGCACGAAAATGAACTTTGGGTGAGTGGAAAGTGGAGTGTGGAGGGGATGGTAACAGTGGTGGGTAGTTTGAAAATGAAGAGAGTGATGGGTGTGAGCGTAGGAAAATGAAAATGGTGTATGGGGATGGGTGGTTAAGTGATTGTTGGTAATGGGTGAGAGAGTGGATGAGATTAGGAGAGGGGGGGAGCGTAACAGAGAAGGACGCTGGTAAGGGCGAGTTAGGTTAAAAGAGTAGGAAAGTGTATATGGGCCAAGACTGTGCTTAAAAGCCCAACTCAGAACCACTTTTGTGCGGATTTCACGCCCGGCCGCCCCATAAGGGGCGCTGGGCACAAATGCCAAATTGAAACAGTAGAGCTCACTCTGCAGGCCGAGAGAAATGGCGCTGGGCGCCAGTTAATGGGCGCCAGTTCTGCAGAATTTCTGCATAATTCTGCAGACTTGAGTGTTGGTCCAACTCAACCTTTGACTTTGGCTTTTGGACACTTTTAACCACTCAATTCAACCCAGATCAATGTGTTTCCACTATACAAACTTGTTCAAATCAATAGGGGGTGAAATTGAGTAGTAGAACTTCAAATCAAGTGTCCAATTCCAAGCTTTCCAAATCTCCAACTCAAGTTGTGACTCTTTTACAACAAAAGCACATAAAGCATGCCTCAACTCATCAATCTAAACTTAAACAAACACCAACACACCAAAATACAACTAAACAACTAGAATTGAGCCTAATCACAACAAAGCAACAAAACCATCACATTCCACTAATGTACTACTCATATCACAAACTTCAAATCAAAATCACAACTCCTAAACAACTCATTACCACACAAAACATATCAAACTTAATTCACACAAGCAAAAACACCAAAACAACACAATAACATAAAAGAAGGGATAGAAAACTGGGTTGCCTCCCAGCAAGCACTCGTTTAACGTCATTAGCTTGGCACCATGATGCTCAAATTTGATTTTTGATGTTGGTGTGCTTCTTCTTGTCATGACACCAACAAAATTTCAACACTTTTCTTGTCACCAACTTGACCCTCCTTGAATATGGAGCCTCGATTTCAAGTACCCCATTTGCCTTAAGCGCCTTGATAACCCATAACCTGTTCTTGAGCTTCACTGGTTTGCCAGGTTTAGGTTCATCACTTTCCACCATGGGGTGTTGATGAACAAGTTTCTCTTCTTTGTCTCCATCCTCCCCCTCCACTTTTGGAGAGAAACAATTGACCCTCTTGTTGACCGCTTGGGCAGCTTGCCCTACTAGGCTAGTCACTGATAGAACTTCATTCTTAGCTTTAGGACCAGTCTGCTTCTCTCGAGTTTGCTGCCCAGCTTCAAAGACGTTGAAAGTTACCTCATCATCTTGGTCTTTCAATAGCACAGTTCCCTTATCCACATGAATGACAACCTTGGCTGTCTTCATAAAAGGTCTTCCAAGAATGAGAGGTGTTTCAGCATCTTCCCCCATTTCCATAACTACAAAGTCCACTGGAAATTGAAGCTTGTCAATTTTAATCACAACATCTTCAACCACACCATAGGGATTCCTAATGGATTTGTCTGCCATTTGCAAAACCATTCTTGTAGACTTAACTTCCAAACCACCAATCTTCTGAAGCATAGATAGGGGCATCAGGTTGATGCTAGCCCCTAAGTCAACAAGAGCTTTCCCTATATCATAATTCCCAATGGTGCAAGGGATGGTGAAACTCTCCGGATCTTTGAATTTTGGGGGTAGAGTCCTTTGCATAATAGCACTGCAATTCCCTTGAACTTCAATTGTTCCTTCCTCTAAATACTTCTTCTTTTTACTAAGGAACTGTTTCATGTGTTTAGCATAAGAGGGAATTTGTTGCAATGCTTCAGTCAAGGGCATAGTAATCTCCAATTTCTTGAAGACATCCATGAAGCGCCCAAATTGCTTCTCTTTCTCATTTCTTGAGAAGACTTTTAGGTAGGGAAGTGGTTTCTCAACTTCTTTCTTCTTCTCCTCAACTCTTTCTTTCTTTTTCTCTTTTCTCACACTCTCTTCATTTTCATTCTCTTCCTCTATTTTTCTCTCTTCATTCTCTTTTTCTACTTCCTCATCTCTCTTTTCTTTTTGCTCTCTCTCCCTCTCAACTAACACTTTACCACTTCTAGTGGTGATAACTTTGCACTCTTCCTTTGGGTTGGTCTCAGTGTTAGCTCCGAAACTCTTATCAGATTTCTCTTCAAGCTTCTTGGCCAGCTGGCCCATTTGGATCTCCAAGTTCCGAATGGAAGCTTCAGTGCTCTTATGGTTGGAAATGGAGACTTGCATGAATTGTTGAAGAGTCTCTTCCAACTTAGAGGATCTTTCAGCACAAGCAGAGTGAGGTTGATATTGTTGATGAGGTGGTCTATTAGATGACCCAGCTTGACCTTGACCCATGCTAGGATGGGGTCTCCAACCTTGGTTGTAATTGTTGGACCGGTTTTGATTACCCATGAAGTTTACATCCTCTTGGGTATTGGCCTGTTTAACACACTGGCCACTAGCATGCTCACCACCACATAGCTCACACCCTTGATGTTGAGCGTGTGACACATTTTGCCGGTCTTGCAACTGAGTCACCTTGTTCATGAGGATTTCAAGCTGCTAGGTCATGATTTTATTTTGGGCCAAAATGGCATCATGAGACTGTAGGTGTAAAACACCTTTTTGTTGCCCCCTCTCATTCTGTGATTCACTATCATTTGCAGCCATGTTTTCAATGAGATCACGGGCTTCCTCAGGAGTCTTCCACCTGATGTTTCCTCCAGCTGAGGCATCCAACATCAACTTAGTTTGGGAGCTCAATCCTCCCAAGAACATGTTCAAAACAGTGGGCTCATCAAACCCATGAGTGGGTGTCTTCCTTAGCAGCCCCTTGAATCTTTTCCATGCTTGACTCAGCGTCTCACTAAACTCCTGCTGGAAAGATGAAATGTGTTGCTTCCCTTTAGTTACTTTGGATTGAGGGAAGTATTTGTTGCAAAACTTTGCCACTACCTAATCCCATGAAGTAAGGTTGTTCTCAGGAAATGACGTGAGCCATTCTTTGGCGTTGCCCTCAAGGGAGAAAGGGAATATACTAAGTCGTATGAAATCATCAGGAACATCTTGGAGCTTCACCGTGTTGCATATCTCCAAGAAGCAGGTGATGTGTTTGAAAGGATCTTCATGTGTCAGGCCATGAAATTGCTTGCTCTGCACCAGATGAATGAGAGCAGGCTTCACCTCCATGTTTGGTGCATTTATCCGTGGCCGAGCAATACTATTAAAATGAAACGACCCTGAGAAAGTATTGAAATCCTCCAGAGTGCGTCTAGCTTGCCCTTCACCACCATCATTTCTATTATCAGCCATTTGTTCCACCTCCTGCTCAACTGCAAGCACAATAGGTTGCTCAGGAATCACCGGAGCTGGAGAAGTTTCTCTAGATGTCCGATTCTCTCTTCTTCTTCTACTGTTGTTTCTTCGGGCAGTCTTCTCTACTTCGGGATCTAAGAGGAGAGGATCGGAAGATTGTGTGCTCCTAGTACGGATTGTGCCCTGCATACACTAGAGCCAGTAGTACTAGAGCACCAAGTTAGCTCAAAAGTAATGAAAAGCAAAATTTATTCACAAAAGCAAGAATATAAGAATAAAACTTAAATGGGTTAGAAATCACACAAAAGTAAAGTAATTAAACCGAAATCCCCGGCAGCGGCGCCAAAAACTTGTTAAGACTTTGGCAAGTGTACCAAATCGTTCAAGTAGTAAAACCAGTAAGACCGGATATCGTTTCCCAAGAGACTTCGGTATTACTTAACTAACGTATAATTACTAACTAATCTAAGCTAAAGAATGATTTCATTTTAGTGTGAAAGTATGCAATGAAAGTGAAAGTTATGCATGAGTAAAATTTTGAACTACTTAGGGCCAAAACGTGTGAAAACAAGATGATTAACAAATGAGTTGGAATGAAAATATTGGAATGAAAATGTTGGAGAATGACTTAAGCTAATTCCATCCTATGCAAATGCACTACAACACTCTTCTTCAATTACTTATTCTTGTCATTACCTAAATTACTAAAACCCAATCCCTTGGTGAGATAACCTAGGTTCATTTGATAAATCCCAATCCCTTGGTAATCCAACAAACTCACCCGCATTAAGAAAAGAAGTTTAAGACAACTAACGGTCCTAGCTCTATCCTTAGACACTATTTCCCTTAGGTGTTTAGTCTAGTTCAAGTTTCACCCAAAGTTTCCCAACCTTAAGTAAACCCCAAAATCAAGTTATGGTTGATCAAGTCATAACTAGCATTAAGTAAAAGACAAAAAACACCAACAAGTAATGAATGAAGCATTTTTCATTTAAAAGCAAGTGTATTTACATAAGAAGTTCTTAGTTTACATCACTCTCCAACACTAATGAACTTAGCTCTCCATTAATGGAGAGCTTGAGCTTACAATGGAGTGAAAATGGTGAAGATGAGACTCCAGGAGGAGGAAATGAGGGCTTCCACTGTCCAAAACCAGCTCCAAGAGGTGTAGGAATGCTTCCCCAGGTCTCAGCCGCCAAGAAGATGCTAACCCTCGAAAACTGTGTGCCTTTTATAGTTCTCAGGTGCCATCTCAGCAAGGATTCGCGTCCAGCGCCCTTTCCTGGGGCGCCCAGGCGCCAGAAACACAGCAAAAGTGCGAGAGAACTGGTGCCCAGCGCCCTCTGGGGGGCGCCCGGGCGTGAAGAATGGGCAAAAAGTGTGAGTTGAAGGGCGCTGGGCGCCCTTCAGGGGCGCCTGGGCGTGAGAAATAGACAAAAGTGCGAATTGAAGGGCGTTGGGCGCCCTTCAGGGGCGCCTGGGCACCACTTGTGCAGGCTTCCCTCTTCAATTCTTCATCTTTTTAGCTCCTCCTTGGTTCTACACTCTTCAAAGCTTGACTGTTCTTCCAAAGCACAACAAGTTCCTACAAAATGTGAAGTATTAGTGATGAAAACTACTGTGTATAACCTAAGCTGAGTTTATTCACAAAGTTAGATCATCCAAGAGGATTATGCGTGTTTAAAGCTTCAGGAATGTTGATTTGGTATGACAATTGTACCATAGATAATGGTAATATTTACCGTTATCATTCACCAGGTATTTTATCCTCTCTAACTGTGTTGGAAAGTTTGTACATTTTTTAACTTTCACCTCACTCTCTTTTATAGTTTGCCTAGGTGAATTCTTCAAACTTTTCAATTCAGATTTTAGGCTTTCATTCTCTTTGTGCATATTTTCTATTCTATCATTTAAGCACCTCTTCTCACTTTTAAGCCTATTTACTTGGTATTGCATTTTCATAACTTCACCACGTAATTCCTGAAAGGCGTCAAGTAATTGGTAATACCTATCTTCAATGGATTCATCTTCAAAACTTTTAGCATTGCTTTCAGAGAAAATTGAACCTGCCATCAAACACAAATTTGTTTCCTCTTCAAGACTCTCATCTGAATCACTTGATGGAGAACTTGAAGCACTATCTTATCAGGCTATGTAGGCTTTTTTCTTCCTGTGGTTCTTGTTGTCTTGATTGCTTATATCCTCGAACTTTTACTTCATTTTTATAACTTGACAGTCAAGCTTGATGTGTCCAACTTTACCACATTCATAGCATGTTGGAATAGTAACAACTTTTCCTTTCCTCCTATTTGTCCTTGCATTACCTACAAAAGAATTGGTTTTGTTTTTGAACTTTATGAATTTAGAGAACTTTTTTACCATAAAATTCATTGCTTCAAGATCTGATTTTTCAATTTCAGAATCATCTTGTTCAACATGTCTTTTTGAGCCTGTTTTGCTTGCCTTCTTGAGAGCAATTGTATGTTTTTGCTCTCCTTCTTCCTCTTCTTTCAATATTCCAAGGTCAATCTTATGTTCTCTCAATTTTCCAAATAGGTTGGTCATGTTCATTGTAGTCAAGTCTCTTGATTTAGATATAGCAATGACCTTTGGCTGCTAACTCTTATTCAAGCTCCCCAAAATCTTGATATTTATCTCTTTTTTGTCAAATGTCTTCCTAAGAGCAAGAAGATGATTTACAATATGGGTGAACCTCTTTTGTACATCATATATTGTCTCACCACTTTTCATTCTAAACATTTCATACTCTTGGATCAAAGAATTCTTCCTTACTCTATTCATTTCATTGGTGCCTTCATGAGTTACCTTTAAGATATCCCCATTTCCTTAGTCATTTCAAACATGGAAATTCTATAGAACTCGTCAATAGTAAGTGTAGAAGAAATAATGTTCTTGACTCTAATATCATAATGAGCTCTTCTATTTTCATCATCATTCCATTTGGAAAAATCTTTAACCTTGGTTTTTTCATTCTCAACTTTGGTTGGTTCAAAGGGGCCATTTATCCCGACATCCCATACTCCTTTGTCTACCGATTCCAAGAATATTTTCATTCTGATCTTGCAAAAGGGATAATTCTCACCTGCAAATAGTGGTGGTCTATTTGTAGATGCGCCTTCTCCAAAAGTTTGAGATATTTGGCCATTAGGATCAATTTAATCGATTAAACTCTGAACACAATTGATTAAAATTCAAATAACTTTCAAATTCCCAACTCTTGTGCCAATTGTAAGAAAAGAAAGCCCTTATATCTCAAGCCAAGAGGGAGAGGGGTGAATTGGATTAACCCTTTTTAACGATCTTTTTGAAATCTTTATGAGTTCTTTGCTTCTTTAAATCAATAAACAAATAGTAATGAATTAACAAGTAGAGAAAGATCAAGCACACAAACAATCTATATTGGTTCGATTATCACAAGCCTACATTCAGTCCTCCTTCAACAACCTTAGTTGAAGGGAATCCACTATAATGATTGTGTATACAATAATACAGAGACAACCCTCTCAATGCACTCCTCTCCCCACCCAAAATCAAAATAGCAATACTAAAGATGAACACCCTTAATCTCTTACAAATACCAAGATCAATCACAACTCTTAGACCTGGCTAACCCCGCACAGGTACACAATACAAATTGTTTGAAAAACCTTACCTTTAACACACTCTTCTAAGTGCATAATTAATTAGAATCAATGTAACAATTGCCTTGAATGAATCCTTATTGTTTGATCACCAAGAAAGCTTTGATTCCTCCAAGAACATCTCTTTGAGGTCACCTGTACACAAACTCAGAAGATTCGTTAGTATTTGAAAATGTTAACGTTATGGAAACATGTTTCAAAACACACACACACACACACACATATATATAGGATTTTTCAATCTTGTCGTAGTATAATCGATTATGTTATTTATGTAATATGTTATTCTTTCCTCATTGTTTTAACAGATTATTCCATGTCTGTAATCAATTATTTAAACACTTAAGCCTATTATTGATTCATTTAATAGTCTTCACATATTAGGCTATTTATGTAATGGATTAGACTATGCTCTCTGTTTTAATTGATTATCAAACTTATGTATTCTATTATTTTCACACTTAGCCCTATTAGTCATCAATTTCCCATCCTTAACAGATTATCTCACTTATATAATAAATTATGGCTTGCTTTTTGTTTTAATCAGTTATGTCCCCTGTATAATCGATTATAACAGAACAGTTTGCCCTTGTTAGCTTTCTAAGTGATCTAGTTAAATCTAACAGATTATGTAACTGGTTTAATCGATTATTTATACCAGAAATGAGATTATCAATCTGTTTTAAGCTTGATTCATTCAACATTAATGTAATTACATATATACCACAAACATGATAAAGATAAAACATTTGTAATTCCATTTGTTGTGCAAGAAACTATTAACCATTCATCATTAACCATTAACCATTCATCATAAAAAAAACAAAGATATAAAGAGACAAAGCTCCCTCTATCAACACCTACTTTATACATGAAAACCCTAAACCCTCATAACAGCTCATGCCTTTCTTGACCACTCCTTGACAACCCAAACTTCGTAGGGCTTCCCACATGTTAACCTAAATCTACCTCTAGACTTTTACAACCCAAACTCAACTCATGAACGTGACCAATGTAATCAAACTCGTGAACCACATTTACCCTAACTTGAAACCCAACTCTGAATCTATGAAGTATACCCATAGAATCTCATAGTTTACACAAGAACAACATGCTATAGGAATGTCACAATATGGTTTTTATTATTTTACTCAACCTCTCTCAGTTTTAGTACCATATAATCTATTATTATTATTATTTCTAACTTATCTTTCTCTCTTTTCCAATTAGATGCCTACATGCAAATTCCTCTTTAACCACCCGCGGGCCCCACTAGCCCACTTACTTATTAAAATTTACACTACGTGAGCCCCGCCTCTTCCATTTATGTAATCAAACAGTAAAAAATCATTTAAATTAATTTATTCCTCTAACAATATTAATACAAATCAACCCAAGACTAACTTATTTTTGGTATTTTGTATAACCCATTGTACTATTTTCCGGATCTTACAAATATGCTTTAATCTTCAACATTGGACATGGGCTTTTCTAGGACAACAGAGCATGACCTGGTTGTTAACTTATCTATGACCCCTACTAATAAATTGTTAACTATTAATGTGAATGAAGATTTACAAGAGATATCATCAACCATCTTTGACTTTGATTGCTTGGAGGACATACCATTAGCCTAACTTTCAACCACAAAGACAATGAAGAGTATAAAGAAGGAGAAATGATTAAGGTAGTTTTGTGGCCTAGACCCTAATGTACTATGTTTTGGGAAAATGTTAGTATTATGGCAAGGATTATGATGTAAATTTTTGGGGAAAATGTTTTGTATGTTCTTTGTTACATCTGTGGTTTACAACAATGTACCAACTCTATAACACTTAGGGCCAAGATTTCAAGATTATGAAACAATGTTAATATTAAATCATATTTAATATTGTACTTTACGAGTATGAATATCTTCCTAGTATCAATATTTAACTTGCATCTTTATTATTACTATTTTAAAAATATTTTTTGTTAATTAATCAAATACTCAGGGGAATTTCAAAATATATTTTACCTTAGTTGATTGGTTGAACCAATAAATACGTTATTGTAATTTCCATTTTGTTTCATACATGGGTGATGGAGTTGATGACCTGGTAGTCTTTAGCCAATCTAATTAGGCTTCATTTTAGTTGAATCTCTCCAGCAGACAAAATTGAAAAGGATATTCTATGCAAATAATATGCATAAATAAAAGATGAAGAAAGTAATAGGCAGTCATAACTAAGTATAAACTTGATTAGATTTAATAAAAGACATGGGTTGCAATTGATCAACATAAGTTACTCAATTTTTTAACTTATTCTTTTTATAACGAAATGAAAACATGTACAAATTAAAGGTTTTCAATATCGAATAAGGCATGCATTTGACCTCAGTAATAAACTATAACAATTTACCCTTAATATCGTTCAACTCATTCAATCAAAACCATTACACAAATTATGAACTTTGTATCAACGGTAAGGAATTTCCCAAAATCAGATAATTGTAGCTACTACTAACATTTTCTAAAAAAAAAATAAAAATAAACTCAAAAATTGATATATAACTGTAGCTACTCTAAAGATATATGAATACATTTTTCACTTCGTTGATTGGATGTCAAGCAATTGACATCTTATATGAAGTTACTTTTTAATATTATGAATAATAATATAATAAAATGAAAATCTACACAAATCTAAGCAAATTAGACATGTATATTAACTGAAAAGACCTGCATTCACTATCCAAAATAAAGTTTTCTACTAAGAAATAATCTAGGACAATTGGCGTTAAGAAATAATTTATGCATCACCCCAATAGAACTAATGAAAATTTAACAATTTATTACAATTAGGGCTAAAAAATAATCCATTAAACTAAGCAATAACACTAATGTTCTAATCAACTTTTTCCAGCGAAGTGCAATGGACAAAAAGTTAAGCTTTAACTAATTTTGTTTTATTGAAAAATTTTGTTAAGCTTGTTTTCCATCATCTTTCTTTCTATGTTAGAGTAGATAATATCAAGCAAAGTAAAGGGATAATTCAAGCAAAATAAATATAAGTATTCTAACCACTTATGGTTTAATCCTAGACAACTGTTGTCCATATTACTCAACTCAACTATGCTAAACACCATGTATTTTAATTCTCTTTAGAATATATAACACAAATGAGTGTTAAGAGCAAATAGAAATTGATACTTAAGGGGAGGATAAAAACAATACAATGAAATTTGAGATTTTGCTAATGTTCTTTCTCTAGAAAATTTGGCTTTAGATGGTATAAAGCAACAATAAGCTTGTATGAGCATTCACAAGTTCCCTATATTATCCTTTTTGTCTTCTCTTCAAGCTTTCATTTATTCATAGTATTTTTGAGAAATGACCATTAGATAGAGAGATTAACTTCATGTAGAGTTGGTAACCTTTATAGGTGAGAAGTTAGACTCAAGTCTACTTTGCAGAGATGTAATGCTTTCTTATAATGTTTATCATAACAAAGATTGTACTATGTGTAAGAGTAAAAGACTTTAAAGGAAACATTCCCATAATGTTCTCTATATCTTTCAACGTTATCTCGTGTGCAGTGATTCTGATCAAGTCTTTGCACTTTTGTGATCTAAAACATTGAAAACATGAAATATTTTGAAACACCTTATCTAATATACCAAATATTCTGTAAATATATGATATTAAAGAATATAATGACGTAATCAAACTACTAAAATTTAGTTATTATACTATTAATATATGAATATTTAATACGTACAAATATATTTTAGAATATTTTCAACTTCTTTTATGACATTAAAACTGAATGAGTCTTCTTATACCACCTTACTTTGATATGTTTGTTGTTGATAAATAAAAAATTAAACGTTCAATTAACCAGAAATTCTAAAACGCAACAATATATAATTGGTATGATCTCTATAACACTGAGAATGTTTTTAATTAATTTTTTGTAATTTTCTAAAGCAAAACGGATTTAGTTTATCAAAACATGAACTGACACCGGGCCTGAAGCCCAATCCGTAAAAGCATTGCGAACATAAAATTTTCACCTTTCTCTTAAACCTTTACCAATCCCTTCGTTTCCCCTTCAAATTTCTCACTTCCCTCTTTTCCTTTCTTTTCCTTTCTCCTTTACTGTCTTTAGTTTTCTCATTTCTACTATCCCTTTCAAACTCTCCGATTAGGGCACACGCGATGCCTCTCTTCCTCTCCGACGAGGAGTTCTCGCGGTGCTCCGATGACGGCGCCGCCGTGGCCGCGAAGGCTGACGCGTTCATCCGCGGCCTCCTACACGAGCTCGACACCGTCCGCGCCAAGGCTGACGCCGCTGACATAAACGCCGAGCAGAACTGTTCCCTCATCGAGCAGAAATACCTCTCCCTCGCCGCCGAGTTTTCCAAGTTGGAGGCCCACGTCGCCGACCTCCAATCTTCCCTCACTCAGCGCCTCCGCGAACTCACCGAGGCGCAATCGCAGAACCACCAAATTCAGTTGCAATTGGTTCGAATCGTTCCAAAACGAAACATTCCTTCACTTTTTATTTATTTATTTATTGTTGTTATGTTATTATTGTCGTTGTTGTACTTGTTGTGATTTGATGCTTTTTTTATGGGTTTATTAGGTTGAGAAAGATAGGGAGATAGAGCGGTTGAGGATGGAGGTGGGGGAATTACACAAGTCAAAGAGGCAGTTGATTGAGTTGAACGAGCAGAAGGATTTGGAGCTTAGTGAGAAGAATGCAACTATGAAGAGCTATCTTGATAAGATTGTGAGTTTCTCTGCCTTTTGGTTTCTGGTGCTCGTAAGGTTTTAAAAGTAGTTTTCGCGGTTGCAATGTGGAGGTTTTGTAGTGTCTGCCACCCCAATTGTGGCCATATAAGCCGCATAAATACTAAGGGCCATGGCAAAACCGTTAACGTGATGTGTTTTCTTGTAACGGTGTTGACGTGTTTTCTGTGTTTCAATGGTGTTGTTAAAGGTCCATTTAAGTGAAAATGCTGCTCATAAGGAGGCTCGATTGAGTGAAGTTGAGGCAGAATTAGCGCGGTGCCGGGCTGCTTGCAGTCGCCTTGAACAGGTTTTTTTCTTCTTTAGTGCTTGCTGTTATTTATTGTAACTTGTTTCCTTAGATTTGCCTTTCTATTTTTACATGAGCAGATTACTGGTGGTACTGGATTCCTTCACCGTCTGACTCTTTTAAATGACTCATTTCTGAATTAAACATAGTTGTGGCTTATTAAATATAATGGTAAACAACTTGGAAATTTTCAATTGTGCTGCTCTGTTTTACTGTTTCCCAAAACAGCAAAATGTGTCTGAATATCTATTTCTCTTCTTATGGACTACACTCTTTCTTGTTTTATCTAGTGTTAAAACTTGAATGTTTCTTTCACGATAACTGTGCAATGTGTGTAAGCAGGAGAAGGAGATCATTGAGAAGCAGAATTCTTGGCTTAATGAGGAGTTGAATGGTAAAGTTAATAGTGTTTTTGAGCTACGCAGAAAGAACGCAGATTTGGAAGCTGATACATCTTCCAAGCTTACAGATGTAAGCTAGTTTAATAGTGTAGTTGGAAAAATGACTTTTTCTTTTCTTTTTGAATTTGTTTTATTCTCTTTGCATTAATGATATTTGGGTTGACGTCAATGCTTTCAGATGGAGAGACAATTGAACGAATGCTCTCAATCTCTACAATGGAATAAGGATAGAATAAGGGAGCTTGAAATGAAGCTTAAATCTGTGCAGGAGGTTGAACTTGGAGCATTATCTCGAAATGTGATTGGTGGATTTCTTTTATGTGGAACCGTGCTTGATTGATTTTATTTTACCTTTTTAGGAATTAATTTCAGCTAAAGATGCTGCAGCAACCAATGAAGAACAATTATCTGCTGAACTCTCTACTGTGAGTTTTATAACTACATTTGGCATGCACTATCCATGCTCTCCTCCCAAAAACGCTCCTTATACTCTTTCTTGACATAGTTATGTTATGTTGACTTTACGTTTGTGGCATATTAGTGGAATCAATTGGAAATAAGAAATTGATAGATAGGGAAGACCTTTTGATTAAATTTGAGTAGGTTTCAACATTACCATGATCGAGTGAAGCTTAGTGTGTGTGTGTGTGTGTTTTTGTGTGTATAAGTTTGAACAGAGAAAATGAATTTGAAAGCTTTGGTTCATGAGAAACAGCAATTTCTTGTTTATAAATCCTAGACATTGGTTCACCAGTCACAATCACAGAATAGGCATTTGAGGCATTGGTAAATCCAACCTCCCTTTAAGATTCAGAAAACAGTGGTATGGTTTAGAGAATGAAAATAGTGATTGTATTATAGTATACAATTGATGGAACTGATAGGGTACAACTGATATTTATGAGAGATATTGAGGATTCATTTGTAACTGAATTCCAACCGTCCTAACTAACTATAGCTGTAGCTGAAAACTATACAATACAATTATGCCCAGACTAATGCCTTGTGCAAACGCTGAAATATACCCCCACCCCCAATCCAAAGCTTGATCTGGCTGAGCTAGGGTCTGATGTACTTAGAACAGCATGCTGCTATTATAAGGAAATGTGCAGCATCTTCAAGCTTTTGTTGATCACCTTTTCTCAGAAAGGAAAATGTCCTACTCCATATGCTCTGTCCTAGAGTGAAGTACTACAGTCCTCATGTTTTCACAGTAGATTTTTGGTGATGGAACCCAAGGAATTTGTGCATTGGTTATTGGCTTTTCCTGAACTATTTGCTTTCAGGATCACCTAGAGATGAGGTTATGGCCTTCATGTTGACTTCGTGTCATCATCAGGGTATGATGATCACTCTAGCACGTGAGGAACTATCCTTTGAAACTAGCTCTTAAAGGCAGAGAACCAAACATTGAAATATTCAATCAAGTATCCCGTACTACTTTATGTGGTATTTAGGTGTCTCATAATACCGAAGTCTCTATTAGAGTAGGTCAATCTGTGATAAAATGATATATAAGCTATAGAGGTATTACTGATGATGCTGGTTGAAATGTAAGCCCTGATTCATAATACCCTTTTGGCAATGCAGTATGTCCAGTGAGACTGTGAAGACGTATGTTTATGCATTTTGTTACTGAGAATGGAATATCAGGAGTAATTATAGCAAACTGTAATGATCCAATTATTGTTCTGTACAATAAGTAGATTGGCTTCTGTCTTGATATCTTTGTTGGAAGTTCCATATCGATTAGAGATAAGGTCAATTTAGAGCATATAAGTGGGTGCAAACCTCATCTTACAAGTCGATTTTGTGGAGTTGAGTTAGGCTTAAAGTTCACTTCTTTAACATGGTATCTGAGCCAGATTCGAGCCTATCCTAGCGATATTTATTGTTTGTTGGGTATACTGTCCCACCTGCTATTGGGCTGTTATCGAACCACTTATTAATGTTTAGTCTCACGCACGAGATATATATACCTCAGCGTGAGGGGTATGTTGGAAGTCCTACATTGACTAGAGATAAGATCAATTTAGAGTATATAAGTGGGTGTAAATCTCACCTTACAAGTTGGTTTTGTGGGGTTAAGTTAGACTTAAAGTCCACCTTTTAACAATCTTTAAGCTTCCAACCATGTGGGAGGAAATGTGTTTGATTTGAGGAAAAGGAGAAATTATTAAGATGGTTATTGAAGGGTAGTTAGATTCAAATAGGGGAAGAAGAATAGGTGGAACTGAGATTGGTTTATACTGTAAATTGAGCTTTGGTTCTTTGTGAAGGGACAAACTCATTGTGAAGGAAAAACCAATGGAATGACAGTGCTCTCCTATTTCTCTTATTTATTATCTAACTACCCTTCTAACTAAGTAAACTAACTAACTAACTAACTCATTATTATTGTAAAAACCTTAACTAATTTCTCCCTTTCCTTATATCAGCAAAAAAAGCTTTCTGTTTACCAAATTTATCTTCTCTATTGTATTTGGACTTAGTATCAGTAAAGTGCTTTGCTTCAATACCATGGAAATAGTCCAATTCTTTAAGTTATTTTGGGGCAAAGTTGCTGTGCCAATGATTAATGAGGGTCTGAATGAGCCTTGGAGGGTTAGATTGTTTGAAAGGGAATTGTATGAACTTGTTGTTTACAGTTTAGACATGTGGAATTGATTGAACATCTTATAACCCAAGTGTTATCTATTTTTTGGAGGCATTGTATTTGAAGGATGAATATTTTATGATCTGTAGTATATGCTGGTAGGAAAATAAATTGAAACAATAGAGATGGTAAACATTTATGGTGAGGACAAGGAATCCTTCAATACTTTGAAATATACCTAGGGGAGACAGTTGAGTGCTTGAAAATTCTTGCAATGGAATAATGCTGTCTATTAATCTTGACATATTTGAAAAGTTCCCTTGAAGCAGTCAGGAGTAGAAGACCTAAAAGATAAGTTATAAAGTAACACTAGCAACTCATGTTTTGTGGAGCAGATGTATTTCCTGTGGAAAGTGAAATTTTGTTTACTCTTAATGAACAATAATGTTTTCTTCAAGATTCTAAGCAGCAAATTTTTATTTTTCTCTTTTATGCATTTTGAATTCGAAATCTCCGTTTTCAGGTTAATAAGCTTAATGAGCTGTATAAAGAGAGTTCCAAGGAATTGTCAAAAAAAGCAACTGACCTAGAGGGTGTGATAAAAGCGTTGGAGGTGAATTTTGTTTGCCATTGCTCTATTTTTTATGTTTGGAGAGAATTAATCAAATTATAAATTACAAGACATGGTATTTTTAAATGTTATTCGTGTGTAAACAGTCCGACTTAAAGCAAGTTGAGGATCATTATAAAGGGGAACTTGAGAAGGAATTATCTGCCAGAAAACAGGTTGAAAAGGTATTTTTGTCACCCAAGTTGTTTTAATTTTCAGTATTTGACTGCTTTGCCTTCTGACACGAATAATTAGCGGTACTAAAAAGAGTTGAAATACTATGGTTCTTTAAGCTGCTAAGTGTTTTAGGTTACTGCAGGTAATGCCTGAAGTTGATAACCACTTGGGTGACACTGGGTTGCCAGTGGTCTCCTTTTGTTTGAGGGTGGATATTTATTCAAAATAGATTGTGCTTGAATGTACTAATAGCCATATATGTCTATTTTGGGTACTTGTAGGAGGTCACTGATTTAAAAGAGAAGCTTGAGAAATTTGAAGCTGAAAGTGAGGCAAGGAAGAAGACCAATGAACTGAATAATCTTCCTCTTAGCAGTTTCACTACTGAATCGTATGCCTTTACCTTTTTTTTTGAGTTTTGATTTTACTCATAATTCAATGTTCTACTTTTGTCCTCATGGTATAAGTTGCTGAAAATGTCAAGCCCCAAGATGCAGCATTGTTATATGCTGTCTATTGTATCTAAAATCTAGTACCCATTTCATTGGTTGTTGAAAAGGGCTAATAATAATTTGCTTAGCCATGTAGGTCTCATGTGTAACTAAATTGTTGTCCTGGTATCAACTATTAGCAACATTGAGCAATGAGCATGGTCAGACTTTGTGTGTACTCCATAGTGTTGGTATTTGATTGGGCTGAGGTTTTGGAGTTGGATGGCAGAGTTAAAATCGTATTACTTTATTAATTGTTGTATCTTTATGTGGAAGGGAATTGGTTTTTGTTTTTTTGGGGGAGGGGGATGTGATGAATAGAAATCACGGAAGTTTAACTGTTTATGTTAAGAACTAGCATTTTAACCCTTGCAAAAATGCACAACCTGAATATTTATTTATATACAAAACTTTAGTTATATAAACGGAATCACTTTATTATATTATTTCAATGAGTAAGTGAGCGAAGAGAGAATATAAAAATTTGTTAATTGAGTTTGATTGAGAGAGTGGGGAGAGTTAGAGTCTGACTCTCCAAAGTGAGTACTGAACTATTTAAGATAGGAGTATAATATGCCAAGGGTTAGGAATGAATAAGACGGAAAGATGACCATCAATGGTAAATTAAAAATGTGATATGAAACTCAGCAGATATATTTCTTACTTTTAAAGAATAGAGATATATGAAGGGTTCTACTTCCAAGGATATCAAAAGTAGTACTCCTGTTCTTATTGTGGCATATTTTAGAAATGATTGATGGCCCAATTTCAAAGGCATTTTATAGTTTCTAAGCAGCATTAAGTTTGTTTTTACTATTTTCCTGTATGTGTTTTTTGTTAATGAATATTGACAAAAAAGATTGGTATTGAGGGTAAATTTAGTACATCGGTTGTTTTTAGTTTAAATTTCATTAGTTAATTTATTAATTAGTTTTATTGGTCTGCTTAATTCTGTTAAAGGTGTCATATATCGAGAATTAGAGGGAGTAATATATAGCGCAATGTGGAACTCAAAACAGTTGATAAGGGGTGACCCTTTGAGTTGAATGATATGGTATCATGTTAAAAATTATAGGTTATTAGGTTCATGTAAGGAGGAAGAAAATGAAAGAAAGCTGGCCTGAAACTGTAAACTGAAAATATGATAGATTTTGTCAAGAAATGTTAAAATAATCTCTTTTTTATACTAGTAGTTGTTATATGGTCTTATTAGTTTGTTAGTAGTAGCTCAAGTCCACTAAACAGTGACACTAATGATTGTAACATGTAACCAGTTTTAATTCTCAATTGGTTAATATTCTCAGTGAAGCAATAGAGAGATGATTATTGTTGACATTTTTGTGCAAAATCAGCATATATAATGGATTTTCCTTCCAATCCTTTTCATGTATTAAGTTATGGAAACATACCTATACATGAAAATTGTAAGAGATAACATAAGGCCATTGTTTGTTCCCATAATTCTTTTTCTTAATTAGTTGTTTTGTTCTTAAAGGTGGATGGAATCAGTTGAAGCTGATAGCATGGTGGAGGAAAATAGCTTGCTAGTCCCAAAACTTCCTCTTGGAGTTTCTGGAACTGCATTGGCGGCTTCACTTCTTCGAGATGGGTGGAGTGTGAGTTTTAAAATTTACTTTTAACACCGGTCCCACCTTTCTTTTGAATTACACAATGATACATCTTACCATATACATCTATTTGTTGAAGTTGGCCAAAATGTATTCAAAATACCAAGAGGCTGTTGATGCATTGAGGCATGAACAATTGGGAAGGAAGGAGTCAGAGGCAGTACTGCAACGGGTATGATTGACCTGGTGCATTTTTTTTTATGTATAACCTCAAAATTTGATCAAAAAAGAATTGGCATGGAATGACCATTTTTGTGTATTTATTTATCAGTGAAGGACCAAGCTAATGAATAATGATACTTGTAGTTTTGGAGGACTGAGATGGTGTCAACTGACTATTATTTCTTTTTCTTTGGTTGGATAAAAATGTTTTGATGAATGTTTGAGATACCCAGATTATGATTGTTCCCTCGGCATATATCTGCTTTGAGGTGCATTTTGGTTAAGTTATGCTTCTGGATGCCCAAGTTCAAAGGTTGTGTTTTATAAATGACAAATTATATTCATTATAATAAAGTTTTTTTTTTTGGAAGGAATTTGTTTATAATGTCGCATATCACTACTGCATTATTTTCAATACTAATCCAGGTTTTCTGTGTTTATTATGTTAAATATGACGCAATGCTATTCTATTAACCTTTTCAGGTTCTATTTGAGTTAGAGGAGAAAGCAGAAGCAATTATAGATGAAAGAGGTATATTTTTCTGTTAGATTAAATGTGTGAAATCCCATTCCAACAGTGCCCTCTATGTTGATCCACAGAAAAAAGTTTAACTAGAAAACAGAAAAAAATGTAGATCTGATCTCAATTGTACTGCATTATTTCTCTGATAGGATGTCTAATATGAAGTTATGAATGCACCATAATATTTGGTGGTTTCTATTTTTGTGCTTCCTCCTATTTTTTTATCATTTTGATGGTGGTGGTGGTGCTGTTGTTTCTCAAAGATTTCATTGTGCACTGCTTGGGCAAATACACAAGGATTTGATTGTTCATTTGAATTTTAAACTGGCTGGTGGTTTTATGTATATAATTGTAATTTTTCTAGCAGGAATAAGTTGTGCCTGATTTCACTGTGGGGTATATGCTAGCATGTTATTGTTTATATCTGTTTATCATTGATGCTGTAGTTTTTCTCTGAAATAAATATAATGGTGTGCTTGCAGAGGAGCATGAAAAGATGGCCGATGCATACTCTTTGATGAGCCAAAAGTTGCAAAACTCCCTGAACGAAAATTCCAACTATGAGAAAACCATCCAGGAACTGAAGGTTTCAAAACATAAAATACAGTGTCATCTATCTAAATTTTTGTTTACATGTGGATTTGCTGAGGTGTATCTCATGCAGGCTGATCTGAAAAGGCGTGAACGTGATTATAATCTTGTCCTGAAGGAAACTGACGACCTTCGAAAGCAGGTAAGAAACAAGAACACGTATTTATTAATGTAGCATTGTAATTGAATCATACTAGTCAATAGAAGATGGCAGCATGGAGTGGCCACCAAAAAAATCTGTTGTGGGATAGTGGACAGTGGATGATTGCTATTTGAACATTGAGTAGGTTTTTATTACATGACATATATATGTTAAAAATAAAGTTGCTAAAATTAAAATCGTTTATACTACTGAACCAAACAAAGAATAAACAGAGATCTGCTGTTGAACTTGAATGAAAATTATGGGTTAGTTCTGGAAATGAAGAGCCAACATCTGAATATTATGTAGCTCACTGGAACAAGGCCAAAGCAGATTAAAATATGATTGAAGAGGTGTGAAGTTGCAGAACATAGGAAGAAGTTAAAGGTGTCATGGGGCAAATGCAGGGAGGGAGACAAGAATTAAGTGAGATTGAACTCAATGCATCAGATTTATTTGACATGGGAGTTTACAAATTTGCCTCCAATTACAACCTGGTTTCTAGGCCAGAATTGACTATTGGTGTATTCTCAACGTAACACCTTTGTAGGCCACTATTTGCTATGATTTCTTCTGCAAATTGTGATGATCCTGCCATGATTGCTGTGTGCTACAATGACTTTTGTAGGAGCAGCAGGGTGCTACTGTGCTCCACTGCAGTGTGTTTGATTTGTATGTGTGATTGTAACATGAAATATGTCTTTCATCAAGTTATTTGTTGAGATGAGTTTGTAGTTTGTCTTGTTATTGTGCAATGCAAATAGTTTAAACTTTATTAGAAGTTGAAGAAAGTGAGGGAAAATGAATGGAATTTATCAAACTGATTACAGGCTAAGCTGTGTTAGTTACAAACTAACTCTGACCACAAATGACAGGTATATCACAATAACAAACTATATAATAGAAATAACAAAAGCTTAACATCTTATGTTAACAGAAGTATGCTATGCTGTTAACTCTAATATGCCTCAAGCAAATGGTACTTTTGGTACTTATTTTGGATCTCACACCTATTAGCTTGTTAAGATGTATTAGTTTTATCTAAAAATTTTCATTTGGAGCATTTTTGTCTCACTTCATTATAATCATTTTCATGGCCTTGATCATGGTTCTTTGTATTACAGATTATTATTCAATAATTGATTCTTTACAGGTGACAGTACTTTTAAAGGAATGTCGAGACATTCAACTTCGTTGTGGTTCAATGGGGTATGATAATGTTGATTATTCTTCAAATACTGCTTCAAGGACAATTACAGAGACTGATGCTGAGCATGTCATATCAGAGCACCTTGTAAGCTGCTTATGGAATTAATTTGTCTCTTCTTGAACTTGTCTGTTTCATTGTTACACGTGTTAAATTGAAATTTGGGATGCAGTTGACCTTTAAGGACATTAATGGACTGGTTGAGCAGAATGTTCAACTTAGAAGCCTTGTTCGTAGTCTTTCTGGCCAGATTGAAAATCAGGAGGTGGAGTTCAAGGTTAGCTGAAAAATAAATCTTTTGCTATCCTTATACTTCTTAATGCAAAGACCCTCAACCACAATATTTGGTTTCTCTTGTCCTATTAAATTGTAGGAGAAGCTTGAAATGGAGCTCAAAAAGCATACTGAAGTAGCTGCTTCTAAAGTTGCAGCTGTTCTGCAGAGA
Source organism: Vigna mungo (assembly GCA_036885675.1). Taxonomy (NCBI): domain Eukaryota; kingdom Viridiplantae; phylum Streptophyta; class Magnoliopsida; order Fabales; family Fabaceae; genus Vigna; species Vigna mungo. The sequence continues at coordinate 16,715,117 of CP144693.1, read as the reverse complement.
GCAGAAGAGCAAGGGCAAATGATTGAGGCACTTCATGCATCTGTAAGTGTATATAATACTTATTTTTATAGTTCATAGTCGGCAACCTGGGGAGGAGGGGATGGGTCTGAGATGGGTGGTTTTTGTTTTAGATATGAGGAGATATCCTTACAGTTCCCTTTGAGATTAAACCACTATATTTAGAATACTAACTGTAATGACTGAAGTTATAACTTTAGGTCAGAATGCTCACTTGTAACGTTCCACCTCTTCTATAATTGTCATACTTTTACCTTGATTTTTGTTCTTATGAAAAGTTGTATTCTTTGGTTAATTTTCTGTATTGAAAATCTTTAAAAGTTGATTCCTTGTTACTACACTATTCAGGCCTCCTAAGTTCATACTTGTGATGTCTACTTCTTGTAGGTTGCCATGTACAAAAGGTTGTATGAGGAGGAGCATAATCTTCATTTATCTCATAACCATTCTTCAGAAGCACGTGCAGGTTTCACAAATGTTTATTTGTTGGCATTTCCTTTTAATGTTTCCCCCTATTGTGCAATCAGTTTTGAATGAAAACATGTGCTTTATGAGTTTGAGACTCACACCATAGAAGACATTTTTCCAAACGATTTTATTTCAATGAGGTTGAGGCAGGCCACATCTATGTAATTAGGTGTACCATCATAAGCTACAAATCAAAGCTGAACTGGGCATAAAAGTGCTGGGAAAAGATAGAATTATTCTACCCGATCTATTTACTGATTTCAGCTGTTGAGGCTTTTTCACATGCTTCAATGTTTGAACACCATGATATCTTAATGAAAACCAACTTAAACAAGAATGCATTTTGTTTTTGCTTGCTATTTAAAAGGGTGATTGTTTGATATATTCCATTGCTTCTCTCTAACTACACTTATTTTAATATTGCTTGCCCTTTTGATCTGATAGTCCTTGCTAAAGTTGTCGTATTCATGTAACACTAACCGTCTTTAACATCAATTAGTATTCTATTGTCTAGAGGTCTTGTAGATGGATCCTTGGACTGATCTAGCCTGCAGTGTAACTTGTTTGTTCTTTGAAGATGTCAATACTGCTTAACTTGTGTGAAGTGGCTATCTTGTTAAAATATATTAACTCAATATTTGTATTACATATCTGGTACATATGTGTAGATCATCATATCTTTTTTGTATTTTGTGGATTTTAGAACCCATATAAATGAATGGATAAGCTAATAGACATTTAAGCTCTCACATTTTTTCATATTTTTAATCTTAAGTTGGTGTCAAAGTAGGTTGATCACACTGTTTGTCATTGTTTCGTGAGTTCACCTCCATTTGCTGTCATCCACTGTCACTGGTTGTCGGTCACTGTCATCTTTAAGTCTCAACCCGCAACCACATGCAACTTTTGAAGACAAAATACCTAGAAATGTGTTGCCTTCCGGCCATCGGAATGGCTCTACACTAACTCCATTGCTGTCATTGACCATTTTTTGTTTGTGTTCCAACCCTCTTTTCCTTGTCGCAGAAATGGTTTGATTACAACTGTCCTTGAACACCTTTGTGGGTTTTCTTTTTTATCATTGTCTGCTTTTTTTTCTGTTCTAAAATTGCTTCTTCTGAACCTGTTCACTACTTTTTCGGGTCCCGCATAATTATTTAATAGAACTTAGTTACTTAAATTATTTATCTTGGTCTGTGCTGTTTAAGCTTTGGTTTCTTGGCCAAAGTTTCCATGATCACTTGAACCGTGGAAGATGGATTTTCAGCTTTGTGCCTTGTTTTTGGAATCTATGGAACCCAATATATTGGGAACTCTTAGAGCATTTAAAAACTCCTTTCGAACAAGGCTTTGCAAATAATACTAAGTGCCTTTTTGTTTCTGCTTAAACTAGCATGTCTTAAACAAACAAATCACAATATGACCTTGGATATTGTTGAAGCCCAATCAACAATTGTGGAATTAAAGATGGTTTTAGAATTCAATTCTTTAAAAGAGATTAAGGGCAAGTTGGATAAGTTTTGCATGATTATGATTCTTCATATCATGCACCCAAATCTTGATCATGTATGGGATCAAATCCTAACCTACTAAAAAAATTCTATCAATGGACAGTCTAAGCATAATTCTTAATAAGATAATCTAAGTGTGCGAATGTATTTTTGTTTCATTGTGATAAATGCTTAAAATGAGGATTTCTTAATGGAACTTCAATATCTTTAAGCTATTCTAGGTTAGCTTCTGGTCTTTGTTTCATTATTGTAAAACATGTCTGCCTATACAGTGTTGGCATCTTATCTTCTATTGATTGCTGGTTTTTCAGCTTTTGCCGAAGTTGGAAGAAACAACCTTAAGACTTCAATTGAAAGTTCACAGGTGATTACTTCTAATCTCATACTTCCTCTTATGGTTTGCTTGACATTATTGAGTTGTGACCCATTATTTTTTATCTGCTCTTACATCATGTAAATAACTAATTCTTCAACAAGCATTATTTATTTTGGTGAATTGTCCCGAAAGGTTCTAATGTTAGCACTTGTATTTTGGGGTGTTTTCATTATCACAGGAGGCTTCTAAGAAGTCCCTGGAAAAAGCTGCTGAGCGTATTAGAGGCCTTGAGGATGATTTAGCAAAGTCTAGGTATGGTTGAAAATTTGCTGTAACATTATTTTCAGAAAAACGTGGCATATAAAATCTTAATTGTTTTTTGAAAAACGTGATTGCTTTCAGTGGTTTTGGAGTTCTTGTTAAATAGTAGTACTCTGCCTTTTCTAATCTGCTTATGTATTCATTCAGTATGTCTAATTGGCTGAAATGAGAAGATTATAATGATCAAGCTGATTATACACAACTGAATATAACATAAAAAGGTTTGTAGACCCCTGAAATGCAGGATTGTCTAGAAAGGTTGCTAACCAGAATCTGAGTGCGTGAAAGGGTTGCCTCACACCTTTATAATATTTAATCCACTTACCACGGAGAAGTAGTTTAAATTTAGTTCTTGGAACTCTCTCAAAATATTTGGTTTACCTGTAGTTATGCAACAGTGATTTTTCTAATTTCAGGTTATTTATTCTCAATCCTTCTAACAATTAATGATTTTTCCGACTCACAATTCCTTTTTTTTTTATTTTAAAGAAATTATAACCAGGTAATCTTAATGCTGATTATAATAACAGTATATAGATTAGTAAATGTTTTACATACAGGTACCTATGTGCTTTCTGTATAGCATATTTATGGTTTCAAATTGTGAAATTGTGTCTTCAGGAGTGAGATTATTTTATTACGATCTGAACGTGACAAGATGGCACTTGAAGCAGATTTTTCTAGAGAAAGACTTGATAGCTTTATGAAAGAATTTGAGCATCAGGCATGTACTTGTCCATAATGTTAAGTGCATTGTTCTTGAATATATGTGTTGTACTTATTTATGGATTTTCGAATGACATTTTAGAAAGCTGAAGCAAAAGCCATTTTAGAAAGAAATGTAGAGTTTTCTCAGCTGGTTGTTGACTACCAACGAAAACTGCGTGAAAGCTCCGAGTCATTGATTGCTGCTGAGGAGCTTTCTCGGAAACTTATTATGGAGGTTAATATCTTATTCAAGTTAATTATTGGGCTATTTTAAAATTTATAAACTTTTGAACTGAGATGTACCTTTGATTCGTGGACTCATTTCAGATTTCAGTTTTAAAACAAGAAAAAGAAATCATATCAAATGCTGAGAAAAGAGCGTCTGATGAGGTTCGCAGTTTGTCTGAAAGAGTGCAGCGTTTGCAGGTAAGCATTGTTTTTGTTTCTTATATTTCTTAAATTGGCATATTCTTACACTTGCTATTGCAGGCTAGTTTGGGCACCATACAAAGTACTGAGGAAGTTCGAGAGGTAGGTTATAATATTACTAAGTGTTATCTTCATGTTCCTATGAAACTTTCCATCAATATGATCTTTTTTATTTGTAAAACATAGGAAGCAAGAGCTGCAGAGAGGGTTAAGCAAGAAGAATATATAAGGAAATTGGAGGTGTGTTTTCTTGTTTCCTTATAAATACTTCCGACTAATTGTTTAATCATAATTTCATATAGTTAAAAAAGGGCAGTTTTGGTCATTTTTTACATATTTATCATAAATTCTCACTATTCAGAAGGAATGGGCTGAAGCCAAGCAAGAGCTAAATGAAGAGCGGGAAAATGTGCGGAGATTCACACTAGATAGGGACCAGACCATAAAAAGTTCTCTGAGACAGGTTGAGGATATGAACAAAGAGTTAGCTAATGCTTTACGTGCAGTTGCATCTACTGAATCAAGGGCTGCTGTTGCTGAGGTATGGGTTTTTGTCTATTCTCTTTTGTACACTTTATTAAAGTCTTCACAAATTGTAGAGATTAACTTCATGTTCTATGCACAGGCAAAACTCTCTAGTCTACAAAGAAAGTTGGGTTCCTCTAATGACAAGGTTTGCTTCTTTGATTTGTTTTGTTAATTTATGAATTGTGTTGCTGATGGTTTGTTTTATGGTTTACAGTCCTTATGGTTTAGTCTGTAGAAGTTTTCAATGCATATATTTTATAACTTTCGAATTAAGATGTTTTCTTGGGCATTATAAGTTTTTAAGGGCCCGTTGTTTGTTGAATGAAGAAATCTATTAGATGTGAATAGAAATGAAGAATGACTAAGAATATGAGAGAAACAGGAGAAAATTAGAAGAAAGTTTACAATGTTGCCAAGTACCTGCATGCCACTTCTCTTGGCCAAGTATCTATTTACTTACTGATGAATTCATGATGTGTCATATAACCTCTGGGATGTTAAATTGTTTCTCATTCATTATGCCGAAGTCCAATTTTAGTATGTTTGCTTTCCTTCAATCAAAATATTTATCTTAATTCTAACTTGTTGTATTATTGAATGTAGCTTGTCGAAATGGGCGGAGAGAGTGGACCTTCCACTTTGTCAAGTGATGAGGTGGGCACAGTTTTATATACATCAATTTCACCATATTTGGAGGCATTTCATGTGCATATGAAAAATATGATTATGTTTATTGAAGAGTGCATAGTATTTAGGGCCTATTTGCTCTCTGCAAGAAGCATTTTTTTTTCAAACTATACTTGTAATTGTGATTGACAAATATGCCCCCAACTTAATCTAGGTTGTTACTGAATTGCAAAAGGCAAAGGAGGAGATAGAAAAGTTTAAAGAGGAAGCACATGCCAACAAAGTTCACATGCTTCAGGTTGATATTATTTTCTTTATAAATTATATTTAATTTGTAATTAAACTAACACCTGTTTTTAAACTCTGCACTGAAGTATAAGAGCATTGCTGAGGTCAATGAAGATGCACTCAAACAGATAGAAATGGCACATGAGAAGTTTAAAACAGAGGTAATTATGCATATTGAACCTTGACATAGTTTTTTCAGTCAGTTTGATATTGTAGTATATTGTTTGTCTTCTTGATAATAAATAGGCTGAAGATGCCAAGAAAGTTCTTGAATCTGAACTTAATTCACTTAGAGAGAAGATGTTAGAGATTGAAAATGAATCTAGTTTGAAATATGAAGAAGTTGCTTCTGAAACTGTGGGAAAGGAAGAGGCTCTTACATCTGCTATGGCTGAAATCACAAATCTTAAAGAAGAAATTTTAACAAAATCGTAAGTTGTTTCTTAATGCAGCCAGCAGTGTTTAATATAATGTTAGTTTGGTTTCACATTTCTTACTTTTTTTTCTGTGTAGTTCTCAAATTTCAGCATTGGAAATTCAGCTATCAGGTTTAAAGGAAAACCTGGACAGGGAGCATCAGAAATGGCGGGCAGCTCAAACTAATTATGAAAGACAGGTGCTTGAAATATGTTCACTTGGTTTGCTTGATGATTTTCCTAGTTTGTCTGATTTTTGAGCATTCTGATTGTGCCATTTTAATTTCACTGATATTACAATATTTACACTCAACTAGCTGCAAAGTATGTTGATTTTGGGTTTAGTTTTGTTATCTTTAATGTTCATATACCATCAATTGTTTTAGTTGAAATGCAATATGTAGTAATCAGCTGAAAGAATATAAAATTTTATTTCATTTATAATATAATTAAAATAGTGACTGTTCTGTCATTTCATTTTTGGGATTGGCTGATCCCTTTTATGATCTGGGATTAAATCCTATTGTTGTGTATTTGTTGAGTATATCCTTGGACCTTTACCTATCACCTTTGCCTTCTGAGCTGAATTTTCTTCTGCTGTCAAATAAACTAATAATACAATCTGTCTGTTAATTTTTTCTTCTGTGCATATGAAAGTGCAAGTCATATTCTGAAATTTTTTCTTTGTTGCTAGAATTGTTAATTTTTGGGGACGTGGGTATATGTATATTCTAAGCATATTTCAGAAACTGTTTGAGATGACACTCTTTTTATTTATTTCCATAGGTTTTAATCGTAGATGTTTCTTATTTTTCAGGTTGTTCTCCAGTCTGAAACGATTCAGGAGTTAACAAAAACATCTGAAGCCCTATCCTTGCTGCAGGAGGAGGCATCTGAATTACGGAAACTAAACAATACTCAGAAAGTTGAAAATGTAAACTATTTCCTATTCAATCCATAATTTAGTTTTCTAATGTATTTGTTTTTCAATACTTCATATTCAACCCATAATATACTTTTGATACAATACCTTTTATTTTCCTTTCTGCTTAAGTTTTCATTACTGAGGTGTTTATAGCCCTTATTAAACCTTTGTGGGTTTTATTTGTGGATTGTCATCAGATTAACACACAATAATTTTGTTGACTTGGATTATGCTGCTGCTTTGTTTTTTGGCTGTAATGAAGTCTTGAAAGGATTTGGTATCCTGTATCGTAGTGATTTTTCCCATGAGTTGTTTATTAATTGCTATTTGAGGTTGCACACATCTATCCAAAAATGGAATATTAGTTGTTTATTTCATAAGTTAAGAGTGCCCATGTTCTAAAATGAAGCACTATTGAATTAATGTTATGGTGCAACTGTATAACACAAATGGTTTGATGTTCTTTCGCATTTCTTATTCTTGAAATTATCTTGTTTTAGATATTGGTGGAGAAAAAGAATAAAAGATAGTGAAACATTGAATTGATATTGACTAAGACATTAAAATTTATTGTTTCATTTGCTATATGTGTGCAACCTGTTGTACTAACTCTTACTTGTACTAATAATCCTAGACAACTGGGGAAACAAATCATGATAAGAGACGAGGAAATATGAAAATTAATCCTAAAGATATGATAATATATTTTCATATATTCTAACACTCCCTTAAGTTAAGCCTTACTATGCTGTAAGTTTATTACAAATAGATGTTTTTCTCATATATTAAACAAAGAATAGTTGTTAGCAATAATGGACATGCACGGCTTCCAAACAATCAAAGGAGAGGAGCATAGCAAATATGATGAGGTAGCTGTCACAAAAAAATGTAACTTTTGAAAGAGGAAGTTCAAAGGAGAAACTAGGTCGACACTGATCAGTGATAACCAAACGATAGTAAAGCTTAACATAGCGAAAATCCAAAGATCTATGCGATGCAGTGGATGTTGTAGAGTGGAACAAGGATGGAATTGCTGGAGGAGACAACAAAGCGTCTGAATTTGGGGTTTCAGCACAGATCTGGATGGGCATGTTCAGCAGAGTGACTGAGCATTAACAGTGGTGGCAAAAAGGGATATCTAAACTCGGGGAATAAGGATACATGACAAAGAAACCATCTTGGAATTAGGGGAAAAGTTACTGAAAGCAGAACAATTTTATATTGTTAGGATTGTGGCAATGAAATATACCTCAGGTCATGCAGAATGGTTTTTCTTGTTTTAGTTGTGGCCCCTCTTTGGGGACTGCATTAATTGTAGCCTCTAGGGTGGTTGTAGTTACCAGTGGAATGGTTGAAATAGTTAAACTATTGGAAGGAGAGAGATCCTAAGCTGAAACCTTTGTTTCTGATACAGTACGAATGCTTTATTTCTTTTGAGAAAACAGAATCAATATAATACATAAAGGGGATTTGATATCCTCTATTAAGAAAACGGAATCAATGCACAATAAAGGAGATTTGATATCCTCTAATGATAAAGATATTGTAGCCTTAAGGGTGGATGTAGTTACAAGTGGAATGTGGATATTACTTCAATAAAACAGTTAAACTATTGGAAAGACAGCTCCTGAGCTGAAACCTGTGTTTTTGATGCAGTACGAGTGCTGTATTTGTATTGAGAAAACGTAATCAATATACCCTCTAATATGAAGATATGATACGAGAATAAATAAAATAATTCCTAATGATACATATATAATTTAGATATGCCACATTATTAGTCGACACTTATCAAGCTGGTTTTGTGCAGTTGCATTAAACCCTATGCCTGAATTCTAAGGGATGTTAACTCAATATTAGCCAATTAGGAAAACAAATCACTATTGTAGAGATCTAAACTTTCCAGAATGACAATACAACATAATTGAGGACTTCTTGGAATCAATGGGCAAAATACGGAAAACACAACAATTCCGGACTTTCACAAACATGACAATGAAATTTTAAAACACAGCTTATGGAGAATGGTGTCACTATGATCCTGTCCCGTGTTTTTGTAGTTTTAGGTACTGATGAAAAAAATTATTCAAATGATAAAAGTCTCAAATGATGTTGTTGGAAAGTTTCATTAATTGCAGTCACTTGTTGCTAGCCTATTTGTAGCTTCCTTCTTAGGGTGGTAGTATAGTTCCACATTGATTTTATGTATGATTCAATTATTCTTTTGATGCTGGGGTAGCGCTCACCAAACATGCACCCCCAACTTTGGTGTTGAATTAGATCATGGGTCCAAATTCCAAGATATTTAACCCTATCCCTAGGTCATATTTTTTGGCAGTTGTTTTTGCTATGCTTTGGGCTCTATGTTACTTCCCCATTCAACGGCAAGTACCTGCTATTTTACTTGTTTTTCCCTAATTCTTTGTTATACTTTGAGATTTGTACCAATTATTTTATCTCTGTATAATATTTTATGGTTGCTTTTCATATTATGAATATAAATCTTGCAATTAATTTACAATTCCTATGTTGGACAGAATGAACTGAAGGCTAGGTGGGAAGAGGAGAAGGCACAATTAGAGAAGTCTAGGAATGATGCTGAAAGGAAATACAATGAAATCAATGAACAGGTGATTGAGAATATCTCTAGACTATTTTATGATTCAGTACAAAAGATGTGCAGTAAACTATATATGCAAATTTATTTGCATAGCTTTATTATGCTACTAAAATATTAAGTGATGCTACATGATTGTTTCCTTATTGTCAAATTCTTTTGTTTTCTAATTTCATGCATCTGGGAAATGGGTTAGTATTATTGTTATGTTCTTAATTTTCAACTGCTATAAATATTGTTTCAGTTTCTATGGGATTAGACAATGTTTCTGCCATTTTTGTCTTCTCCTTTTTAATTCTCCCATTCCTTTTTTTGAAGGATTTCTTACCAATTCTTTTATTTCTCTTGACTTCATTATACCTTTCTAGATCTGTTCAATTGCATTGCTTCGGTGAAGTAGGTATATAATTTTTGTTCTATTTGCCATGGTGAGAAATGCATTGAGGATTTTTATTGTGTAGAAGTCTGAGCTCCGTATTACTTAGTGTTTGCTTGTAGTGATTTCCTACTTATATTGTACACAGTAGATGTTATCATTCCCACCATATAAATTTTCTACATTTTTCAGAATAAAATATTACACAGCCAACTTGAGGCTTTTCATATTCGATGGGCTGAGAAGGAGCGTAATGCTGCTGGTATTTCATCCGGAAGTAGTAGTGCAGATGCCTTTGGTGATGCTGGACTTCAAAATGTGATTAATTATCTCAGACGATCAAAAGAAATAGTAAATATCTCTGCCTTGGTAAATACTTCTTTATATGTATGTTCATTTCCTGGTTATCTAATAATGTATTTGAACTTTTACAGGCAGAAACAGAAGTTTCTTTGTTAAAACAAGAGAAGCTGCGGTTACAGTCACAGGTAAAATTGTGTATTTATTATATTTCTTGCATGATGTGTGGTAATCAGGGTTGCAAGATGGACAAATTATTCGTCTAGTAATCTAAATAATGCTTGAACTCTCCTTATATTCATATTATGGTTTGTTACCTAAATATATTGTTCAAAATTGCACCATTTGTTTAACACCAGCAGTGCCTTCTATCAATATTGATATCTGTAACTAAATTAATTCTCGTCCAATCACTGTTTGTCTTGCTAATTTGAACTGGTGATAATTGTGCTTGGTTTTGTAAGGATTTGTGATGGGGGTGGGGATTTTGCTATTTATATTTTGTGTATTTAATGATATAATCTTCTGGGATCTCATGGTTCTGTGTAGCTTGAGAGTGCTTTGAAGGCAGCAGAATCTGCACACGCATCACTAGAATCTGAGCATGCAAAATCAAAATCATTTTTGTTTACTGAAGAAGAGTTCAAATCGCTGCAACTCCAGGTTGAGAATCCTATCATCAAAATCTACTTTTCTATATTATCTTTGGCTTGTTTCTTGAAAACATAATAGGATTATAGATTTCAACTTAAGTGTTTCTTAGTGGTGTTACTGTTCAATCAATCCAATAATTTGCTGATTTTTTTAAAAATATTTTGTAGGTCAGAGAAATGAACTTACTTCGTGAGAGTAACATGCAGCTTAGGGAAGAAAATAAACACAATTTCGAGGAGTGCCAGGTATACAGCTATGTCAATTACATTGTCTGATTTTGTTATTCCAACACATGAACTTCGTAGCAATGCTTTCTGACAGGCTAGGAGAAAAGGTTTTTGGAGGTGTCATAATAGCAAAATGTAGTTTATGTCAGTTGAAATGTATTTTGGTAGTATCTGTTGTATTGTGTTACGTTTGCCTGTTACTGACACTTGCAGCTTTCGGTTTCTTAGAAATTGCGTGAACTAGCACAAAAGGCTAGAGCTGAGACAGATAACCTCGAGAATGCCCTGAGGGAAAGAGAAATTGAGCTTGAAGGCTGTAAGAAGGAAATTGAAACACTAAAATTGGAAAAAGATAATCTCAATAACAAGGTTTTGGAGGTATATTCTTTTGAAACATTGAAAGTTAATTATGACAATGTATTACTGTCTTTGTTCTACAGTTTTTTTTTTTTTTTTTTCTAATTTTTTTCCATTCTTTCTTCAGTTGCTTGAAAAGAGTAAAAACGTTGATGTTGAGGATTATGATCGAGTGAAGAAACTTGCTAGAGAAATTCAGGTTGTTTTATTAGCATAAATTGTTCATTTAAATGAGTACTGAGGCCTCTTTCAACCTTGAACTTGTATAGCACAATTGATTATTTGATACATGTTTCATGCCTTATACATGAACTCTGTTATCTAAAGCGTGTGCGTTTAATAATTTAGGACTATTGGCGATCAAGCTGGGTCTGCCTGCTTTAAAACTAATATGAAATCTATTATGATAGCAATCACATTTTATTACTTCTATTTTTAGCATATTATAATTAAAGTGTATAACGGAAATATCCTTGAATCATAGGGATCTAATTAGATACTTGTTATTATATTTCCAAAATTAGTGTTCCAATCTCGTATATATGTCTTACGTATTCTTAGCAATAAAATCCTTTTATTCTATCCTAATATTTGAGATGGTATTTGAGCGTTCAAATCCTGATAGCAGCCTCTGAGTCTGCTTCCCAAAAGCCCTAGATGACACATCATTCATTGCTGTCAATAAAGGCCAAGTTCAACAGATTCAGCAATGCTCAAAGAATATATTGAGCTGGATAGAGTTTATGATTTTTTGCTGGGCCTTAACTCTGATTCTTATCAGGGTTCAGACCCTCAAAAAAGTAAAAATTCCTGGAATCAATGAACTAGCGGATATGGTCAAAAGTGAATAAAGTAGAAGGGTTGATGCGAGAAAACTCCAGTTATGGAAAACATAGCCAAAGTAGCCAATGGGGCCTCGACCAAGATGGTAAACTAGAAAAGGGAGGAAATAACCAACATTGAGGTCAAAGGTGAAGGAGTGTGGTCTACCTAATGCAACTTGCATGAAAAGCCACCTAGAAATGATTGGGTCCCCCAGGATCGTGAGGAGTGTGGTGAAAAAGGAGACAACACAAGAAAGAGAGGACAGACACGCATTGCCTCTGAAACTAACGAAAGAAAACAAAGAGGAATTGGTTCAACTCAATCAAGATGAAATAGAGAAAATGAGATCATTTTACATCATATTGGATAAACCAAAAAGTCCGTTTGGAAAATTTCCTTTTGCTGTTGGACTCAATGTGAGATTCTATATGAAATATTGGATACTGAATTCGGCTGGCTCTCATCACATGCACCCCCACCTAAAAATTTCTCCTCCTACATCACCCTAACAATAAGAAAATCTTCACAGCAGATGACACTTCCATCACTACAAGACATCCATTAGATGTTGAGTTTGACTTGTAGTGCATTTGGTTGTGAGCATAATTGGAATGTTTTTTGAGAGGGTTACGAATTTAAATTTTTGTAATTGATTTTATAATTATTTAGATTGACAACAGAAAAGGGAAATCCTTTACAAAAAAATACCGTGAATGATGTTGTGTTTGTGATGGCTAATTCATGATTGAAGAAGGTTCTGGGAAACAAATGATTATAACAATGATGATCTTGCGTATGAAGATGAATGGCCCGTGAAAGAGAATGAAACAAATTCAACTTTGGATGCTTCAAATGTAGATTTCCTAGTTGAAGTTAGAAGAGATGAAGATGCTAGTGGTGGTGTTGCTCAAGCTATGGATGATTTGGAGGTTCCTCCAATTGCTGATAAATAATGAAGGTTGTGGAGGAGATGATGACTTTAATGAATATGAAGATCATGTGGAGGAAGATGACCATCCTGCGTTTAATATGAATTATTTTATTGGATAGTTTGTTTCAAACATTTGTGAATTTATAAGTTGTTTTTTATTTGAGCGATTTTATGAATTGTGAACCTATTTTTATTTGTGCTATTTATTGGATCTTTCTCCTCTAAGACTTATTATGAGTTATTTTGATTATGTATATTATGTTTAACGCATGCACTAATCTATGAATATATTTTTTCATATACTAGTAATACTTCCTAGTCAAGTTATGATTTTTCATCCCCCTTTATGATCCTCTTAATATACTCGAGTCTGACAATATTGAAAGAGAACATGTAATTCCAAAAATTATAACTGTATTTGGAATACCAATTGAGCTCGATATCAGATAGAGCAGTTTTAAAGTCGGCAAGGAACTTCTAGTTTTCACACACATGCTATTGTTAGATTTATATTTAGTTTTCTCTATTTGAAGTGAGATATCATTATCTTTTATTTTGTCTCACCAGGATAAACTAAGAGATAGGGATGCTCAGATTGAGGAAATGAGTAGAAGTCTATCAGAGAAGCAGGATTCTGTTTCACGTCTAGAAAAAGATCTTGCAAGCTGCCGATTGCAGCTTGTGGAGAGAGAGAAGAGAATTCATGACATTCTGCATAATGAGGTCACTGGGATATTCTCTATATTTGATGTTTGCTGATATATTTTCTCTATTAACATTGTTTGTGTTATGATTTAACCAGGCTAACCTAAAACTTGATTTGGAGAAGCATAGGAAACTGCTGGCTCAGTATAAGGTGCGTGGAAGTTCTTATTTTGGAAAGTGGATAGTGTTTTCTTTGGGTAACTGTATACTCCAATTGTTAAAATATTAGCACATTACTTTTCTGTCATCCTTTTCCAGAAGAGGATTGATGTTTTGTTAAGGGAAAAGGAAGATGCAGGTAAAGAGAACCAGCAACTATCTAGGCAATTAGATGAGATTAAACAAGGTGATAAAATTATTTTTCCAATCTCTATTACTTTGTTGTCCGTGTTTATATTTATTTCTAAACAGCTATAACTTGCGGTTGGAATTTCTTGTTAAAATTTCATGGTCTATATTAGGGAAAAGGTCAACACCTGATACAACTGGTGAACAAGCGATGAAGGAAGAAAAGGACACAAGAATACAGGTTCATTTGAAACTGTAGCTTTGTTTTAACTCTGCCATAATTTTACCTTCTTTTGTGGTGAGCAACTCAATTTGTCTTAATTTTACTTGTTATTTCTGATTCCTAGATTCTGGAGAAACATCTAGAGAGACTTAGAGATGAATTAAAGAAGGAGAAGGAAGAAAGTCGCCTAGAGAGAGGGAGGCGACTGAAGAGTGAAAAGGCCATAAAGGACTCTTACAACAATGTTGAGCAGGTTCTTCCCCTCACCCACCCCCCAATTGTGTTTTTGTGCTCAGTACCTTTCCGTGATTTGTTTGCTTTAATTTCTTGTACCTATTAATATGCTCATTTAAGTGAAAAATTTATACCCTAACTTTATTTACTTGGTAATAAAATGTGGAATTAGGTTTAACTAAACCTTACAAAATTTCCTTGTAATATAAAATTTGCTCTCACTCGTATACTCTATATTAACCATATCTTTAAATGAACTGAGATCTCAAACATACCACCTTGTGTCGAAGACCAAACATCTTGATGTGAGACCTAGATATTTGTGGATGGTCTAATAGTTGTAGCACATGAGACCCAAAAGTCTTACTCAACCTTGTGAAACTAGATTTTTTTGCATCCACTTTCTTTGAAAATGGACTTAAGTTTGACTTAATCCTACAAAATTGACTTGTAAGGTTGGATTTATACATATTTTTATGTTATAATTTGGCCTTTCCAAGTTAATGTCGGATTTCCAAGACAATCTTGCAGTCTATCTTAATCATATTTCTAGATAATGTAGGATCTCATTAACATGCATAAGCTGAAGGGTATTCAATGATTGTTGTACGGTTCAGTGCAGTTAGAATTGTAAGAATAGTACGATTTAAATCATGATTCGTTAGATACATATCTTTTGGTAGAAGAGGAGGTTCAACGGAACAGAGAATATGCAGGGAGAAGGCAAACAACATAGAATAGGAAGGGAGAAGGCAAACAACATAGAATAGGAAGGGAGGAGGCAAACAACAGAGAATAGGAAGGGAGGAGGCAAACAACAGAGAATAGGAAGGGAGGAGGCAAACAACAGAGAATAGGAAGAGGAAGACAAACATGAGAGAATAGGAAGGGAGAAGACAAACATGAGAGAATAGGAAGGGAGAAGACAAACATGAGAGAATAGGAAGGGAGGAGGCAAACAACAGAGAATAGGAAGGGAGGAGCCAAACAACAGAGAATAGGAAGGGGAAGACAAACATGAGAGAATAGGAAGGGAGAAGACAAAAAATGAAAGAATAGGAAGTGAGAAGACAAACATGAGAGAATAGGAACGAATAAGACAAACAGTGAAAAGAGAGTAGGAAAAGCGTTATAGCATTTTCATCTTGTTTGGCACTGCAAAATTTAATCTTTTTAATCTTTACTACTTACTTTAATGATACCAACTTACGTAACGATAATATTTTATGTTATTTTCTATTTTGTTTAATATACTAATATGATTTCTTAGGAAAATAATTAATTATTATTTAAATTAATACATAATCGTTATTATATTTTTTATGTTTTTACAAAATTAGTTCTTATTTAATGATATTTTATTTTATTTTTGTAGGAGTTTCACAATATTATTAAATAGTATATATTTATTATATTTTTTATTTTTACTCTATTTTTATATAAAATATAAAGTTAGTTGTTATTAAGGATTCTTTTTATTTAATTTATTTGAAAAGAAAATAAGTTTGAATTAATATACACTTTTATTATATTCTTTATAAAAATTAGATATTGTTTAAGGATTTTGTTTATTTTATCTTTTAAATTATTAAAGTTACGTATCTTTCATTCAAAATACATAAAAAAAAAAGATTCACGATTCGAATCTCAATGCAATAACCATGGTATGGTTAAATACTTTCCCTAAACGGAATAACTTGAGATACGTAGAGAGACAATATATTTTAGGTACAGGTCAATGGTACAACACAGCAATTTTCCAATATAAACTATTTAAGACCTATTCGAATTTTTTATCATTGAATCTGCCCCTACCCATTCATGGGATATAATTGGTGGTGGTTTAAGCTAGTAAAACAAAGGTAGGTAAATACTTTGTCTTGAGAATTCATCCATTTCCTGCCCCTGCATTTTATTGGCCAATAAATTATTTTTGTTAAAACCTCTGCCTTTGAACCGAAATTTAGTAGGTTCAATGAACAAAAAATGTTTAGTACGACTGCTCATATATGCATATATTTTTAGAGTGTTTTTTGTGAAAAGTTGAGTCAATAGTGTTTTTTTTTTTTTATCTTTTTTTAATATTCATGTTTAAGCTCCTTCAGTGTTACTTCTGGTCTCGATAGCAAGTGCAACTGTTCTTTATAGTAGCATTGGAAGAATGCAGTTTTTGTTTCTTTGCTTGTTACCGTGCTCTTTGAGGATTTCCTTTTAGTTACATCATTTTGAGTTGAGGTATAGAGATTTGATATGAAAGCTGAAACGATATGACGACGTTTCTGTTAACTTCTGATTTAAAGTACTAGGCCATTAAATTTTCCTGAGGTGTCTGTATTTTTTGTAGTTGTTGATACATTCACAATATGCATCCTTACAGAAATATGTATTTCTGGCTCACTATTACTAATAATGCACACATTACTTTGGTTGAGGAAATGTTAGTAATCTCACCTTTTATTGATTTGTGTACTTTCAGGAGAAAACAAAATTTGTTAATGAAATTGAGAAGCACAAGGAGTCTCTGAAAAAGTTATCTGACGAGGTCGAAAAGCTTAAGGTTGTTATTGGCAATCTTCCCGAGGTAAGCATATAAACAGTTTATTGTGAAATCTAACGTTGAACAGGTAGATATAATTTAGCCTTCGTGAATTTTTTGTTTTAACTATGTGATTATATTCGGATCCCGCATTACTTGCTATTATTATATTTGAGTCAATTGATTTTGAGCAAAACATTTTTATCCTTTTAGGGTTCGAATGTGGTTCAACTTCTATCTGGACCCAATGTCGATGACTTGGCTGCTTCTTACATATCTGCTGTGGAAAGTTTTGAAAAGGAAGCTCATTCAATATTTCGTGAGCTTGGAGGTCGCGGTAATCTTGGGGACGCAGCTACAAATACAGATGGTTCAACAGCTGCTACAGGTTGTTTCTTTTATAATTTGCAGATCAAGTTTCTTGAATAATGATTTTATTTTAGAAAGAATGAAGTTTTGGATAGAATATATTAATAGATAGAATACAATATATCAGGTTCTCTTGTCCAAGTTCAATCCCAAAGCACCGCATCTCTGGCTGCTCCTGGAGCTAGCAGTTTACCACCAAAAGCCACTGGAGAAAGTGAGAAAAGACTTGCATTACCATTACCCAAAGCTAGTGTTGAAACTCGTCGAACAGGTAGAAAATTGGTCAGGCCTAGACTCGTAAGACCGGATGAGCCACAAGGTGACACTGAAATGTCAGATGCCGAAGGACCACTGGGCAAGACTGGGCCGTCTAGTGACACAGAGACAAGTAATGTTGCTCAATCATCTCAACCATTGGCTCGTAAACGTCTTGCTCCGACATCCAGTTCTGAGTTACGTGAAGAATCGGTTGCATCTGGAGAGAAGAACTCTGATGTAGTAGCACCTGTGTTGAAGAAGTCAAAAGGGTCAGAGTCACCAGAAGAGAGTACAGAAGAACAACCTGCTGCAGCTCTGGAATTTACTGGCAGTCAACAAGCAACTGAAGAATTATTTGATAGCAGTGAGTTGCCACAAGGCCAAAATGAAGAAGGTGAAGTCCAAAATGAAGATGGTGAAATTGCTGTTGGCAATGACGAGGACTCCAAAGATCCACAACACTTGGATGGTACAAGTCACGAGGAATTACCAGGAGACAGAACTGGAATTTTAGATGAGAATCCGGATCAACCTGATGATATGCAGAGGGATCACACTGACGCAGACAACCAGCAGTCAACATTGGCATCCAGTGGTGAGAGAGAAGAGGGAGAATTGTTGCCAGATGCTGGAGATCTTGAGGGTGGTAGTGATTTGTCTAACATTGTGGAGAACCAAGAATCTCGGGAAGGTCAATCTGAGTCTGCTGCAACCCCTGAACGTTCCCCGGCACGAGGGGATGATGATGCCCTAGAGGCTGGTGAGATTAACTCTCCTGAGCTATCAAGCGATGACAAGAATGATGAGCCTGACTTGGTTGAGGAGGCTGCCGATGGTTCTGACAAGTTAATTGATGTTAATGAGCCAATATCAGTTGAGAGTGATCAGGTAGCTGACCCGACACCTGTTGTGAGTGATGTTTCTACTTTGACTAGTAGTGTTATAGAAAGCAGTTCGTCAAAGGTGAACATACCTGTTGCAAGGCAAGGAACCCCCAATGCTCCCTCTGAAACAGATGAGACAACAAAGCAGGCATCACCTATTGGTAGTACTTCAACTACCATAAATTTGTCAGAGCGAGCACGGGAAAGGGCACAAATGAGACAGGCTGGTTTGGTTTCTACCCCTAATGTTACTAGAGGTCGCGGAAGAGCTGCTCCCCGTGGACGCGGTCGTGGTCGGACAGTAGTACGCCGGCCTCCTCCATCATCTGGTGGTGAACCATGAACAGTAAATTCACTGTATGGGATTTAGACTGACAGTTTATGAAATTATTTGACTCAGGGTTGTAAACTTCTCCCTTAGTCCGACTATTATATTATAGACCACTTATTAGGTGTAAATTGGCGGCGATCTGTTCTCGTCATGTAAATACAATTTTGCTTTTCACTGGGTTTACTCCTTTCTATCACTTTTTGCCTCGAATAATGATTTGGTTGTGAGAATGGCTTGAAGGGTTGTCATGTTAGGAAAAGAAAAATTCAATAATGGCGTTGCCTCAACTCATTTCTTAGAATCGTGAACGAGCATGGAATCTATCTCTCCCAAAGATATTTGAATTCCTTCATGGAATTAAAATAATGTAACAATCTATGGAGATTTTCAAAGAAATAATTAATCTACAAGACGTCATTGAGTTTGATAGATTTCTAGCTTAAAAAAATTCAAACAATTAACATTAATAGATAAATTCCTTTCAATATAATATTGGACGATTTAGCCGTAACGTTATTTTTATCATAAGCGTAAATAGATAATGTGTTGAATTTAATGCATATTGTACAAGAAGTTACGTTACAAATAGCGTATTATTAGAATGACAATTATTTTTAATATTTGCATAGTAATTAAACAAATTATTTTCAGATTTATTTATTTATTTTAATATATTTTTATAATTTAAAAAAATATTAATACAGATGAGAATGTAATTCATGTCAATGTTATCAATAGAGTATTTCTTTATTTTTTTTATATTGATGTTTTTGTTAATAATTATCACTATTTGTTAATGTATTATCATCATTATTTGTCATCGTTCACAAATTTTTAAGAATAAAGGTTAAATCTTTATATAATATATATATATATATATATATATATATATATATATATATATATATATATATATATATATATATATATATATATATAATTTTCTTTTTCAAGTATGTAAATTTTTAGGGAGACTTTATCATTTGATAAATATTAAGTAAATCAATATTAAGTTCTTTATATGGTATATTTTATACATTCAATACTGAGTTGCTATATTAAGGTGTTTGAATTTTTTTATTTAGAACATTAATCATACGATTCTTTTCCTTAAGCTCTTCAATTTATATTAAAATAATCAACTTATATTAAAATAATCAATTAAAAATTCATTATATTTACAAAAGACAATAGTGTACCTTTACAAACATATGCTTGGAATCATTCATTATATTAAAGAATGTTTTATATGTTTCATAATTGGCCAACAATATTGCCTTTTTCAAACTGCCTACAAAAGATTTGAACTATTCAATAACTTTTATTTCTCTTCTTATTGTGTATTTAAGGACTCTTCTACATGGAAAACAATTTGAGTCATGCTCTCTCCACCACCCCGTGTTTTTCCTATACCTTTTCAATTTTTTTTTAAATTTCAAATTTACCTTTTTTACTTCTTACTTTTACCAATTTTACTTTTTATTTTTTAAAACCCTAATTCCAATCCTCTCGCACTT
This sequence comes from Vigna mungo, assembly GCA_036885675.1. NCBI lineage: Eukaryota > Viridiplantae > Streptophyta > Magnoliopsida > Fabales > Fabaceae > Vigna > Vigna mungo. The sequence goes on along the minus strand of CP144693.1, from coordinate 16,694,930 downwards.
TCACTCTCACCACCATCTCCCCCTTCCGTTAACAAACATTGCTCCTGTTCGCATCGTCATGCATGCATAGTGTTTGCATTAATGTATTTTCATTTTGTATATTTTTTAAATGTATAATTCGTTGAGCCATGTACGAATTTTAAGGGATCACGTAGAGGTCCATGTGGGGGAGGAATTTAGACTTTAGCAAACACAACCAGTAAAAATTCAACTTAGAGGATATTTATTTTATAGCTTAATTAAGTGCATATTGTTGATTATTGAGATTATTTGGAAAAGAAATAATAAGTTATGTGGGGAGAAGAAAATAAGAAGAAATGGAAAACGGAAGTGGAAATTAAGAGAAAGAGAAAAAGTGACAAAGGGTAAGGGTGGGGGACTTGCTGTGAAAGAGAAAGTGAAAGTTGGAGAGGATTGGGATTAGGGTTTTAAAAAATTAGAAGTAAAATTGGTAAAAATAAAAGTAAAATGAGTAAATTTGAAATTTAAAAAAAAAAAAATTGGAGAAGTGTAATGAGAAGATGGGGTGATGGAGGAAGCATCACTCAAACAATTTTAGTTGTTAAGGGAAGAATGAGTTGTAGCCATTACTTTCCAAGGCCCAAAATAAAAACAAGGTTTAATCATTTAGAATGTCCTTATTTATGTTGGGTTTTCTCAATTAGGTCCCAGTATTTTAAAACGTCTCAATTAAGTCCCTGTTTTTGCAAAATTGAATCAATTAAGGGCTTGCCGTTAACTTGGGTGGACGGCGTTAAAATCGAGTGTGTGTGACATCCAGGCTTGGCTAAGGTGGCAGTTTATGTTATGCTGAGCTGGTTTTCTCACATTTTTTAATTAAATTGCATTGTAAATAATTGATATTCAGTTCACTGCAGAGAGAGCGCAGCCGGCCCAAGAAGGAGATGAAGTCATCGGAGATATCTCTTCCATTTTCTGTTCTGTATTCTCATTGCACTCCTTCATCTTATTCCCCTGAGCACAATGAAGCCATGAAAATTCCTTCTGCTTTTAATCCACTTCAAAAACCTCCTATTTGTTTTTAAGCTATATCCTCACCAGAGAAACACAGCAGAAAAAGGAAAACATCAGAACCAGTATGTCCATCTTCACCAGAATCACTCCGTTAGAACCTCCATCCTAACTCACGCATCACACCATCTTTCTCGAACCAAAACGAAGATGCACCCTTGCACCGTCCACTATACCTTCAACCACTCAACACCAAGCTCCATTTTATTTCAATCCATAAAGAAACACAAAGAACCAATTTCGTTCATCACTAATCCATAAATTCATCTCCATTCTTCTTCGTAAACCCCTGCATAGCAACCAGTGTGTCATCTTCGAGCTTCCCCAACTCTCGCATCATACCATCATCCAACCGGTAAATCGTCCAAGGCCATGAGAAGGCAAACGATGGCCTTGACTAGTGGAGGTGACCTGATTTGAGAGTGGCTGTCTGGGTGGTGTTTGCGATGACGTTAGGTGACGCGATTCTAGGGCTTGAGGGCGATTCTGTGGTGGTGGCTCATGTCGGCAACGACTGAGCACATCACGAACGGCGATGGTGCCTCCTCCTTGCGCGTAAAGAGGAGCTGAGAATGGTTAAACGCCGTGGCCGGCAATGTTCGCCGGCGACGCCTGGGACGGAATGGGGATACATCGCAGTGGCTGGACCAGTTGGATGGAGGCGAGAGTGGCTCGTGGCTGCCGGCGGAGATGGGGGGCTTAGGGTTATCAGAGCGAGAGGGAGAAAGGGGGAAAACGTTGTGGCCGGCGAAGGTCGCCGGTGACTCTTTGGACGGACCGGGAGGGCCGTTGCAGTGGCGATTCCGATTGACTGAGGCGGTGGTGTGCGTGGGTTCAAGAGGGGCTAACCCTTCGAGAGGGAGAGAAATCTCAAGCCTCTGTGTTTTCTTAGGGCTGAGAGAGTCGGAAATGAATTGAAGGGGTAGAACCCCTGATTTCGGAACATGGGGCTAAGTTAATGAAATTCAATTAAAAAATGTGAGAAAACCAACTCAGCTCAGCACGTCAGCCAAGTTTGGATGCCACACACACTCAATTTTAACGCCGTCCATCCAAGTTAACGGCAAGCCCTTAATTGATTCAATTTTGCAAAAACAGAGACTTAATTGAGACGTTTTAAAATACTATGACCTAAATGAGAAAACCCATCATAAATAGGGACAATCTAAATTATTAAACCTAAAAACAAATGTCATAAGCCAACAAGCATCACAAAAAAGAAACATGGGTAAATTTCTAAATATGACTTCATCAACGAATGGGCATTGCTGATTCAATTTTATAAAAATGTTTATTCTTCATTTATTCACTACAAAGTTTGTTCATTCTTTCAAATGTGATATTTATCTACTATCAAAACATCATTGTGCATGTTATCTCATTTCTAGTAAGGAATAATTTTGCATTTAACTTGAATAACTCGTGTTTTTAAACTTATTTTAGAATGTATTTTGGAATAAAAAAGTTTGTTAATTTTGATGATAATTATATTTATGTCGTGTTGACATACATTATGAAAAGTAAATATAAGGTTTCTAAAAAAAATTTATTTTTTTTATCAATTCAAAAAGAAATTTGGAAAAAAATTAAAAGGATTAGGTATGATAATGGTATTATTCATGAACTAATATGTGTTATCACTTCATGACAAAAATGGAGTTGTAGCAAGAAAAAATCATTATTTTCGAAAGGTGTTAACTGCTATATGGCTTATCAATAGGTCATCCACTCATATCTTAAATAATATTAGCATAGTTGTATCGATTTTCATAATCTTTAAAACATGTAAATTATAGCCTATAACTCTTAAATATGTTTGTATTGGTTATACTTGAATATAAAATGGTACAAATGTTATCATCTTGAGGTTCGTTGTATCTATATCACCATCGATATCACCTTTCATTATAAAAAAAAATTTCCTTTTGTCAGTCCTACACTTCAGGGGTATAAAATACTTGAAGTGGAGGACTTATCCTTTTTATCATCAATATATTCATCTTTGCAGAATGTTCAAGATCCAAGTGACAAAGGCACTACAAATGAGATTGTACCAAACTATAAAGAGGAAGAAGGCAAGTTTTTTAACAAAAAATATGAAAGATGACAACCTACTCTAACTTTAATATAATAAAAGGTGTTTTGACTTGAGAGTAAGGAGCCTTAAAGGCAACAATGTGAAGGTAAGTATTCTTGAGGGTTTAGCCATTGTGTTGAAAAGGATACTTATAATGAAACATAAGACAAATGGGTCAGTAGACAAATATAAAGCTAGATTGATTGCAAAGAGGTATACTCAAACTTATTGACTATGATGAGACTTTTTCTCTTATAACCAAGATGAATATAGTTCGAATTATTCTTTCTCTTGCCACCAAATTTGGATGGGATTTACATTGGTTGGATGCGAAGAATGCCTTTCTTCATAGATATTTAGAAAAAGTGTACGTGGAGGTTCATCCAGAACTTAAAACTCATAGTGGAAGGATAAGGTATGCCTACCAAAGAAGGCCTTACATGGTTTTAATCAATCTCCAATGCATGATTTGGGTGATTTTCGAAAGTATTGGCTTTCCCAGTATATAAGCAAAGCTTATGAGAATACCTTATTCATAAAATACTCTTTTACACATAAACTTACATTATTATTGATTTATGTGAATGACATAATAATTGTAGGAGATGGTAAAAAATAGAAATTGGCTTTAAAGAAAAAGTTGACGCCTAATTTGAAATGAAAGACTCGAGAAAAATTTAAGTATTTCATTTGGAAAAGGTTTCTAATCAGAAAAGGAAATTTTTATCCACTAAAGAAAATATATACTTGATCTTCTTAAAGAAACAAGTAAATTGGGATGTAAAAACTTAGAAGTTTCTATAGAACAAAATCATAGAATTTGAATGTGGAGAGACCCCTTGTAGAAAAAGCCCAATATAAGAGATTAGTAGAAGCAACTTATTTATTTATCACATGCAAGACAAAAGATTTCTTATGTAATTTGTGTGATAAGTTAGTGTATGCATAATTCAAGAGAAAAACACATGCAAGCGGTGGACAAAATTCTTCATGACTTAAAGTCAAGCCTAAGAAAAAGGCTATTCTTCATAAAATACTTTGATCCTCGTGATATATACTTGTGCAGATTATGTATGTTGATATATACTTGTGCAGACTATGTATGTTATATTATTGAAAACAAAACAGAAAATCTACATTCGGGTATCATATGTTTTTTGGAGAAAGTCTAGTAACCTGTAGAAGAAAATAATAAGATAGAGTATCATGTTCTAGTGCAAAGATAAATTTCAAGTCCTTGCTATGTTAAGACAAGACTGTCTATGAGACTGAACTTTCTAAATCCCTTCAAAAGTTTTGAAGTTTAACAAATAACAATAATGAGATGAGCATATGACAGAGTGTTATCTTAGAAAAATGATATAGTTAAAACATAAGCGGTTTATGAAAAAATTTGTGAAATATAAATACTTTGAGAAAAGCTTTAGCAAACACATTAATATATGAATAGACGCACTACTAAACGGTTTCCCTACTAAATGAGTCAATGTGCTGTATGAGAGTCTTGCCAAACGCACTCGTGTTATACTTCACTAAACAAAGCTAAATAAGCTCTCACTAATTAATATATATATATATATATATATATATATAAAGATTTTTTGGTAAACGTGCTTAAAGGTACCAACATCGTTCCAAAACCATGTTGAAAGATATTTTATTAAATGCGTTCTTAAACTAAACAAATATTTTCTAAACAAGGTAATGTTAGAAAAAGCTTTGCATAGGCTAAATGATACCCTGTGTTGAACAAAGTTTTCATCCAAAGATGAAACTATCATGAATTGCTAGGTATCTCTACTAGAATGCTCAAACGATTAAATGTTACTTGGGCAATGAAAATTTGAAATGCTTATAATTGTTCTGAACGTGTATTAAATGACATTAAATGCACAACGTTTAAAAACAACAAAAGTGATAAGAAAAAGGACATATTTGTCTGCATGCATGTGTACTCTAATATGTGCATATTACCTATGTCAAGTATCCACTTGCTCCATCATATGCAAATTAGAAGTGGACATTAAAGACAAAGAAGACATTCATAGAATGTTCTCTCTATCAAAAGTCACGTCAAAAAGTTCGTACAACATACTTTTGATAAAGTACTAAAAAAACATGTATGCTTTGATAAGTTGACTTTAACCAATGGTTGCTACCTATGACAAAGCTAAGAAAATATGAAGATCCAAGCAAGTACTATCTTTTTGAAGCCTATAAATTGAATAATGTCAAAGAAAAGAGCAAGAGAATAAGCACACGAACACGAAAGAAAATATTTGAGAAGAAAAACAAGCTGAAAAGAGAAAGAAAATACTCTTAAGTTTCATAGAATCACAAGCTTACTATTGTAATAAGAGAAAGAAGTCTAAGAGTCTATCAGATTGAATTATATTGTATACACATCCACTCTACGAGAGTAATCATCTAAGGACTTGTAACAAATTTGATTGATTGCACATTTTGAGGAGAATTTAAACACTTCACGCTTAACTTGATGGGGATAAATATTAGCTAGACGAGTTTGTATAGTGGAATCCAGGAGTAGATGAAACTCAACTAGATAGTGTATCAGGAAAATACTGGGAGTGTCTAGGGATACCAGTAATGGTGAAGAATATTGCACAACCAGGAGTTGGTGAAACTCGGTTCTAGTCAGAGTAAAGGGGGTTAGTTGGATTGACTGTGTGATACCAGGAGCAGTGCAAATACTTAGTTACAATCTTGTTGAAGATTATAGTGGAACCATCTAAGAGGTCTTAGAGGAGAACTGGACATAGTTTGGTGGAGTGAACTAGTATAAAAATAGTTGTGTTTATTACTTCAATCTTTCTAGACACTTTTCTTACGAACCCTGTAGTTGCTTATTATCTTAACCGGTTATAAAAGCTCTTGTCACCAAACATTAATGTTATCAAGAAATATCTTTATCAAAACGCTGCAATTGAAAAATATTTGTTTGAGAACTTGTAGTTTTAATAGAACTTTCAAGTCAAGCTTTTAACAACTTATATAAATATTTTAATCCTTGACAAGGTTGTTAAACTATCTCTTTGGCGAAAAGTTTTCCTATAACAATATTCACCCCTTTATAGTGTTTTCCAGGTACTTCATGCTCAAGGAGTGTGTGAATGACTCTAAATGAGGATCATACTTGATGACCTTAAAATAATGGTTGACATCTCTATGCATTTCTATTGTGATAGCAAATCAATCATGAACATTGTCCATAATTTAGTATAACATGATAAGACCAAACATATTGAGATTCATATGCACTTAGTCAAAGATCATCTTTACATGGACCTAATGGTTATAACTCATCTCCCTACAAGATTTCAAATAACAAGCATTTTTACCAAAAGGCTTTCCTAGGCAAAATTTCAGGGTTAGGTGGGCAAGTTGAGAATGACTAATATTCATTTACCAATTTGAGGAAGAGTTTTGTAGATATTTGATTATTAGGATAAAAAATATTCTCAAGATATCAACAAAAATTAGGAACAAATATTTTCAAAATCCTCCTATTCAGTTCAACATATTTTTATTTCTTTTTTCTAAAGGTTTTTATTACTAGAAATGGCGATGACCAAAATGTAATTGGTGTATTTGTTATTAAAAAAAAATTATTTATTTTCTTAAATAGTTTAAGTGGTTCATTATTTTTCTTTACGCATAATGTGCATACCTAATTTATTATTTATATTTATCATAAAAGGAGTCGATGATATGTAATTGACAAATCACACACTTTCAAGAAATCTAAGATTAATGTGTTTTATTCATGAGGTAGATCAATTCTTAAGAACATTAGGTATAAAGGAATAATAATTAGTATGGATCCAAGTTATCAATATTTATACTTTGAAATTAGTAGAGTATTGAAATAAAGTTGAACATTTTAATAATTGACTATTTCCATATAATTTATCCAAAGATATATAAAATGGAATCAATAGGAATAAAAAATAAAATAAGTATTTAACTCTGAAATTAGTTTTTTATTTTGTTTTGAAAAATAAATGTAGTTTAAAATAAGTTTATAGCCATATTTTTATTATGTACGAAGTCATAGATACTGTTGAATATAGTACAACTAGGTATAGGATAAATCTTCCTTGTCTTTAAAAACGCATATAGAGTAATATATTTATAATAAAGAATGATACAAGTATATATGGCAACCAAACATAAATATGGTAAATAAAAGATACTGTTAAAAACAATATCAACAATATGTACCAATATCAAACAATAGAAAAAGTCCACATTTCCTTAATCAACATAAAATGTAATATATATAACACTCCCCTCAAGCTGGTGCATATAAGTCATATATACCAAACTTATTACAAATATAATCAATTCTTGATCCCCTTAAAGACTTAGTAAAAGTATTTGTTAACCGATCATTTGAGTTAACATACTTAGTCTTGATGTCTCTAGATACAATCTTTTCTCGAATGAAATAAAAATCAATCTCAATGTGTTTGATCTTTTCATGAAAGAAAAAATTAAAAATGATATGAAGAGTTGCTTGATTGTCACATATAAGTGTCATTTCAATAACATTTCCAAATTGTAACTCTCTAAGCAATTGCTTAAGTTAAACAAGTTTATAAATACCTAAGGTCATATCTTTATATTCTGCTTCTGCACTAGATCTTGCCATAACACTTTGTTTCTTACTCTTCCAAGAAATCAAGTTACCACTAATAGAGACACAATACTTGGAGGTATATCTTCTATCAGAAGGAGATCTTGCCCAATCAATATCTGAATAACAAACAACTTTTGTATTGGTTATTAAAACTATATAACAAACTTTTTCAAGAGATTCTTTAATGTACTTTAATATACAAATGACTGCATTCCACCTAAGTTATGTACTTGGTCACACATTTTTTGTCTTCCATCTTTAAATTTTCAAAGTGTTTGTAGCTAGACCTGCTTGATACAGTTGTCCCCTCTATATGCAATCTTCAGAATCTCCAATGCTTCTTTTGAAGATGCGGCTTTTGTTATCTTTTCAAAGCTTGATTCATCAGTTGCTCTATACAATAGATACAAAATTGATTTGTCTTTCAACACAGTAATCTAGGCCACCATCTGCTCTTCCTCATCTACAGGTTCTTAATATCCAGTCTCCAATACATCTCATATGTATTGAGATCCATGAAGAGCCTTTGTTTGAAAACTCAAATCATCATAGGTGGCTTTTTTTAACAATTGTAGTAAGAACATAATGTTAAGGAGGTTTGCATCACACTGTTTTTTTTTTCTCACACGGTTTCTCTCTCTCTCTCTCTTTTCTCTCTCCACTCGGCACTTAGAGCATATAACTCTTGTATCACTTTGTTAACTTAATCGTGACATATGGTATTAAAGTATTGTAATTAAAAGGGTTTAACCCTTAACTTCAGAGATACTAGTAAATGAACGTATCCAAACTATTAAAACACTGTCTCTAACCCAAAATCATAAATTTTTCTATTTCAAAATTATTTATCTTATTCACTTTTATTACTTGTGAAACTTTCAAGTTAGGTATGAATTCGAACATGATTGGCATCTTTTTTATTTTGATTCTTGATTGTGCGAAGACAGATAGATGAAGAATGAATTTCATCACAAAATAATGGGCGCATTCTACGACCATGATATGCAATAATATATTGAAAATTAAAAGAATGAAATAATGCATGGTGAAAAAGTTCACAAGTCCAATAATTAGCATCATTATTTTCAACGCATTATTATTGGTGAGCTGTCCCAATCGTGGCATTTGTTATGTTATTAAAATCGGTAACTACAACTGCAAGGAATAAAATGTGAAAATACCAAGAACAAAGAAGAACCAAACTGAGCTTATTATGTGCAAACAAAGATAAAAAGAGTAAATGAGAAGTGCTTTTCAAAGCACTATGTAACAGCTATATCACCGGGTCCATCATCTTCCAAGACTTTCTTCCTTTGTAGTTTTGTACAATTAGGAATGCAGTCACCATTTTCCCCGACAAAATTTATTTTCTTTTCATTTCTTTTCTTTTTTTCTTTTTTTATTTCCTTTTCTAAAGCATTATCAGCAAGAACTTTTTTTGTTTAGTACTTCAAATTTGAATTCATTAGCTTTTCTTACTCTATGGCCCACGTGGCAGTGCCAGAATGCACCATGCTGACATGGCAGGTCCCCAGGAACAGTATCAGCCTACGTGTTCTTCAGTCCTTCACTTTCTCAACCACCTTAGGATCCTCCATGTTCTTCACAGATGATGATGATGATAGCTCTACTGACCCTAGTGATGTGGTTAATTCATCTATATGCTGCCAAATATAACAAATACTTCAATAAAAATGTACTGAAATGCATGTTTTTAAACTTTCAATCAATCACACATCATTGTTAAAATATTTCTACAGAAGTCAACAAATTTATCAGCCCAATAAAATAAAACTTTAACAGACACCCAACATAAAAGATTTTAACTTGTAACGAATCTGTATATCTTAATTGTCTTTTAAGATAGTTACTATAAAAATTTGAACAAACTTATCTGTATATACAACAATTGAAAAAGTTTTTCTGTTGTCAGAAATCATCATTAGAACGATTTCTTAGATAGTTTTTATAAAAGTGTAACAATCTAATCATGCATGCCAGTTTGTGATTAGATGAAAGTGTTGTAAGTGCAAATATTGTTTATTCATAAAATTGTTATAATGGAGCAATTAAGAAGGAGAGGAAAGCATCTTGAAAGGAATATGATTACACAGAAAAGTTAAATAAAGAACTGAGAATAAACAGTAATGCTCAAAAGTGTCTATAAAGAGCTCTTAGTTTATGAAATTTCCCAAAACCAAATTATTCTGTGAGGCTTTAGAATTTTTTTTTTTATCAACTAGGCATGATCAGATATAGCAAAAGAGTTCCTACTCCAAGCACAATTATGCCAATGTGGACCCACAATCACATGCGTTCATCAGTAGTTGCCATTGTCCATCATATCAAAAAGGAAAAGTAAATACTTGGTAAAATTTTGGAATAAGGTAGCAGTGTAAAAGCAAACCTGTATACTGGTATGGGGAATAGATTGCCTTGTTTTCTTCTCCTGCAAGACCTTCTGGCGGCTTTCGTAAAACTCAAAGTCATCCAATATGGAAGTTCTTGCCACATAGTTCTTGAAAATGTTGAGAATTTCAACACCTTGGGGAAAACTCACCTGAAAGAAGAAAAACATAGATGACATGATGAGTAAGCACGCAGAAGAAATAACCAAGTCTTTCTCAGTGGATTGTGTTGGTTTACAATCAAATGCAAAATGCAGACCTCTTGTGTGTCTCTACTATTTGTGACGGGCTTGTGATCATTATTCTCAAGTATTATGTGCCGTAGTTGAGGATTTGGAACATCCTTTATAATGTGCCATTTCACAGGAAAGTATCCATTCCATTTATCTTGTTGCCAGAAATCCATACTTTTGTTGAAATCAACCCGACCAGTCATCTCAGCTACTCCACAAAATTGACCACTAGCATTGACCTGAACAACATAAACAACTAGCAGTAAGATATTGAGAAACAGTTATTAATCTTAAAATACATAAGAAGATAAACATGGATGCAAGGAATCTTAAGGTTTTGAGACAGATCCAAATGGCATACCGAAAAGAAAAGGAAGACAGGGCATTTGCATCCTTTCTCTTCCATTCTCTTCTGTGCATCCTGATATGCACCATCCAGCCTCTTGTTTCCATTAGGAGTACTTGCCCAAACGTTGTATTTGATGCTCTTGTGGATATCATCTTCACTGTATGATTTGATGACAAAGAAAAGTGCATGGTCGTATTTGGTTGGAAAATCAGGAAGGTTGTATTGATCTGTCCTGATTTTACTGCTAACATTTCCACTCCCACCTAGGACCAAGTTTCTCACAGAGTTACCTCCAGACACTAATGCACCTTTTGCATTAGCTGTTCTAGGACCTTGATTCTGCTCATTAAGTGAATCATTGACCTTGTTTCTGTTTTTCAACTTATCAGTACTAACCCAGCCCTTTGTATTGGTTTTCACACTAAGCAAGTTGTTTGGATAGAGGAATCCACTCTTTCCTTGATTGTATGTGGGAAACTTGGCAACAGGTGAATGGAGGACTGAAACTGGTGCCTGAAAAAATATTACATGCTCATTAGAATAATCTATTCCAAGAGGGACAGGGTAAAGCTAAAGAAAGAAGAAATGCAAGGTTACTTTGTTTGTTTGTTTTGGCTGGTTTCTCTTAACATGAGTTGATGTGACCTCCAATAATGGTGTTGAACCCTTCACTTCTGCCGAGTTAGACGAGGGTGAAGACTTTGATACAACACCACCAGAATGACTCTGGGAAGAAAAATTAGATCTACCATTTGGTTTACCAGCCAGATCATTATAACCATGTCCTTGAAACCCATCTTGTGTGGTCAGGGAAGAATCCCATGAGTATGTTGATGGTGGTAATTCTCCATAGGATAGAGAGGCTGGTAAATAACCAGGTGATCCAATTGGGTGTTGAAAGATGGATCCAGGGTGGTAGACATTATACTGTCCTTCAACACCAGCTGTACCCATAGGAAAGTATGAAGGGTAGCCAGTCTGAAATCCTGGCACGAGATAGACATAAGATCCATTATCTGCTTGCATGACCTAAATGAAGCAACAGAAAGAACAAAAGTATGTATTGAGACATGTATCATACATCAATGAATATTAAAAACCCCAACTATATGTTAGCTTGACTATAAGGTAAGAATGCAAACATAGTACATAGTAAAATCACATTGTTTCAGCAAAGCAGTTAGTGTCTACATAGCTTGATTATGTCTCAAAAAACATTAGAGAAAAAATGCTGTTAAATTGAAGTATTTAGACACGCATAGCCTGAATCGACCAGATTTGCACCAAGTCAACCACAGTCCACACAGAGACTCAGCAATAACATCAACAGCATGACCAACCACAGTTGAACTCAAGAGACTTACAGGGTATTGAAGATCCATGGCATCTGCACCAACATAGTACCCTTGGTTGTCAGACTCTCCAAAGAAACCACCATAACCTGTGATCACTCTACCGTAAGAAGTGAAAACATAAATATTGCAACCAATTGAAATGAATAGGGAACCATTGGAGGGAACGTATTTAATCAGCAGCAACTAACCTGGATAGTAGTAGCCATAATAGCCACCAGCAGGATAAGGAACACCCTGATCTGTGGACAAGTACTCATGATCCACATCAACATCCTTAACGCTACCTGAAGCATCTCCTATCGATGATACACATGATCTTGCATCAGATGGGGAACTTGCACCCTTCGAGGGAACCTGAACAAACAACATCCACATGAACACTAAGAAAACATGAATTATCTGTGTCTCTCATGCACCACCAATGAAACAGTTCATTTCAAACCAAAGAACAGAAAAAATAATATTTTAAAAAATAAATCCTGAAATCCAAAGCTAAAGTGATACTTTACACATCACATGCAACAACACAAAAAGAGGCATGGGGCTAAAACAAAAATTATCACTCATTACCGTATTGGAATTATTGAGTTCAGCCCCTGGAGAATCACCATGAAGCTTCTTCCTCATGTCATCTGCAGCTGTTAATAGCAGAAGATTTAAAAAATCTCTCCCTTTTTTACAATTTTTTCATCTCATTTTACAAAGGGTAACCAAAAGAAAAGAAAAGAAAAATCCAAACCATGAATAAAACCCATAAATCAAAAGAACAAAGTAAGAGAGATGAAGGCTTACACTTTTGCAATTGAGCAGCCATGCCAACAGTACTTAAACTAGAATATCTCCGCTTTTTCAACTTCAACGAAAATCCTCAAAATCCCTTTGACACAATTAACTGAACAGACAAAACACAGAAGATCCTCCAAAACACTCAAGAAATACAGTTTTATATATTTATATTTTTAATATTTTAGTATACAAAAAAAGTTCAGTCTGTGAAGGTGGAATCAAAGAGAACAACAACTACATAAAACAGATAAACCCCACAAGATTTTTCAGGGAGAAAATTCTGGGTATGGATTTTTTTTGCAGCGGGTCTCTAGATTTCAGGGTTATGCCAAAAAAATCACAAAAAAGAAGATTTTTTGTGTGAGGAAGAAAGAAGGGCGAGAAGCACGGCCTGAATATCCTTTAAAAGATAATATTTTTGGTTGGAAGATATGGTTTTGAATAGAGAAACTATTTAAAGGGATGCTGATGAATGAATGGAAGAGAGAGAATCCTCAGAACAGAACAGATACACAATTGAAGAGAGAGAAAGTGAGAGGAGAAAGAGAAGGAGAAGAAGCAAATGGCATCTCATAAAATAGAGAAAAGGGACGGTCCACACAACTCCACGTCATCATCTTTTAGTTCAACAACAGAATATTTTATGGAAAATTAAAAAATAAAAATAAAATAAAAAATACTTTGTGATACAGCTCAGACTTTCACTTCTCTTCTTGAGTTTACTTATTTAAATGACTACCCGGGTGAATTCAAAGTGGTAGAAATAAAATTATTAATTAAACAGTAATTCTTCGTAAGTTGTTTAAATGGTTTTGAAAAAAGTATAATTGTAATACAATGTTATTTTAACAAAATATATTAATTGATTTTATTTTATTGTATTTGCTTTTTATATCATAATAAATATATAATATATAAAATAATTAAAAATTAATAAAAATAATTATTATTTTTATATTAAGTTTTAAAAATAGCAATTAAATAAATTATATTCAAAATGTAACCTTTAAGGAACCAAATTTATATTCAAAATGTTAACATCTTTTTTATGTATTTTTAGACATTTGATTAGAAAAGGAACTGTTTATTTATTATTTTAATTAAATTAAAATTGTATTTTAAATCTTAATGAATAGAAAGTGAATAAAAGAAATATATTTATAACTTATGAAATAAGTATGACTATTTTATACATTTTATGAACATTTGTAGAAATTATAAATGCTAGATTGAGAAAAGGATTTTAGTTAAAAAATAAAGTTAAACATAATTGTTACATTTAATAAAAAAATGTGTATGTACTTTCAATTAAGTAACAGCATTTATTAAAAGAATATATATAATAATTTTTTTACCAACATTTTAATGTCATCATTAATGAACTTTTAAATATATTAGTTTTGTATTTATAAGTCTCATCAATCATTGCTCTAATGAATTCAATCATATTTTTTTCAATAACAAATTATTATGAAAGGTAAATATATTAAATTTTACAATAATTATCTTAAAAATATAATTTATCATGATTTATCTTTAGTTGACTATTTAAAAGATGTAAGAAAATTATTTTAGTAATATTTCTTACACAAACATTATTTAAAAATATAATATACTGATTGATAATATAAATAACTCGTACACTATTATGCAATAAAAAGTTATGATATGATAACCTTTTGTCTTGTGAAAATTTGTTTCTCAGATACTATATCCTGTTTTATAACTAAATTGATATTACTTAACCAAAATTAACAATAATCCTATATAAATAAATATTTATGTTATGTCTTAATAGTTATTTTGAAATAGACTAAATTAAATATCCATATTTAATCATTTACTTCAAAGTTAAAATTATATGTGATTAAAATTGTAGTCATATTTTAATCAAAAGTAGTTATTTTTAAAATATGATATCTGATTATTTTATTATTTGAAAGGTTGGATTATAAATAAAATTTTAATTAATCAATTTTAATTTTATAAAAAAATTTATCTAAAGTTTTTCTTAAGTTTTTTTTTTGTATTTTTTTAGATTTTTGAATTCATCTTTCATATGTTTAGATGGAAGAGGATGTAATAAGAGTATAAACTATTATATATGTGCATCGATACAATTAGAATTTAAAATAGAATAAGTTCGTTTTTTATCTTTTATTGAATTAGTTTGCTATTTTGAGTTGCAAGTGACTTTATATAGTCCATGCATGTGATTCAAAGTGGCTAAAAGTGAATCTCTATTTGTCTATGATCAAAAAGATATATTTAAATCTCTATTTAAGTTTTTCTTGTATAGATAGAGCAACCTATGAGAGCTAATTAGAAGCAACAGTTCAGTTAAGAGCCTCTTACTCCGTATAAGGGAAGCTAGTAATGTTTTTATATATGATTACTCTTAGTTGATATTATCTGGTACGTTGAGTATTGATGAATTCGTAGGGTTCAATGGTTTGTGATCTTGGTTAATTTAGTTTTAAATTTATGATGTACATTGTGATCTTGGTTGAATTACCTTTAAATATGTGATATGCATGTGAACTATGGTTGTTGATCTACTTATGATGTATCATTTTGGTCAATTTGGCCAATCTAAGGCATCTTGAACTTGAATGTGTGTTATTTGTAAACTAAGAAACATGTAAGAGTGATTAGATAGACCAAATATAAGATTTGATACACGGGTTGTGTGTGTGTGGTTTTGTGGGCTGCGTTTGAATCCATGGGGAGACAAATAAGTGCTTTATTTTTTTTTGTGTTTTTTTTTTTCTTTTTGTTGGATGATCGTCGATGTCCCACTTGACTCAAATTAGTATAGCAGGTTAAATGTAGTGACTAGAGAGTGACTCCTAGGTCGTCTCTTAAGGACTAATTTTTGGTTTTATCATAAGATCAAACACGTAGTAGGGGGTTTCAGCGGAATGTGTGAACTAAAATTAACTAAACAATTACGCAAAATTAAACACAGATTAAAAACAGGTTGGCCACTAGTTCCATTCCAATGCTTCCAATCCCATATTTACCCACTCCTCTCACCCTTAATCCAACACGAATTAATCAACTAAGTAAATATTAATTGGCTTTTTAATAAAAACGAATTAAGAAAATGTAATGCATATATCTAATCAATTCTGCACCACACAGATTAATCAACTAAGCGGAGATTAAACATCAATTAGGCAGCTAAGCATGTACCTAATTGCAAGCACATAATAGATTTAATATGATGCATGGCAAGACAGCGGAATCACAATGAATGAACAATAATCTCATGGAAACGATACAATCTCACTAATCACCAACCCAGTAGATTCAAGCAAGCATTAGAATGAAATTGAAACATCAAGACAATTCAAAAAAATCAGAGTCAAGAAGAATAAAACACAGAACACAAAACAAATGGAAAACGTAAATTGGAATGCGAAATTGAAACTGGAAACGAAATGCAGAGTTAAGAACCGTAAATGAAATTAAAAGAGAAAATGAATCCGCAATTATGAATTGCAAAACGGAACAGAATCAAGAACCCCATAAGCAAAAAAAAAACAAAATGAAATCGGAATGAAAACGAAATTGCATTCAAACTGGAAAATGAAAAAAAGCAAAAAAACCTCCAAGGGAGAAGTTGTTCATGTTCCTAGGAGCACAAAACGAAAAATATAATACTAATGTAGAAAATAGAAAATAACGTGGCAGTCCTCTTAAAGTCCCAATTATAATTCCAAAATTTGCCCTCAAAATAATAATGGAAATAATTAAGCTAATAATTCAAATTAATTAAAATAAGAATTATTGGTCAAATTAAGCCCAAATAGCAAAAGTGAGAAATAATAGACAGTTAAGCACAACTCACTAATTAAATTCCGTGCGGAAAATTAAGTGAATAAAACAAAATAATGATTCATCATTGGGTCGAGAAAAACTCCATTCTTTGTTCTTTTTATTTTGCCTAGGCGTGAGATTAGGGATTAGGGGCGAGAGAAGTGAGACGCGGTGTGAGAGAGAGTAAAAGAAAGCCTTCGATGCCAAATTAGTTGTGTGCATTTTTGTGAGGAAAAATATTGTCAATAGGGGGGCCGATTCAAGAAGAAGAGATTCTTTAGGTTCTTTTGGGATTTTGGACAAACACAAAAAGAAGATATTTAATATTTAATTGTTGAAAGTTGAACAAATGTATTTAGATTGTTGATGTATTTTGTAACTGATGTGGAATGACCAATTCAAAGAGTATAAAGCTTTTTCTTAATACGTGAAATGATTAAACCTTATACAATTTGATGAGAATGTCATAAACCTCATTCAAAGTAATATTCTCCATAATGGTAGATAAAATAACATATATCATTACTATTTTTAAATTTGTGATAGCATTGTCTTTAATTTATTTCCACCTTTTAATTAATGTCCTTTGATTACATCAACAAAGTTATTTTTTCTAAAATTACTTTCATCTTTAGCTTCCATAAGAATTTATTGTTATGGAACTTCTCTATCTAATGTTTTATTCTCATGATTTTAAAATTAACTTGTGCATTTTCACTATGCATAGTATTATCTATGGAACAACAACCGTAGACCATGAACTAGTAAGTGTCAAAGAAAAAAAAAAAAGAGAATCACTAACGGACACACTTAAATGTCAAGCTTTTCATTTGCTAGAATTTTCAGACTATCACACTCTATATTCAGAAACAAGAATAATTATTTTCCTATGTGAAAGATCAAACTTACTATAACTACAAAGCCTACAAAATAATTTATACAATATTATTATAGAGATAATAGTAACAAAATAATTAGTAACCAAGCTTTGATATCATTGTTATACTAAAGTAATAATATTAATGAAAAAAATTACTTAATAGATAAAGAGAAACTAAATAAATAATAGATGGTAATGTAGTTTTACTTAATGAAAAAAAAAAATTACACTACCATTCTTTGCAACTTCGAGAAGAAAATAATAACATGCTCTTTTTGAAATATATAGGAAAATTAACTACAAATATAATCTTCCAAGAGAAACAAATTATCCTCTATTTATTTATTTTTCTTAAAAACTAAAACAATAAAAATAAAAAGAATTGATTTCAGTGTATCTTAGTCTCTCTCTCTATATATTAGATAAAAAAAAAGTGATTAGTATATAGTAAATTTTTCTGTCTTCTCTTCCGACATCGATCTAATCCCTTGAACATTTCATTCTAAGAATAAGGGTGTTGAAATTTCTTAAACTTTCATTTTAGCTATATCTAATACTAATTGCAAGAATATGGTACAAGAACGCAAGCAAACGTAGCTAGAAATATAGCTATCAATTCATGGTAAGTTAGGATGGTCAAGGCAATGTACAGTAGCCTATTATTCATAAAGAGGAACCAACAACAATACCTATCATGTAGCAACCTGTAGCAGAATGCTGAAAGAAGTAAGAAAATAAAAAACAATGGCCATGTAGAAACAATACAGAGACGACGACATATATGTGCTTTCTAATTCATATGCCTTAAAGGTATGTTTTTATTCTAACTAGCTAACCAGCTTGATTTAGAAAGTTTATGCTATCCCACAACACGCGTGTTAACATGGTGCCACTCTTTCTAATAAATATAAAAAGGTTTGGTATTTATGACACGATACTTATCTGTATAATAACTTACGTAGTGTAATGAAGACTTTGGTAAATTTTTTTTTTTTTAATTTGAAAAAGTTACTAAGTTCGTTGTAGTAAAAAACACCAAGTAAAAATATCATATTTATAAGAAATTATTAAGTAATTTTTATCGACCTAAACGCAAAAATTAATAAATAATTATTACGGTGGGCGTAATTACAAGATGGGGGTGATATTTTCATAATAAATCAAAAAGTTATTATGTTTATCTATACCTATATATAAAAAGATATATATATATATATATATATATATATATATATATATATATATATATATATATATATATATATATATATATATAAAGGATATGTTTTTTTCATACAACTATTATTCTTATTTTATCGTTCATAACTATTTTTTTTTAAAATATAGTTGTTAACTGAAGTTTTAAAAGTAACTACTATTTTGAAATATTTTGTATATAATAATAGGGACGTGTTTTTTTTCTTTCTTTTTGTTATTATATTTGCAATTTTAAACACTATTAAGTTACTTCTTACTATTTTTATTGTTTTTCTCCTATATATTAACTTAATCAATTCATATATTATTAACATATAACACAAAACAAATATTTTAGAAAAACAAATATATAGGATGCAAGATAACACCTACGTATCTACTAAAAAATAAAGACCAAATATATCTGATAAAGACTCTAACAATCACTCTAAGTTTCCAACTTCGTGAATATTCATCTTCTCCAAGCTTTCTCAAGGATACTCGTTCTCTTCTAACCAAATAGGAGTTTTGTGTCTGCAGAAAACACTTTAAGGCTGAAATCAGTCAAGTGCGTCAACATGTAATAAATACGATAATTAATGAATGCAATCAATTTACATAATAGAATGTGTTATTTATACTATTATGTAAGTCTTTACCTAGATAGGATTGAGACATGTGGCCTAATTATTATTAATCTTAATTTATCATAATTAACTATGGAACTCCTTAATACATATCTAAAAAAGTACTTCAAATAAAGACAAATGATAATATATAGGTAGACTTTCTCATGAATACGTAATTGAATCTTCTTTGAGCTAATAATATTCATAACAATTTCTCCACCGATCAAATATTGACATCACATAATAATAACAAGAGAAAATACGAAAAAAATAAATAAGACAGAGTTAGCTTTAAGTTAGCTCCCTTTATCTTATTTTTCTACAAACGAGTTCTTCCTAGTTTGGCTCTTGTTCTTTTTTCTCGCAATGAAACTCTAGTTTGACTCTTATTCCTTTTTATCTTATCTTATTATTATTATTGTGTCTACTTTCTATGTTGTGCTGATAACTAATATGAGAAATCTTATTATATTTACAATTCTACCATGAAAATACTAGATATATATTATCACCAACATAATAAATCTTCGTATAAAAAAACTATTTTTACACTAATATTTTGTTATCTTATCAGTTAGTCAATACATTATGTTATTGTATTAAAGTGTTACCTTGCCATTAACCTATATATAATAATATGGTCCTATTAACTTCAATATGAAGAGTTAAAAAAAAATTGCATTTGGAATTTGCTCTTTTTATTTGAGTGTGATTTTCATAAATTGCATTTTATATTTATATGTATTCATCCAAAAGGATATATATAAATTTTGAGCTACTGTCATATTAATATTTATTATCAATATAATTTTTTGTTACAATTGATTAGTTTGAAATTAATAACTTAAAAGATTAGCGTGTCATTAAGTTTTTATCAGCCTTTGTTATTGGATTGATCTCTTAAAATTGTAAAATTTAAATAGTTTTATATTTGTGAAAAACGTAAAACAGTGAGTACCGAAAGGTTTTAGTAATGGTTTAAAGATCATTTCGAGGTTAATGTAATAACAGTCTGTCTTCTTGATCTTATTTTGGTGATAAAAATCTAAGAATTCCCATAAGATTTTCCTTTATTCATATAAATAAATATTGTAGTAACTTGTTTTTTAAAACTAAAGTTGACTATAAAATTTTGCTTTCAACAAATCAATAGTTTATCGATATCCAATTGCTTTGTTTATTAAGTCAAACATTCACATATTAACCTTTTGTCCCCAATTAGGATACAAATACTAAACTAATAAAACATATGACAATTTCAAAGATGACGTATAACTATCTCCAAATAGTACTAATAATTTAATTAATTCCAAATTGTATAAAACTCCATAATCATGGAAGGATAAGGACATGCTTAAAAATTCAGAATTGTTATTCCTTTTTTTTATAGTTTTTTTTTAGTAAGCCAATTATTAAACTTTATATTTTAACATGAGTATTAAAAGAAATTATTTTATATTATACCTTTAAATCATATAACAAATACAAAATATCTTCTCATGAAAGACAAAGTGAAAAACAACCAAATAAAATTCTCAAATTAAACACAACATGTATTATAGTACTAATTTGGCTTTAATTACGATGGAGCAAGACAACTATGTTCGAAATTAGTTACAACAGTGAAATTTAATTAAAGCAGTGAATTTCTGCCAACAAAATAATAATTTGAAAGAAGTTTCACTTACAATTTCCCTTAATTAAGTATAATTAGTTTCATTAGTGTTCTTACATACTCAAATATATCTTTTGAAGATGATTTTCATGGACTTCTTCAATCTTCTATGTATCAAGTGAGTTTCTTTCCGCTTTCTCCTTAGTGTCCGTCTTCCATGGATATAGATGGTGATGTGTTTACCAAAGACATTCTAATGTCCAAGTTAGTAAAGTGCGTTAAATAACAATTGATGTTGTGAAAAATGAATTTGTCTTATTTACCTGGATAGATGTACTACTTATAAGCTAATTATAAATATTGTGGCCCTCACCTTTATAGGCCAAAGTAGGCCCAATGACCCATTTACCTTTGATGTAAATTATGCCAAGTTAAAGATGATACGCTAGTAGAGTATAATAAACCAATTTATGGTTAGGTAAAAATAGGCCGGTTTGTGGCCAAGTAGCATCAGATCGAGTACAATACTTCAGCCCCCAGTCTTCTCATGACTTGAAGGCATATGAAGGACTTTTAGTAAAATAGTTGTAATTAGCATTTACGAAATATTATTCCGAGAACGGGTACTCAGTAGTCGTCCTCTACTAGAAAGGAAATGTAAAGAAAAATAAAGAAATTTTTTATTTTGCAAAGAAAATTTGTATCATTACCAACAACCTTACAGATATAGTAACCCCTCAGTCTCGAGGAGCATAGGGACAAAGAGGTTTGAATGACGAGATGTAAGGTCTGGCTAGATTTGAGTTGCCAGGAAATCGTCTTTTATTCAGCAATCGTCTTTGAATTGTTAATTTGAAGCATGATACATGGCAAGCAAATATGAGATATTTAAAGAAAAAGTAGGCGGCACATGGGTCTCTATCATTCAAAGCCAATGGTAGGCGGCATTTGAATCTCACATACTCGAAGCAAAGGTATGCTAGGTATGTAGCACATTAATTTGCTTGAAAGGTTCAACCAGGACCACCATAATAGGTGGTAAGATTTGCATAGAAGGTTCAACCGGGTCTGCTTGGGTAGACAGTAGGGAACAACATGGAAGGTTCAACGAGGATCACTGGGTAGGCGGCAGAGAATTGCATGAAAGATTCAATCAGGACCACCAGGTAAGCAATAGGGAACTAAATGAAAGGTCCAACCAAGACCGCCAGGTAGGCGACAAGAAACTACATGGAAGGTTCAACCAGAACTGTTGGGTAAGGATAATGAACTACACGGAAGGTTCAACCAGGACCACCAAGTAGGCAGTAAGGAACTGCATGGAAAGTTCAACTAGGACTACTAGGTGGGCGATAAGGAACAATGTTAAAGGTTGCACAAGGATATGCTTGATTGACAACACGTAACTTTCTTCTTGTTGAGATCTAGAAAAAATGTAAATCTACAGAGGATAAAATACATTGAGGATGAAGAAGCCAAGCCATATTGAGGCCAACTTAAACAAAAAAGTTTCCAGAACAAAAACTATTTACTTCACAAAGACTTCTCTTTCAATTCTACACCAGTGTGCAAACTTGTAGCAACTGCTTCTAGCATGTCTCGATTTGAGAGTAGTGAAGTGTCAATGCAATTTTAAAAGAGCATACTCAATTCATTATTGTCACATTAACTACAATTAATGTTATTGATGAATGCATATTTATGTCATTATTTAGCCTTTAATATTTGATTCTTAATTGATTTTTTGTACTTTAAAATAATATTTTAATTAGAATATGTTATAATTAGGTTTATTGAGCATGAGATACAAAAACATGATAAAAATAAAGTTTTAGTTGCATAAATATTTTGGATATTTTTAAGTGTGTTAATACATCTACAACTGAGTTGAACTGACTGAAAGTAGAAATAAATTGGTTAAAATTTCGTGACACCTTAAAGATATATCCAAGAATAGCAAATAATCAAAACCATAATAAGTCAAGTCAAGTGTTATGTTACACTATTTTGAATATCTTTTCATTGATTTTTCCGTGTATGTTATCAAAGGTTTCAAAATTTAAAGATGCTTTTAATGATAACTGATAATATTATCGATGACGCGATCAAATTAATACTATTAAATTATAACAACTTCAATAAAATAGTAGCCATGGTGTTATAGTAGACTTCATCTAACATGATGTAATTATCTAATACAAATCAACCTAAGTTAGAATCATAAATATTTTTTGAATTAAATTAACATCAATAATAATCTATATATGTTTAATTTTTTTTTGAAATAATGACTATATGTGTTAATAAATAAGGAAAGAAGCAATCTAATCCAGTTATGTTGAATTGCAATTATCCATTATATTTACAAATGCTTTTTGAATGGTTTCCTCAAATAGATCAAGATAAACATTTGAAAGAATCAACTTTTCTTTTCAAACATCCAAGGCTATAAACATGAATATGTACTTTAAAGAAGATCATTCACATTTGTTGTGGGTTGTGAGATATCTTCTATAAATCTTTCATTTTGTGAAGTTGTTTTTAATGAACTTAAACTATATTATTTGTGAGAGTATTTCTATTGTTTGAGAATTCTTAATCTCAAAACAGATTAAAAAGGATAATTCAAAGTAATTTGTGTACCCGATTTTTTAATTGTATTTTGTATGATGAAATCTTTTAAACTATCTCCTCAAAGAAAAATTAGATCTAATCCAAGAGATTAGGATGAATCGGTATCAAAATTTATGGAATTAACACCTCATTATTCATTAATTATATGTCACCAAATAAAAGCCTAAAAAAAATATTAAAAATCCAAATATAAAGGTACATAAAAGACCAATTTTAATAATATATTAATAAGATGATTTTTATGTTTCACTAATAAAAGTAACTAAAGTGTTTTGACAACGCTATTGGAATTGACATGTTATATGAACTAAAATATTTTGTAAATTTATATATTATTTTAGTTCATATAAATATTTAGTTCACATAATAAACCAATTCTAATAACGTTGTCAAAATACTTTAGTTACTTTTATCAGTGAAACATAAAAATCATCGTATTAAAACAATATTTTTATTAATAAATATAATGAATCAAGACAATAAGTTAAAAAAAAAACAGGTATAAAGACATAAGGATAAGATTAAATAGGAACAAATGTAACACTATGCCTAGAGCTTAAAGTTTCCAAACTTCTTAACTGAAAGTAAAATACATTTATTCTTAAATTGACATGTTTGAAAAAATATGATGCTTAAAAACATTTTATGATCCTTTCATTAAATATACAAAAAAAAAAATTAAATAAATAATGCCACTACCGGAAAAGAATGCATTGTTCCATGCCAACTTCAACTTTCTTAATAAAGAATATATACATATAGTGACAAACGAAATATTCTTGCCCACCCAACTATTACAATTCTTCAATAATTTTTCTTTATTTTGTGTGTAGTCAAGGAGAAAGAATCACTTTAACAGACAACGGAACTACATAACTATATATCCAACATTATTAATCTATATGCAAATACTTAAACACTATTAATAAATCTTATGCTTTCATTTTTCTAACACTATCTTTTATTGCCAAAACATTATTTAAAAAGTTATATATTTAATATTTCATTTTTCATTTAATGATCTCTTGTACTTTTGTAGTTCTCAATAAAATAATTTTTAAAAAGCCTTATTAGTACTCATCTAAAAATATAAAAAAATAATAATTAAAGTTTAATCTTAATATAATACATAAAAATTATAATAATTCAAACTTCTTTATATCACTTATTTTAAACTTGTACCATACGTCATTTTCATAGCCAAGTTATTTTTTGATGTCTTAATTTATTTATTTTTAAATATGTGACATTTTTTTAAGATATTATATAAATTGTTTTCTAATACAAAAATTCTATAAAAAAATATTTTTAATATTTTTCTTTCAAATTCTTGGAAGAAGAGTTGCATTTAAGATAGAAAATGATTATTTATTCTTGAAACCTGAACCTTAAATTAAAATACATCTGAATGAAAATGTTTTATTTCAATACAAAAGTATTATAAAACCCAGAATTTAAGTACTTTTATCAAAAACATTAAGAACTTCAATGTTTAAAAAATGTTTTTATTTATAATATTATTTAGGACATAGAATACATCAATTTTATGTAACAGAAGTATAATATTTCATTATAAGATAAAAAGTTTTAAAGTTATAACCATTAATATAATCTTTGTAAAGGATATGTTCTTGCAAGTTAAAAAGATCCATTGAAAAGGTAGATATTGTAAAAATTCTTATAATTACAGTGACATTCTGATTCTGGTACTGCATAAAAAAAAAACTGAACCAATAATAGAGACAATGGAAGAAGAAACATGGAAGTTATAGTTTATTTGGTAAAATAATAGTAATGAGAAATGGGAACCCTAATTTGGTTTAGTTTATAATTGAGAATGCGTGTTAGTGTTTGCTTAGTGAAATGATATTTTGCATATTTGATTTGGAAGTAGAAGAAGACAAAGAGATAGTTGGAATCCACTAGAAGATGGAAATTAAAGAAGAGAAGGTAGAAGAAACTGAATTATTTATTTATTAATTAATTAATTAATTAATTAATTATTGTCATATTTATTGAGTTCTTCTTCTCTGTCTCTGCCTTTGTCAAAGTCAGTGTGTTTGCCTTAATGGCTAAGGATTGTAAGCCATTCCGTGGACAATTCGTGTGCCGTGGAAATCAATCTCATCTTTTTTTCTTTTTTTTTTTCATTTATTAAAATATATTATTGATTTCGTTAATGTTTTTATTATGGTGTGAGGTAAGAGAGCACGATTAGTTGGCACATTTTAGAGCTCAATATGGAGTGCACGTGTCTTGCTTTATGAGCACTGAAATGCAAAAAGGTGATGATAGGATCAACCGTGTGGAGGTAACAAAAGAATAAATTTAATATAAGTATTTAACAAAATAAATTTAAATTATGTTTTTCTTTTTGGTGTAAAATTGGAATCTCTTTTAGTTGAAAGAAAAAGTTAATATATCCAAATATTGAAATTTATGTAACATATTATTATATTCTTTTATATGTTTTTTTTCTTATACATATGAATTACATATTACACAGGGACGACAAAAAAATCTGCGCCCACGACGGATATTGATATCCGCGAATATTTACTACCCGCAACCTGCGGGTAGCGGATATTTTAATATCCACTTAAAATAGGTCGGATACGAGTATTATACTATGCGTACCCGTAGATACTCGCTACCCGCAAAAGTTAAAAATAAAAATTTAATTTATATTTTATTAAGTTAAATTTAATTAAAATTAGGTTTAATACCTATTTTGATCCCACCTTTTTTGGGTTTGGTTCAAAATGATCCTACCTTTTAAAAAAGTTCAGTAAGACCCTATATTTCGTTAAAAAATGTTCAATAAGGTCCTTTTCGCTGACGCCGTTAAAAACATAACGCTACAAATGCCCTGTGGCCAAACGTGGATGAGCTGTGCAATTTGATGAATATGTGGCACTGTGTAAATATTTTGAAAAAATATATAATGACATCAGCTAGGTTTAACGAAATGGGTTAAATCAAATTATCTTTATCTAAGAATCCTATTGCAATTTCTAGGTTTAACAATCTGGTGAAACTGGTATTGTAATCACTATGGCGTGGTGATTCATTGAAGGTCAAATTTGAAGAGCGTACGTACATGAGGTAAGTGTTGCTAACCCTGGCCTACTTGCTTATGTTCTTGTTGTTGGATTTGGGGGTTAAGGTTTGAGGTAGAAATAGAGGGTGGAGGTGGAAAGTGATGGTGGAGAGGAAGTAGATGGTGGAGTGTAGGTGGACAGAGATGATGGACTGGAGGTGGAAACTAATGGTGGAGAGGAGGTGGATGGTGGAGTAGAGGTGGACAAAGATGGTGGACTGGAGGTGGAAACTAATAATGGAAACTAAGTCAGATATCTATCATGTGTTTTTCGTTGATATCCATTTGGGACTAAAGTACACAGTTTCAAATTGAAAAGGGGACCACATTGCACATTTTTTGACCAAAGGGAAAACTAAATTTAACATTACATAAATACTTGAACGTAAATATTGAGCTTCATCTTCACATTGTTTCTGCGTTTCTGGCTTGTGCAATTTGCAGGTTGGTGCCTATGGATGCTGCTTGCGAACTAGGGTTTCTGCGATTTGGGTAGTGATAATGTATGTTTATGGTTTGTTGCAGGTGTGAATTGGGTTTCTAGGTGTCGCGATTGGGATTTTCTTGTTATTATTTGGGTTGTAATTTTTGGTTTGTAGGTTAGAGATTTCGATTCGGTTCTTGCTTGATGGTGGTGAGGCACAACGCATGGTGGAGATTTTGTCCTGATTACTGGCGACGCGATTTAGGGTTTCATGGTGGCTAGGGTTTGATTTTTGGGTTTTCTGTTATTTTTCTCTGCTTCGAATCGTAGATTTGTGTTGATGATGGTGACGGCGACATGGTGGCCTAAGGGTTTGGTGGTGGCGCATTTCGTTCTGCGGCAACGGTGACAACATCGTTCTCCACAATGTTGAACCCAGAAATGGCGAAATTACTCTTAGATAAGGGTAATTTTCTTTAACCCAGACTTAAACCTATCACTTACCTTGTCGTTTTAATTTTTTTAAAACATTTACACAATGCAACCTCTTCACAGTGCCACATATTCATCAAATTGCACAGCTCACTCAGGTTTGGCCACGGTGGCATTTGCTTCGTTATATTTTTAACGGCATGAGCGAAAAGGACCTTAATGAACATCTTTTAACAAATTATGGGACCTTACTGGACTTTTCTAAAAGGTAAGATCATTTTGAACCAAACCCAAAAAAGGTGGGACCAAAATAGGTATTAAATCTTAAAATTAACATTAGTTTATATTTTACAAGGTTAAATTAAATTAAAATTGAATTTTAAATTATATTTAATTTAATTTATGTTATATTTTATATAATTTTTGTAATTCTATTTAAATTTTATTTTAAAAATTTATTAAAATATGTATTTTTTAAAATATTTACGGATATCTGCAAATATCCACGGGTATCCGTGGTTTTAAAATACCCGCAGATATTTTTTAAGCGGGTATCCGTGCGGATAGCAGGTCGGGTAGCGAATGGTTTTTTTTTGTTAGGTTGGGTTACGGATAGACACTATCTGTACCCGACATGACCCGTTGTCATCCCTACTTCTAATTAACCATGTGTTCAAAGCATAAGATTATTTATCAACTGTATAACATAATATCTTATTATGTTATTTAATGCGCTAAGCAATTTTTTTTAAGTTGACTTGAGTTTTACAGTAAAATATTAATTTGTAATTGATAAAGTTTAATTAAGTTTTAGATTTATGATAAATTCTGATATTTTTAGTTGAGTTCCTATTTAATTTTTATATTCCATTGAGTCTTAAAAATTTTATACTTTTTAATTGAGTTGTTATTATTTATTGCTTTTGTTAATTGGATTATGAAACGTGTTGACAATTTCATCTCAACAACATCAAATGCTAGAGGAAATGGATTCTTTTACAATAAGATAACATGTGGTAATAATTAAATAAAATGATAAGGCGAAATAACAATTACACCATTAAGAAAAATTAAATGATAAGAATTTAC
The DNA here is from genome assembly GCA_036885675.1 of Vigna mungo. NCBI lineage: Eukaryota > Viridiplantae > Streptophyta > Magnoliopsida > Fabales > Fabaceae > Vigna > Vigna mungo. Next base: position 16,666,208 of record CP144693.1, on the reverse strand, counting down.
TTTAAAAATAAAACTTTAAATATTGAAGGGTTAAATATGTTTTTAGTCTCTATACTTTGGAGCAATTTTGGTTTTAGTCTATTTTCAAACTAAGGTACAATTTAGTCCTTCAACTTTAGAAAACTCTGGTTTTAGTCTTTTTTATCAAATTTTTTTAACTTTATTTGTTGTTTCAATTACGTTTCATTATAGCATTTGGATTGTTTACACTGTTTGACACATTTTTGCTTCAATGTTAACTGAGAAACGCGTTTGAAACAACAAATAAAGTAAAAAAAAATTGATAAAAATGACTAAAACCAGAGTTTTCTAAAGTTGAAGGACTAAATTGTACCTTAGTTTAAAAATAGACTAAAACCAAAATTGCCCCAAAGTATAGGGACTAAAAACACATTTAACCCAATATTTAAGATATCATAAAATTTAATAAGACTTAAAAAAAAATCCAAATTTATCAAGTACTTAAAGTTTAATTAATTTTTTTTTTCTAAAACTTATAAAAACACATTCCTATAAATATATTTTGTTAATTTCTTGTTCAGTTTGCATTAATATTTATGGATATGATATTTATCTTATTAATTTTACTACTTTTTGACCAATAAACTTACTTAATTAAATCATTTAATTATATAATTTAAAAAAAATCCACCAAAGATTCAATATTTCGATATGTATCTATTCTAACTCATCCAAGACAGTTGCTTTTTATACTTCTTTGTCTTTGTTAAAAATAACTAGTAATACACATTTTTAATATTGACTAACATGAACATTTTACATTGATAATTGTTAGAGTTGTTTTCTGTTTCATTTTTTCATTTTTGTTTTAAGGGGTTTTCCCGTTTCCCTGACCAAACCCTATAAAAGGTTTGGTTTTTCTCTTTCTGTAATAAGCATCACAATATCGCAATATGTAAATAAGAGATTTTAATTTATTCAGAAATAATAGTTCATTACCTTTCTATGCTCCAAACACTCCGATCTATCTTTTTCCCTCTTGTGGCGTTTCCAACGGCGGTGTTCCGACAACCTCACGACGGCTTCTCTCTCTAGCATGTCTGAATCGCATTTCAGAGCTTCTCTCTCTTCGAACATCTGGGTCAGACACATTCTGTCTTTGACTCTGTGCTACACTTTGCTTACGTGGATAAGTTTTTCTCAGAATCAAAGAAAAGGCTTTTGGGCCTTTACATTGTATACTGGGCCTAACTCATTATGGTATCAGAGCTTCAACCACTTTCTTGAGTTTTCTTGGTGTCTTGTTCCGTTCTTGCCATGGCAGAAACCACCTCAGATCCTACCACTAATCCTTCAAGCCACTATTATTTGCATCTTGGAGAAAATCCAGGCATTACTCATTTCTCAAGTTCTCACAGAATCTAATTACTCCTCATGGAGCAGAAATCTAAAACGTGCTCTTTTGTCAAAAAACAAAGTCAAATTCATTGATGGCAGCATCAAAAAGCCTGCCAGAACTGATAAATCTTTTGAAGCATGGGAGAGATGTGACACTATGGTTCTTTCCTGGATAATCAAGACCTTATCCCCACAAATTGCTGACAGTGTTCTTTACGCCGACACAACTCTAGACCTATAGGAAGACCTCAAAGAACGTTTTTCTAAAGGTGATTACTTCAAGATTTCAGACCTTCTACAAGACATTCATTCTATAAAACAAGGAGAACGCAATATTAGTCACTACTACACTGATCTCAAAATTCTTTGGGAAGAACTTGAGTCTCTCCGGCCTATACCCATTTGCACTTGCTCTACCCCATGCGTCTGTGATCTTTCCAAAATCCCCCTCCGATACAGAGAAAATGAACATGTCATTTGTTTCCTCAAAGGCCTCAATGACACCTACCAAACTGTTCGCACTCAAATCCTCCTTATGGAGCCCCTTCCTACTATCAACAAGGTTTTTTCTCTATTAATGCAACAGGAGAGACAACATCAAGACAGGGGAGGCACACATGACACTTTCAAAGTTTTAGCCAACACATCTAAAAAGACTAATTGGAGAGGTCAAGGTCGTGGTATCAACTCCCATGGCCAAGGCAGAGGCAGAGGTAGAAATCAAAATTATGGAAAACAATGTTCCCATTGTCACAAGCTAAACCACACCATTGATGAGTGCTATTCTAAACACGGCTTTCCGCCATGGTATAAGAAGAATGATCACCAAAACAGTCAGGACAGGGGAGGACACAATGAATGGAGCTATGCTAATGCCTGCAAAGAAGACTCTAATTCTACCCAAACTCAAAGCACTCACCAAGAAAATTAGAGTAATCCTATGCAGTCTTTTACTCCTGAACAGATGCAGAAATTACTGCACATTATAGAAAATACTCAACCCCAAAACACCCACAGCATCAGTCAAGTTCAAAGAAACACTCCTGAAGAAAATCAAGGTACTTTCTCCTGGATTATTGATATTGGGGCCACTGACCATGTGACCCATGAAAAGAAATATTTCATTACTTTTCAAAGAATTAAACCTATTACTGTCAAACTTCCAAATAATTCTGTGGTTACAGCTCAATATGCTGGAACCATTCAATTTTCTGAAAATTTTATCATTTTCAATGTTCTTTACATTCCTGAACTTTCCTTTAATCTCATATCTGTACAGAGTTTAACAAGAGATTTGAACTGTGTTCTAACATTTTCTTCTAAGACCTGCCAGATTTAGGACAGTTCTACCTCGAAGATGATTAGGCATGCTAAAGTCTTCAAAGGCCTTTACTATCTAGAGTCCTTTCCTGTTTTTACTCAATATTATGTTCCTAAAACTGTTCTTTCTTGTAAACATGTTAGTGATGACCTATGGCACTATAGATTAGGACATCCTGGACACAAAGTTATAGAACAAATCTGTAAAAACTTTCCTTATGTTCAAATGCCATCTAAAATTGTTTGTGATGTATGTCATTATGCTAAACAACATAAACTGCCTTTTTCTCAAAGTATGACTGTTCTGATAATTGCTTTGATCTAATACACTGTGATATATGGGGACCTTTTTCTATACCCTCTGTCCATGGACACAAGTATTTTCTCACCATAGTAGATGATTACAGTAGACATACCTGGATTTTCTTAATGCACAACAAAGGACAAACTAGAGAACTCTTACAGAATTTTGTCTTAAAAATCAAAAACCAGTTTGGCAAAATTATTAAGACTCTTATATCTGACAATGGTCCTGAATTCAACTATATTGACATGTATAATTCCTATGGTATTAAACATCAACGAAGTTGCGTTGAGACACCCCAACAAAATTCCATTGTTGAACAAAAACATCAAGATATTCTCAATAAAACTAGAAGTCTTCTTTTTCAATCTGGAATTTCTACTGCTTATTGGTGCTATGCTGTTTCTCATGCTGTTTACTTGATAAATAGACTACCTACTTCTGTTCTGAATGGTAAGACACCTTATGACTTGATGTATAACACTCCCCCTACTTATTTGAACTTAAAAACCTTTGGTTGTCTTTGTTTTGCCTCCACTTTAGAGAAAAATAGACACAAGTTTGATTCCAGAGCCAGAAAAGGTGTTTTCTTAGGATATAAAAATGGTATTAAAGGATACATTATACTTGATGTTAATACTAGAGAGATTTTTCTAAGCAGAAATGTTGTTTTTCATGAAAACGTTTTTCCTTATAAAAATCAACAAGATATTGAGCAGAATTATGCTGAAAAGGAGATTGAAACTGTTTTTCCAAATGATTTTTGGTATAATCCTAACTGTAATGAAACTCAGGATTATATGCAGGATGTTAATACTGAACAAGAACATAATTACAGAGAAAACACTGACACTGGAAATACTCATACTAATATGAATAATAGTCCTAGACGACCTACTAAAACTAAAAGGGTTCCTGGATATCTCAATGATTATGTTCACCAAGTTAATCAATCTTCTCTGCATGCTAAAAATAATTACAAAACTTCATATCCCATTTCAAAATGTGTTATGACTCTTTGTCAGAGAAACATTTAAAGTATACTCTAGCTATCTCTGCTGATAAGGAGCCTAGAACCTATAATTAAGCCAAAGGAAAACATGAGTGGGTTGCAGCTATGCAGAAAGAACTTCAAGCTTTACACGATAATGGGACTTGGACTTTGACTCAACTACCTCCTGGTAAAAACTCTATTGGATGCAGGTGGGTTTATAAAATAAAATATAAAGCTGATGGAAGCATAGAAAGATAGAAAGCTCGGCTTGTGGCAAAAGAATATACACAGAAAGAAGGTATAGATTTCCTAGACACTTTTTCACCTGTTGCCAAACTAACTACTGTCAGGATTATTATGGCAACTGCTGCTGCTAAGAATTGACATCTACATCAACTTGATGTAGACAATGCCTTTCTTCATGGAGATTTGAATGAAGAAGTGTATATGGAACCACCACCAGGGCTGGATACTCAGAAAGGGCAGGTTTGCAGGTTAACTAAATCTCTATATGGACTCAAACAAGCTAGCAGACAATGGTTTGATAAACTTTCTTCTTTTTTAATTTCTGTTAACTATACTCAGTCCAAATCTGATCACTCTCTTTTTATTAAGAAAACTTCCACAAGTTTTACAGCTCTACTTGTATATGTAGACGACATTGTTTTGACAGGAAACTCTATCAAAGAGATTGAACATATTAAGGGCCTTCTTCATCATGCTTTCCGAATCAAAAATCTAGGGGAACTAAAGTATTTCTTAGGTTTTGAAGTTGCTAGATCAAGGAAAGGAATACTTTTATGTCAAAGAAAATATGCTTTGGATATCCTTGAGGATACAGGAATGCTTGGATCCAAACCTTGCACTACTCCTTTTTTGAGTGACACTAGTTCTTTATACAGAAATGAGAATTACTTGACTGATCCTAAGCCATACCGAAGGCTAATAGGGAAGCTCCTTTATCTTACTAATACTAGGCCTGATCTATGTTTTTCTGTTAATCTTCTTAGTCAATTTGTTAATTCTCCTACTGAATATCACTATCAGGCTTTGCAGCATATGCTTAGGTATATTAAGTCCAGTCCTTCACAAGGACTATTCTTTGCTGCTGACTCCAATATCCAGATTAAAGCTTTCAACGATTCCGACTGGGCTACTTGTCCTAATACGAGGAGATCCACAACCGGTTTTTTCATTTTCCTTGGTACCTCTCTTATATCTTGGAAAACAAAAAAACAGAGTACAGTCTCCAGGTCGTCCACCGAACCAGAATATCGAGCACTGGCTGCTACTGTCTGTGAGGTCCAATGGATCTCTTACATCCTACAAGATCTCAACATTGAGACCACTACTATCGCTGCCCTCTACTGCGACAGTAAATCTGCCAAACATATTGCACACAATCGAACTCGACTGTCATGTTGTACGTGAGAAGATTCAGGCGAATCTCCTTCATCTTTTGCCGATCCGTTCCAATGAACAGCTCGCGGATATTTTCACTAAATTTCCTCACCGTGTTCGTTTTCATTTTATTGTACCTAAACTTGGATTGGTAAACATACACAATCCAGTTTAAGGGGAGGATGTTAGAGTTGTTTTCTGTTTCGTTTTTTCATTTTTGTTTTAAGGGGTTTTCCCGTTTCCCTGACCAAACCCTATAAAAGGTTTGGTTTTTCCCTTTCTGTAATAAGCATAACAATATCGCAATATGCAAATCAGAGATTTTAATTCATTCAGAAATAATAGTTCATGTTTCTTACCTTTCTATGCTCCAAACACTCCGATCTATCTTTTTTCCTTTTGTGGCGTTTCCAACGGCGGTGTTCCGGCAACCCCACGGCGGCTTCTCTCTCTAGCCTGTCTGAATCGCATTTCAGAGCTTCTCTCTCTTCGAACATCTGGGTCAGACACATTCTGTCTTTGACTCTGTGCTACACTTTGCTTACGTGGATAAGTTTTTCTCAGATTCAAAGAAAAGGCTTTTGGGCCTTTACACTGTATACTGGGCCTAACTTATTATAGTGTAGATTTAGAAGAGATTTTAAAAAGATGATGATAAGATAGAAAGAGGAATGGCATTAATGAAAGAAGAATAAAAATGAAGAAAAAATATGAAAAATTATTTATCATAAAATAAAATCTGTGTATATAAATGAGTTACAAACCAAAATTTAAAGAAATCAACATAAAATAACTTCTACAAATTAGTTCATCTTACGAAAAGATCAATTTCATTTTTCTATTTTTCTCTTTGAAAAGTATTTATAAAGGAGGGAAAACGTCTCTACATCTGTTATGATAATTATAAGTAAGCGTATGAAAATGTTATAATCCATCTTTTTCCAATAAATTTAACTCTTAATTTTTACTGCGAGATATTCTCTGTAACTTTTATTTTCACTCCTTTCTTTATCTTTGCCACACATTCCTAAGCTTTTTGCTTCAAATCCTAATAACATGTCAAACAAATACACGTTAACACCATAAGATTCAAAAAGGTTAAATATTATACAATTTAGTCCTTATTGCTAAACCATTCTTAATTTTATAATTAAATATGAAAATTTGTTAAACATCCTTATGCAAAATATTAATGATTTGGTTTTGTTCCTATCACAATCTTAATTAAATCTTAATAGCGTGTTTAATTTTATTTTTATAGATGTAACACATTTCTAATTTGATCATTTTATGTTTTAGTCTTTATTTATAAGGCCTATAATTAAGATGCACTACATAAATGTCATTTTAAGAGTATATATATATATATATATATATATATATATATATATATATATATATATATATATATATATATATATATATATATATATATATATATATATATATGGTTTAATGTCTCAATAGGTTTCTATTTTCGTCCAGAATTTCAAATAGGTCTCTTTCTTTTTCGACGTCTCAATTGAGTCCTTATTTTTGTAAAATTGAATCAAATAGAGTCTTTCCGTCAAATTGAGATCACGCCGTTAAAAAAGGTATGCTAACAATGTAATTTTTTATTAAGTGACATTATAAACGTGACTGAATTGTATTTTTTTAATTTCTGAATTAAAAAATGAAATATACAGTGTATACTTCATTTTTTAATTTAAAAATTAAAAAATACAATTCACTCACATTTTCAGTGCCACTTAATTAAAAACTACACGGTCAAGATATCATTCTTAACGGCGTCATCTCAATTTGACAGAAAGGTCTTATTTGATTCAATTTTAAGAAAATAAGGACTTAATTGAGACGCCGAAAAAGAAAGGGACCTATTTGAAATTCTGGACGAAAATAGGGACCTATTGAGACATTAAACCTATATATATATATGCACTAAATTCATGATTTAATTAAGTAATGTTCATAGAGATAAAATTGACAATATTTTATACATATATGGAATAGTTTTATTATATTGATTATATTTCACGCGTATATGGAATAATTTAATAATTTTGTATGTGTAAGAATTCAATTAAGAATTGACTACATATTTAGAAACTAAATTATTCGTTAAACCAAAGTTATATTACAAATGATTTATATTTTAGTATATTTTTTCTTTCGTTTGAAAAAAAAAGTACTGAAAAATATTTTATTTTTTATAAATTATAATTTAATATTTTCCCTTTTTCTTTTTCCGAAATCATATATTAGATGCTCGTAACTTTAAGCAAACAATTTCATTGGGAATCTCCATGGCTCATTTGCCATGCATATCATGTTAGACAATTGCTACCTGCATCCTATTATTTTCTTCCCACACCCTATCATTTAATTTAATTCTTTTTTGCATTGGGAATTTTATTTGAAGCATTTGGGAAAATGAAATGATGTGGTCCCGGTAATAGATTCGATAAGGGTTATGTGGCTAACCGGAAAATCGATTTGGAAAGAAAAAATAACTTTCGGAAAGGAAAAAATGCTGTCCAGAAAATAGATTTTGAAAGGGAAAAAACATTTTTTGGAAAGGAGATTCTGGACGAGGTAAATCAATATCCAGATAATGAAATAAATTCTGGAAGTCAGTTTCGGAAAAAACTTCCCAAAAATAATTTCCAAAATTTGCTTATGAAAAAACATGTTCAGAAATTTTAGAATATATTTTCTATTTTCGTGTTATATTTTCCGAAAGTAACTTCTAAATAAGGATAAAAGCGGAAATTAAATAAATTGATAGGGTGCAGGAAGAAAACTGTAGGGTGCAAGAAGTAACACTTAGCACATTTGTTTGATTTTTCTCTGCATACCCAAAATTTGTAATTGCAACCTCAATATTTTAAAATGATTATTTTATCCATTATTAAGGTGACTTCCGAGTAAGTTTTCTTGAATTTGTGAAACATGATTTTCAGAACGGAATTTCTGTAACATAATTTGTGGAATACACTCTTAAAAACATGAAATACTTTTTAGAATAAGGTTTTGAGAACATAATCGCTTAAATGATTATCATGGAGTTAACTTTCTTTCTGTCAAGAAACTTGATTAATGTAATTATATAGTATAAATATGTAATTAAAACATTTTTAAAAGCAGATACCAATAAAACACTAACTTTTAAATTTAAAGATCAATTAAGTAATTAATTCTTTCCAAAAAAAAATTTCTAAAACGTATATGATATACTCTAAAATGAGTTTTCTATAACAAACTTTTCAGAATACGAAGCATTTTGGACAGGATTTATAGAACAAGTTATTCAAGATAATATATATAACATTTTCTGGAATGAACTTTTCAAAATAAGCTCCTTTTTCTTCTTTCTCCACTCAAAGATTAGTTGCAGACGGCGACAGAAATGGCAACGGCCATGGTGATGGTGGTAGAAGGGGCAGGGAGGAGGATATTTTAATCTTTTTGCTGTGAGTGTAGGGTATAAGTAGTAATAGTTGGGTGCAGAAAGAAAAATCCAAAAGCCCAGGAGACAACAAAATCGAAACCAAATTTGGAATATATACAAGGTTTCCAATTTTGTGACCTTGTTACTGAAAGAAAGGTTCATTAAATTAAGATTAAAATGTGTTTGTTTTTTTTCTTCTCGAGAATCCCTTTACGACAAATGTGTGATGCTGAAATGTGAATGTCCCTTTTCCTTTGCTTGTACGCTTGAATTATGTGAATGCGTGTATTAATAACATTTTTTGGCACCAACTATGTCTTAAGTGTTCTCTTGGTTTATAAAAAATAAATAAATAAAGAAGTATGACAGAAATAAGTTGATAGAGGAGAAATACATGAATTAATTAAGATTCCAACTATTATTGGAAAATATTTTTGTATCTTGTTATTTTTTGCTCTCCTTTTTATAAAAGGCTTTATGAATATGTACACTTTACGTGTTTGTGTACTTGAAATTTTTTCTGTAAAATGGTAAGTTGGCTTTCATACTAATTATAATTTAAGGTAGCAAGGTATAATTGTAAAGGTTTGAGAAACATTTCAGAGTGGAGATGAAACAAAAAAAAAATTCTAACATCTTATGGATATATTTTCTTGGTGTTTGTAATATATCTAAAAACATGGATTCTACATTCTTGCACCATCTCTTATATCTAAAAAAATTTTCTGCATTAACTTCTACTTTGGACTGGTTTAAAGACAATCACTAAACAAAAAAAATTGATAGGTGTTCCGGTCGGATCTGGATCCTTTACTTCCTACACGATTTCTTGCGTTATTCCGTTCGTCTTCCTTACTCGTCCCCTCTCCTGCTTGTCCTGCTCGTCTCGTAAGCACCGTCCGGTCGGGTACTTATTAATGGCACTCCGACGATCAAGTCAGAATTCTAGTGATAGAAAGAGAATGTGGAAATAAATGTGCATTCAATGTCACCAACTACCTTTCACCAGCAGCTTATATTTATAGTACTTATGATGGGCCAAGGATTAGCAATCTCTTAATCACGGCCCAATCCACGGCCCAGCTCTTGTAATCGCGTTTTACTTTAATCTCGATTTAATCCTTTTCCTTGCCGGGACTGAGTAAGCGTGAGCAGGCTCCCATGGTCCGGCCGGTCATTCCCGATGGGGTCGCTTTCTTCTCCCGGTGAATCGGTGTTGCGGCTTCACGGATCTTCATCGCCTGTTGGTGAACCGTTCGTCCTACTTGTCTCCGTCCAGGTCATATGATACACAAGCCCTCCAAGCCTTAGGCAGTTTTACTGCCGCAGGGCTTTGTCATGACGACGTACATATTTACCTATAAAACAAGAAAAGATTGTCCTAGGTTGCCGCCTCTCTTAGCTCTAATGTGGTGAATTAGGAAGAAGATTCCGATGAGCATTCTGGTTACATGGACGCGCGGCGGCGGGGGCGCGGCCGATTAGGAACATGTTCCATTGGAGAATGCTCATGTTCTTGACATGGAGAATGGTCGATCGTCTTGGTGTGACGAACCGGTTATGACTAGACAGTCATGCGGACACGACAACGTATCGTGTGCGTCGTTCCCGAATGCTAATGAGGTCTACTCAATTATCGGTCCTCCTGTTCGGCGACCTAGCGAATCAACGCTTTGGTCATATCGACCGTTTCGTCCCAGCATTTCGAAGAGCATGGAGAATGCGGTACTATCTTGTGCTGGCATGATAGTGAATTCTTCAAGGTTTTTCTTACAGGAGGTCACTCCCGACCGCCTAGACCGGGTCGAGTCGCGCCCATCGTCCTAACTTGGGGTCCTGGCTTTTCGTCTAGGTCCTAAGTTTTGTCTCTCAAGATTTCTCCAAAGGTTAGTCTCGCCTGCCTCAACCGGGCTTTACTCATCACGTTTCCTTAGGTTTTTGATGTAGCGGTCGTCCTGACGTTCGTACGGCCATCCGCCTCACTCCTTACAATACAATAGGTAAAATCTGATGGTAATAATGAAATTTTGTTGGTAAAAACAAAATTTCTTATAAATAAACAATGGTAAAAGATTCATTGATAAAAATGTTTGTTAATAAATTTTATCAATAGATAAAAAAAACATGTCACTAATTGTCAAAAGACAATAAATTTGTTAATAATAATTTGTTGGTAATTGACAATTAAATTTGATTGTCAGTGGTTATTTCAATTTAGTTCTTCTCCTTCCTCTTTTTCTTCATCTTCCTTTCTTCTACCTCTTCACTTTCTCTTTCTTTATCATTAATTTCTTTCACTCCAACATCTTCAATAGTTATGTCTCGTCCTCCTTCTACTTCTTTTGACACTCATTTTACTAATGAATTGGTTAATAATTTTTTTTTTAAAAATCAATTTTTAATGAACTTTATTGATAAAATTTACCAACAAATTTTATTACAAAATGGTCAAAGTCTAAAAACGAATATTTTAGTGTCCATTATACTAATAAATTACTAAAGCATCTATTTACTAACTAATTTTACTGATCGAAGTATTAACGGGTAACAAAATTCTAAATTACAAACATATTTTACCAGTAATAAAAATTTAGTTTGTAAAGTTCTAAAATTCTAAAATTTACCAATAAAATTCATTTTGTCGATAAATTATTTTCGTTTGTAAAATTTAGTTGGTAGTTACAAATTTTCGTATAGTGAAGAATCTAAAACTAGATATGCTAAATTTATATGTTGAGTAGGGTGATCAGTATTTAAGAATGTTAATCATGTTTTGTTATCATTTAACTAAGAATTATGTGCTAAAATTGTAAAGAAAAAAAAGTTGTGCAATGGTGGAATGTTAATAAGTGTAAAAACAAATATTTTAGGGTTTAAGATCTAGTTTCTTGAATTATTTTATTAATTGTGTTTGTAAAACTTTGTTTTTTGTGTGAGTTTGACTAGTGTGGTTGAGTAACTAGATGTAACTCTTAGATAAAATGAACCATTATAAAATAAAGGGTTAAATATGTTTGTAATTTTTAAATTTATATATCAAATTGAAAGTTTTTATTGTTTTATTTAATACATTTTGATCCCAAACTTAAAAATTAAATGGATATAGTTTTCTTAACCAAATGGCATTATTTTTTGTTTTTTATTTTACATATGAATGGTGTTATAAACTTGTGTCCATTTCTTATTTTTTCGATGAAGGTATCTTATGTGTATATAAACTTATGTCCATTCACAATCCATGGTTAAACACTGAGCATCTCTCTTGCTCTCCACCTCTCATGATTCACTTCCAGGCTATTTGCCACCGGCCACCTGCCAAGGCTTCACCTGATCATAGAGGGATATACTCGTCTGAGCCCGGTCTCTAAACCTGAACCATGGGCTCTTATACCATTTGTAGGGAAGTTCAACACACTAGATATCCACACTGGTAAGATATTGTCCGCTTTGGACTAAGCCCCCTAGATTTACTTTTGATACCACTCCAAAAGGCTCTTACCAATGAAGGTATCTTATATATAAACCCGTATCCATTCTAATTTTTTCTGATGTAAAACTATATACCCAACAAAATGATGTAAACAGCTCAAATGTGACATTAAAACATCATTTGATATGTTGGATAAAGTTGATTATATATTTCATTTATAAAGCTTAAGAATCAAACTAGACCAAAGTTTAAAAAAATAGATAAATTTCAATTTCTTATTAAAATTTATAAACTATAAATATATTTAATCGTAAAATTAATTAGATATATTTTTATGTCTCTTCCTTACTAACATTTGATTCTTAATATTTTGTGACGTTATTAAATTAAATTAAAAGTAACCAAATCTTGCAATTAAATGATTTAACGTAGAAATAATTATTTGTGAAATTTGCAAAATTATATATATATATATATATATATATATATATATATATATATATGTATATGTATATATATGTATACATATGTATATATATATATATATATATATATATGTATATATGTATATACATATACATATATATATATATATATATATATATATATATATATATATATATATATTTGTTAATTTACGTAAGGGGTTTTTTAGTTGGTATATTTTAACAAAGTATACCAAGTTTTAGGTTATCAAAAAGTTCTTATTAAAAAAAAACCTAATGGTAAATCCAAGGGTATTTTAATAATTTTAAAATTTAAATTAAAAAGAATAAAAAGTATTTATTTATGATCTAATTGGTCCACGTGTATTAGCAATTATTACCTTTTAATTTATTTATTTTTTTTAAAAACAATTACTTTTTATTTTATTTTTATTTTAAAAATTAACTACCATTTTAAAAATATATAATAAAAGATAATAACTATTTATACACATGGACCAATCAGATGATAAATAAATTTCTTTTATTTTTTATTTTAATTTTAATTTTGAAATTATTAAAATACTCTTGGATTTACAGTTAGATTTTTTTAATTGAGATTTTTTTGTAACCCTTTATGTAAATTAGCAAACCTCCATATATATATATATATATATATGTGTGTGTGTGTGTGTCTATATATATATATATATATTTATTTATTTATTTATAGACCTGAAAAGAATAAGTAGAGATGGATAATGTATGAGAGAAGAAAGAAGAATAACTAACTAACGGTTGTCTCTTAACTGCCTTCAGCATTTAAGGAAAGGCAAGAGAGGTAGTTATAAATAGAAGAGTAGTTAGTGAGGAGGGGACTTTTGGGTGATTGATTGTTAAATAGGTACTAACCTGTGGGGAGGGTTAAGCCTGTATTTCATTGTGTACAGGTATTCTTTTGGTGAATAATAACACGTTTCATTCATACCTTGTGTTGTTCTGTGTCAAGAAGTAAGTTCTTGATTAGGTTCACTGTCCAGGAACCTATCAATTCGTCTGACTTGCCGGATCCCCCAATCAGAGGAGTGAAGGACGTGCGTGATGAAGGGCAGAGTGTTGGCGGTAGAAGGGCAAGTAGAGGCGGTGGAGATCGCAATAGCAGATTCGAAGGCTGATACGGTGTTGTTGCGGCATGAAACAGGGGCGCTGAGGCAGAACTACGAGGCGATGCACCAAGATATTCAAGTGATCTTGAAGATTTTGGGAGATCGTAAGCACGACCCACACGGCCGCGTTGGGAGGGAGGCGAATCCTCCGTAATGGATAATGATGAAGGACCAGAAGGGGATAGAGGACGATGAGGAGCAGGACGTTCGGACGGGATGATTAATTGGCGAAAGCGGTTGGAGCATCTCGTATTCGAAGGAGGTGAACCGTGGAATTGGATTAGTCGCGGGCGGAGAAGTTTTTCGAGGTGTAGAAGGTGGAAGAGTAGGAGAAGTTGTTGTTTGTTTTCATTAGCATGGAGGGATATGCGGGAAATTGGTTTAGGTTTTGGAGGGTGAAAACCAAGAACCATTCTTGGGAAGGATTGAAGAGAGCCTTACGAGAGGCTGTCAACCATCAAGTAGGCAGGAACGGTAGACGAGTATGTCAGGGAATTCGAGACGCTGGTGGGACATACATCCAAGGTTCCAAAAGTGCAGATTCTAGGTTACTTCATGGCGGGACTCCAGGAGGAGGTGGTCAACCATGTCCGGCCGCACGACTCACCGGACTTGATGACGACCATGCGGGTGGTGAGTGATGTGGAGAAATTATGTACGGGCTCGAGAACTAGAGGGGGATTTGCGACCAAAAATCACGACTCTTGGGGGCGATCGGCGGGGGTCGTTACGCGAGTAGAAACCCAACGAGACACGCTGAATAGAGGGGGGCCGCGGAGAGTGTAGGATCCATGAGGAGAGAAGCCACCCAAGGCGACGACAACGTGAGGAAGAACGGCGACGGGAGAGAAAGGAACACTTGCAACCTGCCGTATTCAGAGTATGTGAAAAGGAGGGAGGAGGGGAGGTGTTTCCGGTGTGAAGGGCCTTTCAGCCGAGGCCATCAATGCCCAGAGCGGGGATTGCAGATGTTGGTCATGGCCGAATAGAAGGAAGAAGATGGAGGAGAAGTGGGACCTGAGTTGAACCTAGTTCAAATGGAGTTGTTGGCACTGTCGACGGGGGGCCTATCTTCTCCCAAAACGATGAAGTTATGGGGACGGATAGGCCGACGAGAGGTGCTAGTTCTTAACGACAGTGGTGCGAGCCACAACTTCATCAGTCTCAGGGTGGCAGAGGAATTGGAGTTGATGGTGGTGGACACCTAGCCTTATCTCGTGAGCTTGAGGGACGGACAAAGGAAGAAGATCGGTAGGTGTTGTGAGTGGGTGGAATGGAAGGTGAGAGAAGCAGAAATTGTAGATCGATTTTATTTGTTCGAGTTAGGAGGAGTGAAGTTGATTCTCGGTGTGGAGTGGTTGAGAAAATTGGGGAAGGTGACAATGGATTAGGGAACATTAACTATGGTGTACCGACAAGGGGAGGAGGATTCCCAAGTTATGGATTGGGGGACTCATCCGGCTTACACCCTAGAAAATGAGAGACTTCATTACAAGGGCAGGTTGGTGATGTTGGCGCAGTCTTCATGGATTCCCAAGTTAATAGCTGAATTCCATGTAACGCAGACCGGGGGCCACTTAGGAGTATATCGGACATATAGGTGGATAACTCAATCTCTATTTTGGAGGGGGATGAAGAAAGACGTGACAGAGTTCGTGGCACGATGCAGTGTTTGTCAACAGCATAAATACCTGTCTTCTTCGCCTTAGGGGCTGCTGCAGCCACTGCCAATTCCAAATGCAGTATGGGAAGATTTGAGTATGGATTTCATTGTAAGGCTACCCAAGTTGAGGGGACACGATGCTATATTAGTGGTAGTGGATCGCCTGAGCAAATATGCTCATTTCCTGCCACTTAAACACCCTTACACAGCCAGGACCGTCGTAGAAGTCTTCCCCTGAGAAATTGTTAGGTTGCATGGGATTCCCCAATCGGTGGTGAGTGACAGGGACCCCTTGTTCCTAAGTGTTTTCTGGAGGGAATTGTTTAAAGGTCAGGGGACGAACGAAGTTGAAGATGAGTACCGCATACCACCCCGAAACGGATGGACAAACAGAGATTTTAAACAGGGTGCTGGAAGGGTATCTCCGATGTTTCTGTTCGGAGCAGCCGAGAGGATGGATGGCGCTATTACCTTGGGCTAAGTATTGGTATAATACTAGCTATCAAGGAGCTATAAAGTGCACCCCATTTGAGATGGTTTATGGGAGACAACCCTCCTCGTTGCATAGATTCATTCCAGGAGAAATGTTAGTAGAGGCAGTGAGTCAGGAGTTCAAACCCACAATGAAGCCTTGAGGCAGCTGAAATTCCATTTGGAGAGGGCACATGAGCTGATGGTGCGGCAAGCCAACAAAAAAACGAAACCAACGAATTTAGAAGTAGGAGATTGAGTTTATCTAAAGATAAAACCCCATAGACAGACTTCAATGCCAACTAGGCTTCATCTAAAGTTGGCGGCGAGGTATTTCGAGCCATTTCAGATTAGCCAGAGGGTGGGGGAGATAGCTTACAAGCTGCAACTACCACATACAATGCGAATTCACCCCGTTTTTCACGTATCACAACTAAAAAAAGGCTATAGGCGAGCAAAGAGTAGAGAAAGAGTTACCACGAAACCTGCAGGCAGAAGGGTCGTTTTTTTGGCCAGTGGGCGTCCTGGGGAGAAGGCAAGTTGATGGAATCCTTCCTGATATAGTCCTCTTTTGTCGTATTTTCACATTGTATTGTACACGTAGTGTAGCTTGCAAGGAGGATGAGTTACTATAAATACCCAACTCCTCTCTTGTATTCCTTACTTTTGAGAATAATGAGATTTAAAATTTCTGAATCAGAAAATAATTCTCTCTTGAAAGTCAGGCTAGAGAGTCCAAGAGACCTCCTCTAGCCACCTTCCAAGGCAAACTTCCTATTTTTCCATTTTCCATTTTTCCATGGTGCTTCCATTTTCTCTTTACTCCACGGCGTCGTTTTTCCTCCACTCCGTTTCAGCTCTTGCGCACGCATCAACAGAGGTACTCCTTAATTCGTGAAGCTTCATTTACTTCGTCTTCATTCTCGCGCTTTAGAGAGCCTTCATTCGCATCTCCAGCGTCGTCTCATCACAGATTCACCTTCCTTGTCACTCTTCTTCTAGGGTTTAGGTCTTTTTCCACCATTTCCTCATATTTTCTTCCGATTAAAGCATTCTGTACCATTTTTCTTCATCATTTTTCACGTTGCCCTTCGATTTCACCTATTGTTTTCCCTTTTCTACTGATTAAACACCTTTCTACCGATTAATCTTCGATTCACACCGATTAATCGGTCCATTGAGTGATTCTTCTCCGATCTAGGGTTTTCCACCGTTTAAAACTTAGGTTTAGGGTTTTTCTTGTGTTCGTCTCTGTATAGCTCACGGTTTGGAGTTTCTTCAACAATTTCCGCTATGTCTTCTCATTCGGAGGAAGCCTCGTCCATCAAGTGTCATCAGAGCTCAGGTTGCGTCCACGCTACAAGAGTTAAGTATCACGTTCCTTGTCTCTGTTTCGATTTTTTATTTTTGTTTTCATTTGATTCCGTTTCTATTTCGTTCATTGTTTCGTGTTGTCTTGATCTATTTGTTGTTATGAGATATCTTCAATTTTTTCGCGTTGTTTATCATTTTCCTTCATTGTCTTGTGTTGTAATCCGTGTTGAATTCTATTTGGTGATTCTGTGCATCTGTTGGAGTTGTTTAAATAGGTTCTAATTGTATGTTGAGTTGTTCTGTGCCTTTGCGTTTTTTATTTGAGTCTTATTCTCATCTTTATTTGGTGAATCCTTTGCTTTGAGTCGTTTTATTTTCTAAATCCATTTCTGTCATGTCTTGGTCATGTTAATTGTTTACTTGTCATTTAATTTCCAGTATTGTGCCTTGAATTCATGATTCTTGATTCTGAGGTGAGTCTTGCTGTTTTTCTTCACAACTGCACACCATATGAGCCTTGAAAAGTATGACTAAGAGCTCGGGTGCAAGTTTATTTAGCAGCCATTGCATTAAACACTAGTACAAAAATCATATTTTATAACGTACAAAAACAAGTTATGACGTACATAATTTTGTACATTATAATAGATCCATAAAAAAAAAGCAAAATCTAACAAATTATGATAAAAAAAAGAAATAACTCATGTGAACATAGATAATTTTACTTAATATCAATTTGAAACAATTTTCTTCGATATTCATATAAAAAAAGTGGACTGATTTTAGAAACTGCGTCATAATATGTTCAGGCTATCATGACGTAAATTTTTACTACGTCATTAAATGTGTAGACCTATTATAACGTACAAAACTATGTACGTCATAGCTCGGTTTTGTACGTCATAAAATATGATTTTTGTACGTCATGATCAAGAGGTCATAATGCTTCACGTACAAGAATGAGGCTTTATAAGTTGGTTCAATTCTTAAATACTTTCTATGTCAAACCATTCTATATGGGTTTTGTCAAGGAAATGGGGCAGAACCAATAGAAAGAGCAGTGGTTAAGTTTTGTAGGAAAAATATTCGTGTAACACGTGAAAAACATTTAAAATATGTTGTTAAAGCTTTCGAAAATGTCACAATCAAATGAGACTATGGACCTATTATAATGTACAAAACTATGTACGTCATAGCTTGTTTTTGTACGTCATAAAATATGATTTTTGTACCAGTGAAACTTAAATCAGTTTTCAATTTCTGTGAAGTCTGGTTTTCAGTTGAACTGTTAAGCAGTGGCAAGTGTATACCATATAAGCAATGAAATGCCTAGCATAGCTTGGTTACACTTTGTTAAAACACAGCAGCAAATGATTGAAACAATTTTCACCGAGAATTGGCATTTGATTTTTCTTTCTGGTGTGTGAGTCAATTTCAACTTAGTATTAGATCATTACTAAGTGTCTAAGTATTTTAAATTCCTTGAGTTTTTGCTGTTTTGTGCTTTAAATTCACTCCTGCAGATTTATTTTTTGAATTTGGAATCTGTTATTGCACTTGTGGTGTCTAAAAGTTTTTCTATTAAGTTTGAATTAGTTGGTTAAAAAAAAGAGAGGCAAGTTCTGAAATTCTAAAGCAGCAGTGAAAATGAGAAAAAGTCATTCAAATCTGTAACTTGGACTTAATAGAGCATTAATACATGTATCTGGATATGCTTGTGCTGAATTCATTGGCTATACGGTGTATTATGCAGAAAAATGCAAAATCATTACTGCACCAAATTTGCCAAATCAATGTTTTTGTACAAATAGCAGTTTTGTTTTCCCAATTTTGCAGTTCTTTGTTTGGCCATTTATTTTCTTTGTATATATACTTTAGATCTTTGTTAGGATTTTGTTTGTGTGCCAGCTTTTCTAAGTTGCTTTTTCTTGCTTGTTTTGATTGCTAAATATGGTTTTGTTAACACGAGTGAAATCTGATCTGCTGGTCTTAATTTGAGCTTTTCCTTGCTTTTATGATCTAATCTAGAGTCTCTCTAGAGTAGTTTGATCTGTTGTGTTGTCTTTGCTTGTGGTTGTCTTGTTTGTCCATTCCATTGTTTTGTTGTCCTGTTCTATTATGTCATCTCTGGTTTGAAAAACTCTTTCACTCTAGATTTCTGGAAAATTTGGAAAAAGGTTTGTGTGCTTGGTAGCCTCTTAGGTGGTGGTGGTCTAAAAGAATATAACAAGTAAAGAAGACCGTGCCACAATTGTTGATTGAGTGGCAAAAAGGGGGTCCAGATGGGGCAACGTGGGAGGATGAAGTAACCATCCGGGAGTAATACCCCGATTTCAACCTTGGGTACAAGGTTGAATTTCAGGCGGAAGGTATTGATAAACCTGAAAAGAATAGACAGATATGGATAGTGTATGAGAGAAGAAAGAAGAATAACTAACTAACGGTTGTCTCTTAACTGCCTTCAACAGTTAAGGAGAGGCGGGAGAGACAAATATAAACAGAAGAGTAGTTAGTGAGGATGAGACTTTTGGGTGATTGATTGTCAAACAAGTACTGACCTGTGGAAAGGGTTAAACCTCTATTTCATTATGTACAAATATTCTTTTGGTGAATAATAATACGTTTCATTCATACCTTGTATTGTTCTGTGTCAAAAAGTAAGTTCTTGATTATGTTCACTGCCTAGGAACCTATCATATATACATATATATACGTACATATATATACATGTATACGTACATATACTTACATATACATATATATATATATATATATATATATATACACATATACGAACGTACATATACATACGTACATATACATACATACATATACGTACATACACAAACGTACATACGTAGTACATACACATACGTACGTATACGTACATGCGTTTGTCAATACCAAATTTCATTCGGACTAGTTTTTGGCTTCATTATATTATGCTTTCATATGTTATTATCTGGATTTCTACTCTTATTTCACTTTATTCTCTTTATATATATTAATTCTACTTTTATTTCTATTATTTTAGCTTATTTCTATGTTATTTATTTATTTATGTTATTTATTATTCTTATTTCTTTTTATTTCAATTGTTGTCTTTTTAAGATTTGTTTTAATATAATTTGTTTTAATATAACTAGCATAATCAAACGGGAATCCATTTTAATTAAGCATTAATTAATTTAGTTTAGAAAAAAAACGATAAAAATAAAAAGGGAAAGATTGGAAATCCTTGGTGTCTTTAGTGAAAAAAATAAAAAAAAATAAAAAAAATAATAAAAGAGGTATACGACAAGAGGCGACAATGGCCTGGAGAAAGCACGGACAAATCGTTGTTTTGGTCTGTGGCAGGCGAATTCGGTTTTCGACAGAATGAAGAATGGTGAATTGGGTCAGGACATTCGCAGAAGAAACGTTGCTTGGGTCGGGGAGTTGATTGACAAAAAAAAGCAAAGAAAGCACGGTTAGCAGGGGGCAAGAGAAAAATTGTGGAGAGGAGATTTAAAAACCTAAGAGAAAGGAGAGAAGGGACTACGAAACAGAGAGATCCTCATCATCGAGAGAGAGCATATGGAATTCACCAACAACAAAAGAAGAACGTCAGCCAGAGAAAGAGGGAGGAGACCACCAGAAGTACTAGGATAACCGCAACAAGGAGAGCTTCAAGAGGTAAGCATAAGAACATTCTGTTTACTTGTATCCTTGTATATCTTCATGTGACCTTGTTGTATGATGCTTCATATTTTACTTGATGTCGTCCTGTTTGAGCGGTGTGAGTGTCCATCTGAACAGTGGTGAGTGTCCCCTTTCTTTCGTGTCTTGTTGTAACTAAGGGTTATGAACTGTTTCACGCATCAATGGTGTTTCCCTTCATAAGAAACCAGCCCATGAAGTCCACCTTCAACCTTTGCTGCTTCAGTCCGGACCTTCCGTCTTAACACTCTATATCTTGGAAGGTCATGGGTATGCTCTAGAAAAGAGGTACCAGTATCCTGAAAACTTTGCCTGACTGCTGCAAAGTGTAGGCAGAACCTCACCTTTGGCACCTTCAACAACATCCTGAGTTGTATTTTTAGCTTAGCTACATCACCCAAATACTTAGCAGCTTCTAGGATACCCATGCCTGGGTTCCTCTCCATCACCCAAAATCATAGGATGGTCTCAAAGCACGAGTCCGCCGTCAACGTATCTTCATCCTTCTCCCATGTTCTTAGTACACCTGTATTAAGACAAATGACAAAACAATCAAGGAACCATCCCATATTCCAGCCTCATTCACGGTTCTATTCTTCCCCCACCCTTACGCACATAACGCCTAAACCAGCTCACCACCTCCTCTTTTACCACCATATCCAAACCTACCCCCTTTTTGCTTGTACCTTTGTCCAACACGAAACCATTCAGCATTCCAACCCCCTTGTTCACCCCTAATCACCTTTAAAAATTGAATCAAGAATCTCACACAGAGAACGCCACAATGTATTCTATTTCCCCTTCATTCGCATCAAGTGAAACCAATAACAGGATTCAATACCTTGGTGCTTATTTCGTGTTCTCGAGTCTCGAAGAAGACATTGGTTTCCCCGTCAAGTTTCAACCAAGTTTCAGCCATCAACGGTCCCCCAAAACCAAGCACCAATATAATGAAAAAGTGGAAAGTGAGCGTGGATCTCTGAATTCTTCCTCACCAACCAACTCGAAACCTTTACCATGTTCAAACTTAGCTCTTCTTCTCGTTTCCAACCGTAACCACAACTACCCGCAACCCTTAATTCTTCCCCAACGAAGCAAAAATGAAGAAAAATTAGACCAAAAAAGAGTATCGAATGGCCTTGTTCCTCATCTGACCTCGAATTCATTCCACCCTTCCCTTGGACCGCGCCTTCCATGCAGTAGCAGCAGTAGCGTTCCCCAGAATCGCTCTACTCTCAATTTCCTCTTGAAGCGGTTGGCCCAGGGGAGGTAATAAGGTCCTCTTCACCGGCAGTCTAGCGTTTGTAATTCACGATTGGGAGTCGCCGTGATGGTGCCACCGTTGATGGCTTGATACTTCGGAAAGGGTGAAGAAGATGTGTGAGGAGTAACTTTTGTGTTGGCGGTCTCTATGATGCGGTGGCCCTGACGCTGGGAAGATGGTGGCCAGCGATGAGGTGGCAGTATGGGATCGGTGGCAGGCGGTGTCCGGTTGGAGGCAAACCCCCAACCCTAGGCCGGCACGAGCAGAAGAAGAGAGGGTGAGGTTGTCGCGGCCTGCGATGGCTGGCCGGATGGTGGCGAGGACGCCGATGTCGCCATGCTGGCCGGATGGGAGCAGCGGCCGGTCAATTCGTGTGGTGGCGAAGGAACCCAACCCTGGGCTGTGCGGCGGAATGAGACTTTGTCTCAGATGTGCGTAAGTGGGGGGAGAGTCGAAGTGGGAAAGGAAAATCAGAACCCCTATGGGGTTTCTGAGCTGAGTGTTTCATCCTACACCTCCAAGTATTTCATCCTGCACCTCCAATTTCTGAAACTACCCCTAATTAATAAATAGTTTAAGAGTTTAATATTTTGATTAGTGTGAATTTTTGTGCCTCCATTAACTGCACCTCCATTTTGTTCCAATCACTAAGCATGCATTGTTGAGCTGCATCTCTTGACCCTGCACCCCTACACCACTCGTGCACCCCGTGCACCCCTACACCACTCCTGCAACTGTTTCATCTTTATAAAGGAACCCTACACCTCTGCATTTTGAGATGCAACTCTTTTCTTGAGGTTTTGTACTTTGGAGGTTTGAGTGAGTGTTCTTTATATATATTTGAGAAGGATTGTTGAGTGTAAGTTGAAGTGCTTCACTTGTGGTGTCTTGTGGTGTGGTGGTGTATTGAAGTTCTTTGCTCATTCTCTGTCTTCGTGTTGAAGCAGGTTAGTATTTTTTTTAAATTTGTTTGCATCTTCTTGCTTCTAATGATATACGAATGATATAGATGATGGATTGTTAGTATTTTTTTTTAAAATCTGTTTGGATGTTCTTCGTTGTATTGATATTAATAAGAGGTATTTATTTTCCTTAAAATGTTTGCATGAAACGAAAAATAAACTGAGAATCGATATGCGGATCGGATGTGGATATCCGATAAACACATCTTCGGATATGGATATCCGACGCACAAACCCTCGGATATGAATATCCGATTTACGATCGTTCGAATACTGATATCCGATAAATAGACATCTGAATACACTATTTTAATATACAACATCTTTACATTAGGTATTTTTATATTAGTTTATTTTTTTAATACTTCTTATATTAGTTTCAATTTTTTTTTTAATTTTATGTATTAGTTTATAATATATTTTATAATTTGTAATTAATAAAAAATAATTTTATAATTATATTAAAATGAATAAAACTAATTTTGAATAAAGAAACATAAAACCAAGTTATCGGATTTGGATTTCCAATGATGATATATTCGGATGTGAAAATCCGACCAATGCATATTAACTTATATAAAAGTTTAATAATATATTTATTTAATTATTTTATTAGTTTTTAATTAATTTTAAAATTATACATGATTTTGAATCAGTTTATAATGTGATTATATAATTTAAAATGAATATAAATTAATTTTTACGATTTATTAAAATTAATGAAACTGATTATAAATAAAATAAAACACAAAATTTAAAAATATTATAATAGAATATTTAAAATAATTATAACCAAAAATTTAAATTAATTAAAACAGAATATTTAAAATAATTATAACATAAAATAATTAATTCAAATATTAATACACATAATAAACTATTTAAAATAAAACAATTAAATAATAAACTATTTAAAATAAAACAATTAAATAATAAATATTTAAATAACAATTTAACAATAAAATTTTAAATAAAAGAGTTGATTTCAAATAAAAAAATAAACTATAAAACGAAAACAAAATAAAAAAAAACCGTAAAAAAACAAAAAAAAAAAGCATGAACAATTATTGTAACAGAATATTAAAATAATTATAACAGAAAATTTAAAATAATTAAAACATAATATTTAAAATAATTATAACATAAAATAATGAATTCAAATATTAATATACATAATAAACTATTTAAAATAAAACAATTATATGATAAACTATTTAAAATAAAACAATTATATGATAAACTATTCAAAATAAAACAATTAAATAACAAATTATTTAAAATAAAACAATTAAATATTAAACTATTTAAAATAAAACAATTAAATAATAAACTATTTAAAAAAACAATTAAATAATAAAATATTTTAAATCAAACAATTCATTTCAAACAAAAACAACCAAAAACATAAATAAATAAAATCATAAAATAAAATTAAAAAAAAAGCACATTAGGCATGTATCGGATATGGGAAACCGATACAGCCTACATCGGATATCCGATACATGCCTATCGCGTTTCAGATCACTGAAGCATGGATAGATCAACGCAGACAAATTTAAAAAATTTCTAATCATCCCATCTATATATCTAGTCTATAGATATGCTACAAACATGCAAAAAGCAGCAAAAAATATTTTTAAAACCATAAACCAACCTGGAACGTTTGAGCAGCGAAGAAAATTGGAGGAAGAAGAAGACAAATCTGCACCTGCACTGAGAAACACTGGGAAACACACAACAAAGAAGAAACTAAAATGCTAAAATGAGAGTGTGCACAAGACAGCAAAGAAAGGAAAAATCAAATCCGAAGAGTCCAATGTTTCTGTTGCAGAAAAAAAAAGCTTGCTTGCGAAGATGACGGTGGTCGCTACTGTGGTGGAAAA
Organism: Vigna mungo; assembly: GCA_036885675.1. Lineage (NCBI taxonomy): Eukaryota > Viridiplantae > Streptophyta > Magnoliopsida > Fabales > Fabaceae > Vigna > Vigna mungo. Next base: position 16,641,102 of record CP144693.1, on the reverse strand, counting down.
ATATAGATTTTAGGTTGTGCTCTCTGACTGTGCTCTTTGAGAAGGAGAAAGGAGAGTAAGAAGGCTGAGAAAGGAGAGGAAGGATGCTATGAGAAAAGAGAGAATGATAATGGTGCGAAGGATGCTGAAATTCAGTCTAACTCTGCACTTGGAATTTTTGACCACGTTTAAAAATTAAAACAGTTTTTAAAAATTAAAATACTTTTTTAATTATGGTTAAAATTGAAATTTTTTTGAAGTTTGGAGGTGCAGGATGAAATGCTTGGAGGTGCAGGATGAAACACTCTTCTGAGCTAAGGTGGGATCTTGGGCTGGACCTGAGTTAACAAAAAAATAAAAATAAATGTTTTTTCTGCACCCCTGTTTTCTGCTAAGCCACACCCTTTCCAATTGGGCTTAGGCCCAATCTGCCTTTAGAGATGAATTAAGTTTGTACACCCCTATTTTTAATTTTTACCACCCCTTTTCTACTTGGACTTTGGCCCAATATGTCATTAGAAACAAATTAGGTTTGAACACCCCATTTCCTCATTTTAACATCCTATAGTTTTTTTTTAAAACTATTTATTTACTTTTATTTCATTGGTTTTATTCTTTATTATCTTATTTTTAGTATCTACTTATTTTAAAATATTTTAAAACAATAAAATTTTATTTTAAGGGTTCTAGCACATGTGTGATCGCACACATCATCCTTGTGCTAGAAAACCCTTTCCTTTTTATAAAATTAAATACAATAATTAAAAAAATATTTTAAGGGTTCTAGCACATGTGTGATCGCACGCATCGTCCTTGTGCTAGAAAACTCTTTCCTTTTTTTAAAACAATAAAATATTTATTTTAAGGGTTCTAGTACATGTGTGATCGCACGCATCGTCCTTGTACTAGAAAACCCTTTCCTTTTTATAAAATTAAATAAAAAAAATAAAAAATTTATTTTAAGGGTTCTAGCACATGTCTGATCACACGCATCGTCTTTGTGCTAGAAGACCTTTTTTTCTTTCTCACATAAAAAATATTGAATTGCAAAACATCCTTTTTCAAACATTTTCCAAACAATTTTCTAGAACTACGTAACCTTGATTTTTCTCATTTTTAATGAGAATACGTAGGAGCAAGGTCAATCCTTGTCGGGCCCAAAAAACTAATATTTTTTTTTTGTTTCTTTAGATTGTTGTTTTTGGGATGATTAAACATTTTCAAAACCACATCAAATTTGCGTATTTAATTAAAGGTACTGTCTTAGGACAGGCGTTGTGGGGTGCTAACACCTTCCCCACACGTAACCGACTTTCGAAACCAAAATTTGGTTTTGTAGATTTTGCCTTATCTTTTATGGTTTTTTCTCCATAGTTTTTCAGAATAAATTATGGTGACGACTCCAAATCTCTTTTCAAAACTCGTTTTCTTTTTTAGATCATCGTCCCGTCGCGATTTTCGGTTTCGAGAGAGAGTATATATATATATATATATATATATATATATATATGTATATATATATATATATATATATATATAGATATATATATATATATATATAATTACAAATGCTAAAGTTTATAGATTAAAATACTTTTAAAAAAAAAGTTATTGTTTAATTCTGAAATTTAGAGTTAAAGTTGGTTTAGTTTTTTTATTCTGTATTTGGTGTTTAGAAGCTCACATCATATTTATTTAAATTTTTAGAGATTAAATTTAAAAAAAAAAATAGTGATTTGATTTTTATATTAAAATTTTTTATTTATTGTGGTATGTATTAAATTTGTTTTTGACTAATTAAATTTTTATTTTTGTAAAAAAATTCACTATTAAATTGACATTAATATAGTTTACAAATATTATATGTCAAAATTTAAGTGTTATTATGCTATAAGTTAGATATTTTTTGAATTGGAATCCATTTGATTTTGAAATGGGTTACTTTTACTCATGACACATAACACTTTCAACTTACGTCAATATTAATTTAACTTAAGAAGCCATATTGAATACTTTTTACCAAAATAAAAACTCAATTAAATATATTTTCTTAAAAAAGAAATAAAGCCTCAATTGAATAAAAAAAAAGAGAACCTAAAATGAATGAAAAATCTAATTAATATATAAACCAAATTACTTTAATTATTTTAAGAACTTGAAGTACCGTCTTTTAAAATTAAATATCCTAATTTTTATTTTTTTTATATTTATTCCTTGTTTGTTAATAATACTTAAATTAAGGTTTTATCCCTTGAATAAGGAAAGTATTATTACATTTTTTTATTATGTTATTTATTTAAAAATTAATTTTAATTGTTTTAAGATATTGCGTAAGACTATTAATAAAATATTACTATATGAAAAAACAAAAAATTCAAAGTAAATATAAAATAAAAGTAATTGATTTATAAAATAAAAATTACAACAGTTTACAATTAGTTGAGAAAAGTAAATTATAAACTCCTCAATATAATTAAACTTCGATATTAATTATGCTTAAATGGGTCTAGTTTTGTTATTTTACATTTATAATATACTATAATAAATAAGTTTACCGAATATCTATAGTTCAATAGCTTAGTTTAATAATTTTAAGATATTATATATTTTTTTAGAGTTAGCTTTCTAGATAATATGACATAAATATCAAATTAAAATAAAATATGTTGTATATGTACATTTATTGGATATGTTATATACTTTAATAAATGTAGTTATATGTTGTGACTAAACGCTTCTTGAAAACTTTAAAGCATCATAATGATGAAGCGTTGATAAAACAAATGAAAATATATGATTGTAAGTACTCTTAACCCTAATTTCATGTGTCTCATACCTTTTGATTTATCTATTAGAAATTAGGTTATGCAATGTATTGAAATGTAAAATTTTATTTTAATCTTAAAAATGTAAATGCTAATCACTTTACTTCTTTGACTATCTCGAGAGTTCTAAAAAATAAGAATAGTCAAATTTCTAGTTCCATCTTCGAGCATGCTTAGGTGTCTTCCACATTTAACAATTGTTTTGTAAGAAGCCACAAAATTATTTTTGTAAGATAAAACAATATTTTTAATATATAATTCAAGAAAGGAAAAAATAACAGGGAAATATTTTTCAAATAGATTCTTTAATTGAAGATTATGTTACATGGTCTACAAATCCAATTAATATATATATTTGTCAATGTATATTTCTTTTTCTCTATATTAATTAATAATTAATAATTTAAGACATTTTAACCAAACAATTAACTATCAAGATAAGAACATACTTGACAAAATTTTATATTTTATTCCTGTACCTATCCGAGCTAATAAGTGTATTAAAAAACCCAATTACATAAAAAATTTTAATTTTCCAACAACACAAATATATTTAGTGAGAAAATATTCACGATAATCGATATCATTAATTTGATATTTATGTTATTAGGATAAGATATTATAATTGTTATTATTATCTATTTAAGGTAAAATTATTTTAAGGATATTATTTCATATCACAACATAAATCCAATCGAACATCTAAAATATCATATAAATACATATGATATTTTATAGAAAATATATACTCTTATATTTATTTTCTCTTTTCTCGTATTCTAATATCATAAATACACGTCAAAAACTTTAAAACTCCTTAAATGATAAATCATGTCACTTGTCCAAAACACCATATTCATAGTAAGAATTTTTATTGTCAAGGAAAAAAAAAGTCCTCAAATAATATATTGATTTATTTTAGGTAAACTTAAAAGTTATGTAAAAGGCCAAAAGTTTGAAAATCCTTTTAGCCTTTTATTGAACTCCACGTCCTCACATTTATTCACACTGCTTTTCCAAATTTCTCAACATCTATGCATGTGAATCCTAGTTGTGTTCTAATAGTGTAAATGCTTCCAAGAGTTAAAAAGTGTGAATTAAATTATTGGTTGGATCTTTTCAGTATTCAAAAGTGTTTATATTATCAGTGTAAAAATAATGTATAATGTCACACATTTAATGTCTAACCACTGAATTACTAATATTAAAAATAATTGGTGACATTTTTATAAATAAGTGCAATTGTAGAACGTCGAAACATCATACAATTCGACATTCTATTATTTATTTAAAGCAACGCGTCATTCTCTTTCTTCTTTTTTTTAAACCACTAATAACGTCGAATCTGTAGGGACTTTGACGTATTATTTGTCGGCCAGAAGGAAAAAAGTAACCCTTTTTAATTCTTTTTTTTTCTTTTTTCTTTTAAACCATATATAATACGTCGAATTTTGTAGGGGCTTCGACGTATTATTTTTCAGCCAGAAGCCAAAGAGTTTCCCCTTTTTAATTCTTTTTTCTTTTAAACCACCAATAATACGTCGAACTCTGTAGGGGCTTCGACTTATTATTTGTCAACCAACCAAAAGTTTCTCCTTTTTAATTTGAGCGAGAGATTGAAAATTCATTCACTTTATCTTAGCGCACAAGACTTTCTTCTCTTCTCAAACTTTTCTCAAACGAAGTTTGATGACCATCACACGTAATATGTCTTTCATTTGATACAAATGCATGTTAACTAACTACTTTATGTATGATTTTCGTTTGTTTTGACCGATTATTTTCATGTTCTTGTCCTTCATAGGCGTATTCTGCTTTTTCTCTCACAGGTGGAAACAGTTTATTCCGACGAACCTTTTGAAGGTTAGTTTTCGTTTTGAAGAACTTATTTGTTGGACTTGTTTTTTGTTTTTTATGTTGAACTTGTTTTTTGTTGTTATTTGGTTGAACTTGTTTGTTGTTGTTTGATTGAACTTGTTTGTTGTTTGTTATTGTTGTTTGTTGTTGATACTATACTAAATATTCATAGTTCATGCTTTATAAAATACCAAAAACTTAAATTTGTTGTTTTTATGCTTTTCAGGTCTCGTAAAATTGTAAAAAAAATTACAATTAATTAAAAAAACAAAAAAATTGCTTAACGTCAAATATTGACAAAATTCGACATCAATTTGATTAACGTCGAACTTTTTTAATTAGATGTCAATTTAACGTTTCCCGATATGAGGTCGACCTCAAATTCGACGTGAAAGACCAAAAAACAACGACGTTATAGAGTATTTTTGTACTATTGTAGTGCTTAAATATTAATAAACAAATCAAATTTGAAAGTAACTTTAACCTTCCTCATTCTTATTTTGTTTTAAATAAGTCTCACATATTATCATTAAAATAAACTTAACTTTTCTAAGTAATGTAATATTTAATCGATAATACAGGTCAGAAATATATATATATATATATATATATATATATATATATATATGTTCTAGTACATAAAATGAAAGATCAATGCGAGAAAAGAAAATTATTTTGGGATTTGTTTATATGGAACAAATAAAACATTTGTTTGGAAAAGTGTTTTCAGAATTGATAGTTTAAAGAAGATAATTAGTGAGTTATTTGGCTTGAAAGATATGAGAGTTGTTAAAATGATTTTCGACATAACTCTCTCACGTGATAGAAAAGAAAAAAAGATTTGCTTATGAGAACGAAACTATATTAAGGTGTCAAAAAAATTTCAAATAAAAAATATTAAATTATAAGCTCTCCTCTAATTATTGATTTTAAATTAAGGATTAAAAGGATATTTCAAATAAAGTTAAGAAGACATTGTCTATTATATAAACAAATTTCATTCTCATTAAAAAAAAGTGTAAGGAATGGTTATGATTAAATAAATTCTTGAAAGAGTTTTGTTTTGTGGATAGTCAAACGTTTCTTCATATTGATAAGAATGCAATTTTTCATTTTATGTCTAAACATAAGTGATGGTTTGAATGCTAAGTTGTTAGAATTGAATAAAGTTGATACTTATGAAAATGATACTAACGACTAAAGTATTATAACAAGTTAAAAGTTTGAAATTGTTGGATTGGTGGTGACCTCCATTAGGATGTGAAAGGAAAAATATTAGGTTAAACTTGTGTGATTATTGTTATTCTTTCTCGATATCTTTTCTTCTTAGACCCATCAACATTAACATGAATTATTTAAAGTTTAATCGGTAGTCTCTAGATCCCTTTGAGAAGATCACGAGCTAACAACTGCTAGCTTGCAAGTATCTCCTCAGTCTCTGCATATGACAAATTACTTTATATATTGATTATGACGAAGGTTTGCACTCCGTGCACATGGACTTGAGAAAGTGCTCTTATTCTCTTAAGAGAAACAATCACACTCTTATATTTGTTCTTGAAAATTTCCCACTTTATATCACATTTCAAATGCATTAAAAAATGGTAGAAGAAAAGAAAACAGATACATACAAGAGTAGGTAGATAATACATGGCCATGACCGGCTAATGCGCCTTGATTGATGTAAAACACACAAACCTCAATCATTGATAATCTTCCATACATTTTTTAGTTTTATTTCTATACAATAATGTTGATAATTTTTGAGTGTTTATTGAAGTTACATTTGTGTTCATTAATAATTGAAGCTATGCACTCATGCTAGATGCTAGTTTGTCTTTTTTGAACTACTACCTTTGATTATCATTTCTTAATTATGTCAGATAAATAGTATTTTACATTATGAATTGGTTTCAAAGGTTGTATAAAAGTACTTTTCTTTGTCTGAAGTTAAGAGAATTTTACTGATACATAGCCAATTCAAACACACTTCCTCTAATAACTTTTTTCAAGTTCGTGACTTGTTTTTCCACCAATTTAGCTTATGGAAGAAGATGCATGAATGTAGAAGATTCATGATCACCAACAGTTGTTGAAACCATGTAAATAGCAAGTTCAGTTCTTTCCAATTTGCACATGGACATGTTGTATAATATTGGATTTTTTTGTGCTTCTTTTGAAAACATGTTTTTTTTTAATAAAATGAGTATATTTCTTTATGCATTTTTTTTTTTAAGAAGTACATATCAAACCTAATTCAATCTGATCTATGAGATGGAATTTATATATATATATATATATATATATATATATATATATATACATATATATATATATATATATTTTTTTTTCTTTTTGTGTGTGAGAGAGTAGGATCTTCAACAAAAAAAAATATTTATATTTTTAATTCTTAAATTTTAGGATAAGTGATTTTCAAATTTTAGAAAAAAAATTAATCTCAAAAATGAAAAGATAAAATATATGGTGAAGTTCCTAATATTTGAGAAGCTAAATAGATGAGATTATTTTAGGGTTTATAGCTTATGATTTAAAATTTAGAATTTAGGGTTTAAGATATAATTGATTTAAAGTTATTTTTAAACTCTCATTTAGTGTTTATAAAGTGAAACAACATTTTGTCAATTTTAAGAGAGTATATTTTTTTTTAAATTTGGGAATTTGAGAACTGAAAAAATAATTAAACTTTTCAAAAATAAATGAATTTCTTTTTCTTTTAATAAACAAACAGTATCTATATTTTAAATAAGTAATTATTTTTATAACACTTGCTATAATAGTATAATAAACAAAATTGTCATTATCAACTTGGTGATACGCTTGAGGAACAAGTTTGGAAGATGTGGTGTAACATCACTGAGATGAAAAGTATGAATTTTTGGGTGAAGCATGAACTCCGTCCGAACTTGCCGTGGAAACTTTTGATTTTGGAGACTTTCGGTATCCAAAAGCTACGTTTCATGATCGAAATGGTAATAAGAATAAGTCAAGAAAAAGAAAACTTTGTTTTAGTTACTGTATACGGTGAATGTTTTTCTATTTTTATAGTGATGGATTTAATTTATACTTTTTGACTTGTGAAATTTTAGGGTTTTCCACTCTAAAATTTGACTCATTATTTTAAAATTCTTAAGAGTGTATACTGCAAGTTTCATATTGAATGCTATTGCTTTTTCTTATTTTTGTTTTTAAATTATTCAGTTATTTTATAGTAAAATGTGGATTTTTGATAAATAGGTAGTGATTTTTTATTTTAATTTATAATTATTTGTGGATCAAAGTTATAAGTCTTTGTTTAACTGTTTGTTCTTTATTTAGTTCGGTTGTAATGGTAGATTACCTATAAAAAATATTTCGAGATCAAAGTCAGGATTCGGTAGTCTTAACAATAAATGCATATTAAATATAACAAACCTATCTCATTATCTCAAATATGTATATTTATAAATTTCAGAATGAGTTACAAATTAACGCCGACCTAATTACGACCTAACAGGTAATGATTGTGTCTTAGCTTAAGTTAATCCTCATTGTTGTTTAAGGCTAACCGTTCGGTTCATGTTGCCCCACAGATCGATCTTCAAGATGAAGCTGAGAAGGCATATACGAGCATAGTTCCTTATGCATCTACGGTGGACAAATTGATGTATGCAATGTGCATGAGACCAAATATTACTCATATTCATATATGGTTGGAGACATTGATTCAAGGAAGTCCACTTCAGGCTTTTTGATTAAGTTTGTAGGGGGAGTTATGGCTTGGAAATCAAGACTGCAAAGGTGTGTAACATATTGTCTGCTACACAAATAGGTCATTGCCATTACTGAAGCATGCAAGGAGTTATTATGGCTAAAGAAATTATTGTAGGAGCTTGGTTTTTGTGCAGGATAACTATTCATTGTTTGTTGATAGTCAAAGTGTTATCCATCTTGGTAAGAATATAACTTTCCATTCTAGAATCAAACATATTGACGTGAGGTATCATTAGATACATGATGCTTTGGATGCTATTATTGGAGTTGGGAAATTTTCATACAGATGACTATGATGTTGATATGATGACTAAAGCATTGTCAAGAGAGAAATTTGAAGTTTATTGTAAGATTTCCAGTTTGGTGGTTATCTCCTCATAGTTGTGAGGAGAAGATTTGTTGAGAATTGGATATTGGGTTCCCTTCCTATGTGGAGAAAAGACTTAAAAGTTGAGAAGTTCATGTCTCACTTAACCTACCGAAGGGGGATTGGAAAGTAAGTGAGAGACAAAAAGAAGAAGAGTCAGAATCCATTAAAACCCAGCACATTGTGTGAAAAGAAGAAGGAAAAATTTGTACATGTTTTTCAGTGAGTTGCCACTATAAAATCGATACTTTGAATTCATTAACCGTTGGATCGTGTTAGAAATTTGACAATAGATTTAGAACATCTTGTTTTTCATTTTGATTGTTCAGATCGTTGAAACCAATTCTGAGTTGGGAGAAACCTTGTCCGCACTACAGTTGTGTATTTAGGTTTTCTTTATCTTTCTTTTTCTCTATTTGCAAGCATATTGCTTTTCTGTTTGGTTGGGTGTTAGCACTACTTTGTGTAGTTGATTAAGATCCATTTGTAATCTTTCTTGATTATAGTGAAATTATTTCTTTGATATGGATAACTCATGATTTTTATCCTTCCTTTAAGGAATTTTTCACGTTAAAAATCTTAATACCTTTGTTTGTGATTTTAATAATTTATTGTTGTTGTTTTTTTTTTTCATAATTTCTCATCGCACATTCTTACAAATTAAGATAAATTATATGTACCGCGTTCTGGAAATTTAAATGATGTTATTTTCCCAATAATTTTATGGAAGATAACTATTTTAAAATGGTTAAGTTTTGATATTAATGCTAAACTTATTTTTAATATAGTCCCCTTGTACTATTGTGTTAATATAGTTAAGTGCAAACTTCAATTCATTTACACACCATAAATAAATTCGAATAAAATTTAAAAAAGAAACCGACAAATAAAAATGATAGAGTATATTAGATATAAAATATAAATAAGCTTCTAATTAATTTTTATCCATTGATGAAGCTATACTAAAAAAAATGTTTGATTGAAGTTTTATTTTGAAAAGCTATAATTTTTTATATCAAGGTCCTGGAAAGACAAAAATATATCTCCATCATCGCGGGGTGATATACTACTTCAAATTCTCTAAAATTCACCCTACGAATTACAAATTACATAAAAAGGAAAAAAAATAATAATTTCCTTCAACACCAATAATTCTTTAGAAATGAGTTCTTATTTATTTTATCAGGTATCCAAGTGCCATCATAATGCAAAAATTGCACGCAATAATTAGGTTTCGTTTCTTCTTAATACATACAATCAAGAAAAAAAAAAGAGGAAAAAGAAGAAAAATTATGTATACATCACAAACTCCAAACTGTTGACTAACTAAACAATTTGTCTTATTCACAATTGATTGAACAAGCCATAGATATTTTTCAAGCATTGGATAATGCAAACAATATAAGTATACATCTAATTATGTATAGTTACTAAGTTGTCACATATATGATGTAAAATGAATGGTACGTGTTAATTGAAAACGTCTTCACCTTACTTAAGTGATTTATTTCATTTTTTTTATTGTCGTATGATCATTTAATTATCATCGATAATCCCTTAATATAGGTGTACACGTTACACGTAATTGATTTAGTGGAAAATTTGGATAGAATTGCTTCATGTTGCTACCACTCGAGAACATTCTTATGTCACAATCGATTGCGCACTTGATTGAGTTTTCAATATGTGGCTTTATTGATGTGTTTGATTATTGTGTTCACACAAATTTTATTTGCATGGTTGGATAAACTTGTATGTAAGGACCTTAATAAGAGAAAGATAAGAGAATAAAATAAAGTGAACCTTTTAATAAATTGAAATTAGTTTGTACATAAACTGAAAAGTGAAAAATCAATACATAAACTGAAATTTGTACATAAATTAAAAAGTAAAAATTTAAGTAAGTTATATAAGAGAAATTCTACCCTAAAACTTTTTCATAACTTAATTTTTAACCTTTCGAGAAGTTAAGTTTTTTTTCCGCCTATAAAAATCTTCAAGGCAAAGTTTATTTAAACATTCTTCATTATTGTTATTTATAAACTATAAAATAATTGAAGAAAATAATAAATAATTTTGGCTTAATTATGTTTTAAATCTCTAATAAATTTTAAATTTTTTAATTAAGTTTTATAATAAATTTTTATAATTTTTTAAATACTCAATAAATTTATATTGTTTAATTGAGTCCTCACAGTTTAATTTTTCTGTGGACTATTAAGTTACTAAAGTGGATGTTATTTTATAATATCACATTGCTGAGTTTAAAAAACATCTTATTCAAACATTATAAACTTATGTGTCACCTATATATAGTAATGGATAATGAAAATACAGTTAACAGTATGTGTTATATTGTTATTTTTCATGCATTTTTTTTTCTTATCTTTAATTTATCTCCATTTCTTTTCAAGTCATTTTATTACTTTTGATAATTTACATTCATGGACCTACGTTTTAATAATATGCTTACAATTATTTTTCACTCGGTCTTTCCTTATTTCGAGTCCACTGCATTGTTTTACATTTCGTACTTTTACAATTAAACTAATGTTGTATAGGCAATATCACATGTTTCTATTCAGATATATATATATATATATATATACTTTGCTTTCCTTTCGGAATAATGACCTCATTAACTAATCATCAATTATCATTTATTATTGAAAAATGTAATGATTATTTTTAAAAATTATATTGAAAAAAAATTAATAATTAACAATATATCAAAATGGTGCATTTACATTATTTCAAATTACACAACACAACAAAAAGAAAAAAAACATAGACTTTGTCACGACATATAATATATGATGTAGACGCTGGCTATCTTTATTAGTTTAATTGAAACCATAAATTTGCATTTGATTTGATTGTGACATCTCTCTATCTTTCAAAATCAGAAAACTAATTCACCATTGTAGCAGCAATCTTTTTCTTTATTCATTTCTCGTATAAAGTGTTGTTCCAATTTCATCTCTCACGTCGAATAATTCATCTCATGTTAAAGATAAATTGTATAAGAATAAATGTGTATTATTATTTCATTGTTTTACAGCACTTGTGTAATTTATGAAAGCAATATAAGAAGGAGGAGAAGAGAATAGGAATAAATAATATTATGATTAGGATGTGAAGAAAAGATTGCAGGCAAGAAATTTGAATCTAAATGGGAAATCTGTGGCCCAGCCACGTATGATTAATCATAAGAAGTTGAATTAGATGTATGATACATCTTTACACGTAATATTTTTTACAAAGGTAAAAAAATAGAAAATGAAAAGAATGAAAATCCAATTGGAAGAAGACAAACACCTAATGTGAGTTGTTTCTGTTCGGAAGAGCCAATGGGGAAAGAGATGGAAATAATCACATTGACAAAGGCAGATAAGTGCAGATGGAAGGGATTAGTAGTTGCATATATATATATATATATAGAGAGAGAGAGAGAGAGATATATGTATATATATGTTTTGGAAGAAAGCAATAGAACTAGGAGCAGGCAGAAGGAGCAAAGGCTACTGTGTGTTTTCCAAAGTCAAATTCCCAGAGATGGTCTTGCTGCATGATATTGCCAATGACATTTACACCAGCTGCACCCATTATTGGCACAATTCCAATGCACTTAACTTGGGGTGCAACATCAATGATGTAGCTCTTCACTGGTGGCTCAAACTTTGCTCCCCCTGCAAAGTGGAATGCTAAACTTGGCACTATTTTATCATCAAATCCATCAGTTTCAAAGCAAAATTCCAAAGCTCCAAAATCTTCTGCAGCTATTCTCTTCATTGAGCTTAGGGGCTTGGTCAGACCCTCAAAAACTGGGACATAGGCTGGGGTGAGTAGTGCAGTCAGGGTTGTGCCGGAGTCAACTATGGTGCCTCCTTGAGCATTGAAATCCCAAACCTCAGGTGTGATATTCAGCATTTGGTTCCCAAGTGAGATGCCGACCACAGTCACACCATAGAATGGAGGAAACAGAATGAGTTCGGTTTTTTGCATTTCAGCCAGCAATTTGACTTTGTGATGGCCTCCAAGAGTTAGAACACTAGCGACGTCTCTGTGGCTCAAATGGTCAACAAGACAGTAGGAGAATAGGGAACCAAATTTCCTACTGGCTTTATCAATGAATGAGTCCTCGAAATAGCCCAGCCCCAATATGCCACCAGTTTCCTCGTTGAAGTTTACCCCATCCGTCATTTCTTTTGTGCACCCAACTGTTAGATTATTTACTTTTTCTTGCTTCCCATTTGAACTGGCTAGTATGATAGTGTCAGTGCCAAAGAACCCCTTTGCAGATGATCCATCAGCATACCTGTCAATGATATAACATCAGAAATGTCTAAAATCAAAAGCTATGCAGATGGGGTGGTGATGCTGTGCTAGCAGACACAGACTGTGAAGCCTTGGATACAGAAATGTGGCTCATGTGATTCTCACCTACTAACATTAATTCTCATTTATAACAATGGTTGGATACTGGAAACAATGGTTGCTGGCTCACCAACAGGTGCATGCCACTTTTTGTGCTTGTGTCTGTTTATGAGGGGTACCTTTTTGTTAATTAGCAACCCCCAAGATTTTTCCTTTCTTAAAGAAAGAAAACAAGTGTAGCACATTTAGATCTTTGGTTATGATGCCTATAAACAGAAGGCTTGTTATAAATGTACACTCACTCCTTTCACAACTTTAAATGCTTTGTTGGACCAGTAATGTTCTCTTCTTATAACTCTTCCTTAATAAGATAATGATATGTCAAAAACTTTAAATACCCCAAAGCAAAAACCAATATCATAAAATTGTCTTGTGGAACCTTAAACCAAACAACCACCAAGGCTCAATTGACAAATCATAAAGGTGGAATTCTGCCTTGAATCATGCCATACTTAATAATAACAATAAAAAAAAAAAATGAAACTTGAATCTCTTTCAGAAGAGAAACATTCCAAATATTTTCTAATGAAACCAGTCTTTCAAAAGGACATACCCTTCCAACCGCTTTAATTACCCATCTCACTCGCACAGAGACACAAACCGAAATCGAGGTCCAAAAAAGAGCTATTAATTTCTCCCAACCCTCCAATTCAATTTTTCTTTCTTCCAACAGATATTAAAAAAAAAAAAAAAAACAATCTTGTTCAAATCACAGTCAAACATAAAACGTTTCTTTTTACAATGATTCTAACTTTAATCCACCATCCTAAAAAACAAGCCACTTTCATCTTATCCTGTTCATTACCAACTCCTTTCCAGAATGAAAATAACACAGAGCCTCATCGTCCTCATCCCTTTTTCTTTTCTAGAAAAGAAAAAATTAAAAGAGTAAAAAAAAAAAACAGTTGCCCCATTCCTCCCATCTTTCCACAACAACCCCATTAATTGATTTCCACCAACACTCCAAAATCAAGAAACAGAACAAAAAAAACAACTTTTTCACTCCCACCCAATCAAAGAAAGAAGAAAACTTACAGGAACATATAACATCATTGCACTGCTGGTTTGCAGTGAAAGTTAAAAAATGTCTCCCCAACAAGAAAACTCATCAAACAGCAATGCATATTGTTATAATAAAAGTCTAAATCTGATAAGAAAATGTTAAAATGAGATTTTGCATGGTGATGAAAAAGAAACGATAGGGGGGAAGAATTTGACGAACCCGATATCGTATAGGCAAGGATCAGTTGGTTTGGGGCAATAGGTCAAGGAGAAAAGGTCGCTGAGGTCAACCTTACACTTTCTGGAAGCACATGTCACAGCATGAAATGTGCGAGACTTCTCGGGACAGTACACACCAATGCAGGGGTCGTTCTTGTTCTTATTCCTGGACTTCCTCTTCGTTCTGGTGTGGTTCTTCGACCCTCTGTGGTGGTGGTGGTGGCTTCTCGCGCGACGCACACGCTTCTTCTTCCGACTCTGGTGTGGGATATCGGTCTTCTCCCGCGAGTAGCAGTTGAACCACGTGAACTCGCTGCCGGTGTCGGCGGCCAGCCAGAGTTTCTGCCCCGGCGTGCCCACCTTAACCTCCACGAAGTATTCTCCGATGCCGAGGTCGCGCCCGGTGAGCATCGGCATTTCCGCTTCGGACGAGTCCGAGTCGGAGTCCGTTTCCGCAGCCCTCCTCCGCGTGTCGTAGTCGTCGTCATACCCCAGCCTTTGGTTGATCTGCAGCCGTCGATGGTTGTCCCTCTGGACGAACCCTTTGAAGGCTTCTACCCGATCCATCTTGCCGCCGGTGAAGCGGTCATGATTCCGGTGCACGAGTTGGAGTGTGGCGCCGTGCACAGTTGCGGGAAGAGAAAAGAGAAGAAGGGCGAGGGTGAAGGTGAGGAGAATCGAAACCTTAAACATGTTGTTGGAATTGTTGGTTTTGTTCCATTGCATCATCCTCCCCATCAATTGTGTAATGTGATGTGTTGATGATGATAATGAAGATAATGATATAAAGATGATTGTGGTAAAATAGCAATGTGTGTGTGTTTTTTTGGGTTTGAAGAATGGGTGGTTTGAGAAGGAATGAATGAATGAATGAATGAGAGAGGGAGAATAAAGGGGCTAGAAATGTGAGGGAGAATGAGATTGAGCTGGTTTTGGTGGAGATGGGTCCATTTTACTAGGATGGATGGAGGTGGGGGACACCAGCAACCAACATATATATCATATATGACACTGGATTTTCAAGGTAGCACCTTTGTTTTCGTAACATTTTTCCACACCCTTTTGCCTATATATACATATATCATTTTTACATTTGGCAGCTTTTTCAAAGTTCTAAGCTTTTTCTTTCAAACTTTGTTTTTTTTTTTAAACAATGACAGATAATACATGCTAAACTGTAACATATTACAGTAAGATATGTTTGTTTGTGGATGAAAATACCCAACTTCATAATAAGGCTAAATCAATAATTAAGAGGTTTTTGGTTTTCCCTTTTTCTGATGCCATTTTTTATTAGTTTGTTGGTCTTATTGCCCACAAAATTTGAGAGGGTTGGGTTTAATTTTCCTTTTTTAGAGTATTAAAAAATGCATCATTTTGTTGAGGAAATTCAAGTGAAAAAAATGAGCATTTCAAAATAGTTTTAGATTGTCAATTATAACCTTACATAAAAAAAAAGGAGCGATCTTGGAAAATCTTAACATTTTAAAATTCAATAGCCTGTGGCAATAAGTTATTATGTTTGAAATGGGTCTAATTTATCTAATAATAATAAGGTTTAAATCCTTAATTGGTTCCAATTTAGTACCCATTTTTAAAAGTGTATACATTGGGTCCCCATGTCTTGCAATTTGTATCAACTTAGTCCCTTTTAACCATCAATTTGGCTTGAAAATTGCAAGTGGACAAGTCATTTTGAGTTGCAGCATGTTTCTTAATTGTTTGAACCTTTGCACACCAATTGTTGTTACAAACTTGTTTGAAGTGTCATAATTGACTAAATTGACACAAATTGCAAAACATGAGAACCCAATGTATACACTTTTAAAAACGGGTACTAAACTGAAAATTTCCTCTTAACATGGGTACTAATTAAGAATTTAAGCCTAATAATAATAAAAGTATGGGATTTAATTGAACCAATTATAGTGAATCTACTTCAATGTGTAGTTGTAATTTTTGATTTTTCATTTGTAACTCTATCTATCACATTAAAGAAAGTATTATTTTGAAGATGTCACGTCACAATATAAACAATTATTGTGGATTTTGTTTTCCTTATGTTTTGTAAAATCACCAGAGTTACTAGCTCCTGTAATTGTTTGAATGAGTGTATCTGTAAGTATCTTTTAAGAAAAAATAGAAAATAAATTTCTTCGAATTTGAAAGTATGTAACAAGTACTATATGCGATTTCTTTTAGTTAGATTTATTAATTATTAGTAAAATTAAAAATTAAATATGTTCTCAATCATTTAATTTATATGTAAAATTAAAATTTATTCTTATCATAAACTTTCATATAATTTATTAAGAAATTATTTAATACAAAAAGAAATTAACATTATTAAATTAACTTAAGAGTATTCATTCTCTTAAATTTAAAAATCAAAGCATATCAAAATTTAGAATTAAAACAAAATTATAATTTCACATCCATTTAAGAACTAAAAATATATTTAAACTAAAACTATCAATAAATTTAACAAGTAAAAGTATATTACTTATTTGATTTATTAACTATTGATCACAAATTGCTACAAATGTTTCATGTGATATATCACCAATTTCTAAGTTATGTGAGACAAAAAGTAACAAAATAAAAAATAAAATTCAAGAGAAGGGTTATTTCTGCGTTTGGAAAGCTTTTAACGTGAAGTATATATATAGGGAAAAGAAGCAAATTAATCATGTGTAATTAAAATCAACCAGTCAAAAGAAATTTAAAAGATTATTGAAAAGAATTAACACATTTATAACTTATTAAATTTCCTTAAGAATAAACATGTACATTTTTTTTAATAAATCATATTATAAAAAAAATGAGAAATAAATTTGTCTTGTGATATTGATAATAGTTATTTTTTTTAAATTGATATGAAGATTAAAATAAAAATGTATATATTAGTCTCATTTTCATATTTTTTTTAACTTATTAAAATATTATTAGTATATTAGATAACCTAAAAAATTTATCTTTACTATTTTATTTGATCTTTTGTTTCGATTCATATCCCACACAACTTACATTTACTAAATTCATTCATTTTTTTTAAGTATTTTTTATTTTATCACAATATTAAATATTAATTTTTATTAATTAATTTATTAAAGTGACTTAATTAGTTAAATTATGTTTACCATAAATAATATTTTAATATGTTAAGGAATCAAATTAAAATATTAAAACTTAAGAAAAAGTAATAGATAGAAATTATATAAAGGACTCATGGTCTCCATATATAAACACGTACAATTATTTCTGTTTCTTTTTCTCTTCTCTATCAGAAGAGAAAATCAGGAAAAAAATTTCTAAAGTTCTCTATAGTCAAAAAATCATATACCAGTTAATTTACATTGTTTTCAATAACCAATCCACTTTCGCTTAATGCTCAAAAAGAATTAAAAATTGCTTTAATTAATTTTTTTATGATTTATTAATTATTGATTTATTTTGGATTTATAATCTAACATTAATAAATATTTGGCTTAAATGTTTACTTCGTTCTCATGTTAAGAGTTGAATTTCTGTTTAGTATTCGGTTTTAAAAATAAAGACATTGAATCCCTATGTTATGACAAGTGCATGACTTCAGTCCTATCTGTTTAACGACATTAAAATTGATAACGTTGAACTGACTGTGGATGTGAGGTGTGCAAGAAATATCGTTGTGGCAGCCATGGTTTCTTTTCCCATCCAGGAACAGGGAAAGCTTGGGGTTCCCTCTTCATCGCGGCAGCCATCTGCCTTTGCCCAGAACATGATCAACGCCGCTCGTCCTGGTCGCCAAGCACGTGGTTGGCGACAACGCCAATGTTGGAAGCGTCGCCTCCCTTCACGGTCCTCCTCCTTTGGCTTGCTCTCTTTCATACATGGGAAAGAATCACCGCCAACGCGAGGCATCCCTCGTCGCTGCTGCTCGTACGTATGTTGTTCGTTGCCGCTGCTCCTTCTTCGATCTGCACAGCTCGCCACAACTTCAACCCCAAAATCGCGTTGTTGTGCGTCACATCATCGCCAGGGCTTGATCTCTGTTTAGTTCTCTCCACCACCATCTCGCCGCCGCCATTGGCGCCCCTAGTCGCCACCCATGGCCACCATCGAGAGGTGTTGGCGAGATCACTTCCCTTCCTCTGTTAACTTTGTTCTGATTAGATATTGAAAATGGAGATGATGGTGATGGGTGGCTATGGGTTGTCGGTGTTGACAGAGAATGGAGGGACCAGAAGAGATGAAACTATCTTTGTTTCTGTTTTTTGGAACGATGATGGATAGTAGGGATGTGGGAGAAGAATTGGTGTAGGAAGGATAAAGATGTGTGGAGAAAATCTGATGCATTTGTGAAGGGTGTGAAAAATGAAGGTTTTGTTACATAACAACGAGTCTTTTCTTTGGCCATCAAAAGTGTTGGTGAATGTGAGCATAGAGACGGGCGTGGGAGCAGTACAGGTGGTGATATCGCCTGAGAACACCGTGGTCGATCTGATAAAGGCGGAGTTGGCGTCTTACGAGAAGGAGAAGAGGAGGTCGTTATTGAAGAACAATTATCCCAAGTGTTACTATCTTCACTACTCTTCTTTCGCCCTTCAAAGTAAATAGTAACCTTGGATCTTATCTTTCTTTTCTTACAATTCGTTTTAGTGATTGATGAATTATTTTGAGGTGCAAGTTTGAAGGCTGATGAAAAGTTAATGAATTTGGGATCAAGGAATTTTTTTCTATGCTTAAAGCCAACCTCTTCTTCTTGCTCTAGAAAGAGAATATGGCAATTGATTATGCATTTCCTTGGATGGTGTTCGTTCCTCTCCTGCTTAGATTGTATCCATGAACACTATATCAAATATTTCTCCGCCCACATCAATAGATGAAACGATGAACGTGGGGATCTTAGGTGCGGATAGAGGTGAACAGGAGAGAGAAAAAGTTGAACAGGGGAGAGGAAAAGCTGCACAACAAAGGAGAGAAGAGAAAAAATATGCCACATCAACATGAAGTTAATGTCATTGCTACTCATTTAACGGATATGATTGAATTGATACAATTTTTATAACTTTGAGACCTAATGCCTTCATTTTTAAAACCGAGTACTAAATAGAAATTCACCTCTTAACATGGGGACGAAATAAGCATTCAAGCCTAAATATTTATCAATTGCATTTCTTATTAAACTAGATGTTATTAAACTCAATTTAAATAAAATTTGTGTTTATATATTTATATGTGAGATGTCCAACAATTTTAGAATAATTAATTATATTAAGATATAACTAATTATACTTCTATGTATAAATATTTTACAATACTTATTATCACATACACATTTTATTATGTTTATGTATATACTTGATTTTTTTATAATTAATTGCATATAACTTTATTTGAAAAATATTTATATTTATTATGGAGAGTTAGACATAAAATATTATTTGATTTTATTTTTCCTTTTATTTTTTCTTTATTTATCTGTTTATAGTATTTCTATGTTTTTCTTCTTAGAAACTAACACTTGTACAACCAATAGATGAACACAAATAAGCCAACATTGTTTTGTACGGAGGGATAAATTTTGCAATTTCTTAATTACCAACCAAAATGGTATTTTTTAATAGTTTCCAATTTTTTTTAAGGACTAAAAATATAATTATCTAATAGTAAAATCTTATTTAATTCAAAGTATTATGTGGTGGGTAAAAGAATTACATTGCAAATGGCAACTTAGTATTATTTTCAAACGCCTAAAACGAAAAATGTTTACAACATAATAGTTTTTATTTATAAAACTAAGTTTAAATGTAAACATATTATGTAATATTATTTTATTTAAACTCTCCATAATGCTTCTCTCTCTTTAAATTAGCCAACTGCTTAAAATTTAAACATCTTTGATTAGTTAAAATATATTTTATCGTTCCTCAAAGGAAGTTAGTGTCTCAACTTTTTCTTTCTTTTTTTCTTCAATGACAGTTTCCTTTATTGATATGTGTAGTTCTCAAAAGAAATAATCTTTATTCAATATAATTTATGCAATATAATAATTATAATGAACGGTCATACGAACAAGCATTTTTAAGTAATATTTAAAAATAATAAATAAAAACTATCACTACAAATAATAGTTTTAAATTACAAGTAAAAAATCTTAAAAGAATCAAGTATTTGTAGTAATTGTTCAATTCAAGTTTTTTTTTATTAAATGTAGTTTCAATATTTATTAAAAGAAATTAATGTGGTTCATTTAATTAAATCAGAGTCAGTGTCCTTAAAAAGTAATGATTTAACATCGTAAGTCCTCTTCCTTCTTCTTTATTTTTCTTCCCACTCCAAGAAGAAGAAATTCTCCATCTATTTTTCTATAATCACACACCCCTTTTTGTTAATCTACTCTTTAATTCAGTGTTTTTCTCTTTTTCTGTGTTTAGGGAAGTTAGAGGGGTGAACCCAAATGACCATCTGCAAAATCTGAGATTGTAAGCTTTTGTTTTTTTGTAATTAGTCTTCTGGCATGTTTTAAATTGTCTTGGAGGGTGCTTCAGTTTGTTCAAGTTTTGATCTTTGGAGATTTTGTTGTGCATTGTTGCTTGGTTTATAATTTTTATTTTTTTGTTTTCTTATAAAAAAATAAACATATTGCAAGAGAAACTACCTTTCGCGATTGAGTGAATAAATTAATTTTAAGGAAAAAAAATTAAATCCTAAATGTTTTCATTTCATATTTATAGAAGAAAATAAAACCGAGAAGGAGAATGAAAAAAAATAAAAGAATAATAACTTAGCAAAAGTTAGACCATTACCCCTAGCAATACTGATTTAATGAAATGAATCACATTAACTCCTTTTAATAAGTATTGGAACTATATTAAGTTTAAAAGAAATTAAGAAAAAACATTAGATAATTAATATAAATAAATTTATTAAACAACAAATGTTTAGCTAACAAAAATCACGTTCGGTGACTACAGATGATACTTGGTTTCTAACTTTAAGATATTGTGAGCTTGCAAATAAAAATAAATAAAAAAGGTCCTCCATGTAAGTAATTGAAACAGCTGTGAATATTGAATGATATATTACTTTATTTGGTGGCAAATATTGAATATATTATAACTAAAGAAAAAAGTTTAAGGAGCAAGAAAACAGTAGAAGTTAAAAGGTGTGAGATTTGACTTTTTTGATGACGGCCAGTTGGCTGAAAATGAATAATGGTTGACAAATAACAAGCGCGTTGTATTGACGAACCAAAGAAAATCGAAAACCTTTTACTTTAATAACTGTAATAACGTGCATTACAATTTTCATAGTAATTTATATCAGTGCTGATTTTCAGGTGTTTAAAATGTCTGCAGAGGAAGTCTACTCCTGGTTAGCACAAAATCTCTACATCTAAATATCAATATAACATGATTTATCTGAAACACTGTTTCTGCTATTCTATAAATTAATTTAATTAAAGTTGACGAGCAGATTACAGAACGTGGGAGGAGTAAATTAAGGGCCAAACATTCTTTTTAAGTGTTTTTCTTGGACTTTTGTGGTGCTTTTGTCAAGCATGTAACGCTGAAATGTTTTGCAACCAGAAAGGTTTGTATTGATCATCCATGTAATTCTTTTCCGTGTTTTGTTGATTTTTTTTTTATACCGGTGCATTGATAAATTAGGTTTTCTTTCCTATAGATAATAGTTATATTGATGTGTCAAACTCCACTTAAAAATAATGAAAAATTATACTCTTTATCATCTAGAGGTTATTATAACTTTATTTAATGGTTATTATAACAGTAGCTTAATATCTTTCGACCTTATTAATATTAGTCTTGTCTTAGGATAATATAGTACACTACACGTCCTAAGTGCATGCATTCATGTATTTATTGATTACTACTAAGGAGTTTGGTTGAGTATATGCCGACCTACTAAAACTAATGGTATATATCGTCTACTTTGAAACTTAATAATATGGTTAAGCATGAACTTAGTTAAGATAAATGAGCTACTGGGTCTAAACCTAGACCTATCTAGGTAAGGGTCCGTGAGTATTAAATTATACTATAAATATCACAATGATCGAGGTAATTTTTTTACATTTGCATCAATTACACTTTGGCTCTTTGTTGAAATTTAAGAATGACTTGAGTGTTGAAATGTCTTTTGTCGGCAAAACACTCATTCATCTTAGGAGGATGAGTACTGAGAAGGAGGAAGATAAGTACTTTGGAAAGTGAAGACAAAAGAAGTTTGTGGAGTTAGAGTCTTTGCAAGGTACCTCTTCGGCTTTGTAAGAACAATAAAAATAGTTGAAAAGATGTTTCTTTATAGTTAAACTAAATGTGGGTAATGATCGACAAAGTTCACGATGTTGCTAAAGTGTCTATGTCTAATACAAGAGTTTAATTAGTGGAAGAAACATTGGAAACATCTCAAATAAAGCCAAAGCATTGGGCAAAATTATTACATTATTATGTTTATTTTTGTTAGGGTTAAAAATGTTTTTAGTTCTTAAATTTTGACAGTGAAATTTGAATTCATCTGTATCCCAAAATTTGATAGGTTTGGTTCTCAAACTTTAAAAATGAATACATATAGTCCTCCTAATCTCACTTCATTAAATGTTTCTGACATGTCAAACGTGTTTCGAGATGACATTTGATTTGTTTACATCATTTTGACATGTTCTAGCTCAAATGTCACACTGGAACACTAACAAACCTAATAAAAATAACGTAGTTAATTTAAAATGACTATTTCCATTCATTTTTAAAGTAGTTGATTGTGAATGTAACTTAGAATGAATGCCCATGTCAGCCAAACATTGTCATCCTTTTACTTTATCTTTTGTCTTTCTTTTTATGTTTAGTAAAGTCCCGATGACACTATCACACACACACACACACACACACACATATATATATATATATATATATATATATTTATATATTCCACATGTATCTCATCTATACAATGTGTTACATCAAGTTTACACCAATATGGAAGATTAAAGAGTTTCTTCCAAATGTTTTTCTGAGTGGTCTTCTTCTTTTGATACTTTTCAAATACAGTGTTAATGTTTTTTACCTAGTTTCATCCTTCCTCAACATTGTGAGATTTCGAAACAACTTCACCCTCAGGAATTCTATTAATTTTTTTTTTCAATCTATAGTAAGGATGATTCCAAGAAAAGAATTTTTTATGTCTCGTATACATAGTGTTTTATATTCATGCTTCAATTGAATATAACTCGTGTTTTCTATACAAATAGGATATAAAAATTTTAAGACTGTAATGTTAAGACAAAAATCGTCTAAAGAGTAGTCTGTTTAAGCAATCCAAGTTTTGAATTTTAACAAACAACATTAAACAAAATATTGTTGTGTAGGAAAAACTGTTTAAAACAAGTAGCATCTAGTGAAGAAGCATTTTATAACGTCTGAAGCCAAGAGTTGAAGTCATTTTTTCTAGATCAAACTGTTTAAATGAATTAGAAATTCATAAGCAATGTCTAAGAAAAAATGTCTCTCATTAAAAGCTCTCAATAGACTAAATGCAAAAAATAAGCTAGCTTCTTATGAAAACAGAAGTCTAACTCTCAAATAACACAAAGGATAAAAGATATACTTCATTCAAATACATTGTTATATCAAGCAAAGCCTTCTATAGAAAATATCGTTTGATAGTGACTGCCAAAGGCTTTAGCCTTGAGAAAGCATCTTATGTTTATACCATCTGACGAATATAAATTTATCTTACCAAACGATTCATTTATTAATGAGATGACAAATGATAAAATATCTTAAACACGCTACACTACTTAACGTTTATCAACGATCAAAACATTTAGTGCATGTACAAAGAAGTACATCTATGCTTTTATACTCTAGTTCTTGATAGGTTTAATATCTATTTTGGTCCCTCTTTTCGTAGGGTCTGTTCAAAGTCGTCCTCCCATTTTAAAAAAGTTCACTAAAATCCTACTTTTTGCAAAAATGGTGCAAGTTAGTCCTTTTTCCTTACGGCGTTAAAAATTTTAACGGCACAGTGCCCAGGTTAGCTATCAGTGAATGAATTGTTAATATTTTATACACGTGGCAACTTAAAAGACGAATAAAGTTGAAATCTGGTATTTGAAGGTGTTTTTGTTCAAACTTCATCATGTCGCAACTCCAGAATCCATAGCCCTCCATCATCGCTGTGAACTCTCCCACCTCCTCCGCGCAAGAGATTTCCATATGCAACCTCACCAAGACCACCCCATTTATGTGCAGCACTAGCATTACTCAATGGATGACAAAATGGGAGGCTGTAATAGTTGTACGTTTCTTGTGGATTGTTATAAGGACCCAAATTTGTTCACCCAAAGGATAACTAGTTCATCCCGTTGATACTGCAATAAAATAAAATACATTCTTTTACAAACAGAACCTGCTCACCAGTTGATACTACAAATGAAAATTACCTATTTAATGTTTCACTAACTCAGTGGGAAATATTCTAGGGTAACAGATACAAAATGCGAACTCAATAAAAGTTACAACTGATTATAACTAATGACATGTAGAGAACCATGTTTATAGAGGAAGCAAGGATATTACATGAATTGAATTATAAAACTGACCATTATCCAAATATAAGAAGAAGAAGAAACAGTATATACTAAGTCATTGACATAATTTATTATTTGAGTTTAGTTCAATCTAAGATAATCAACAATACAGTGTATAGTAGTCTTCTGGAACATATACAACTTACAGCACAAATTGGCAAAGCTAAATGTAAAGCTCAAAATTTTAAACAATCTAGTAAACTAATTCAATCTCAAGTTTATGTAAGAAAATCCAAAATGTATGCCTTGGAAAACAATTATATTCGAGATCCAGATAACAAACTTCCTAGTATAAAAAAAAACACAACATAAAATGATGCCCTGATTTTAAACATTACTTAAGGGCTCCAAATCAAACTAATTCACCATTAGAAACTTCCTATGTTAGGATAGAATTTGATTAACAATCTCCAGACTCCCAGAGAATCCTACAAAGTAGTTAATTATTTTACAAGCCAATTTTTTTCCATGGAACCTTTTTCTAATTATAAGAAGATTCCCAACAGAGAACAGATATGACTCTAAGTTAAACTCACTCTTCTGATAACTTTCAACCTTAAAAGAAGGTAAACAAATAGAGCAATAAAAACCAATCTAGCTTCCATGTTGACACTAGTAAAACCTCTACCCATCATTACATTTTCTTCACTATTGTGTCCAATTTCAGTCCACCCTCATTTCACACGTCCATATGTGGATCCTTCTATGTCTTCAATGAAAATTGACACAACAACAACTCTCAAAGCCTAATCGGTAATCACCATGTAAGCTCTTCCAGTTCCCACCCCAAATTCCAAGCTCAATCTCAACCCTAAAACTAGCTCAACATTAAAAAGAATAACATTAAAAAACAAAAAATGATCCAAGATCATGAACTAACAGTAGAGCTGAAAGGGAAAAAAAAGTCAAATTGAATCCTTTTGTGCAAAGAAAATACCAATTATCGAACAGCAAACAAGCACATTGCAGAGGAACCAAGGTGTAACCACAAGCAAAATCTCTTACGTGGAGGAGGTGGGAGAGTTCACGTTGATGATGGAGGGCTATGGACTCTGTAGTTGCGGCATGATGAAGTTTGAACAAAACCTCCTTCAAATATCAGATTTCAACTTTATTGGTCTTTTAAGTTGCCACGTGTATAAAATATTAACAACACTCATTCACTCATAGCTGACCTGGGCATTGTGCCGTTAAAATTTTTAACGCCGTAAGCAAAAAGGACTAATTTGCACCGTTTTTGCAAAAAGTAGGATTTTAGTGAACTTTTTAAAAAAGGGAGGACGACTTTGAACAGACCCTACGAAAAGAGGGATCAAAATAGGTATTAAACCTTCTTGATATCCTTGCATATCAATAAAACAGAAAGATATGATCATAATCACGATATCCAAGAAAAAATGTCGTGAGAAAAAAAGAACATTTTGGGAATTTTTTCTTGAAATCATTTGCCTTGTCACATCACACAAGCTCAAGTTTTGCTTAAGACTATAAGAAAAAACTCTGAATAGTAATAAGTAGACTAAAGTCAAACTTCCTCTAAAGCCAACTTCTCGATCTAACGATTATATATCAAATATATATATATATATAAGAAACCTTGAAGAAAAGACGTTGATGAAAAATTATAAGATAACATAAGAATAATAGCAACGCGAAAAAGAGAGAAAAGCTCAAAGTGTTCTTATATCGTTTGACACTCAATATCTTTTGAGAGAAAAATCTTTGTAAAGAGATAAACACTTTCAAGTGTTGCAGATTGTATTGTATTTGAACATATATCCTATAGCTGAGAGTTATTCATTTGTACCTTGTAGAAAATCACTTTTTGGATTTGTTATAAATTTTTTAGAGAACTCAAATACTTCATTGTTCAGCTCAAGTTGAGTTGAACATCTAGACAGATGTCTCGGGTTAGATCCTGAAGAGGCTAAACTCGGTCTAATTGTATTGACTAGGAAACCAAAAGTGGTCCTAATACTCATCGTAATCAAGAGTGCTAAGAATACTCAGTGAGATCCTATAAAGGCAAAACTCATGTAATCTTTGAAAAGATTAGTGAAATCCCTTAAGAGTTTTTAAGGGAGAATTGGACATAGCTCAGGTTGAGTGAACCAGTATAAAATTTGTGGTTTACTTTTTTTCTATTTAAACGTTTTCCATTCACTCATATTATTAAAACCTAATGTCTAATCATCTTAAAACCCTTACACATTATCTTTGCAAACTATTAGACGCTGCTTTTCGAAAAGATTTGAAAAATATTATTCATCTCCCTTCTAGTGTTTTCCCTATAATTTCATGTAACTACTTAAGTTTTCATAAGTTGGGAAATCATTTATGGTGCAAAAACAACATTGAATGCAAATGGAAAGTTTTTTGACAATTTAAATCAAATACATCAACAACTTCTTCCCACAATAGTTTCAAATCATCGATCAACATTTTTATGTGTATATCAATGTCATTTCCAAGTTGTCTAGGACACGATATCATCATAGACAACATCATATCTTTTCTCTTTGTTCATAACAATGGAGATAGATTGTAAATCATCAACAAGATTGGTAATAAACTATGTATTCTACTTAAGTTCTTGTAAGGATTCATATCAATTCTTAAGTTTCTTGGCTCTACACCAAATTTTGGAAAAGTTTCACCAATCTTTTTCCATTATGGAGAATAAAGTAAGTGTCGAAGAATATTATCACATTTCTTCCATCATCGTGCCATTTCGAACTATTCACATCTTTAATGCTAACAATCGTTTCAACATAGGTATTATAGGCAAGTACCTCACCACTTTAGCATGTGGGCTAACTATTTCTTCATCATAGTATTTCCCTCAATTTTCTTTTTAAATAGTGATAAACGTCACTTTGGACACGCCTTCAGTCAAGAAAAATCGTCTTTGTTCAATGCACAATCATAGGGGCATTGATGTATCTTTAAACTCATTGGACATATAATTTTCTTTGCCTTATAATTACAGATAGGTAAAATGTTATTTTCTAGAAGTATCTTCTTCAGCAACTTCAACAATTCTATGAAACTCTTACTGGTCCATCCATTCTTTGCTTTTAAACTGAATAATTTCAAAGTTGCTGATAATCGTGTGAAGTTACCAATAATCGTCTTCATAATCTATTTCTCATGACGTTGTAGACTTGTTTAATACTTTTTCATGCCAAGTCCAACCTATATAATTCCTCACTATACCGAAGATGAATATATTGTATCCAAGTCATGACATATTTGATTAAGACAATGAATACAGGGACAAAAATATGTCTCATTCATAGAGATTGTGTGTTCTTAAGCATATTGCAAGAAATCAGAAACCTCCTTTTCATACTTTTCATTGATGCGACGTTCATTTATCCAATTTCGACGCATACTATCTTTGTAACAAACTCCATCAATCTTAAATTTTTAACTCTCACAAGGTGACCCTGTTTATTCGTAAAAAATATTTTTCATAATTTACTAATACATGTATGAAGAAGTCTAATACAAAAAATTTGATAAAATTTTAGCAATATTTTGCATTGGTTTCTAAAGTATACAAAATGAAAGTGATTACGCATTACAACAATCAAGTATACATTCAGAAAATAACACAAAATGATATGAATCAAAATTTTATCAAATTTATACATAAATTTCAATCTACGCGTTACAGTGAATTATAAAAATAATTTTTCCAAACTATTTGATTGGAAAATTTAAGATTTAATACAAATAATTAAAAGTTTAATAATTTGATACTAAATCTCAAACGGAACGAAAGTGAGCTTCATATTTAACTAAAATGCACCTAACTTATAAATTCATCTAACATATCTAATAAATTTAAATTATATATACAATACAACATCTAATAAATTTAAAATTAATTATATAACTAATAAAAACTAACAATATAATTTAGGAGAATGCTAACGAGGGAACTGGTTAAGATATAATTAAAATGATATAAATTTATATAACAGACTTTATAAAGACAAAAGTATCCTCTTTTTTTTTATAATTTTTAATATACTGGTAATAATTTGAGATCTTAAAATATTGTTTATTTCTATAATACAGGGAATTTTGTTAAGTTAACTATGTATTTATGTAAAATTTAATGTTTATTAATTATTCTTAACTAGTATCTTAGGACACTCATTAACAACACTTTACAATTTAATAATCAACACCCAATAGACATTAATATATATTAAAATTCACCTATTAAGATAAAATTAAATATTCATATGAAAACAAAATAAAACAAAATATTTAATACTAAACATATTAAAAGCGCAAAATCATCATGGAAAGAAAAAAGACCAATAACAAAAGAGGTCTTGCACGAATATAATACAATGATATACACATACAATCAACCAGGGATTGCCACTGTCATCATACATTCAATACAAGAGAGAAAGGCAATGTAAGGTTGAAGAAAATCAACCTTAATTAATGTGAAAACCAATTTGGTAGAATGAATTCTTTGGAGAAAACAAGTATCAATGAAAGTAAAATGAAGTGCAATAGTATAATACATGTTTTTTTTAATTGAAATTCATTTTAATATTTATTTTATTTTATTCATAAGTGTAATAAATTGATTTTTAATTATTTAATATTATTATTTTCTATTTTATTTATATTTCTTTTATTATTAAAAATTATTTTATTTTTTATTTATTTATTTTATTTTATTAATAAAAAATATAAAAAATAACATCATACACTAACACAAAATAAATAAATAAATAAATTTATATATATATATATATATATATATATATATATATATTTATATATAACTTAAAAAATATAAAAATATAAATTATATTTTTTATTTTTATTGATAAAAAGTATAAATTTTGTGATAAAAAAATTGTCTTAAAAAATTAATTATTATTTTTTAATGTGAACAATTTTTTTTATTAATATTTTATTTATTAAATAAAGTTTTCTTGACAAGACGAAACTGGAACTAGAGAAGATGTAAGAGTAGATACAGTTCTCACAGTTAACTGAACTATAACTGTTATAAGTTCAGTTTTTAAAAACTAAACTATAAAATAGTATACTGAACTGTTAGTAAAAGTGGATCAGTTATTTTTAATATAATACAGTACAAATAAGTTATTTTTGTCCGGTCCTACTCATCATCATCGTCATCTTGTTCTAAGGAGGATCGCATACAATAACACAGTTGAAAACTAACCTTAAAGCGAAAACTAATGAGTTATAATGAATCTTTTGATAAAGACAATCATCACAAGTTTTAATGAGAATAAAATGAAGTGAAAAGGAACTATGAAGGAAGATCTCTGGATAAAAGAAATCATCAACAGAAACGAGTGATTGTGTGAAGGTCATCTCAGTATGATAAAAACAAGTAACAAAATTATTAAGCTTCAAAGTGACAAAATTATTAAACTTTCAGAGTTAAATGAGAATGTATCAAATGATGATGTTGATAAGAAGAAAATAAATAAACTAAAACAACTCAAAAATATCTGACAGTTTTACACTAACTACCTTATACCATATGATGTTTACTTGACTTTTGTGAAATACTTGAGTAGAAAATGGAACAGTGGGACCTAACTTGAGCTGTCACTGCCAAACACATATGGGACATCCATTTTCCATGGAATTGTCTGATTAGGTTTTAGTGATGATGTTCAATCATATGTGTTTTCATGCAACAAGGTAAAAAGTAGATTGTGGAAGACAACTTTCGTCTAATTCACCACACAACGCGGTTAGTTAATATCACTCTGAAACAACAAAAAACTTGTTCCAGTAAGGAACATGGCGCTGTCAACTTCTATGCAAATGGCTGATCATATAATTAGGGTTTTGAAGATGCAACATCCATATTATAATTTCTTCATTTCTTTACTTTTTAGATCCTTACCATCATTTAAAATATTTAGTATAACATCAATTTCTTTACTAAAAGTAAAAATGAACTTAAAACATTTGTTATCTTTTATTCTGAATAGAAATAATGAAGGTTGATGTATATTGATAAAACTTTGATCCAAGTATTACATCATATTTGATTTCCTATATTCAAGTGTAATTAATAATAACTTATTTTATTTTTAGTCTTTTCTATTGTGGAGTCATATATATGTGTTTTTTAATATTTTTTATGAATTTTTGTTAGAAAATATCATTATCTCAATCCATACTTTGTAATCTAATTTATTTTTCGCATAAATTAAGAATAATAATAAATAGGTTGCCTTTAGAGATAATCTATTAGGAAAACCTTATCATTACGATAAAAGTTGTACTTCTTTTTCCAAACAGAGACACCAATTAATTCGGAGACAAATTCAAAATAAAAAACTATTTATTTCTTTTTTAAAAAGGCTGAAGTAATTAAGAATAAAGATTTAAAAATATTATCCAATTTA
Organism: Vigna mungo; assembly: GCA_036885675.1. Lineage (NCBI taxonomy): Eukaryota > Viridiplantae > Streptophyta > Magnoliopsida > Fabales > Fabaceae > Vigna > Vigna mungo. Next base: position 16,609,620 of record CP144693.1, on the reverse strand, counting down.
AATTTAAATTTTGTCAACCAAAGTTATATTTATTTTAAAACAAAGGAGTATTTAATTATTATTATTATTTTATTAATACCAGTCTGACTATAATCTATCTGTAACACAATTGAATCATTAAGCATTAAAGTAGTACTAATGATACAATTTAAATAATCATTGGATTGACGGATTTAGTATTTAAGTAATTTATGCATAAAAATATGTTTATGATAATTTAAAGAATTAGCAAAAGTTGTTGTAGTAAGAAAAAGAAAGATTATAAAGGGTGAGAGAAATCTAGGTGCATGATCTAGATCTCTGTAGTTTGCACGTTGCAGGTTCAAATAATTGGAGAATCTATATTCCTTATAATCAATCTGAGTCTATGATGATGTTTCGCTGCTTTCTCTCATCATTCACAGACACCTTCATTCTCAATATAATCATTAAAACAATATCACAATCATAACCATTTTCACCACTCAAACTACTATTAAATGCCATATCTATCTTCAACCAATCAATACTATCTAATGTCAAAAAAAAAAAATAACAGCAAAAGCTACTTCATATTTTTTTATCACCGTATTTTAACAACTTCTTTTAACAATTTGTTTACAATAAGACATGTGTCATTATTTTATTAGTCTGTTTAAATTTATTTAAAAAAAATATTTGAAACGAACCAATCACAAACTATCACGTATGCGTTGTTAACAAATTATAAAAAATGAATTGTTAAACTTTTTCTTTTTTTTTGGTAAAATAATCATGTCCTTTTTTTTACCAAAATGTATTTACTATAGTTTTGATTTAATATCTATATTTATAGTAAATATTTAATATTTTTTTATAATTTATTTTTAATTTAATGTGATTCTTATATTTCTTTTAAAGATTTAATACGATTTTTTTATTTAAAAATTGAGGATGATGACTATGTAGAAGTTTATTTTCACTTTTAAAACTAACATCGTTCTTTTGCTAATATTGATGATACGTGTAAGCCATAAATATTATGTGCAAATTTTGTTGATATGAGTAATAAGTCATAAATATTGTGTAAGATGGAGATTAACAATATGAGTATAACCACGTTGAGTCCTTTTAAAAAATAAAAAAAATAGTGATCATATTAAGTTATAAATAAATTAAGAGAAAACATTGTATAATTACTATAAATATAAAGATTAAAAGTGTTGTAAATCTATATGTTTTTTAGTTTTTTTCTGATGCATGTCAATAAACATTGGATAAAATATAAAATATAATTTTTTTTTATTGAAAATATACATAATAAGATATATTTACATTTCCGTAACATGTATGAATAACTTTTTATTATTGCATTTATTAAGTTAAATATAAATTAGAATTCACATTGATTAAAATAAACAAAAGTGGGGTAATATGTAAGTAAAAGTGATTCGTAATTTTTTATTTTATTTAGATTTTAGGTTAAATGCATTGTTGTGATATATTTTAAAGGTTTGTATATTCAAACTTCCACTACTAGATTTCTTTTCATACATTACAAGATTTTTCTATAAATTCTTCAGAGAAATTTTGAAAAGATTATTTCGTATAAACTTTTCAGTGGATTTTATAAATTTTACGAAATAAATGTAGGAAATATTCAATAAAATATGAAAAAATTTAGTATGTTCATAAGTTAAATTAATCCATTCATTTGCATCTGTGTGTGGTTGCATTTTCGTATTGAAATTTTAGTTTATTCGTGTAGCTTAAGCAGTCCATGGGCCATGAATGAAGAAAGGCCATTTCTTGCAGCCCTAGTATTTCTTCCTGCACCCCCTAAATTTTAAACTTACCTTTTCACCCTTATAAAATTATATAAAAAATGGAAGAGCTTTCTGATTGGATAAAGCATTCCGAACTTGCAATTCTGGAACGCAACCTTATGTTAAAGTGCAAGAAAAGGATTTTTAATATATTTTAATCAAGGTTAAAATGGGGATACTGCATTTTATGGAGCTGCAGGAAGAAGAAAGATAGGTGCACGAAGAAAGACCCATGAAGAAAGCACAATTATGACCAAAGTTGCATAGTTTAAGAAACGTTTATTGAAGTAAAACTGGACTTAAATTCTCCAAACAAGAATACTTATGAAAATCTTAGAGATGAAAAATAATATCAATTATTAAAGGCCATCAACCGAATTTTTTTATCATTTGGAATGAATATTTTACGTATCATGATTATCTAGAATAAGCATAAAGTGTAATTGAGTGAACAAAGGAAAAATAATTTAAACACAAATTATATCAAATATAAATAAATTATTATTGGTTTGACTACTAAATATTAAATAACAATTATTAAATACATAATATTCTATTAGTATATGATGATATTTGTAAATGAGGATTTTTAACATACTCTTTTATTTGAAGATGTTAGAAATAATATCCCAACTATTTCCACTGCACCGCTATGCTTCACGCTTCTCATTATTGTTTTCTGTTTTTATGTTATTTCCCATCTCTTATCTTTTATATATATATATATATATATATATATATATATATATATATATATATATATATATATATATATATATATATATATATATATATATATATAACTTTCTATGTTCTCTTTCACTAACTCATTGTATAAAGAATAATATACTTTACATATATCAAAATTCTTTTCTTCTCCTTCTTGTTGTTCTCTTTCTTTTCTGGATGCATTATGAATTCTTCTATGAAACCCGCACACATATCATTAGTCATTGTAAAGTTATCTTTATGATAACCAAACGACGAAAAACAATGGAGTCAGTAAGTTGCATTTCGCATCCTCCGCTATATCAAGAACACCCCTGATAAGGGCATTTTTCTCAAAGCCACAAGCAATATCACCCTTAAGGCTTACAACGACTCTGATTGGGCCACATGCCCTGATTCCAGAAAATCTACCATCGACTACATTGTTTATTTTGGAGATTCCCCAATTTCATGGAAGTCAAAGAAGCAACCAACGGTTTCTCGTAGCTCCTCCGAAGCCGAATACCGCGCCCTTACTCAAACTGTCTGTGAGATCCAATGGCTTACTCAACTCATCAGCGAGCTTCATCTTCATCTATCTCACCCTGCCACCATCTTCTATGGCAATCACTCTGCCATTAAAATAGCTACCAATCAAGTCTTCCACGAACACACCAAACATATTGAGATCGACTGCCATCTTATTCGTGAGAAAGTTCAGCAAGGAATTGTCAAACTCCTCCTGTGCATTCAGCTCTACAACTTGCCGATATCCTCATAAAGCCGCTTTATCCTTCCGCCTTTCACAACATAAATTCCAAGCTCAGCACACTTGATATATATGCCAAGCTTGAGGGGGGCTGTCAGAAATAATATCCCAGCTATATCCGCTGCACCGCACCGCTTCACGCTCCTCATTTATTGCTTTTTTGTTTTTCTGTTCTTTCCCATCTCTTATATGTGTGTATGTGTGTGCGTGTGTGTGACCTTCTGTGCTCTCTTTCACTAACTCACTGTACAAATACACTTTACATATATCAGAATTCTCTTCTTCTCCTTCTTGCTGTTCTCTTTCTTTTCTGGATGCATCATGAATTCTTCTATGAAACTCACACACATATCATTAGTCACTGTGAAATTATCTCTATGAGAAGAAATTAAGTGTGAGAATAAAAAAGCTAATGACGCAACACATTCAAAAATCTTACTAAAATAGATTTATTATATTGTCTTAAATTTAAGTCAATCTCAAAATCGGTTTTGTAAAGTAAAATTTATACCTATTACTTTATTATAATTTGGTGATATTTTTAGTTGATATAAAATTTTGGAAATATAATACTAATATAGTTTATTGTTTAAGGAAGAAGAATGTTTCTATCACAGGTGCATCATAAGTTATCATTGTTAAAAACCCTTTTGTGTAGGAACAATTCTTCCAAGTATAATTGATGTGCCAACTCAGAGCAACTATGTTAACATGTTCAATAATCCATGGATAATAACAGTGGCTAGAACAATTAAAATTTCAATTTTCAAAAACATTCTAGATTATAAACTAGTATTAAAATACCACAACTTTCAAATACTAACTATTCGTCACAAATTTTATTCATGAATACTTACATATAAATATTTTTGTCATCCCTAATCGTAATAATATAGCAATGGAGATTCATACGTATGTAGTTTCAATATTTTCTTTATTTTTTCTCACCTTTCTTGAAAATCAATTGATCAATTTTTTTATGACATTTTCAACGACGAACAATCACTTCATATAATACTGATTTATCATGTAAACATGATACACTTTCTCACATCACAAATATTCACTTATATTATATTTATTTGAATCAATAATAAAACAATTTTAAGATATTTTCAATCTAAAATTTTAAAATCTTGATTTATAAATTTTCTACTTTACATTTTCAATACAAGTTAAAAACTTAAGCTTCTTCATATATAATATAACGTGAACAATCTAAAAAAGTATATATTTTATTTATCAATAAAGAGCATGTTATTATTGAGAAACTAAGTTCTTATTATAACCATCCAATTTCATCATTATACTATTTTGCTCAAAATGTGATATGTTTCCTATGAAAATTTACTAACATATTTTATTTTTTGTTTGATTCAATTAGGTTTGGTTCCAAATTAAAATTCATTCGAATAGTTTGGCCTCGGGAAAAGAATCAAAACAATCCAAAACAATTTTATCTTTATTAATTATCATAGTTTTATATTAGTTCTCAATTATTAATAATCCCTTGAATATTTCTATATGCAACTATATCAATAATATAAAGTTTACTATTCAAGAGAACCCTGTGAATAAAGAATCTAGCTGTTAATAATTGGTTCATGCTTTACTCTTCCAAACAATTTTGCAATTTTTTTCGACTATTTTTTTGAAAGCTAAATTCTATAATGAATTTTTAGAAAAATGCGATCTGGTGCTGTTAACTGTAGTTCCTTGAAATACAAATACATTAAAAAAAACTATTTTTTCAAGTTACTTATAATACATTATTTTGAAAACTATTTTTTTGAGGATAGGTTAAAAGTGAAAACAAAAATATAAAACAGAGCACGTGAGTTTTAGAGAAAATTAAATAAAGAATAATGATATTTAGACAATTTTTTCTTTTTTTACAACATTTGAACATCATCTACGTTTGATTCTGTAATTGGTCCAACAATAATCATAAACACCACCATAGACCAATCACATAATCATACATAGATGATATTCAAATGTTGTCAAAAAAATATTATCTAAGTATTATTATCCATAAATAAATCATAGTAGTTCTTGGAGAGGGTGAATGCGGGAAGGAACACTACTAATTACTACTAATTTGGATATTTCAAAAAGTTCGAAATATGGGAGTGGTGAAATTAAAGCAGGGTGTGAATAACCATTTTTTAGATATTTGGTATAGAATACCCCAAATGAAATTTGTTCTCAAATATCTCAAATGAAATTTGTTCACAATCAATATAGTGGGGTTTTTTCTTCCTGCACTCCATGATTACTATTTGCACTCTTATACTCACAACGAAAAGGACTAAAATACCTTCCATTACAGCACCACGCTGCTGCCACCACTATAACCATTGCTGATGCTGTGTCTTCTTCACCACACCTTCATTTTTGTAATATTTTAGAAGAAAAAGAAGACTAGGGAGAGAGAGAGTAAAACTTGGGTTTGGTGAACAATTTGTTTTGGAAATTATCTCCTATGTTCTTGTTTTCAGAATTTTATTCCTCGAATCCTATTCCAAAAAACATTTTATATGTTTTGAAAAGTTTCATTTCAGAAATTATATCATATATTCTGGAAATTTTATTCCAAAACTCCTGGTATGGAAATCATGTTAAGAAAATTTGTTCTAAAAGAATTTTGAAAGAAGTCTAAAGGTCACCATGATGAAAATGGATGGTAAATCTTTAGTCAAGGGTCCAATTATAAGAAGTATGATCAAACAAATTCAAGAAGAGTCATCAAAGGAAGGTGAAGTCAAGTTCTCATCCTCTTGGGTCATAATTGAGTAGAATAATTTTGGATCTTGTATTTTCGGCCAAATAATATAGGGCTTTTAGATTACTTGGGTTAACAAATGCCAAGGCTAATTATTGATCAAAAGTAGACGTTCATGTGCTAGAACAAGGGGTCAAAGTTTTTAACCTAGCTTGGTGGACAAAGAGATTGGGTCGTCCAAGCTTATGTGAGAGTGACCATGTGTCAATCTGACATTGGAGAAGATTTATTAAAGTTAGTGGCCACATGTCACTCTAGAAATGGAGGGGATTCTCCATAGGCAGTGGCCACATGTCCTCCTCCTATTGGAGAAGATATTTGCCTTTGTCTCCAAGTTAGGTCAAGATAGTGTTTTTAGGGTTTTGCTTCTACAAATTGAAGACACTCTTAGCCTATAGATAGAAGTGTCTTCACTCTAGTATTCTCACTTTGAGATTAGTAATAAAATCCTGCAAAAATTGTGTCATTCTATTAGTCTTTTAAGTCAAGACTAGGGCATTTCATGTGACCTTCTCTAGCCACCTTTCTCTAAGAGTTGGTCTAACCCTTCTAAGAACACCATCCTTACATCATCTCTTCACCCATAACACAAAGACCGTGAGCCTCTCCTCCATAACCCACCAAATTCTGCACCATTAAACCTTTTTCACCATTATCATAATTTCTCTTCTAGCTTTGATCCAATGTAACTAAGGAGGTTGCTATCAAGAATGGTCATATTAAAAATTATGGGGTGCAAGTAGAAAAAACCTAAAAGTGATTCAAATAAACGACTACTTTAGCATCAATGGAGTTTAATGGAGCATGACAAAAGAGATGTGTTGATATTTGTAAGAGCATAAAAATATGTTTACAACATTAAAATTTGAACCATTTTTTAAAATCCACATTCTTTGTATTAAGCACCATTATAATATATTACAAAAAAAAAAAATCAAGCTTCCTTGTATTGTTTTTTCTTTTAATTTTTATTTCAAAACATTTAAATTTAAAAATATGTTGGTTATTTTGCATATTACTTGGTGAAAGAAAAAAAAACATGGAAGTGAAGGAAGAAAAATCATAAAATCAATTGCATTAATATACTTAGTATACACAATGTCTTTATGCCTCTTTCTTCCTACACAAGGAATTGTGGTATTTATTCTTCAAAACGCAAAAGGAACAAAATGACCAATTAGCCTTTTGGAGTTTCTTAAACTTCCTTACTTCGTCACAACAAAATTATCCTTTCGAAAAAAACTAATTCTAACATTTTTCCAAAAACAAATACCATTAAATAACTGACAACTAATTTTTGGAGGTATCCTTGAGTGAGATCTCTATACATTAAGTTGGAACTCTCATTCTAATATACAAAATAAGTTAATTTTGAAAATCATATCTGTTGTGTTGTGTGTTATGATAAGTGTGTTATAGAGTTTGTGTAATCCTAGTGCTTGTGGCTTCGAGGACTTGGTGTTGGCATAAAACGAGAACTTTCATGGGAGTTGTGATTGAGTGTTGTTGTTGTTGCTGAGTCAAAGCCCGTCATCCTTTATGAATATTCAAAGAAGGTGGTCATCCTTCGCGAAACATTCGGAGGAGGTGTTCATCTCTTGTGGCTTTCATTGGAAGTAAGTTTCATCCCTTAGGGTATCAAGAGAAATGTTCTAACCTTAAACTGTTTATCTTCTTTGTGATTGTAATAATTTGTTAGTTTGTGATACTGGATCTTTAATTCTCGTTTGAGATTAACAACTATACATATGATCCTTTTGATCTAAACCATTATAAAATCATCTATGCAATTTTCTTTCTTCCTTACACTCTTGTTTATTTTAATTTCTCGTTAAAGAATTTTATTACAAGAGAAAATTATTTAAAGACATGATTTGCAATTAGATACCAATTCACCCTCCTCTTGATTTGTTGTTCATGCTAACCATTTCGATGTATCACTCTAACACTAACAAAGACTAGATAATATTCTCATGCTTTGTCTTAGGATTCCTTTAGCACTTTGGATAACTTTCCTTTCCTGCTATGATTTTTGTGTTTTTTATAATTTGTTGTGTTTAACTCTGACATGCTTTGATCTATTGAACAACTCTGAACATTTGTTGTATTTTTGATAATTTTTTCTAATAGGTTGATCTGTTAATCTGCTAAATGATTAACTTATTATAATCTATTTTGTTAGTATGACTGTAGGCTTTATTTTACCATAAATTTGTCATTACATATCATGTTATTTGTCTAACTCTGTTTTTTCCAATGTCCAAAGGGGTAGAAAGGTATATGAATTTAAAATGCATTGGCCATCATCATAAAAGGAGAAAATTGTTGACAAGGAGAGATTACTAATCAAGTTTTAGATGATGTGCAAGCTCAGCTAAGAGCCCGATAAATCGGCAAATTGGCAAGTCGAAAGGTTGGAAATCCGGTAGTTCAAACTCGACAAGCCAAGCTCAGCCTAGTAGTTGGAAGAAAGTAAAGCAAGCCAAGCATGAAATCTTAAAATCAAATTATTTAAAGTATAATTAATTAAGAGCATCTTTAGTATAAAAAAATATGTTTGAAATGCATAATCTCCATCTCAATTGTTTTAATCGATTAACATACTTATTTAATCGATTAAAACAGAACCAAATTTTTAGAGTTTAAATCTGAAATGTATTAATCGATTAGGATATTTTCATAGTCGATTAATAACATCAGAACTATGTTCCTTTAAATATAAGTCTTCCTTTCATTTAAAAAACATGAAAATTCATATACAACAACTTATTCTGTAAAAAAGAAGTGTTTTTAAGTTCTCGAAAAGACTGAAAGTTGGATCTATGGAAAATTCATCAAGAAGCCATCAAGATGTGTTTGATTCTATGAATTATTGCTTGATATAAGATTGGTTTATAATATCTACACTCAAGGTGTATACATTCCTTTATCTTTATGTATTTTTTCATTCTTTACTAGAGGAAAAATATATCAGTAAGACAAATTTTGTTTATCGACGAATTTTACCGATGAAGAAATCATCAAAATTACCAACAAATTTTATTGACGGAAGACATTTATCAATAAAATTCATCAATAATTAAAATTTCAAAAATTTGTTTGTAATTTAAATTTATTGATGGGTTTATTTCTGTAAGTAAAATTTAATCGGTAATTTCAAGAATTTTTATAATGTTTTTTTATGAATATTTGAGGAAAATTAATTTGGAAAATACAACATCAATAAGATATGAGTTCAATCTAGATATAATATTCACACCACTATGAAATTTCTTCCTTACATGTTGCTCATTTTTATTCAAGAAATTGATATAATTTCCGACGAAATTGCTTTAGACAATAGACTCTCTTTATTAATAGTATTGAGATTTCTTATTTCTTCTCAATGTATAATTTGGACTAACTAAGATAAACCATTGACTATGAAAACCACTTATAAGTTTTTCAAAAAGAAATTAATTGAAGAGATCAATGATGCATGAATCCCACCTAGATATCTTTTTCAATCCAAAACTTTATGTCAGTAAGTTTATATTCTTTTTTATATGTTACTTAATTTTCTCAATTCTATTCAATATTATACTTAGATTCATATTAAGTTTTTTAAAGCCTTATACACTTATAATGAAATGAATATATGACAATATCAGAACACAATTTTTGTATCACCAATTTACTAAAACGGGATAATTTGGATTCTTCCAGGACACTCCCATCTCATGCATGATCTATTATTATTTTCTCTCTAAAAAGAAAGAATAAATTAAAGAACATTTAGGAGGTGAGTTGCATTTTTATTCTCTGTTTTTAATTTTTGATTGCCAAATTGTCACATTCTTAAACTTTTTTCTGTCTTCGGGCATCTGTAAACACCTTTTTTTAGTTAATTTCTTATTATGCAAGTCTTTAAACTGAAATAACTAGGCTGAAAATGAAATGAAATTTTATAATTAAAAAGAAAAAGCATAAGTGAAGATTTCAGAGTGTGTTTCTAATCTTAATTAATTATTGAACATCAGTGATCATCTAGAAATAGGAAAATGGAACACATAATTGCCGGCAAGAATTAATGAATGTCCTATTTTCAGTTGAAACCCGAATACATTGGGGCTGGCCGGCAACTATTTTCTAATTATCCAAATGGTTAGTTAAACATAGAAGGCCTACAACTCTTTCGTTAAACGACGTCATTTGCCTTTCACTCCAACGTTTTCTACGTACAAATTTCCCTTTCTTGCAATATTCTAGTGTTCTTTTCTTGGACTTATTTCAAGTGGTCAGAAGAGGGTTAAATGTTCTAATTCTTTCTGGTTTATCTAAAAGATTTGCCATATAAGTAAAGGAAGTTTTGAAAAATTATTCTTCCACTTTAATCTCAACCCAAAAATTATTTCTTTAATATATATATATATAAAGAAAAGTTCATATGAGAATTTATATTAACGCATAATATACTAAAATTCCAAAACAATTTTATTTTTTAATAATAATTTAAAGAGCTTAACACCCATTTATAAACTTTATTCACCCATTTATATTTTATCAGTGCAGTCCATTGCTCTAAACAATTTATTCCTTCTAAATCAATGTGCAATGAAACAAAGCAAGTGTCAACACACATAGTCCAATCAACAACCAGACAAACAGCAGACAAACAAAGAACTAACTATCCAATGAATCAATCTGCTGACTCTTAAACCACTTCCATCCATTTTCAAGACACAAATTCCTCGTATATATATAATCATTAACTCCACCCATCAACCTTAAAACCAAAAATTCCGACACAATCGTATCACCATGAAAAAACCAGAAACAACACTACTTTTATCACTTCTCTTCCTCTTCTCATGCTCGTGTTTCGCACTGAACAATGCACACTCAACCACCATCCTCAACGTGTGGCCCAAGCCCAGAAATCTCACGTGGGCCCCACCACATCAAGCCACCCTCATTGCTTCCAACTTCACCATTACCACCCCCACTCCTCACCACAACAAACACCTGTCCGCCGCCATCACCCGCTACCAAAACCTCGTAATATCCGAACACCACCACCCACTTGTCCCACCAGAGGTCAACATCTCCAAAAACATTCCACCATTAGAGTTTCTCACCCTCGTCGTCCAAGACCCTGATGCAGGACTCGTCCATGGTGTCGACGAGTCCTACACCCTCTCCGTTCTCCCTTATTCAGCCATCCTCACTGCCAAGACGACGTGGGGCGCCATACGAGGACTTGAAACTTTCTCCCAGCTTGCATGGGGTCGTCCCTCGTGTGTTGCAGTGGGAGTGCGTGTGTGGGATTCCCCACTCTATGCCCACCGTGGGATCACGTTGGACACGTCGAGGAACTACTACCCCGTTAAGGACTTGTTGAGGACGGTGGAAGCCATGAGCATGAACAAGCTCAACGTCTTCCACTGGCATCTCACGGACTCACAATCTTTTCCACTTGTGCTTCCTTCTGAGTCTTCTTTGGCTGAAAAGGGTGCTTATGCTTCACACATGGTGTACACACCAGAGGATGTTAAAACTATCGTGGAGTTTGGTCTCGATCATGGGGTTCGTGTTCTGCCTGAGATTGATGCACCTGGTTAGTTCAATTTCTTTTACTTTTCAACTGTATTTTGGTTGCTCTTTTTTATTTTGTCTTTTTATTTGGAGCCTACGTTGCATTGAAAAATTTCAGCTCAAGAACAATAAATTAATGAATTATATGTGTTTGATTCTTGTGTCTGTTTCTTTCTGTATGTTTTGACACTCACGGAATTATGATCAATTAATTAATCAAAATCTCCGGGTAAAGTTGCATAACATATTCTAAGATAGTCTACTACGTGTTCAATTTCAATACATTAAAACTTAATAGATTTTTTTTTTCATGAGAATCTTGTTACACCACATACTTAAAGGGTTATCATAATTTTGACAGAAAGAACTCTTGTAATCATGTGGCAAATTTATAAATCAATTAGGCTTTTGTATGTTTTAAAACATTAAAATTTGTACCTACTTATAATTACATACGTAGATAATTTATGATTTTCTATATATATTTTTAACGGATTTGGATCGGTAATTTATAACTTATATTAGTAAACTACTTTAGTATCCAAAATCTGTAGGTAGATTAGAGGAGAAACTTTTTGAGAATTTGTAGTGATACTATACTTTCTGTTTTCCTCTTTCACGAGATATGAGAATTATGGTCACTGATTGGTATGAATGAACTGCTTTGCAGGGCACACAGGATCTTGGGCTTTAGCCTACCCTGAGATTGTAACTTGTGCCAACATGTTCTGGTGGCCAACTAGCGGCGATGTCCTTGCTGCAGAACCAGGAACAGGTCATTTGAACCCTCTAAACCCCAAGACTTACCAAGTCCTAAAGAATGTAATACGTGACACGACCACATTGTTCCCAGAAACATTTTACCACTCAGGTGCTGATGAGATTATACCAGGTTGCTGGAAAACAGATCCCACAATTCAGAAATATCTATCAGATGGTGGAACTCTCAACCAAGTTCTTGAGAAGTTTATCAACAACACTCTCCCTTTCATTTTGTCCCTCAACCGCACCGTTGTCTATTGGGAAGATGTTTTACTGGATGAAACAGTCCATGTTTCATCCACAATTCTTCCCAAGGAGCATGTGATTTTGCAGACATGGAGCAATGGACACAACAACACTAAAAGGATAGTTTCTTTGGGATATCGCACCATTGTGTCATCATCAGACTTCTATTACCTGGATTGTGGCCATGGTGACTTTGTAGGGAACAACAGTGCCTATGATCAGCAAAATGGGGACGACAAAGACAACGGTGGCTCTTGGTGTGGACCTTTCAAGACATGGCAAACCATATACAATTATGATATAGCATATGGGTTGAATGAGGAAGAGGCAAAATTGGTTTTGGGTGGGGAAGTAGCACTGTGGTCTGAACAATCTGATTCTACTGTTTTGGATGCAAGAATTTGGCCAAGAACTTCTGCATTGGCTGAGTCGTTGTGGTCAGGAAATAAGGATGAAAAGGGTGTGAAAAGATATGCAGAGGCCACAGATAGATTGAATGAATGGAGAAGCAGAATGGTAAGTAGAGGAATAGGGGCTGAACCAATTCAGCCCCTTTGGTGTGTTAGGAACCCTGGTATGTGCAATACAGTTCATTAAGCCCAGTTGCATTCTTTCTCTGTCATGAAATGGAAGGAAAACAATAAAAAGAAGATATTCAAGCAAACTTTTTCTTTTGCTTCTAGCAAAAACGATACTATGTCAAAATATGTCTTATAGCTGTGTATGACTCTTTGAAAAACCTATTGTTGTATGATGAGTGATTGTAGTTGTGAAGGAATATTAAATTTTTACATATAGATTTCAATTGATCTGCCTAGAGCTGGTTTCTTGATAGATTAAGACTATAATCAATGTTTATGTTGGGATTTTAGGTGTTTGAATTGTGTGTTTTATACCAAGGTGAGAAATCTTGAAAACAGATCGTATTACAATGTAATGTGTATGATGAAGGAATGCATTATTAAATTCAAAACCGTAGGTTGGCTTTATATCTATACAAATCAAGCAATAATCACAACAACAATTTACATGCTCAACAACACGGGTGGTTAGACAACTAATCAATTATTTCACTGAATTGAAACAAACTAGCAGAAGAATAACAACATAAAAGCAACAACCATATGTCCTAACACCCAAGATTTCCTCCCTTAAACTATATGCTATGGCATTTAGTTTGGTTTTGATGCTTCAGTCATACCTAGCATACTCATTGCTCCAATTTGAGAGGCTAGGTCATTGTGTTATGTGATTTACAGCAGTTCAACTTGAAAATTCCTTCCTTCACCAAGTCTCTCAAAAAATGAAATCTTATCTCAATATGTTTGTTTTTCCAATTGAAACATTGTATTTTTGAATGATTGTATGGTTGAGTTGTTATCACATAGAATCAAAGTACTCTTCTGCTCTTCAAGGACAAGCTTCTTCAATGTAAAATTCTAATTTTATCATCTTCCTAAGTTGTATAACCAATTGACCAACAAAAATTTATTAGTTGAATATTTTTTTTGTCCTTTAATTATAATGTAAAATTGTAATTAGTCATTGTTGAAAAGTTTGATTTTGTTTGGTCTCCTAACTTTAGAAATAATGAATTTAGTCTCTCTTCTTAACGTGGTTAAATTTTGTATAACATGGCAAACAACATTTCATTGAGACGTATGAAGTGTTTACTCACCTTCAAGGTTAGTTTCATTTTTTATTTTTGATGTATATTGCACTTTGTTTATAAATTTGTTGTTGTACTTTCATTTATATATATATATATATATATATATATATATATATATATATATATATATATATATATATATATATATATATATATATATATATATATATTACCCTTGGGAAACTTGTTTGTTGTATCTAGCATTGGTTATATTTTGTCTAGAGCGATTTTTGGCATTTTATTTAAATATTGAGTGAAACTTATTTTCCATTTGATATTTAACACAAATGATTAAACTTTTAATCCTTTGTATTAAATCTTATCGGGAAAAATTATTTTTCATAATTTGCTATAATTTGCGAACGTTAGAGTTTATGGATAAATTTGATAAAATTTAGGTTCATATCACTTGTATTGTTCCCCATATGCATTTTGATTGTGGTTATTTGTAATCACTTTCATTTTGTGTATTTCGGAGACCAATGTGAAATGCTACCGAAAGTTTTTCAAATTTAGCATGTTAGACTTCTTTGTATGATATAAAAAAGAATTGTAAGTACAAAATTTAAATCCAAAACTGTAGTTCATATGAAGTATTTTATGACACAAACTTCACTGTGATTTGTAGGATTAGTTGGTTGAACAACAAACTCAAGGTTCATTTCTTTGTCAAGGTAGGGACGATATTCTCACAACGGCCATTGGAAAGTCAGAGCACCCAAGTCGTGTGCGTAGAATTAGAGATGCAATTAGACTTTGAGACTACTTTGGCCTTACACAAAGAAGTAGTGAAGACGTTAAGGAAGATGGAGCTCCAAATGGAGGAAAGACTCATCCAACACCTCCAACAAAAACAAGAAATACAAAGAGCACTTGAAGAAAAGTTTCATTAATGACCCATTAGAACGTCAATCTCCCCACTAAAGCTTCAAAAGTGCATCGTATGAGCGCAAAAGGTTTATCCTCTGTTGCAGATCATCTTGCCTACACTTTTCAGTATAAGTTATTGCTTGATGGAGATCCCTCACACATAGTGATTGTAGGATGACTACTTGATAGAGGGCAAAATATTCACGGTGTTATTGTCCCACTATGTGCGGTTGACAATTAATGAAGTTCAAGATTCCCACGCTCAAGTGCTTGTGTCAATTTGTGGGGAAGGCCTTAAGCACATTTATAGCTTGGTCTAAGGCATTGATCATGCCATATTTTGGCCCACTATAGGTATTATATTGTTATTGTTAGTATTTTTTATATCAAATTTAGAAAAAAATGATTAATAACTTTTAAAATCTTTATTTCAGTTCTCTTGTCTTGAGAAGTAGCCCATGTACCAACTTGTGATCCATGAAGATCATGACATGACAGAAGTAGATGATGATCCTTTAACAAAGCTAATGACGAAATTATAAAGGTTGAATAGAGGACCGATAGAGTTGAAGTGAGATTTAAGAGTATTTGGCATCTAGTGTCATGCACTAGTGTATATTACTCTTAATGATGCATTGCAAGGTCATTCGGGGAGATAGGATGTTAAATATTTCAATCTTACAACTATGGTGCATGTAAGATTTTTCATTTATCTTTCATATTTAAATATTCAAATTGTTACTTTGTAATGTATAATTAACTTTCTCGTTATAGGTACATGGACACAACTATTATGGACTAAGGTCGAGCATCGATGTATGGATTTATTGAACTTCAAACGATTCAACCTTCTGGAAACACAATTGAAAACAAACAATCCTACTTACAAACGTGGATATCTGAGTCTAAAAGAGAGATGTACCTTACTCCATTCATTGATCGGTATATGTTACTAATTGTAAAATATTATTAGGGTTTTTCTTAATTAATCAGCTAAATATCTGTGATTCATGATAGGGTTCATTGACAACTGATGGTCATCATACTAAGACAATGCACAGTTGTATGATTTTGTTTCTTACATAAGAAGATGAAAGCTAACTTGAAATACTTGCTAAAAGTTTAACTGTTAAATATATTCATATCAATTACTTAGTTATATTAGTATTAATAGTTAAGACAAGCTCGTCTAGAGAAGAGAATGTCTAATTTAGGCCTAAGTGTTTTTCTAAGGTTTTTCTATGTTACTAGGTATTTAGAGATTTTGAGCTTATCATTTAAGTCTTTGCTATCCTAATATTTTAGTAATGACTTTTTCATATTCACATTTCGTTTAATGTTGTTTTGTTAACTTCAAAACATATGAGAGCGTTTCGACTTATTAGTCTTATAGATGATTTTGTCCTAATAAATAGATTTGATGCAAGAGAGGAAAAAATTGTGAATTTGAACTCCAACATAATTCAATAATCTAAAAGTCACTTATCTAATAATACAAAATGTTTCTCAATATATTTTAAAATGTTTTCATACTAACAAATTTATTTTCAATACACTATAAACACAATTATGTTTTTATCAACACACTATAATTTAATTGAATTACATACTTTGCAACTATCTTTTAATATATTAATTAAAATTATTGTCTTTTTTTGTGTAGAAATTCAACAATCTCACACCGATGCAGAAAAATTCAATAGAGTATGTGAGGAAAACATGTACAAAATATATATTATTTGTACATTATTTAAAGTGTTTCAATTAAAAATTGTCATTTATATATTTTTATATGGTTTATGTCTATTTATTCTAGTTATTTTCTTTTTGTCCATGTTTCTTAATGTAGTTAGAAAGAAAAACAAAAATATATATATATATATATATATATATATATATATATATATATATATATATATATATATATATATATATATATATATTTAAAAGAAAACGTGTACATTAGGAGAAGTCATTAAGGAAAACATGTATAAAATATATAGTAGAAATGTACCATAATGTATAATTAGGATCGCAAACATTTATTTTTACATTATTTAAAGTGTTCTAATCAAAAATTGTCTTTCATATATTGTTGTATATGGTTTTTGTCTCTTGATTTTGGTTATTTTCTTTTTCTCATGGTTTCTTATGAAGTTAGAAAGAAAAACAAAACAAGAAATTCAATTATAGTAACCAAAGCATAAAAAGAGAATTAGACTTCGATTTTTATAATAACCAAAGTCTATCCCTTTTTATTTTAAAAATAATTTAAATTTAAGGGGAGAAGAGACTTCGGTTTTCTAAAAAGTGAAGCTTATTCATTTATATGTTTCAGGTTTTTAGAAGATTGAAGTATGTTTTGCCTCTTATATTTAAATTATTTTTGAAATAAAAAAGGAATTATGTTTCAATTATTATCAAAGCCGAAGTTTTTTCTTTTATTTTTTTATTTTAATAATTTTTTTATTTTTTTTTATTCGGTTTTGAAGACAATCAAAACCTAATATAGAAGTTTATGTTTCGAAACTGAAGTCAGAAAACCTTTTTTTTTTTTTTTTTACTTTTTTGAATATGTTTCATTGTAAAATTAGACTGTAATGTCCAAAATAACTGATGTCATATACGAGTGTTTTAAAACTTAAATGTTTGATGCAGAGTAAGAAAATGTATTGAAAGTAAGAGAGTGATAGATTAATATAATAGTAATAATATATATATATATATATATATATATATATATATATATATATATATATATATATATTATATAACAATTGCTAGCTATACATTAAGTTATGATTATAACTAACATTATGACCTTCAAATAAATAAATTATAATTATAATAATATTTACAATTATTGATTGAAAATTAAATTAATTATAAAATATTAAAACATAATATTGATATATAAATATTCACAAATTAAAGGTTTTTTTTAATGTTAAGAAATCACTGTACTTTTTTTATATAAAAAAAGTGAGCAATAAAGTAAATTTTCTAAATATTATACGTCTCCTCTCACAGTTGTTATTTTTTTTTTGTCTAATGCCAATGTTGATTGTTATTTACACTATGAATTAATGAATGTAATTTATTATTTACTTAATGAATGATACTCAGCACGTTGACCTTTCATGACATGTTTAGGTTACAAATTTAAATGTTTTATAAGTCTGAGAAAATAAAAAAGAAAAAATCTAGAATAGCTTAACCAAAGCCGCGTTTTCGTGACCTATGACACTAAAAATCTACAAAATCCATGATGAAACAGATCATATTACAGCTTCTCATTCTTCACACACACAAACATAAGATCTTGAGGTTCAAGTCAATCAAACATCCACACAATGCCCACTTAAATTTTCTCCCCATTGCTGTCTATCAAGAACAATAGTATATAATAACCTTTCACACCAAATGATGATATCCACCGAATCTCTACCCACTCAATACTATATTGGTAAAAATGGAAACAAAAACATAACAAAAGTTTAGTCAAAACTTCTAGTAACCCTAAACCCTAAATATATTAAGAGAAAACAACATTTATCAATGGATCATTTAAAAATGCCAAGGTCCTCAAGGATATACATTAAATTAATTTTTTATTTGTGCTCTTAATTAAGTACAATCCATCATATTATTATAACATTATCTCTACTCTTAAGAGTTTAAACATTAGCTTGCTGCTTTTTCTTTTAAGTTTCTTAAAACTAAAGAGGCATATTTAATTTCTAGAAAACAATCAAATTAACCTTTTTTTTTCTTTTAAATTGATTATTATTCGTATAAAAATAATCCCAAACAAACATGCTAAAATTAAAATGACGAGAGATGTTTTACAATCATTAATAAAAATAGATTATCTGCAAAACAAATGCTTAAATTGAATTATCTAGAGAGATGAAACGAGTGTTCTCTTTCCGTTAATTACTATTTTATATAAAATTTAAATTGAAGATCTTAGTTATACAAATTAAACCCTGATTTACTTTAAACATGTTCTATTGAATGTTGACTATTTAATAAGAAACGTACCTTTTGGAAAGGAACAAAGTTATCAAATGAGGTGTAACCTCAAGTTTTTTTTTTTTTTTAAATATATATATAATTAGTTCTCTAGAATTTCTGAAAGTCAGGTGGTGAAAGAAATATATAATATGCAGGAAAAGTTTTCACTCCCATGACTCCGTCAATTACTTTCGGTCTCTCTATCTACGCATTCTAGAAACAAATCTCGTAACTCTAACGTTAGAAAAACACCGGTGTGTAATATATATATATATATATATGTTTCTGTGTTACACTTCAGTTATTCTCATCTCTTCAAACCAAAACATTGATTCTCTTACAAAATTGGTGTTTAACTAATAACTGTTTCCATTATGGAACGCTCCGAATTCGAGTTCCCGGCAACAGCTTCCGTTTCCAGTGACGTCCCCGATGACATCGTTTTCTGTGGCAAAGTCATAACACGCCGATCCGAAAGCGAGACCCGGGTTCTGTTGAGGTCCGAGTCTTCGGGTCGGACCAATGGCTTCGTGGCGTGGCTCCGGTCGCCTTCCGGGAGGGAGAGCCACTGCCGGAGGAGCGAGAGTTGCCGGCGGCGGTATAACAAGGTGTTTGGGGCGGGGATTAAGTTTCCCTTGCAAATGGAGTTAAGTGACATTAAGATGAGGCAGGACCGGATTGAGTCGCGACCTCCGCTGCCGAGGTTCACGGCGAAGGACGACGGCGGAGAGAGCTGCTGGGAACTGGTCCGGCCGATGAGGCGACGGGGATCGCTCAAGAATGCCTTATTTGGATGCCTTCCCATTGTTTAGGAATTTTTTTTTTCATTTGTTATCTATTTTCTTACTGAACACCTTATTTATTTATTTATTTATTTATTATATATACATACTTTTTTTTTCATGTTTCGTGTCATTGAAGCACCTCACTTTAAAGTTTAGGAATTCAATCTAGATAAAATTTGTCTATTAAAGCAAATAATTTAACCATTAAAAAATAGTTAAAATAAGATTAAAATTAATAGTTTTATTTTATAAGACAAACTAAATTAGAATAAAATATAAATTTATATATTTGCTGCATTAAAAATACACATAAAAATCATATTTTGTGTATTATAGAATTAATTAAATTTCATTTAACAAATTTGATAAACATTAACATTGACACAATCAAATTAATATCAACAAAATAAAATGGATAAGTCAATCTTAAGTTGTCTACCAATTAACATAAAATTGATTTTTAACTAATTAGTTTTTATAAAAATTATAGCGAAGGTTTAAGGTAATACAAAAAATAAAATAAATAAAGGATTAAATGATTAATTATATTTTTGATTTATTAAACTTTAGTGGAAATTGGAATTAATCCAATTTAATTCTCAAAATTTTAAAAATATGTGGATTTAGTCATTTTAATCAAATTTTATTAAGTTTATTTAATGTTTCAAACGCATTTGATGATAACATTTGAGTTGTTTCTACCATTGATCCTCATATTTTTAAAGATGGGACCTAAATTGATTTGAAATTTCGAAGAGTGACCAATTCTAACTTTTACAGAAAATTAAAGATCAAAATCATATTTAACCCAATATTAAATAACAAAGTAGAATTGAAAAGATAAAAAGAGACAAAAAAAATAATAATAATGAAAGTAGACTGATTTCACTACTTTCTAAAAATAAAATTCATTTTCGCTTTCTAAAAATTATTGTTCAATTAATTATTTTCTTATATTTTCAAATTAATTATTTATCAATTAATTTGTTAGCATTGCCATGGTTGATGAAAGTATATTTTCAATTAAAAACAAAAACTATGTAGATTAATCACAGTAAATTTAACAAAATACATTCTCAAATAAGTATTACTAAGTTTAACCATATATATTCTTTTACCTCTTATATCAAATAAAAAACTAATTAACCAAAATACATTTTTTTATTAAAGTTCTCATATTTAATTAAAGTACATTCCCAATTATTGGTATTACAATGTAAAAATCATTACTTTTACTTAATTAACAGACAAAAGACATAGATAAAAATAAACCATAACAAGAAAATTATTTCATTCTAACAATAAAACCTAACTAAGAAATTAAAGTAGAATCAATCTCATAGGCTTACAATTCTATGAAATGTAGAAATAACATAAAAATAAATAAAGAGATGCAGAAGAATGTCAAAGATGAGGGAGATGATGAAATTAGGTCTCCTAACTTTTATGTGTTTTCCTGTATAAAAATTAAACGGGAATTGTTTTGAGTTTTTCTCTGTTATAATCTTATTTTTAGTAATAACTTCATCTTATTATCTTCTAAAAAATTCAACATCTTCAACATATATTTTATTGTTGTGGAAATATAAGAAGATTTAAAAAAAATCTTAAGATATTAAAAAAATGACAAATATTATCTTTCGTACTTTTTTTATAATAAAACTAATAAAATGATCAGTTTTAACTAAATGTAATTTTATCATGGAAAATAAAGATATTTTGAAATATAAAACTCTTTTTCATTAGTGTAACAAGCAAAACACTACACTCTTTCTTCTTGAATAATAAATGCAATTCAGAACATTTTCAATGTATGAATTTACTTCAATGTTAATTATTAGATTGAATTACTGATATAAAAAAGGTAAAATGTAAGTAAAAATAGTGTCAAATGTAAAAATTTAAATGTGTCAAAAGAAATAATTTTTCTCAAGATTTTCATCAGTATATGAGGTCTACTCTTTTATGAAATTTATTAATATTTTTAAATAATTCAATAATAAACCATTTATTGATAATATTAAAAATGTTGTTATTAAAATTTTTTGGAATAAACGTTTTCTTATAATTAAAAATTCTTTTATCAATAAAGATGTAACTAATTAATTAACACAAAAATTAAAAGAATAATTAAATATGAATAATTAATGATGAAAAAATATTATACTATAAAACAAGAAATTTGAAATAATTTTATTCCTACAACTAACACCAAAATTCGGCAATTCCAATTAATTAACACAAAAATTAAAAGAGTAACATAATATCAATAATTAATATTGAAAAAAAAATCTTATACTATAATAAAAATAAAATTGATATAGTTATTTTTCTATAATTAAAATTATTTTTGTTAATAAATCTAAATGAATGAATGAATTAATTAACACAAAAATAAAAAGAATAATAAAATATCAATAATTGATGATGAAAAAAATCTTGTACTATAATAGAAATAACATTTGTGATAAATTTTTTCCTATAATTAAAATTATTTTTATCAATAAAATCTAAAAGAATGAATTAATTAATTAGCAGAAAAAATTAAAAGAGTAATAAATTATCACTAATTAATGATGAAAAAAAACTTATACTATAATAGAAATAAAATTTTGAAATAAATTTTTCTTATAATTAATATAAAATTTAAATAAATTAATTATTTGATTAACATAAAAATTAGAAAAATAATAAATTATCAATAAATTAATGGTGAGAAAATATTATACAAATTTGGGATAAATGTTTTTTCGGTAATAAACACAAAAATTCAGAAATTACAATTAATTAGCACAAAAATTAAAAGAGTAACTAAATATTAATAATTGGTGGTGAAAAAATCTTATACTATAATAGAAATAAAATTTGAGATAAATGTTTTCCATTAATTAAAATTAATTTTAGGAATCAAATCTAAAAGAACGAATTAATTAATTAGCACAAAAATTAAAAGAGTAATAAATTATCACTAATTAATGATGATAGAAATCGTATACACATAAAATTTGAAATAAATGTTTTCTTATAATTAAAATTATTTTTAACAATAAAATTAAATGAATTAATTAATTAATTAACACAAAAATTAAGAAAGTAATAAATTATCAATAATTAATGGTAAGAAAATATTATACAATAAAACAAGAAATTTTGGATAAATATTTTTCTATAGTAATGGTGAAAAGGATCTTATACTACAATAAAAGTAAAATTTGAGATAAAACTTTTTCCCATAATTAAAATCATCTTAATAAAATTTAAATGAATTAATTAATTAATTAGAAAAAAAATTAGAAACGTAATAAATTATCAATAATTAATAAATAAATTTTATATAAAACTAAAATTAAAAATAAATATTTTATTGTAAAATCAAAATAATAATAAAATATCAATAATTGATAATGAGAACATATTATATCATAAAAGCAGAAATTTAAGATAATTATTTTTTATAATTAAATTATTCTTAACAATAAAATTTAAATGAATTAACATTTTAAAATTTTAATTATTAATTTATCAATAAAAAAATATAAATTATTAATAGATATTTTGTCAATAAATAAAATATATATTATCAACGAATTTATCAATAAATTTTTCTTTAATAAAAGCATGTTCGGTTTAATTTATTACAAAATATATATTTTGTAATAAACACTAATATATTTAGTTTAATTTAACAAGTAAAAGCATGTTCAATGTATTTATTTTTATATGATAATAAAAAATAAAAAAATTGTATTATTATTATTATAATAATTATGAAATTCAATACAAATAATTTTTATAATTTTATTATAAATAATTTTTATTTATTTTATAAATAGTTTTATAATTTAAATTGTTAAGTTTAAAAAATGGTTAAACTTAAATAAACAGTAAATTGATAAAATGATTAATTTAATTTAGAAAACTTTAATTTAAATGATAAATTTGAAATACAAAATTAAAAAGGAATCATATATATATATTGACTTTAATTATATAGATTTTTCTCATTGAGTTGAATGCTTTTGGTTAGGAAGGTTGGTAAAATGGAGAAGGTTGTGTTGTTGTTTCTTTTAATGTTGGTGGTAGTGCCTTCGGCTTTTGCTGATTCAAGTCAGAAGCTTGAGGTTCAGAGGCAATTGAAGAACTTGAATAGGCCTCCCGTAAGGTCCATCAAGGTATAGAAAGAGCTACTTTTCTTTTCTTTTTTAATTGAGCAATGTATTATAATACATTTTTAAATTTATTTGATAAAAATATAAAGATAAAATGATTATAAAAATATAAAGTTTGGTATTAAAAAAAAGGAAAATAAAAAGTAAAAAAATAGTAGTTTGAAATAAATAAATGTAAAACAGTTAAGTGTGTAAAAGAATAATTTTTTTTCTTCATTATGCTATGACTTTTATTTCTCTTTTGCCTCTTCCACTTTTCACTGGTTGCTTAACTGTTTTTCTAATTGGTGTTTGCACAACAATGGACCTTTTTGTGTGAAAGGAACTTTAATTCTGGATGCTCCTGTTGTCTCACCTGGGGGACTTCTTTTAGTCTCTTTAACTTGTTCTTGAATTTTGAGCAGATTCTATGTTTGCTTTTTAGTGACACTTTTTTCCCTTGGTTTTACTAGGAATTGTAGTGCAATTCGGTTTGGTTCATTTGCTTTTTGTGCATATCCATGAACATAATTCTTTCTAATTTGCATTTCTGTTGTTGTGAAAGCAGAGTCCTGATGGAGATATTATTGACTGTGTCCATGTCTTACAACAGCCAGCTTTGGATCACCCTGACCTCAAAAATCACAAGATTCAGGTGAAGAATTTTACTTTTCTTATCTAGTACCTTTTCATGCTATAATTCAAAATTCTTTCCCTGGTTAGCTCCATTTTTCTTTCTCTTTTCTTGGCTTCAAACTTGAATTTCAAACAATCACGGATTGTTGATGCAGATGAAACCAAATTTCCATCCTGAAGGGCACCCTTTTGGGGAGAGCAAAGTCTCTGAAAATTCGAAGCCTATTACTCAGCTGTGGCACCAAAATGGAAGGTGCCCTAAAGGAACAATTCCTGTCAGAAGGACCTCAAAGAATGACATACTAAGGGCAAGCTCTATTCAACAATTTGGAAAGAAGAAGGAAAGGAGCTTCCCTCAGCCAAAACCAGAGAAACCTCTATCAGACCTCAGCATTCAGAGTGGCCACGAGGTACTGCTGCTCTACCATGCATGATACTTGTAATGCAGTAACAGCCAATTCAATTAGGAGTTTGAGAGTGTCTACAAACCTTCAAAGGAGGGAACCTGTGAATATACATCCAAAAGAAGAAGCTAGTTTAATCTACTGCTAATTACTGAGCAAAACTACCCTCATTTCTCCTGATTTTTTGTATTTTTCTTTATTCCTTTGATCTTTTTGGAGCATTTAGCATGCCATAGCTTATGTGGAGGGGGATAAGTATTATGGAGCCAAGGCAACCATAAACGTTTGGAACCCAAAAGTTCAACAACCCTATGAATTTAGCCTGTCTCAAATGTGGATTCTGGCTGGCTCTTTTGGTAAAGATCTCAACACCATTGAAGCAGGTTGGCAGGTATTATTAAATTTTTTCTCCATTGTCATCTTCTGTCTGCAAATGTTTTCAAATTCAGCATCCTCATAAAGGTTAGATTTATCACCTTCCTTATAATTTCCAATTTCTGTTTTTTTTTCTGTTCTGGTAATCAGGTCAGCCGTCAATTGTATGGAGACAACCACACTAGACTCTTCACTTATTGGACAGTGAGTTATCAATTCAAGAACTCAAACTGTGTCCTTTCCTTTAATTACTTTTGTGTTTCTGATTCATGCGATTCAATTGTTCCACCGCCATGACAGAGTGATGCATATAAAACTACTGGTTGTTATAATCTCCTTTGCTCTGGCTTTATTCAAACTAGCAGTGATATAGCTCTAGGAGCAAGCATCTCCCCTCTTTCCAAGTATAGCTCTTCCCAATATTATATCAGCATCCTGGTCTGGAAGGTACATTTTTATATATTATCTCTTGATACTGGACATTCTGTCATAAAAATATGGTCAGCACTTAACAAACAAAACCATTAGTATAAATTGGACATTCTTCCATTGTTTTGTGCAGACCACACTTGTTAATTATAAATTGAGTGAATCTCTGACACACATTTCATTATATCTGAATGCAACATTGTTTTAGGGTTCCTGAATTTAATAACATGGAAGAAAGTCATCTGATGTTGTCTATTATGGAAAACCAATGTGTATGTAGGACCCCAAAGATGGTAACTGGTGGATGAAGTATGGAAGTGATCATGTCATGGGATACTGGCCAGCTTCTCTATTCTCGTACCTTTCTGACAGTGCCTCAATGATTCAGTGGGGAGGAGAGGTTGTGAATACTGAATCTGATGGCCAACACACCACAACTCAAATGGGAAGTGGCCATTTCCCTGAGGAAGGTTTTGGCAAGGCTAGTTACTTCAAGAACATTCAGATTGTTGATGGTGACAACAAGCTTAGAGATCCACAAGCCCTTGGCACTCATAGTGAGCAAGATAGCTGCTACAATGTTCGTGCCGGGAGTGCTAGAGATTGGGGTAACTACTTCTATTATGGTGGTCCTGGTAGAAACCCCAATTGCCCTTGATAATTCATGTTAAACAAAGAAAATTTAAAAAAAAAAAAAAGGATTTGTAGTCATTCTTTTGTCTAGTTTGTCATAGCGGTGTAGTCAAATGGTTAACGTGAACAAATAAACAAAAAC
This sequence comes from Vigna mungo, assembly GCA_036885675.1. Classification (NCBI taxonomy): domain Eukaryota; kingdom Viridiplantae; phylum Streptophyta; class Magnoliopsida; order Fabales; family Fabaceae; genus Vigna; species Vigna mungo. The sequence continues at coordinate 16,582,881 of CP144693.1, read as the reverse complement.
GAGATAAACTGGTTTTCTTTTACAAATGTGTGCCTTTTATATTTTTACTTCAATTTTATCTTATTTAGTGGATAAATTAAACAATTAAAATAGAAAAAGGGAAGAAAAAATTGCACAGATGATTTTATACTAGTTCAGATCACAAGGACCTTACGTCCCGTTGTTAATCCCAAATAGAGATTAACATTCCACTATTACAAAACACCAATAAAATGTTACAATCACACAGAAAAACAAGTTTAAGAGTTTAGAAACACCTCTCTCGTTAATCTAAGAGATGATACTCGCTTCCCCTAAAGATCACAAGGGATGAACACCTCCTCTGAATGTTTCATAAATAATTGAACACTTCCTTTGAATCTTCACAAAGGATGAAAGACTTCACTCAACCACAACAATACTCAATCACACTCTCAGTGAAAGTTCTCGATGTTGCTAACACCAAGTTAGCAAAGTCAAAGCATAAGAGTTACAAAAATCCTAGGTCACACTTTACTCAATTTTGTTGAAATTAAAACAAAGAAATATATTTCTGAAGGGCTTAATGGACCCTTCTCATGTTCTACTATTTATGTTGATAAAGAAATGATACAATAGGGAGATGGAAGGTCAAGGGATTTGTAGGTACAATGATATAGATAACCCAACACATTATTTCCTACTTTGGTCCTATTAACTACACTAACATAGGTAGACTTAGTGATTATTCTACCATTAAGATCATACACACAGCTTCACACACAACTCACACACACTAACCAATAATTCTAACACTCCCCCTCAAGCGGGAGCATACAAATTGTATGAACCAAGCTTGGAATAGAAAACTCGATTTTGAAACGAATGATTTTTCTTCAAGAGTGTGAGGCAGTGTGTTATCACATGTCAACGAACAACTAATAACAGCTCGTGAAACTTCAACTTCAAAAGTGGATGACGGAGAGCAGTGGTGGACAATGACAATTTGCAAGGACAAAATCCCTCATCAAGTAAGGATGGGGCTTGTAGTGGCTAAATGCAATAAAACTGCAGGGACTGCCATCTCTGAAACTGATGGGTGATGGGGCCTGTAGTGGCTGAAAGCTACAAATCTACAGGGACAACCATACTTACGTTGCTTAAACTCCCTATCTCTGAGACTGATGGGTGATGGGACCTGTAGTGGCCGAAAGCTAAAATCTACAAGGACTACCATACTTATGTGGCTTGAACTGCCTGCCATACTTGACTTGCAGTGTCTTGGAAACATACTCCCCCTCACTGTGAACGGTGGAAACAATGAAATTGTTGACTGAAATTGGAAGCATCACAGTTGCTTTAGGTAAACACAAATAAATGAAGTCGACACAATAGATTGACGTCCGATGGGGAGCCTTTAATGGCTAACAAGAAATCTGCAAGAAATAACTGTTTTGCAGAGGCTAATAGCAACAGACCTGCAGGGACTACACTACCCTGCAGCGGCTTAAACTTTCTCCCCCTCACAACTGAACGGCATAAATGTGAAGGTGGAAGAACTGGTGAGAACTGATTCGTACGAGGGTTTTGGACAAATCTGAAACCCAAAACTTGTGAAATATTCAATTCAGCGATCAGTCTCAAAAAACAACTCCACATAAGCCGTTATAACAAAGCTTTGGCAGTGAAAAGAGCCTTTACATGGCAGAAACCAAAAACACCAAATACCAAAGACATGTTGGAGGTCCAAAGTTCTTTGCTGGACAACTCCCAAATGGTGATACTTAATAATGTATCACAATAAGTACGGGCTAAACTTAAGCCTAAGAAGAAAGTGACTAATGATTATAGAAAAAACTGACACGCGCAGTGGCAAGAGTGGATGTTTATGGTCCCCAAGATTCTGAACAGAATGATGATGATGGAGACAGGTTTGGTGGTGACTTTCCCAAAGTAGACATCACTGAGAAGGACGGTATTGGAAGTAGAAGTTGAGATGAGAGAAGAGCAAGAAGCATATCCTTCTAATCAAACACCAACTGGATACACTCCAAATGCTTCGGAAATGTGCGACAGGGAGACACCTTTCAGAATGGAGAAGATGATGAAGAAGACCAGCATTGCACGGGTGGAGAATGGTGGACAGCCGCTGAGACAATGGAAGAGGTTCTTTTGTAGAGAAGAAGATAGCGGAAGCGGAAGATGATGTGGAGACAAACGAAGATTGCAACAATGACTGCTATGGAGGGTCTGAACAGAGAGAGGGAGGTCCGACGAGACGACCGACAGCGGCACGGTGTCATTCCGACACCGATAGGGCAGCGCGTGAAGAACACGCGCACGAGATCTGACGGAGAGATGAGGCGCGTAGAGGCGCGTGCGGAGGAGTCTGGTCCTGTCTCCGACAGGGTTGGCCGTCGCTCAAGGAGGCGGTCTAGATCCGTTGGTCACCGGACGAAACTGGGACGGTGGCCGACGGCGGACGGTGGCCGGCGGAAACGACGGCAGACTGTAGCGGTGCCGACTGTGGCATCAACAACATCAAAACTGCGGAGAGGAAATGATGTGAAGTGGAGGCAGTTGCCTTTCTAGGGTTCCCAGGAGACTTGTCTCCCTTGATTCTGGGTGCAGATGAATGGAAGAACAACTTCTTAGCTGTTATCAGAAAAGCAAAGTGTCGATGATATTAGAGGAGGACTGCCCACTAAAGCACAAAGACATAGGTTGAAAAGAGACTTTTAGGGGCCGCCGGCAGACAACAAAGACAGCTGGTGGAGGATCAGAGAACCTGCTCTAATACCATGTTGAGATTAAAAATAGAGAAAATATATTTCTGAGGGCTTAATGAACCCTCTTCATGTTCTATTATTTATATAGATAAAGAGTTGATACAATAGGGAGATGGAAGGTCAAGGAACTGTCCTAGACTGCTAGGTACAATGATTATAGATAATCCTACACACTACTCCCTACTTTAGTCTTACTGACTACCCTAACATAGGTAGACTTAGTAATTATTCTACCATTAAGATCATACACACAACTTCACACACACTAACCAACAATTCTAACAAGTTTAAAACGTACAATTATGTGTTAGAATGAGAGTCTAAAACATCTTTATAAAGACCTCACTCAAGGACACATCAAAAATTAGTTGTTAGCCTTTTCTCGCATGATAATTGATTATCCCATTAAGGTATTCGATTATCCATTTAATGAATGCACAACAGTAAAAAAACATGCTAAAAAGCTCCAACAGCTAGTCACGATAATCGATTATTACAAGTCATAATCGATTATCATTCTCTGGTAATCGATTATTCTAGAGGTCAAACTAGAGTTTTTAGCATTTTGGAAAACCTCTCTGTGATAATCGATTATCTTAAGTAGTTAATCAATTATTGCAGAGCTTTTTTTACTCCAAAGAGAACTTTAAAGCATAAATTACAAGGAGTCAACAAAATATTAAGCTCTATACATAAACTACTAATTACAAATGCTTTAACATATAAAACAAGTTTTCATGAAGGTCTTCTTGCAAAAAGAGCACTTGAGACTTCATTTGGACATCATCAAAACCTTTATGCTTCATGATTTTGCTCACATATTAGTAACTTGTGTACCACTTACAGTATTGGTGTATATTTAAGATCTTGATCCTTCAAAGTCTCCAAAAATTCTTGGAGAAAAAGGTCGTGAAAGTTTCTTAGATTTACAAGAAACAAGTTTCTTTATTGGTTTCCCTCTTTTTATATATATATATATATATATATATATATATATATATATATATATATATATATATATATATATATATTCTTGTTTGTTCCTCTCTCTAAAAATATGAAGGCTAAGGTGTGAATATGAACATAATATTCTCTTATGGTATATGGAGACTATAAAAGTTGTATGATATTAATTTTTCTTTCACCAGTTTTAGTGTGATAAGAAGATTAGTTTGGCTACTGCATCATGTATTGGATGAAAGCATCATGGCAGAAATTCACGAAAATTGGACAAAGGTAACATTTATAATTTGTGCTGAATTTTATCCGACTTAAAATTAGACGAAGGTAACACTTAATTTTTAGGACTTAGGTTCTTAGTGGTTTTGATTTCATGTACTTTCATATTTCAAAATTGATGTTCAGAGTCAAAAACGCATTGTATTAATTGATTAAACCTAGTGTTAATGGATTAAACCTGATAAGAGCTAAAAACTCAAACTACTTTTGTAATAATCGATTAAAATATCTTTTAATCAATTTGCTAATCGATTAACAAGTGGATTAATCGATTAGAGGTGACCATTGGAGTTTTCTAGTCGTTGTACTCTTTTTAATCGATTAACAAGTATATTAATCGATTAAAAGCGTTAAATGGCTGGAAACGAAGAATGAAAGAGTTTTTGCTTGAGTCTATAAATAGGCTTTCATTTTCCTTCCTGAATAACTCTTCCCTTGTGCTCTTGTACTCATAAACCTTTGAGACTTGTGTGTTCTTGTTCGGCTTGAGAAACTTGTGTCTGTGGAGCTGGTAAAGTGTTGTTATGGCGACATAGGAATAATCGATTCATCCTTGGTGCATCTAAGGAGGTGTTTGGAAGAGGAAGTCATCATTCGTGAAGTATTCAAAGGAAGTGTTTCATCATTTGTGAAGACTCAAAGGAGGTGTTCATCCTTCGTGAAGTATTTTGAGGAGGTCTTTGTCCCTTAGTGTGTTTAAGAGAAGTGTCTCGTCTCTTTTGGCTTCAAGAGAGGTATTTTCTAAACTATTACAAATTGTATCTGTGTGATTGTAGTTTGTAATTGTTTTATGATTAGTGAACTGTTTATCTTGTTTTGAGATAGGCAACTGGACGAAGGATTGGTAAGATCCAAACCAGGATAAAATCATCTATGCAAATTTCTCTCAACCTTACTCTCTTTATTTGTTATTATTATTTGCTTAGTAAGTTTAATTGAGTAGAAATTTAAAAGGCACACGTTCAAATTAAAAACCAATTCAATCCCCTATTGGTTTGTTATCCCATGCTAACCATTCTGCTGCAGCCACTTTGACTAATTAGTATTCACTTTGACTTTGAAACATGTTTTTGGATTAAGTACTGAGTTAGGAATACAAATTTGGTGATCTAAATAGGTCATGCATGAGTTCAAAAAGATCACAGCTTGAAAATGTGTAGGTTTCTGGTATGACGCTTAACCCTAGTTTTTTTCATTAAGCGGCCAAAATACGAATTGTCTGGCGTTACACGGTGACAAAGCACCGCTGAGCACCAGTGACCACTACAGATCTGGGGCTATTTTCTGTCTTTTAGCGCTAAGCGCTCTCTTTTACGAGAGGTATTGCGTTAAGCGTCAGTCCGAGCACCAATGTGTGTTTCAGTGATTTCTTATTCTCTATTTTGCTTGAATTATTTTTACACTGTTTTCTATGAGAATATATATATATATATATATATATATATATATATATATATATATATATATATATATATATATATATATATATTGGATTTTGATACTTCATTGATTAATAATATGATGGTAAACATGTATAGTGCTTATTCATGTATGATATTGTGATGATGATGAGTTGGTTATTGGTCATGTCCATGATAAATATGTAATTTCATTAATCTTATGAAGAGATTCTATGGCGTTGTTTTAGTTGTGTAAGCATTGATGTGAGAGTCTAGACGTTAGAGGTTATCTTGACACTCTAATAACCATCTAATCTCAAGTAGAGAATGGTGGGGTATGTGGTGAAAGGAACAACCATTCTCTACTTGAGATTTGATTATCATCTTTATAATATTCATTTAGTGGTTTTGCACTATTAAAATAGGATGTTACATTACACTTTATCACTCTTACTTATGTTCATCAACTACGTACTTAGGTACATCTTAATACTCACTCATGCTCCAAACCTTAATCACAAGTCAAACATGACCCTAAACCTAACCACTAATTTCATTCTCTGATTATCACCACATTTACAGCTCCTCAAGCTTGGTCCACCTCCATTCTTCATTAAAACACACTTTTCCAGAAAAAGTACACTACGATAATTGATTATCTCAATGTCTTTCGCACATCAAATTTCCAAATTCATCACGTATGAAGAGATAATTGATTATTCCCGAAACAAAACTCAATACCTTGTGCAAATAATCGATCGATTATTTTATAATCGATTATTGTCGAATCGAAACACATCTTGGACATAATTCAAGTGTTCAAAACACACATACATCAACCTTAGGTCACGAGAAAACATACCCAATACATCATGCATGCATTCAAGACTTACATACCCTTATGAACAGACCCTGATACATATATTACATCACTTGAATCATCCAAAATCCATCATTTTACAGACCCAAACAATCCAAGTATTTTACATATGATTATGAGACCATCTTTATAACATATATTTGCATGGTAAAATTCTCAATTATCATAACTTTGTTTTCCCTTAGCATCAAACCCTATTGTGGGATGACCCAATAAAACATACATAATATATTCATAGGAAAAACCCATCACAAATATTACATAAACTCTATCCCCCTTCATACACAAACCCTTACCCAACCATAACCACAAATGATCATAACCACATTCATGTACTCATGCATCAAAACAAAGTTTATTAACCAAGATAATCAAGAACATATAACATACAATAAACAAACAAATAAAGGTTAGATTCCTCATATTTTGGCCAATACTAGGCTTTATCTACACCTCAAAGATCACAACAAATATCCCTTTTGCACTAAAGTTTTTTGAAGCTGAATCTTTTTCTCCTCTCCAAGAACGTCTCTCTCTCTCTCTATTTCTTTAGGTTTTAGGTTTATGTCTCTCGTTTCCTAATGGTCAGAGTTTCTATATAAATAGGAAGTGTTTATTATATTAACTTTATCTTTAACTTAATTAAATTTGATAAGTCCTTAATATCTTCTCTCTTAATATTTTTATTCTAATTTATTATAATAAGTCTATCAATAATATAGATTATTAATATCTAACCATAATATCTAATTATATATAATAATATCTCAATATATCTTTTAATTAACAATATCTCAAGATATATTTTAATTTGTAACTATATAACAATATCCAATAATATCTTTTAGAATATTTAAGAATAATTAATAATATATTTCTCTATTAATAATATCTCTTTTAATCTTTAAACCTACTAAAATTATCTCCTATTTTCTTTCTAATACTTTTTAAAATAACAACTAAATCTTCTAAAGCATTTACGTCTATTTTAATTTCTTGCACCTAATTAATAAAAGATAAAAGAAAACTTTTGTCCATATACAAAATTTATAAATAAAATAAAAGAAATAACATAATAATTATGTTCTAATAAATATGTATACTCAAAAGCACTCATTATCAACAAAAATACCAAAATCTCAAGACTATTTTATTTCTAAGATTCTTACTTTTTCGCATCTTATAACAATAATATTTAAAAATTAAATTAAGGTTTTGTTATAGTGTATGATTTAAGAATATTTAATATAATTTACAATAACAGTTACGAGAATTTAGTACAAAGAAAATATCAAATGGGAGGAAAGTGGTTTATTGCTAGACTTAGGAACATGTGATTGTCCTGGTGGAGAGTTAAGGACATGTTTTGTTGTTTTAGTTTTTTATTATTATTTTCATGGTAATATATGGATAATTTGTTTTACTTTTGGTGATTTTTATGTAATACTAATTTATTCATGGAAATTATTGTACTTTTATAAGCGAACGCTAACTTCATTTATTTATCTTTCCTAAATAAAAGAAAAAATTAGAAAGTGAGACAAACATGTACAAGATGGAACAAGAAGGAATGTTACAAATAGTTACAAAGACTTAATTGGAAAAAAAGCCAATAACATTAATGAATGGCTAGATTTCTACATGGTTTGAATAAAAATATTCAAGACATTATGGGACTCCGTGAATATAAATATTTTCTACTAAAAAAATCAAAATTTTACAACAATTAAAGGGAAAAAAAATTCTAAAATAAAAACCTTCTCAAGATTGAATGTTTAGGTATTATGCAAAAGTGAAGAATAGTCATCCAAAGAGAGTAAGGAAAACTCTTCACCAAAGGAGTGAAAAATGTTTCTAATTCCAATTCTTCAACTTCTTTAATTTTTTCCTAAACAAAATACATGTTTCATTAAATATTTCAAGTATTTGATACACCAACACATTGTTTCTAATGTCCAACTAAAATAAATATGTTTATAATGGATTTATCTTTGTCATTTTCACAATCAGATTAAAGAATAGATGATTAATGTAGTAATTGGTCATTAATGAAGGAGTAGACGTATAATGAGAAGTCCAAAAACATATATTGTATAAGAAGTCTATATAAATTAAGTATGGATATGATTAGTCCAAAGTCATCTCTGAACTACTTTAATGACAATATGAGTGTTCTAGATTCTAAGGGTATTTGTAGAAGAACAATAAAGTATGAAGAGAGATTTATTGATATAAATTATGCTTAAAAGAGTAAGAGTAAAACAATTGAAAAACACATTTATTTTCTAATTCATTCATAGTTAAACTCTTCATCAATTATCATATAATTATCATTCACTGTTGGATTCTTTTATCAATTATCAAATAATTATCATTTATCCAAATTTTAACAAAATTAAATTAAATAAAAAATCATAAATAAATTCATTGAGTATCTCTCATGTCTCCAAGCATCTACATTTTAGATTTATATTATTTTAGCTCTTGAATTAAGTAAATAAGATATTTTAGAATTCAGCAAATTAAGAGGAACTTCAATTAAAAAACAAGACTAGATCCAAAAAGTTTTCAAAAGCAATCGTAAGAGTAGAAATTAGAATTCAAAAAGAGTATATAAGCAAAATCTGATTAATATATTAAGTATATCTCACTTCTCCAAATATCTACATTTGAGAATTATATTCTTTTACTTGTTGAGTTAAACAAACAATAGATTTTTAGAATTAAGAAAACTAAAGAGAATTTATATAAAATATCATAATGGAATTATCACAAGCGTTCAAAAACAATTTCAATAGCAAAAATCAAAATTAAACTATATAATCACACTTTGTTGCAGAATTAGATGATTGAAACTATTTAGGAAAGAACCTCATAATTCACTATAACCTGAATAGAGAATCAACCCAAAAAGTTTTAGCCTTCCATGAGGAAGACAAGAGAAATAATTACAAAAGAGAAAATACAAAAATCTAGTATGTGACTAAGCGTCAAGTAGAGAGGCATGAGCGATGATGAATGATAGATCTCTTTAGCCCTTAACACTTTGTAGTCCTTGGAGAACAACTTTTAGAACTCTAAATCAATAAATACTTGATTCCTTAAACTTTGCAATATCAATTATGTATCTACATCCTTATGGCATAAGACACTATATAAGGAAAATTTTGATAATATCATCATAACATTATTGCTTTTTTTAAACATAAGGGAATACATCAAACAATATCTCATATCACAATTAGAGAATAATCTATTGCTTTTGTGTTTGGATTGCACGCACTTCCTAAATAACATTGTTCAATTCAAATTGACAAATCATATCTTTGTTGGTTTACTTACAGGCCCATAGACGACTGTTGTAACTCAACAGCCCAAACACTCTAATGAGACTTTGCCTATTTCATAATGATGCAAAACACATGTTAGAACATTCAAAGAGTATGTGTGCATTGACACAAAGAGTCATGTATCATAAAAAATTTAGCACATAGGCAATCATTAGTCTAATGAAATTCAACATATCAAACCCTTTATTAAGACTTATCTAGTTGGGTTGTCTAGTGTCTATCAAGACTTAAAATTTTTTACAACTGTTGAAACTTAGACAATACCAATTAGGAAAATTCCAATTTAAAACAATGACTTTAGTATCAAATATACTTCAAAAAAAAGTTAACATTAAATGTTCTAAACGTAAGTAAAAATGTAATCATCATTGACAAGAAGGTCATTTTTCTGATGGATTAAATGATTATCGGTTAACTAAAAGTAATAATTAAGATGAAACTCTTTCTAGTTAGTGTAACAACCAAAACACTAGAGTCTTTCTACTTGAACAACGAATTCAATCCATAACAATTTTTGCGTAACAATTGTCCCAACAATAATCAAACGTGTGTGACCTTTACTCGAATACCATTTGTTGAATTGAGTACTTACTATAAAGTCAAAAACTATAATATTTTTACTTAATTTATATTGACGTGATCTTAATTTCATGTTATTTTAATTTATTTTAATTTAATTGTAAATAGGAAACTCAAAGTGCAACAAAAGATGAAAACATTAAAATAAAATTGTTATTAAAATATTTGTATAATATATTTTAAGATTTTATTTATACGAATTAATTTAAATCAATCATTATACAAAACAAACCAACAAAACTATTTCACTATATTTATGCGAGATGGACTAACATGGTCCACTTGCCATCCGCATTACCAACCCGGCCCAGACCGGAATAGGACGGATCAACCCGTAATAAAAGCTGTCATATTTGCATGTAGGTTCAGTGACATTGTGACTTTAAAACCTTTTTACCAAAACCACTTCTTTTTATTTTTTCAGTATTATTTTACTAATGAATAAAAGTTTATTTATTTTCAGTATTATTTTTTTAAAATTACAAAAATTCATTTATTTAAGACTATATTATTCTTATTAAATATGTGAAATGAATATCAATATCTGTCACGGTATTCTTCCTCTATATAAAATGAAGCTGATGATTCCAAAATTCAAATTCATATTCTATCCTATTTCTAGACATGGGGCTCACATGTCTTGATCAAGGTTTTTCAACTTGCACCACACTGAACAATGTCACATGTGGTCGTTTTAATTCAATCATTCCAAAACTTTTAAACTCTTATTTTCTTTATATTCAAACAATATAAAATCTTTTCGGATGGTAACGATTCCTTCCGCGCATTACAAAACAAGAGCGTCCAAGTTTTGCACGGACCCATCATACTATTTTGGCTCAAAGTTATAAATTAATATTTCTTGAGTATAAAAAATTATTAAGAAACTCTTTCTAAATTTTGAAATTCTTCTTTAACTCAGAATTGATTTATATTGTTATATATGGTTAGAAGTTTCACATCGTTTGTAGATAAAGTCAATTTATAATATATATATATATATATATATATATATATATATATATATATAATAGGTGCAAACCTTACCTTACAAACCAGTTTTGTGGGAGTTGAGTTAGACTTAAAGTTCATTTCATGGTATCAGAATTATGGTTAAAACCTATTCTAGCGATATTTTTTGTTTGTTGGACATATTGTTTCATCCGATATCGGACACTACCCATTAATGTCTTGAGTTAAGCTTAAAGTCCACTTCTTACTATATATATCACAATACACCTAAAAATTTCAAACATTATATTAGACTATATATTTAAGGAAAATATCACAATACTGATTAGGAAGAATCCGTGGAAGTTAAATAAAAAATAACTATTTTCTTTTATTTTTAAATCCAATTATTTGACTAGCCATTTCATTTGACATTATATTTTTTATAAAATATTATGTATATTTTTTACATTTATGTACTTATTAATTATTATTTACATTAGAAAATTAATTTAAAATTTTTTATCCGACAAAGCCAAATCAACCAGTCAATAATCATATCAGTGCAGCTTGAATTTGACATGAAAATATAATCCAAATTTTATAGATTACTTTGCAAGCTTAACCAAATTAGATATAAACTAATATGTGTACACCCTCAATTAGTTATTGTTATCTCCTTTAACTTGAAAAGATCCAAAAATAGTAAGATTTGTGTCCCTCATGTCGTTGGGAAGAGATGATATATTTGTCTGTGCATAAGATTTCTTTCGTTATTGAATATTGTATCCGATGTTGATTAATATGTAACAGTGTTGTATTGAAAAAAACTAGAAAAGTGGTCCATATTCTAAGATTCTTTCTTCTTCTCTTTTTGTAAATTATTTTACGGATCTATCATTTTCTTCACATTAATTTTCCATTTTTGTTGTCTTTGAACTTATAGCTTTTCTGGGTATGTCATTTTCTTTGGATCCACACGATCACGAAAAAGTTACAAGGTCACGAGAAACTCCATTAACAAATTAGGAGGCCAAATAGAAGCACGTATTGGATAGGATTGTCATAAATATAAGTGCATGTTGTTAAAGATAACGTCAAACTTGAAAGGTAATGTTCATGTACACAAGATAGATGTTTCTTGGCTCAAGCTTCTTCCTCTCTAATTTTGTTGACATTTTTTCTTTCAGTTTGATTTTAGAAGTTTAAATGTCTTCTCGTTATTCTTTAATTTAAGAAAATATATATTTAACATTGACTAGAAAGTTTATGCTAATAAGTAAAAGGCCACACTTAATAGTTATAATAATTGAATATGGAATTCGTTTCACATGCACGTGATTTTGAATCTATGAATGCTAATTTGTTGACGTCACTTTTTTTAAAATTGATTTTAGGTCAATACTAATTTATTACTAAATTTTAAATTTATTTTTATCAAAACAATTTAACGTTGTTCAAATCAAGATGACATTAATATATTTTTATTTTAAAATTTATTTAACTTACTATAAGTTAAGTCAACACTAACAAAATTTATTTTTAATAATAATTTAATTTGTATAGGTTTAACTTATATTAATATAATAATTTAAAATATTTATCGTACAATGCCTCTATGTTCAACAAAAATAAAATATAAATGAAAAAAAAAATAGTAGATGAAAGATAAGGATGATTAAAAGATGCAAATTCTTAAATCCAATCCAAATCTACAATACTTTGAGTCTATTTAAATGGATAACTCTTAAGTCCAAATTCAAATTTTTATTTTTATTTTAAGTCTTATCCATTTCATTGGATTTTGGATTGGATCTAGATTGAATAATTGTTTAGATTTTGAAAATTTTAAATTAAAATTTAGGTCGAATTAAGTCAATTTTGACCTAGGTCAACCTGCATTAGCCAAAGCTAAAAAGTGAGTCAAGTTAGTATAAGTTAAGGTCGAGTCGAGTTGGTCTAGACCAATTATCAAAATTGATTTAGAGGATCAAAATTGATTGTCAAAGGCTATGTCGTCTTAAATTTTGTAAGTAATAATGATAAAAGGATATCTACTATATTGGTTACGTGCTTACACTTGCAGGAGGTGTAACAAGTTGTTCAAGAAGTAATAGATGATAGATGAGGGAAGGATGGATAAGCAAAAGATTCACACCAATGAAACCTATGAGATGTTATGACAACATCAGCTACCATTGACAAGTTTTGGTTTGATCCTAATCGGTTATCGAAAGAATGAGCTACATTAAGGCTAAGAATAAGGCATAGTGTAGAAAAGACTTTTTATACCAGTTAAAAAAGACTTTTTATAGTATAGAAACAGAAAATATAGAAAGTGTCACCTTTTATACCCATTAAATCAACCTCATCATAACCTAAACTTTTCTTCCAATTCTAATTTATTCATAACAACGCATACACAAGCACCCCAAATTAACATAATCCATTATCTTTATCAACACAAAAATGATAAGCATGGTGCATAAATCGTTTTAGCCATAGGCACCACTCCAACTGAACTTCACCAACGCAAAATTGTTGCACTGCGTATAAAATCTACATCATGAGCCATACTGAATGCAAGCTCCACCATGCCTAAATAATATCTATTACCACAAATAACATACCAAACCAGATCACCTTGCACATCGTTGCAAAACGCAACCTCATGAGATCTCTAACGTGCCAACAACCCTCGTTGAAGAACGTAGCACCTCCGTGCGAAGGACAATGCCTTCTTTTCATATGTGGTTCACAGTGTGTCAAATGATGAAGAATATGAGGGTTAGGAATTTGGAAACCCTTTGTTTACAAATAAAAGAAAAAAGTAAGAAACTACTTTTTGTACTGATTATAATGAGAACCAGTTTAGAAAATTTTCTTATTTATTACAAAAATGTCACTACATTCATTTTCTATGTCGGTTATAATTAGAATCAGTATAGAAAATTTTCTTATTTACAAAAATGTCGTTGCATCCATTTTCTGTGTCGGTTATAATTAGAATCGATATAAAAAATTTTCTTATTTATTACAAAAATGTCATCACGCTTACTTTCTATACCTAACCAGTATAAATAATGTTATCTTATTTACAATTATGTTACCACCCACTTTTTATACTTGGTGTATTATCTTCGGTATAATATTATAACTACAATTGATATAAAAAGTGTTATCTTATTTACAGTTATGTCATCATACTACTTTTTATACCTAGTATATGATAATATGTATAAATAATTGCTATAGAAAGTGTTATTGTACGGGTAATGATGTCAAGATTTAATTATTTTCATGAAAGTCTTTGAGTGGGAGAATGTTTCCTTAGGAAATCATCAAAAATCTTTACATTTTCTGATACTTTAGTACTTAATGGAAAAATTAAGAAAGGTTATTAACCAATTTTATTTCTTTTATTTTACTTATGCTTACTTATATTATTATTATTATGATTCCACATCCAATCATTTTCAACTTGTTATAAATATAAAACAATTCAAAGAATATATATATATATATATATATATATATATATTAAAATTGTTCCTTTTAGTGTTTAGATGAGACTTCTAGAAAAAAAAATCATAAATAAATTCGTAGATTTTTTTCATAAGTCTTTTAAACTTTAATTTTTAACTTTTACATAAATTAAATTTTAATTTAATTTAATGTTTTTAATACTACAATTTATTTATTTACCTTCTAAACATATCAGACTTAAAAATAACACACGTACAAGCTTCGTAACATAATTTGAAGGTATAAATTAAACTTCAACCCTAAGAGGTTCACACAAAAAAAGTCTTTGCCACAATATATGTAATCATAAGAATAAATCAGTCACATCCCTGTTAATGATATGATAATGCTTGAGACTACTTGAACAATCAACAACGATAGATAGGAATATATATCAAGGAAAAATGAACATAATAATAAAGGACAGAAACCTAAAAAGTGTGATAAGTTTCAATCAGACAAAAAATTGTGAATAATTATGTAAATGGTGAACAGCCAAGCAAATGCATGTATCAAAAGCAGTGACTGGTGATAGCAAGACCCTCTGAGATATAAACTAATGTAAATTATGAATATTATATAATGTATGGTTGAGATATCCAATTGAGGGCCCTATTGCTGCAAACAATGAAAACACATTTCAGAGACACATAATGATCCTGTCATAATAACTTGCACATGATTTTGTTCATGAATAGAGAAACTGTCACTGTTAATCAACAAAGTTGTTAGGGTGACACCACTCACAAGGTTTACTTCCATCAAAATTAATGGTTTTTTTAAGCAGGTTAAGTGATCAAACTCCTGCATGAAATGGAAATCATAAAAGAAAAATAACCCTTTTCTCCAATGAACTTTCATATGGCTATTTTACTTGTTGAAATGAAACTGAACAAACCCTCCTTCACCACACTTCCACCTAACCTAGAATATAAACACAAGTTTCTTGTTTCTTGCACTCATTAGTCAAATCCATATCTTTACTTGCAGATTTTAGCTTACCTTTGAAGCTCTATAAAGGGTGAAAAGGAAACAATGCAGATTCATAGCAGCATAAGCATCACCATTATCAGCAACCATGAAGTTCTCAGGAGAATTTTCTGCCCTTATGCTTCTGATCCTTGTTGTTTCAACTTCAGAGGCTGCAATTTCATGCAGTGATGTGATAAAGGACTTGAGGCCTTGTGTGAGCTACTTGGTGAGTGGAAGTGGACAGCCACCAGCTGCATGTTGCTCAGGAGCCAAGGCTCTTGCCTCTGCTGCATCAACATCAGAGGATAAGAAAACTGCTTGTAACTGCATCAAATCCACTGCCAAGAGTATCAGCATAAACTCACAATTGGCTCAGGCTCTTCCAGGGAAATGTGGAATAACCCTTCCTGTGTCTATCTCTCCCAATGCAGATTGTTCCAAGTAACATTCATTTATAGCCTTCGCACAATATTCACAAGAAAACATTATCAAACAATTTTACCTGCATAAACTGAGTTCATGCATGATGCAATTTGTAGAAGCTTTCATGTGATTTCTTCAACTTTTCATTTTTAATTTTGTGAAAAAGTTCATTTTAATTTGCGAAGAATCTCGTTTCATTTATTTTTTCTTAATTTATCCTGAAAATGCTTCTGAAAAAGTTTGTTTACTACATAATTATTATTTTTAATAGTTTTATTATTACATTGTGAGTGTATCAAATATTGAGTGAAATTTGGTGACTTTTTTTAATAACTTTTAAATAATAATGAAAAGTCTGCTGTTAGGGTTTATTTTCTTCACTCACCGTTATTTTCATATATTTTTTACCCAGTGGAAAACTTTTTACACTCGAATTAAATTACTTGTTTTCTTTTTTAATTGATTTTATTAATTATTTGGTACATTTTTTGGCAGGGTTGGTTGAAACTTGGAATTGGAGTTTGTTGCAAGCATGCTCAACATTTTTTCTGCTATCGTATATGTATGGGAACTTATCATATATTATGTAATAAACAGGAATCTACTTACGTGGATTTCTTCATTCATCACTGAGTGCATGTTTTTTGTTTTTAATATGTTGTCTTAATAATGTCGTGTCCAATCTACCTTGATTGTAGAGCCCTTTTTTATTTAAAGTTCACAAATGTTGTTTTGCTATCTATTCGAAGAACATTGTTTAAGGTTACTTGGATGACAATAACAGTATTCAAAATTCAAAATAAATAAAAAGAAGGTGCTATGAATAAAATAAATAGTGTATGCTTTGGAAACCATTCAAATCAATCTAAACTAACGTTAACCTGGATCTAATATCATTCATTTAAAAGGTTTTAAAGATTAATTATGATAAACACCAAGAAAGTTTTAGTTAATTATGGTCAAATAACACAATATTCACTGTGGTCATGATTAGTTTCTGATTCACTAATTCAACTAATTCAAAAAAAACTCACGCCAAGACGAAAAAAATATGCATGACAATATTGTTAATTTTTGTTCTAATTATTTTAATTTGAGATTATTTTCAATTAATTGATAGAATATATTTTTTTAATATGAGATATATATGATATTCTTTAATCAAAACACACACAAAAAAAAAAAAAAAAAGCATTGCTCGTTGTTTACTTTTGGTTTGTCAAAGGCATTATTTGTGGTTGACTCCAACTCAAATACGAGTTAGGCACTATCTCCATTAGGCACGTTATTAAATATAAACATTTCCAATCTAGATTGTAAATTTAATAAGATCAGCTTTAATTCATACAACATTTCATTTTACAAGATTATGTTTAATCCACACGAAGTCATAGGTGATTGATAATTTATGAATAAATGTAAATTATGTTATAGGCCACTACTTGGTTCAGTGTCATATATTTTTAAAAAGTATATTTTAAGACAATCATGTATTAATAATAAATTCTTAACTTAATAATATAATATCTAGTAATAAAAAAGTAGAAATATATGTGAAAATGAAAGGGTAATCCTTTTAGCATAATTGGCGTTCCAAAGTTGGATATGTTTGAAAAACTTGTTGAATGGGACAAGAACTAATAATTAATTATTTATGTATTGATGGACAGCTCTATGGCACACAAGATGGACTCACATCACATGTGGCATCAATACATGCTTTGACTTCAAAAACTAACATTTGGGTAAAAAGGGTTTTGCAATGAGCAATTTACCCTAACTCACATTAATGGATTCATTATGAGAAATTGACTCCTAAGTGTTACTTGCACCAACCTTTTATAGGAATCTAAATTACACACTATATGCTGTTTCATTTTCAATCTTCTTCCCAAACACCATTAATGCATCACTATTTCTCCAAAGAAAAAACACAACATAGGTTTCAAAGGACATGTGATCTCACTTCAATAATGAAGAGATACCTTCTTTCTAGGGCTTGTAGACCTTTGCTAAAAAACTATGCCATTTAATAAACATATAGATGTATATCTGTAGGAGACATACTTATATATATAGAACATTTGCTTCAGGAGAAATTAAGCTGAAGGAATAATAACAAATATTTTTAAATTTCATCTCCCATTTAATTCAATGGATAGAGAAAACATAAGGGGAAAATTAAGAGTTAAAATTTATATCCTTCCATTCATTTGTTTTTTCTTTGTAACAAGAGAGGGGATTTAACATGAATGAACAACAATTTAAATAAGTGTGCAAGTAATAATGAACTTAGACTTTTTTATATTAAAGTATATAGTTCAAGTCTAATGGACAGAAAATTATAGTCAAGAAAAAGAATCCCACCATAATCAATTAAGTTCTTTGATGAAGATTAATTATTAAAAATATATAGTAAAGTGTAGACTCGTAAAATTATGATTTTTTTTATCAAAAATAATAATAATAATAATAATAGTAATATATAAAATTCTTATATAGAATGATTTATGTATCAAATATATTATTTAATATATTATTTTAATATATATATATATTAAAATATATATATAGAAATCTTATATTATTAAAACAAATAAGACTTATCACACTTTATAGAAATCTTATATTATTAAAACCTTAACTTCTACATCTAACTCGTGAAAAACATAAGATATAAGATTTAATCATTACTATTAACTAATTGGTCACGTAATTATAATCTTGATTATTTATTTTAATTGCATGATTAAGGTTATAACTTTGTAGCAATGTCTTTTTGATACGAAATTTTCCATCAGCATTGTGATTAGATTAATTATGCAATCATGACAAGTGATAGAACTTTCACATCTCTTTGCAATATCATTATTTGGTTTTTTAAAGAAAGAAAAAGATGGAATCTTTTTATAAAGCTATTAAACCCATTTGAAAAAAAAGTATCTTTTCCGATTTCTCTCCTTCATGTAAAGATAATTAACGGACTTAACAAGAGCTTTAACAACCAGTCACAATAAAGAAAAAACAAGAACTTCAACAAAATAATAAAAGAAAACACTAATGACGTATTTCAATTCAAGTTATTATATATTTAATTGTGTCATTTTACCCTTATCTTAATCAAACGTATGGAGTGGAGAGTTAATTTTTAAATCATACGACAAAAAGACATAATAATTGAACTTAAAAGTCATGCTTTTCAAAATTGGAGTGGACTTAACATTGAGTACATTTCATGAGCATTATACAAATTTATATAAAAATTACCACATGATTATTGAAGAGGTATTCGTTTTAATTAGTTCACAATATGTTTTTTTGTTCTTGATTAATTACAAAATTTGCATTGCAACTCCAAAGACGTCTATTTTTGTAATGGAAATTTATATTTTTTTTCCATTAAGAAAAAAGAAAAAGAACAACAATGAATTAACTCTTCAAATGAAAACCCTCATTCTAATCTGCTAAAACAATTGATATCAAAAGCATGGACATAAACCAACAACAAT
Organism: Vigna mungo; assembly: GCA_036885675.1. Classification (NCBI taxonomy): domain Eukaryota; kingdom Viridiplantae; phylum Streptophyta; class Magnoliopsida; order Fabales; family Fabaceae; genus Vigna; species Vigna mungo. Next base: position 16,563,306 of record CP144693.1, on the reverse strand, counting down.
GAAATCATCTAAAACTGAAGCTGAATGCATGAATTAAATAATAGTCAAATTTAATTTAACTATAAAAAGGATTTAATAAAACGGATATGTATAATTGTTTAGACAAACTTAATTGAATTGTAATATATTGTAAGTAAACTTAATCAAAGTTTAGTCAAAATAGTTCTATTTATAAGCAATTTATTTTTAAGAACTAAATCAAAAATATACTTTAATTTTTCAAATAACTCATATTTTCTAATACAATTCAGCTCGATATAACCATGATTTAATTACAATTTCTGAACAGCCCTTTAAATAAATATGTTTGAACACAATTTTTCAATAAGAGAAAAAACTTTATTTCTTATATAATGAGAGTGTAAAATACTTTTTTTATCCAATCATTCATTAGCAATAAACTAAAAAGAGTATTAATTTTTATAATTGATGACAATATAAAAAACTTCACTCTAATAGTATTACTCTATAGAAGAATCTCTTTGTATATACTTAGTAGATAAATCATAAAGTTTTTCCCCTACTTGTATACATGTATATATAATGCTACTTTCTTAAAGGGTCAAAGAAATATAAATATATGAATAAATTAAGGGTAAGTGATAAAGAGGTGGATGCATAACCAACCACAAGGGTGGCTTTTATGAAAGAAAATGCTAGCTTGCCACACTAACATACAATTCAATCTAAAATATGGGTCCATCTATATCAGCATCACAATAAGGAGATAACGCGTTTCTTCACATCTTTTTTCTCTTTTTCTAAGCTCTTCTTATAGTCTAGGATAATTGATGTGAAGTATATTCCAATTATAAAAACATAAACTTTAATGCCATAAATTGTCCACAAAGATGTGAAGTGACTAAATTAGACTACTCTTGAACTGCATAATCACATGTGTGCATGTATGTATCTCTCATTTTTTTGTTTTATTCTTTCTTTCCACCATTACTTTCTTCAATTAAAAAGCCACCCACTAAGGTTAGGTCACAAGCAAGAGCATAAACATAAACAAATGTCCTTATTGAGACAGCTTTTCACTGATGAAACATGGTAATAATTAAAATAAAAAAATACAGTCTCCCCATGTACCATAATAGAATATTCTGTTCACATTCACAACTCAGCCTTCACAGCTCCTGAGAGAGGAGCAAACAAAAACAACAAATATATATATATATAAACAGGAAAACAAAATGAAGAAACTTGTTTCTTGTAAATCTAAGAAACTCACTGCCTTTTTCTCCAACAATTTTTTGGAGACTTTGAAGGATCAAGAGCTTCATTATACACCACAACTCTAAGTTGTACCACAAGATACTAAAACAGCTAAACTAGACAAAAAGAACACCTACTCATCCTTTTTTTTTTCTTTTCAGTTTTCTTTGCTTAACATGAATGATCAAGGGCAATTGGGGTTTCTACCAGGACCACCATAATAGAAGTAGTTACCCCAATCTCCAGCACTGCCAGTTTGAACATTGTAGCAGCTATCTTGCTCAGTGTAAGTGCCAAGATCTTTTGGAGCTCTAAGCTTGTTGTTACCATCAACAATCTGAATGTTCTTGAAGTAACTAGCCTTGCCAAAACCTTCCTCAGGGAAATGGCCGCTTCCCATTTGAGTTGAGGTGTGTTGGCCATCAGATTCAGAGTTCACAACCTCTCCTCCCCACTCAATCATTGAGGCACTGTCAGAAAGGTACGAGAATAGAGGAGCTGGCCAGTATCCCATAACATGATCACTTCCAAACTGCATCCACCAGTTACCCTCTTTGGGGTCCTACATACACATTGGTTTTCCATAATAGACAACATCAGATGACTTTCTTCCATGTTATTAAATTCATGGACCCCTAAAACAATGTAGCATTCAGATATAATGAAGTGTGTGTCAGAGATTCTCTCAATTTATAATTGACTAGTGTGGTCTGCAAAAACCAACGGTAGCAATATACTAATGGTAGTGTTCGTTGAGTGCTGGGCATATTTTCATGCCAGAATGTCCAATATCAAGAGATAATATATAAAAAAGGATATAAAAATGTACCTTCCAGACCAGGATGCTGATATCATATTGGGAAGAGCTATACTTGGAAAGAGGGGAGATGCTTGCTCCTAGAGCTATATCACTGTTAATTTGAATAAAGCCAGAGCAAAGGAGATTATAACAACCAGTAGCTTGATATGCATCACTCTGTCATGGTGGTGGAACAATTGAATCAAGTGAATAAGAAACACAAAAGTAATTAGAGGAAAGGACAGAATTTGAGTGCTTGAATTGATAACTCACTGTCCAATAAGTGAAGAGTCTAGTGTTGTTGTCTCCATACAAATCAGGGCTGACCTGATTACCAGAACAGAAAAAAAAAAACAGAAATTGGAAATTAGAAGGAAGGTGATAAATATAATCTTTATGAGCTGAATTTGAAAACATTTGCAGACAGAAGAAGACAATGGAGAAAAAATTTAATAATACCTGCCAACCTGCTTCAATACTGTTGAGATCTTGACCAAAAGAGCCACCCAGAATCCACATTTGAGACAGGCTAAATTCATTGGGTTGTTGAATTTTTGGGTCCCAAACGTTTATGGTTGCCTTGGCTCCATAATACTTATCCCCCTCCACATAAGCTATGGCATGCTAAATGCTCCAAAAAGATCAAAGGAATAAAGAAAAATACACAAAATCAGGAGAAATCAATAAATAAGTAACCAGCTTTTATCTTTTGCTCCCATACTATCTTGTTTTTCCTTTTGCATAAAAAGGAGACCTAATATGGTAGGTAGTTTATAAATTTTTCTATCTTCTTTTGCATAGAAAAGAGGCCCAATATAGTAAACAGTTTTTCTTTTTTAATTTTCCTTTTATTGGTCATAGAAATGAAATACATGAGAAATGAGGGGTAGTTTTGCCCAGTAATTAGCAGTAGATTAAACTATCTTCTTCTTTTGGATGTATATTCACAGGTTCCCTCCTTTGAAGGTTTGTACACACTCTCAACCTCCCAATTGAACTGGCTATTACTGCATTACAAGTATCATGCATGGTAGAGCAGCAGTACCTGGTGGCCACTCTGACTGATGAGGTCCGGTAGAGGTTTTGCTGGCTTTGGCTGAGGAAAGCTCCTTACCTTCTTCTTTCCAAATTGTTGAATAGAGCTTGCCCTTAGTATGTCATTCTTTGAGGTCCTTCTGACAGGAATTGTTCCTTGAGGGCACCTTCCATTTCGGTGCCACAGCTGAGTAATAGGCTTCGAATTTGAAGAGACTTTGCTATCCCCAAAAGGGTGCTCTTCAGGATGGAAACTTGGTTTCATCTGCATCAACAACCCGTGATTGTTTGAAATTCAAGTTTGAACCCAAGGATAGAGAAAGAAAAATGGAGCTAACCAGGGAAAGAATTTTGAATTATAGCATGAAAAGGCACTAGATAAGAAAAGTAAAATTCTTCACCTGAATCTTGTGATTTTTGAGGTCAGGGTGATCCAAAGCTGGCTGGTGAGAGACATGGACGCAGTCAATAATATCTCCATCAGGACTCTGCTTTCACAACAACAGAAATGCAAATTAGAAAGAATTATGCTCATGGATGTGCACAAAAAGCAAATGAACCAAACCGAATTACACTACAATTCCTAGTAAAACCAAGGGAAAAAAAGTGTCACTAAAAAGCAAACATAGAATCTGCTCAAAATTCAAGAACAAGTGAAAGAGACTAAAAGAAGTCCCCCAGGTGAGACAACAGGAGCATCCAGAATTAAAGTTCCTTTCACCGAAAAAGGTCCATTGTTGTGCAAACACCAATTAGAAAAACAGTTAAGCAATCAGTGAAAAGTGGAAGAGGCAAAAGAGAAATAAAAGTGATAGCAGAATTAAGAAAGAAAAGAAAACTAGCTCTCTCTTTCTCTCTCTATACCTTGATGGACCTTACGGGAGGCCTATTCAAGTTCTTCAATTGCTTCTGAACCTGAAGCTTCTGACTTGAATCAGCAAAAGCCATAGGCACCACCACCACCAACATGTAAAGAAACAACAACACAACCTTCCCCATTGCAGCAACCTTCCTAACCAAAAGCATTCAACTCAATGAGAAATCTCAAAGTGGGTTTCTAAGACTCCCTATAGAACCCAAAGGGTAACCAAAAACCATAAAAGATTTATAGCGCACACACAAGACCAAGAGGAACCAATTAAATGGCCTTAAAACTATGATGGGTTGTTTTCTTTTTAATAAAAAGGCCAATCTTTTTTCTCTACCCTTTTTATATATTTTCTTAAAAAAAAAATTGGAGTCTTTGATTCTCTCTCCCTACCCTTCACCCAACTTTGCTGGTTATCCTGCGCACCCCACCACCAACCGCAACAAGCACCACCACCCTTTGCTGCACACACAAAATACAAACAAAAAAATGTGCTTGACACCTTTGACAGGGTTGAGTAAGAGAGGGGCCCTTAAAATTCCCCTCCTTGGGGGTTCCTTATTTGTAGCTTTGTTCCTCACAAGGCTACAAAATACACTGCCGACGCTTTCAAGGGAAAAGAGAAGGGCATTATGGGAACTCACGACCAAAGCAAAAAGTCTTTTATGGAAATGCATGGTCGTGTTCTATCAGAAAATAGATGTTCCACTACTCACAGTGCCAAGAGAGAGAAAGAGTATTAGTTCCCGCTACAATGGACCAACTATCTTCTCTTCTTAAATTACCCTTTTGCCCCTTAGGGTCACGGGATTGAAAATTGAATTCCAATTTTCCTTTCTCGCTGTTTTTGTTGTTTTGCTTTGCCTCTGCTCCAAGCTGTAGCTGTGGAAGAAGATAAAGGGTGGAAGTGAGAATATCGAATTCTTTCTTGTTTCCATTGTAATAACCAGATTACTTCAAATATTTTTTTTTGTTTTGTTTTCTTCCATATGATTATCCAAACAAATGACTATGGTATGGCGAAGTTAAATTTTATACTTTTAATTTAATTTGAAGTTTTATATATTATTTTAACTTTCTAATTTTAGTTCCTTTTTTTTAAATTTAAAATCAATATCTATATATTTATATATAAAATTCTTTTTTTATTTCAGATTTATTATTTAAATTAAAGTTAAAAAAATTAAAATAATTATTTCATCAATTTACAGTTTAATTATGTAAAAGAAAAAAAAATATTTTAAAAGTGGTAGTAGTTTAAAAATAGTGAGAAACCTACTATTTCTCTAGAAACTATTTTTCTAGACTTTTCTATTTTCTAAGAGTTCTAATTTCTAAATCATTTTTTTGACAATCAGAAAATACATAGGAAATCACAGGAGAGTAATCTACACTTCTATTCGATCAATTTTTTGTTCAGAGCAAGTAATATTTTACCCTTGTTCCTTTTAATTGCAGTTTATGATCATGCAGAGAAATTTGTTTTTGCATGTATCAAAATGCTTATTTCTTGACTCTTGGTCAATTTGAGGTTCTAAAGTTTGATTTCGATCACCAATTGGTAAGTTGTAGGCTTTTCTAAAGTTCCTTACGGTGAAAGCAACGGTTGGGAGTTCTTAAAGCCGCAGGAGTTCCTAAGGTAAAGGAAGCTAGATGTCTACTTTTAATTAATGTTGGGTAAATAAGTTTAATGCATGTATGTTTGTTAAATTGATTGAGTTTAGGATTCCAAGAATTTTGTTATGCTAATTTAGGTAATTAAGTATGTTTAGTTAAATTGATGATTTGTTCTAATTGTAGTTAAATTTGTGATGTCGTTGCTGCTATGAATTACATGTTATAAAGTTGTTTGGATGGTTCTATTTTGACTGCCAAGTTGTTTAGAGAGGTGAATGATCAAATAATTGGGTTTTAAGGCTAAAAAGGGAGGGTTTTAATAGGTGAAACTTTGATATATGTATTGGTGTAAGGAAACAGCTTTTCCAAGTCTGTTATAGGGTCAATTGAAATTTGTTACAAGCATGTTTTTGGTGGAAACTAATCTATAACCAAAAAGGGTGGTCAATGGTTAGTGTTTTGAGTGGTTTTGAATGCAAATTGGAGGTTTGGTTGGTGAAATTTTAATGTAAGGGGTTGGGACTGAATTGGGGAATTTAAGGTTTGTGTTTGAGTCATTTAGGACTTGTATAGGCCTTTAGTTTGTTGAAATTGGTGTAGAAAGTGATAGAAGTAAGTTTAAGTAGTCTAGAATGGTCAATTTGGGTTTGGAGTAGTCAATTCAAGTTAGAGGTATGTTTTTAAATGTTTCTCAGTGCCTAAGAGTGTTTAGGAATCATTTAAACTTGTTCAGAGGGTCACCAAATTCAAAATAGGAGAGTTTTAGAACCTAGTGCAGTGTTGGGTGCCCTTTAAGTGCCCTTTTGGCATCCTTTTTTAGAGAAGATCACGCCTAAGTGCCCGTGAGTGCTCTCTGGGTGCCCTTTTTGCGAGAGGAACTCACTTCAACACCCCTTAGCTAGTTTATGATTTTTCAAGTATTGGAAATCTCAAATTTAGGGTTTTAGATATAAGTTTTAGACGTTTTTTAGGTCCTTTTGGAGGTTTTGGACCATTCCAGAGTTGTTGGCAAGGATTTCCAAGCTATTTTTCTTGCCTATTAGGTATCAAGTTGCTATGAAGAAAATCTGTGTTATTGTGTGATTTTTAATGACTTATAAGGGTGTTTCTGGTTCTTTAAGGTATGATCAGTGGTTTCTTGTGTTGGTATGCAATGTAAATGTGAAGTGATATCAATGGTGTGAAAATGAGTTCTAAGGAGGAACTTCTTGGGAATGGTTTCAATTATTGATAGTATGAATGGTCAGAGTTAAGCTGGGGTTTATCCTAACATTCTAATGATCATTCATGCTCATGTAGAGAGTGATGAGTTATGTCGTGAGAATAACATGAGGTCTTAGCCTAAGGAACCTTTTTCCATTTGGCAAAATTGCGTTTGAGGACTAACATTGTGTGTGATATGGTGAAACTCATTGGCAATTGCTCTGTAGAGTAGTAGAGGAACAAGTGCATGAACCACTATAACTCGACATTCATACTATATTCAGATGAGTCAAGTCTAAGTTTGTGATATGATTAGGATGTATATTTTATTATGTGTATAATATAATGTATAATGGAATTTTATTGTATTATGATGAACTATTTTACCACTAGCTTACCATTGTTTTTGTTCTTGTGTGTCCATGTGTTGTTTTTTATTTTGCGATGATAACTTTAATGGTGTGAGCTAAGGGAGTCAGTCTTTTCAATTATTCCAGTGAGAGGTGAGTATGAAGCAAATGGGTAAATTATATGATTCTATAGAGGTAGATTTCTTATCTTTTGTAAGTTTGTTTTCATCTAGTGGTTCTATTATCATATATGTAATATAATATTTTAGTAGTTTTATACTATCAAAATGAAATGTTACGTTTAACTATTTTTTAAACTTAACAATAGTTTAATTATAAAAATATTTATAAAATAAAAAAATTTATTTATAATAAAATTATAAAAAAATATTTGTATTTAATTTTATAATTATAACAACAACAATAATAATTTTATTAATTTTTATTATCATTGAAAATAAATACATTAAACATTATTTGACTTGTTAAACTAAACTAAAGATATTAGTTTTATTATAAAAGAAATTTAAATTTATTGACAAAATTTTATTCATAAAAAAAATATGTCGATAATGTTTTATTACCACTTAATTTTATTGATAGATTTTAATTTTTTTATTATTGATAAATTTTATTGACGAATTTTATCGATAAATATATTATCGACAAAAAAATCTTTCAATAAATTTATCAACAATATATATTTTATTTATCGATAAAATATCTCACGATAATTTATATTTCATTTATTGACAAATTTTTTTGTCAATAAAATTCATCTGTAATTAAAATTTTAAAAAATATTAGTACATGTACATTTTATTGTTAAAAATAATTTGTTATAGAAAAAATTATCCTAAATTTGTTTTTATAATATAATATGTTCTTGCTATTAATTATTGATATTTTATTATTATTTTAATTTACAAGAAAATAGTTTTTTCAAATTTTATTTTTATTATAGTATAAAAAATTTCCTCATTAATTATTGATAATTTATTACATTTATAATTTTTATACTAATTAATTAATTCATTTAGATTTTATTGATAAAAATAATTTTAATTATAGGGAAACGGTTATCTCAAATTTTATTTTTATTATAGGATAAGATTCTTTTCACCCTTAATTATTGATATTTTGTTATTGTTTTTTAATTTTTAACTAATTAATTGAAATTAACGAACTTTTGTATTTAGTATAGAAAAATATTTATCCCAAATTTCTTGTTTTACTGTATAATATTTTCTTTCCATTAATTATTGATAATTTATTACGCTTTTAATTTTTATGTTAATTAATTAATTTAAATTTTATAAAAAACATTTATAAGGACTTATATATTGAGGCTATTATTGGAGAGCAATAGACTTAAATAAAAATAATTAAATTAAAATTATATTTAAGAATCGTATCACAAAATTATAAGATTTTTTTTTTAAAGAGGTTGTTTTCCAGACAGTAGCATGACTGGGTAAATCAGTGAAGTCACTCATTGAACTATATGAAATTGTCTGTATTAAAAAAAAATACAAAAATAGTATTATGTAAGTTTATGCTTTAAAAAATTGTAATAAAAATGTATATTTTTCTTAATGACAGCAATTCAGAACTTTTGGTCCATTCAGATTGGTTGGATTAGCTATTAATGCATATATGTGCTTTTAGGTAAGGGACGGAAAAAAGAAAAAAGAAATTATGAGAATTAATGAAAAATAAATGAGGGGTTGAAAAATACTTTTTATATTTAAAGATGTTTTTTATTTTACTTTCATTGTGTTGTGATACTAAACTCATAAAGTCCACGAGATTTTATAGTTTATATTTTAATTATATATATATATATATATATATATATATATATATATATATATATATATATATATATATAATAACGATATCAATTTTTTTATAATAAATATTTAGTAAATTAAGTTGTAATCGGATTTTAATATTTAGGTTCTTAAATTAAAAAAATACCAATATTTATCACTTAACAATTATTATTAGTAATAATTTAATAGATTGAATTGATTAAAAAACAGGATTGCACTAATAATCAGTTAATTATCTTATGTTATCAGATTTAATAAGATTTATAACATTATGCTCATAATTATATCTATTACAATAACGATATTATGAGAGTATTTATTATAATTACAAATACTTAAAATTAATTTCCAACCTAAATGGCGACATATATTATCATAATTATTTAACAACATAAATAAGTACACAATTGCAATTTTACAAAATTACGTGAAAAAGGATGAACTTAATAAAAATGTTCTAAATAATATCAATGGTTTTGTAATAAAAACTTACCAAATCATGTTGTAATATCGGATTTTAATATTATATGTTCTTAAATATAAAAATACCACTATTTATCACTGTAACAATTATTATTGGTAATAATTTAATAAATTTAATTGATTAAAAAACATTAGTACACTAATAATTAGGGATGGTAACAGGTCGGATCGGGCACGGATAGTACCTACTCGCAATCTGACCCGACAAAAGAAAAACTCATCCGCTACCCGCACGAGTACCCGCTTAAAAAATATCCACGGATATTTTAAAACTCGCGGATATCTGCATATACCTACAAATATCTTAAAAAAATATTTTTATAAATTATTAAAATAAAATTTAAATAGAATTACAAAAAAATATATAAAATATAATGTAAATTAAATTAAATATAAATTAAAATTTAATTTTTGTTTCGATTGAATTGATGAGAGAGTTAGTTGTCCTTCTTTACTTTGTTCTCTTTTGATCTTCAATCCTTCTTGAGAATGTCATCCACTCCGATGGGTTGTTGACATGCAAAAAACACTTCGACGCTCAAGATATAAAAATGTCTAAATTTTATTAGGATAAAGGAGGAAGATTGTAACTAGACATCAATTGTATATTTATAGAGTCTATCACAGGCAAGTCCATTAATTTATAGAGTCTGTCAAACCCAATAATCAATAATTAATACGGTATATTTTATATAAAGAGTAAGACAATCGCACCTATTAACCCAATAATCAATACCGTATATTTTATAAAAAGTAAGAAAATCTGACCTATTAATACCTGTCAATTGTCCATAAATGACAATTAATTTCGACCGGTATACTTCATATAGTACAATTTTAATTAAATTTAACCTTGTAAAATATAAATTAATGTTAATTTTAATTAAATTAAATTTAATAAAATAAAAATTAAATTTTTATTTTTATTTTTTGCAGGTAGCGTATATCTGCGAGTACAAATAGTATAATACCCGTATCCGACCCGTTTATAAGCGGGTATTAAAATACCCGCTATCCGCGGGTTTCGGATAGTAAATGTCCGCGGGTATTACTAATAATGATTGTTACTATAACAATTATTATTAGTAATAATTTAATAGATTGAATTGATTAAAAAACATTATTACACTAATAATCAGTTAAGCTATGAACTAATTAATTATATTATGTTATAGCTTGCACAATTAATTAATTGAGTTGGGTTTTCAAAAGCAAGGAAATAATGATTTTTCACTTAATTTAATTGATTAAGCTTCTTCAAAGCTATTTTCTTTTTATTATTTTTTTTAGTGGTTATCTTGGAAAAACATCAATTACTTTTAATAATAATAATTTCATGTTAAAAAACTCTTCAAGAAGCTTAAAACTTTATTTTCATTTCTCATTAAGAGAAGTTCTAAATCAAGCTAATGTGATGATTGATTTTGAATCTTTGGAAATCAATCACAAACAGATGGTATTATTTTAACTACTGTGTACACTATTTTCAATATTGTTATTATTGGTTATCTTTTAAAGGATTGTTGAAGTTTTAGGTTCATATTTCAGTATGGATCGGACAAAATTTCCGATAGCTTGTCTTGCACCATTTATATCTTTTGTTTGTTTGATCTCTTAAGTTATGTTCAATATCGTTCGAATGGTATCTGTAAAAGATATTTTGATACTAAAGTCAGTAGGTGACCGATCAGAAGAATATTAAATACGATGATGCATGTGTATGGATAATCATACCTTATACTATTATTTATAATAGTTGTTATGATTCTTACCTTTTTGTTGGCTAATCATGATCCAATCATAACTTAATCAGCATTAGTAGGCTAATTCAAGATTTTCATTGGCTAATTATTAATTTGACCTTCGTTTTGCAATTGTCGGTATTGTCATTCGGTCTGAGTAATCGACCAAACGGGACCAAGAGTGGTAACAATATTTGTAACTAGAAGTGAGTTAAACTCGTGTCATCTTTGATAAGATTAGTAGAACCCCTTAAGAATTCTTAAAAGAAACTAGATGTAGCTCGAGTAGAGTGAACCAATATAAAAATTGTTTTATTATTTTTCTTCCTTAAAAGCTTTTATTAAGTTTTTTGTCATTGGTTGAAGGATATCGTTATTTGGTAATTAATCCTTTGAACACTTATCAAACATCCTTTACAAAAAGTTTTAAAAATACATTATTCACCACCCTCTAGTTTTTCCTTTGTATTTCAGGGTTGACCCATCTTGACCTTTAGTCTGGGCCAATTAGTATCGACCTTTGACTCGGATCGGCTCGTCCTGAATTTCGGCGCTGGCTAACACGTCACAACCTCTGAACTGGGCTAGTCTAGGCCAATAAGTCTCAATCTTTGACTCGGGCCAGTAGGTCTTGACCTTTGGCCTACCCGACCCTTCACGACCTCTGAAACTATTCAACACATCTCAATTTTCGGTTTGAACTGATTCTTCTCGACTTTAAGCCTGGCGATGTGTCTTAATTGTCAATTTGTCTCAACTTTTGGTCCTAATTTATAACTCATCTCCATGAAAATCCGTTTCAAATTTCTATTCAAAATGGTCCATCTTGGTCTTTGGCTTGGCCTACTTATCTTAACCTATAGCTCGAGATCATAACCTAATTGAGAGAAAGCTTTGAAAGCTTCTACTAACCCCTTCATTTAGGATCCCATAAAAAAAAGGAATAATTTAATTATGAGTTAAAGCTGACCCGTAAGACATTAACCAAATTAACACTTCTAGTAACAATACATAGTGATATTTAACATGATATTTACAATAAATAATTTATATATATATATATATATATATATATATATATATATATATATATATATATATAAACAGAAAAATCAATTTCTAAAAAAATGTGTTTAAGACTATGATTTTGATCAAACAAGATAATAAGCTATTAAGAAAGAAATCAACAAAAGTATACACATCATCAAAGCAAATATTCATACTTTGACAATAACTTCATCTTGCAATTGTGCTCCAACATAACAAGTTATATTTTTCTTTTGATAATTGCAATGCTCGTTAAAGTAAACTTAAATCTCCTTCTAATTCTCATAAATGTGTGGCATATAAGGTTGGAATTACATATAAATATCAAAGATAACAAAAAGAAAAATATATTTTGATAAGTTCTTCAATTATAGAAAATAATTAAACTCATCATTTATTACTTGTTTCTATTTCATAAAAAGGGACATGGATCAAATATTTATTACATGAGTAAATTTGGTATTCCTGGTAAGAAATACAATTGAACTCCCAGACGAAACCTCAAAACTACTAACCCAATGAATGTGAGATAATTTAATTTTTTTCGGATTTTATATTATTATGATATTAAATATTGTTTCGATATAAATTTTAGGATCGAAAGGTCAGACCTTGATGACGTTGTCTGCTGTCTTTCTATCTGCTTCTTCTGTTCTGGACCGTACGCTTTATGCTTGCCTCAACCGTTCGGTTTTCTTCAAGCCTTGACCGGAGGGGGGAGGTACCTGAAAAGGCGCTCCGACGCTCAAGTTAGGCGTGTATGTGGAATTCCCAACAAAAGGGAATTTGATCCTCTGTGAGAGAGGAATGACAAAGTATGATAGCAAAGAATGTGCTAGATGAATTATGAATGAAGTGTATTTAGAACGTACCTCGTTTAGAGTCCTCCAGCCTTTATTTATAGGCTTTGGATAGATATAAGATAAACAAAATATAAACAGAATAAAAATAAATATAAACGGTCTTACTTGACACATCTTTGTTTTGATATTATCTGATACGCTTGATATATCTTGCTGGATATGTTTCTGTTAGAATATGTCTGGTTGATATATTCTTGTTTAAAATATATCTGGTTGATATATTTTTATAGACACCATTTACGCTTTGGCATTGGGCCTTGAGCCTAGTAAGAATGTGGTACTGTGATGGGCTGTTGGCCTGTTAGGGCCGTTCGGTTTTACCGGCCATTGAAAGCATACTATCGTACATCATCCCCCCCAAGTCCGAGGGAAAGGAAGGAGTTTGTCCTTGTTTGACCGAAGGGCTTAGTTGTGTGTGTCGTTCGGTATAATTTTGCTTCACTACGCGTAGGCCGAGTAATTGTATAGTTGTGTGAGTGGCTTGAAAACGACGTGGTGAGCTTGTCGTTTAAGCTTAAAAAAGGCGAACATTTCCCGCGCTAGCGGTAGTGGCAGAGTCGCAAAAAAGGAGCCGTTAGATCAAACACATCTAGCGGTGTAAAAGACGCAGGCAGTTTCGTAATCTCCATGCTTTTATCTGTGTGAGGAAGTGAATCGTTTTCATTTCTGTCTCTGGCATTTTTTCCTCCCCGGGCTTTCTCCTTTCTTCCTCCGAGTTTCGAGTTTTTCCTCCTGTGTCGCGCACCCATTTCCAGGTAACAATGGCTTCCTCCTCTGTCATTTACGATTTTTCTGATAATGTCGAGGGGGATCACAGTGATCCACTGGTTGCCCAACCGGTGGTTACTGGTTGTGTCACTTCTTTACTTAACGGGGATGGGGTTTTTGTTCATGGGGGAATTGTTGTTGATGGCCCTGAAGAGGGCTGTTCTTCTTCCCCGAGAGAATATTCATGGGCCTCCCGTGAAGTTGGGGAACAAGAAAGTTCATTTTCCTCTCGAGAAATTCTGTTACGCTGGGTAGAGGATAACTGCGTTTTAAGGAACATAGGATACCAGCGTGCCTTGAAGTTAATAGCCTGTAGGAATGATGAAAGGGTTTTTCATGGGGAAGATGTGGTTGGGAGAAATTGCTTCTTTATGTATATGCATTTTCTTTATGATATGTATGTTAGACTCCCTCTGACTAGGTTTCAAATGGAAGTCTTACGGTGCTTGAACGTAGCCCCTTCTCAGTTACACCCGAACGGTTGGGGCTACATTCAAGCGTTCGGTGTTTTATGTCAAGCCTTGGATGTAGAACCGACGGCCAAAATATTTTTGTTTTTCTTTAAGACTCGCCCTAATGCTAAGAGGGGGTGGGTATCCCTGACATCTATGGCCAAAAATTCCATCTTTAGCTTGTTTGCCGAGTCATACAAAGACTTTAAAAACCACTTTTTTAAAGTGTCGGTTACCGTAATGGGTCGGCCATTCTTTTTTAACGATGACGGAAGCTCTAGATTTCCCTTATACTGGACCAAAAAACCTCATACCTTAACCTCTTGGCCGATAGAGGATATGTCTGATGTCGAACGGAGGGACCTGGATAGGTTGGTCAAATTACCCCGTCCATTTTCTTCGAGGAAGCTGATTAATTGCCTGAAATTCAACGATCTGAAATCAAGAGTGTCTGGTAGGTTTCTTTGTCAGCTGTTTTTCCTTTGCGTTCTGTGAATTGTAATTTCGTGTGTGGGCTACTATTTTGCAGAAGTTATGGCCAGAAAAGGTGGTCGAGATTGGTTCAGGGAGTCCCAAATGACTGGACAAGGAATCGGCTCACAAACTGCTCATTCGAGTGGGACATCATCCAGACCGTCCACTGTGGTGCATATAGAGGACACTTCTCCTTCTCCGGTTCAGGCTCTAACCCGTAAGAGGAAAACAACTGAAGCTAGTGGGGCCTCAAAGGGGAAAAAGGCAATGACCGTACCGGACGATTCAGTTCCCGAACGGTCTTTACCGCTGGGTATGGATGATCCAGGGTTCGATCTAAGACATAAGATCGAATTTAACTTCGACGCTGCTGAAGAAAGAGTAATGGCGGCCATGTCTGAACAACAAATGGCCGAATACTTGCTTCATCATATCTTGAGGTGCAGTGTTGTGGCTTACAAGATGGCTTATGCCTCTAACCGTGGAGACGTCCAAAGTGAGGTATGCCAACTAAAGAAGGAGTTGGAAGAGGCGCGCACTGCTCATGCTAGCTGTGAGAAGAATGCTGCAGAAGCCGCTAAAGTGATAGCGGAAGGTCGCACCCTGAATGAACAATTGAGGAATTTGAGCACCCGGATGCAAACCGAGCGGGATGATTTGCTGAAAGAATTGGAGTCAGCTCGAAAGACCATATCGCAACTGGACGCCGTGCAGCAAGAGAGGGATGAAATTAGAGCGGCCTCGAAAGAGTGGAAGAATACCGAGGCCGAGATGTTTGCTGCCATTCGCCAGGAGCATACTAAAGGGTTTAAGAAGGCGCTAAGGCAGATGGTTTGCTTAGCCAATGTTCCCTCTGATAACTTTGATTTTGATATGTACAAGGATGTCTATCTCGAGCAAATGACACCGATTGGAGATATCCCAGACGGTACCTTTACTGAGGATGGGGATCTGGCCGAGATAGTGGAAGAGGTCGCTACTGAAGAGCCGGCAGAAGAGGCTGTTGCGGAAGAAGTAGAGGAAGAAACCAATGTAGAAACTTAGGACTTTGTAATAGATTCTATATTTCTGCGTCCTAAGGTTGTAATAACTCATACTTTGCTTTTACAATTTATTTGCTTGTTGTTGGTGCTTTGAATGGAAGGCTTTTTGCTCGTGTTGCTCTAAAAACTTGGTCGAATCTTTGCTTGTGTGTCTTAATATCTCGTAACTTTTCTGGATTGATGATTTTGAAGGACATGGCGTCCTGTAATGTTTCTAGATTGATAAATCTAGAGGACATGGCTTCCGGTAGTGTCTAGATTGAAAAATCCAGGGGACATGGCGTCCGGTAGTGTTTCTGGATTGAAAAATCTAGGGGACATGGCGTCCGATAGTGTTTCTAGATTGAAAAATCTAGGGGACATGGCATCCGGTAATGTTTCTAGATTGAAAAATCTAGGGGACATGGCGTCCGGTAATGTTTCTAGATTGAAAAATCTAGGGGACATGGCGTACGGTAGTGTTTCTAGATTGAAAAATCTAGGGGACATGGCGTCCGATAGTGTTTCTAGATTAAAAAATCTAGGGGACATGGCGTCCGATAGTGTTTCTAGATTGAAAAATCTAGGGGACATGGCGTCCGATAGTGTTTCTAGATTGAAAATTTTAGGGGACATGGCGTCCGGTAGTGTTTCTAGATTGAAAAATCTAGGGGACATGGCGTCCGATAATGCAAATGTGGATTGTATACTTAAACTGAAATACTTCATTGAAAATGTGCCGGGAGAAATAAATAACATTGTTTGTAAAGATCAACATATAAAATAGTAATTTCTATCATTTAACTATAGTAAAATTTAAGATGGGTTGCGTTCCATGTGTTGGGAATGACTGTTCCGTCAAGCTGTTCTAGGCGATACGCTCCATTTTTCAGGTCGTCTTTGACGCGAAAGGGCCCTTCCCATTTGTTAGCGAGCTTCCCGTGTGTTTTGTCTTTCCGAGCGTCTCCTCGTTTTCGCCAAACTAGGTCTCCTTCAGCGAAGTTGCGTGGTTTAACTTTGGTGTTATAGCGCTGAGAGATGAGTCTTTTCTGAGCTGTATTCTTGATTAAAGCTGTTTCGCGTCGTTCGGGCAATACGTCCAAGTTTATCCTCAACTGTTGATCATTTAGGGTCATATCCTGTATATTCCGCTGTAAAGAGGGCTCTCCAACTTCGACCGGTAGCATAGCGTCCGTTCCATAGGTGAGGTTGAAAGGAGTCTCGTCGATAGAACCGTGTGGTGTGCAACGGTAAGCCCATAATATTTCAGGTAGTTCTTCAACCCATAAGCCCTTGGCTTGCCCCAGGCGTTTCTTCAGTTCCGTAATTATGGCTTTATTGGCCGCTTCTGCTTGACCATTGGTTTGTGGATGTTCTACTGAGCTAGTAACATGCTTGATACCAAGTCCGTGAAGGAATTCTTCTAGTGTTCGGTCTATAAATTGCCGACCGTTATCTGTAATGAGCTTCTGCGGAATGCCGAATCTGCATATTAAATGTCAAATGAAACTTTGTACCTTCCGGGCAATAATTGTTGCGAGGGCTTCCGCTTCTATCCACTTGGTAAAATAGTCTACCGCCACAAGAAGATACTTGCGCTGTCCACTTCCGACCGGTAAGGGGCCGGCTATATCCATCCCCCACTGAGCGAAGGGCCATGGGGAGATGATTCCCATAAGTTCTGATGGGGGGATTCGGGTATCATGTCCATGAGATTGACAAGAGATGCATCTTCGTACGAAATCTGCACAATCTTTTTCGATGGTAGGCCAATAGAAACCTGCTCGTAGGATTTTGGCTTGAAGTAGTCTTTTTCCCGAGTGTGTACCACAAATTCCATGATGTAGCTCTTGTATGACGTATTTTCCTTCATCTGCAGATAAACACTTTAATAGTGGGGTGGTGTATCCGCGTCAGTAAATATCATCACCGACGAATGTATATCGGGCGATCCGTTTAGAATCGGAGGCATTCACGAACCCGCCTTGTTCCTGTTGGATCATCAGTTGTACGATTTCATGTCTCCAGCCGGCTTTTGAAGAAGTAAGGTCAATAGAACATGTCTCTAATAAGGGCTTATCCAGCGTGGTTTTGATCACCGAGGTTAGCTGAGACTTATTCCGGTTGTGCGTCAGTTTAGACAGTAGATCCGCTCGGGAATTTTGGGCCCTGGGTACATGGGTAATATTGAAACTGGAAAACGATTTGATCAAATCACTAACCTTATGATAATATCGCAATAGGTGATTGTCTTTGACTTGAAAAGTGCCATTGATGTGGCCAACGACTAGCTGTGAGTCCATCCGACATTCCAAGCATTCGACCTCCAATTCTACGGCTAAAAGTAGCCCGCTGATTAGGGCCTCGTACTATGCTTGGTTATTACTGAGTTGAAAATTGAAGGATATAGCCTGTTCGACTAACAAACCGTTCGGTCCTTCAAGTACGACTCCAGCACCTCCTCCTTTTCTATCCGAGGATCCGTCCACGTTCAAATTCCATGTGGGCGGTACGATTGCCGGGGAAAGTTCTGCAGTGAAATCGGCCAGATGTTGACCATTGATGGAGCCCTGTGGTTCAAAGCGGAGGCCGAATTCTGATAATTCGATGGACCAAGCAACCATTCGGCCCGCGAGGTCCGACTTTCGGAGAATTTTGGCGATTGGGTGGTTCGTTCGGACAACGACTTGATGGCTTTGGAAGTACGGTCGGAGTCTTCTTGCTGCATTAATTAGATCTAGGGCCACCTTTTCCACTTGGGAATATCGTTCCTCCGCTCCTTGCAGAGTTCTGCTAACAAAATAGATTAATTTAAGAACTGGAGACTCTTGAATGAGAGCTGCGCTTACCGAATGATTAGAGACCGCCAAATATAGTTGCAAATCAAAGCCTTCTGTTGGTCGCGCCATCACCGGTGGAGACGTTAGTATGTTCTTAATTGTGGAGAAGGCAACTTCGCACTGATCGTCCTAGTGCCGGAGTACATTCTGCTTCATGTTTTTCAATATGAGTTTGATATGGTCCGAGAGCTTCGGAATGAACCGTTATAGGGCGGTAAGGCGGCCGACCAGA
This sequence comes from Vigna mungo, assembly GCA_036885675.1. Lineage (NCBI taxonomy): Eukaryota > Viridiplantae > Streptophyta > Magnoliopsida > Fabales > Fabaceae > Vigna > Vigna mungo. The sequence continues at coordinate 16,544,458 of CP144693.1, read as the reverse complement.
CATTGGACCTCCTTAAGTTTCGTTGGGCTCCGCATCTCCAAAATCGCCCGACATTTGTCTGGATTGGCCTCTATTCCCCGGTTGGTCAACATGAAACCTAGGAACTTACCCGCCTGTACCCCAAAAGTGCATTTTAAAGGATTCAACCGCAGATCATATCGTTTTAGCTGTTGGAAGACTTCAGCTAGGTCTCTCAAGTGTTGTTGATGTGAAGAGCTTTTCACCACCATATCGTCGACATAAACTTCCATACACCGTCCGATTTGATCCCGAAAGACTTTGTCCATAAGCCGTTGGTAAGTTGCTCCGGCGTTTTTTAGACCGAACGGCATCACCTCGTAACAGTAGTTGGCATTTTCAGTTATGAAAGCTGTTTTTTCCTGATCTGGGACGTGCATTGGGATTTGGTTATATCCCGAATATGCATCAAGAAAACTTAAGACCGCGTGTCCCGAAGCACCGTCTACTAACCGGTCGATGCTGGGAAGGGGATAGTTATCTTTGGGACAAGCTTTATTGAGATCGGTGAAGTCGATGCACATTCGCCACTGACCGTTTTCTTTCTTTACCATCACAACGTTTGCGAGCCAAGTGGTGTACCGGATTTCTCAGACGAACCCGGCCTTTACTAGTTTGTTTACCTCATTTTGTACGGCTTCCCTTTTGTCATTACCAAGTCGCCACTTTTTCTGAGCTATCGGACGGGCTTCACGAAATATCGATAGCTTGTGAGTGATCACACTAGGGTGAATTCCAGGCATGTCAGAGGCAGCCTATGCAAAAAGTTTGCTATTGGACCTCAATAGTGTGGTCAGGTCTTTTTCCTGTTCGGGCGTCAGGTCAGCTCCAATGAAGGTGGTTTGGTTGGCATTTTTGCCGAGGACGAACTGTTTAGTTTCCCCCTGGGGTTGGATGCGATCATCAGTGTTGGTCCTAGGATCCAAATCGACCAGTATTGCTTCAGACTGTTTTTCTTTAAGGTATGGCTTAGCCTTCAAAGCGGCCGCATAACATTGTCGAGCGGTTTTCTGATCCGCCCGAACGGTGCATATGGTTCCGTCCTCAGAAGGGAATTTCATTGCCAAGTGAGGAGTAGACACTATAGCGCCAAAGGCATTTAGGCACGGTCGGCCCAAGAGGGCGTTATATGAGGTGTGAGCTTCTACCAACAAAAACCGCGTGCGAAGTTCTTTAGCCCTGTCACCAGTTCCCAATCGGGTTCTAAGATCAAGATATCCTCGAGTATCCACCCGTTCTCCTGCAAACCCCACAATTTGCTCGCCGAAGGGTGTTATCATATCTTCTGGCAATCCCATCTTTTGGAAAGTAGTCCAATATAGGATGTTGACGGAACTTCCCTGATCCACAAGTACCTTACTTACATCGTATTGTGTTATGCGAGCGGTAATGACCATCGGATCATCCTGATCAGGATCTGGGGCATGAAAATCCTTGTCTGTGAAGATGATGTCCGACATTGACAATGGGTTGCGGACCACGCTATGGACGCTTCGTAAACTTCTTAAGTGCCTTTTGCGGGCTGAGGATGAAGCTCCTCCTCCCGCGAAGCCGCCTGAGATAGTATCAATCCTTCCCCGTGGAGTTGGGTCACGCTTTCGAGGTCTGCTGTGAGAGCGCTCATGGGATTGATCCCTGGAGCGTTCGGTGTTTTTCCCTGAACGTTCGGGACTCTTTCGTGTCTTTCTAGGCGACCGCTCTCGTCGACGTGTTTCTGTTCGGACAAATTCTTGTAAGTGCCCCTCGCGAATCAGTTTTTCAATTCTGTCCTTGAGGACTCGGCAATCTTCGGTGGTGTGTCCCTGATTGCCATGGTACTTGCAGATCTTGGCTCTATCTGCGGTATTTGGTGCCCCCCGTTTGATGGCGGTAATGAGGTTGGCCTGTAGGGCTTTTTCAAACACCTTTTCCCTTGGGGCCGTGAGAGGGGCATACCGATCGTACTGAGGATTGTAAGGGGTCGGTGTGTATCTTCGTGATGATTTATGATTACGGCGCTTGTCCTGTGATCGCCCCCCTTCCTGTTTGGTTTCCGTTGTGACGGTATCTGCCTTTCGGCGAAAGTGCCGTTGATCCTCCATTTTAATAAACTTGTTCATTTTTTCCTGCAACTCGTCCATTGTTGCAGGTAACTCGGCATACAGGGATTCTGAGACATAACCTGGTTTCAGGCAATTGGGTAAATTGCTGATGATGAATTCGTGGCTTACCCCCTTAACTCTTCTTGCTACTTCAGTGTATCTGCGCATGAACTTTCTTAGTGACTCATCTTTCTCTTGCTTGAGATTGACAAGTTCGGCTGCGGTGGTTGTTTCTTTACGATTGGTTGCATATTGTCTTTTGAATAGAGTGACAACAGTGCGGAAGTTGTCAATAGAGTTAGGAGGGAGGGTATAATACCACTCGAGAGCCTCACCCTTCAGGGATAGGGAAAACGCTCGGCATTTGACTGGATAGTCGCTGGAGTAAAAGGCCATAGAATCAATGAAATTTCTGAGATGGTGCTCCGGGTCTGTTGTTCCGTCGAACCTTTCCATCTGTGGGGGAGGCCGGTCAGACATGGGAGCTTGCATGACGGCTTCAGTGAAAGGTAGCAGGTCCGGAGATCGAGGAGGTCCGGTGTGGTTATTATTATTGCCATCGTCGTTCCGGCTATTGTCGTCTGTCGCTTCCCGCTGTTTCTCTTTGAGTTGCTTAAGCTCCTCAGTTAGCTTTAGATAAGCTTCTTGTTGTTGAAGAATGAGCTGGTTCTGCTGTTCCAATTGATTGTTCTGCTGTTCCAATTGATTATAGAGTTGTCTCAATTGCTCTATAGGGTCAATGTTGTTCCCGTCCATGCTTCTGGTGGTCACCATAGGGAGTCTTCACTTTCGGCCCCACGGTGGGCGCCAAAATGTTTCGGTATAAATTTTAGGACCGAAAGGTCAGACCTTGATGACGTCGTCTGCTGTCTTTCTATCTGCTTCTTCTGTTCTGGACCGTACGCGTTATGCTTGCCTCAACCGTTCGATTTTCTTCAAGCCTTGACCGGAGGGGGGAGGTACCTGAAAAGGCGCTCTGACGCTCAAGTTAGGCGTGTATGTGGAATTCCCAACAAGAGAGAATTTGATCCTCTATGGGAGAGGAATGACAAAGTATGATAGCAAAGAATGTGCTAGATAAATTATGAATGAAGTGTATTTAGAACGTACCTCGTCTGGAGTCCTCCAGCCTTTATTTATAGGTTTTGGATAGATATAAGATAAACAAAATATAAACAGAATAAAAATAAATATAAACGGTCTTACTTGACACATCTTTGTTTTGATATTATCTGATACGCTTGATATATCTTGCTGGATATGTTTCTGTTAGAATATGTCTGGTTGATATATTCTTGTTTAAAATATATCTGGTTGATATATTTTTATAGACATCATTTACGCTTTGGCATTGGGCCTTGAGCCCAGTAAGAATGTGGTACTGTGATGGGCTGTTGGCCCGTTAGGACCGTTCGGTTTTACCGGCCATTGAAAGCATACTATCGTACAAATATATCACGGCATCTAAAGATCGGTAATTTCACTTCCTAGCATTTAAATATTAGCATATATCGTTATGAATTTTCTCATTGTATTATAAAGAGAGAGGAAAATCTCACAAACCACCATATATCCATAATGCATGAATGTGAGTTTGTGTTTATTTTTATCAAATTTTGAGTGTGAATTTTTTATATATAATGTAAATGGGTTTTACCTGCATATTCTGTGCGCTGTCACCAAATTAATTTAATCCAAAATTTAATATTTTTTATTGATAAGACTAAATTATAATAAATGCCTCACCTCATAATGTGTATCAGAACCATGGTTAGTATATTTATGTCTTTTTTACATTTATTAACCAATTCGTATGAGCTGTGAATTTTGCAAGAAGAAGTTGTTTATAAAAGTTAAGAGCTATTTTATACGTAGGCTACACGGATGAATTTTAATGACACCAATTTATACATATACATTTATATAAGCGACTATCTTCACCTCAGATACTGAAATTTTACAAACTAAAATTGTTCAACTCTACCTTAAAATGACTCAAGTTTGTTTGCTATACGTAAAGTCTTCGATAGTGTTACGTACTTTTATCAACTTTTCTATTTTTAGATTACATGCATGCTCTTAGCTTTTTAAGAAATTAATAATACGGCCTATTTAAAATAAAAGAGATTCTCATATATTAAAACAATAATAAATACTTCATGAATAATTATTATTAATTTTTATATTTCACCTCTAATAATTTTAAATAAATAGTGGCTTGTGCATTGTCTGTAATCCTTGATTTATATAATTCAACTTACATTTTTCACTTATAAATAAGAAATTTTCATCTAATGATAGTGGCTTTGACTTTATGTTTTCGAGAAAGCTTATATTTTTTTAATCCATATATTTGAGGTTTGTTGTAATTTTATTTCCAATATTTTTTTTTGAGATATTAATATATTATTTTGTTTGAATTCTTTGAGTTTATTTATCATTTAAATTCTATATCATATTATTATTTTTACAATTATAATTTATTATTGTTGTTATGAAGCATAGTTGGACTATAGCACTAGTAAAAAATTGCCTTTTTACAGCGCACATTATGCCACGGTTCACCAGAAACCGCAGCATAATGCTGCGCGGTGGCAGTTCTGTAACTAAATTGAACTTATATGCCGTGGTTGTGTGGGGAACCGCGGCATATACCCAAGTCAACCAACCCCTTTGACTCCACGTCAGACAAAAATATTTAATGACAGGGGAATATGCCGCGGTTGGGTGGGGAACCGCGGCCTATTCCCCCGGGCCACCTACTGACGGGACCCCTACAATAAATTGACAGGGGGAATATGCCGCGGTTGGGTGGGCAACCGCGGCATATTCCCCCTACAAACTGCTGACATTCCCCATCAGTCAGCACATGCAAGAAATTGACAGGGGAATATGCCGCGGTTCTCTGACCAACCGCGGCATATTCCCCCTGTCAATTTATTTCAGGTGCTGACTGATGGGAATTTCAGCAGTTTTGCAGTGGGAATATGCCGCGGTTGGTCAGAGAACCGCGGCATATTCCCCCTGCCACCTGTTGTCTTTCCCCAAAAGGCAGTTGGGAGGCAGTTGGGGGAATTCTGAACGTTGGGGAATAGGCCGCGGTTCCCCACCCAACTGCGGCATATTCCTTAATCTGAGTAACTTTTAAAATTTTCAGAGGATATGCCACGGTTGGGCGCTGAACCGCGGCATATCAGTTAAAAAAATTTTCAAAACTGCCATTATGGATTTTTTTTTTAAATGAATAGGCCGCGGTTAAGTATAGAACCGCGGCCTATGGTCTCTTTATGCTGCGGTTAAGTGTAGAACCGCGGCAGATTCTTTTCTGAAGGTTAAAAAACAATGAACAGTTTTCATCTTCTTCCACGCGATTCTGTAATTTTCTCTCTGCCTCCACGCGAAAACAGCAAGCTGCGCCTTCCGCCGTGGTGCCTCCTTCTGCCTTGCGCCATCTTTGCCTCCACCGTTCCTCCACCGTGGTGCCTCTCTTCGTCTTTGCCTCCACCGTTCCTCCACCGTGGTGCCTCCACCGTTCCTCCACGCCTGCAACTGCGCCTCAACCTCGCCGCCACTGTTCCTTCACCAGTGTCGCCGCCGCAAGTCCGACGTGGTCGTCCCTGCCCGTTGCTGCCATCGCCTCCACTGTGCTGTCCATCACAGTAAGTTAATCAAACTATTGTATTTGATTATTGTATTTGATTATTGTATTTGATATATGAGTTTGTTTAACATCAAATGTTTAGTAGTGATTGAGTAAAATTTTTGATTTTGCTTGATATAACCTTTGGATTTTATGGTTGTATTAATTTGAATTTGGAAAATTCTGTTGTAATTTGGTTAGTGATTGTGATAGTTGGATTTTTGTTAGAATTTTTTGTATTACAAACATTTAAATGTAAAATACAAAAATTTGTTAATTTTAGTACACACCATCAAATACATAATTTGTTAGAGTTATACACCAAATTAGAAGAACCATTTTGACCGAGGCATATATAATTTTAAGAAGTATTTTAACTTTGTTGGAAATAAAATTATATAGGTATAAAACTATATAGGTATAAAATTAATTGTATGATTGTATGGCTGAGTTGATTGAATTTATAATTTTATATACAAAATTGTATAATTGTAATTTCGTCAAATTTAGGAATATGGATCGAAATTGGATTAATTTACCACGTATTAGTGCTGAGTACGAGAGAGGTGTAGAGGAATTTATACAATTTGTGCAACGTAATGAGGGGAGAAGTGACGATGAAGTGAAGTTTAGATGTCCTTGTATAAACTGTTTGAATGGGAGAAAGTTGAACGCAACTCAAATTAGAGAACATCTTATCTGTGATGGTTTCCTAAGATGCTATACAACATGAATATGGCACGGCGAAGAAATACACTTTCCGATTGACTCGCAAACTGAAAATGTTACAAATTCTACCATGGAAGAAGATCAACCGGATGAAGACAAATTAGAGGACATGATCCGCGATGTTGGCGCAGAAAATTTTGCCAAAGCTCATGTGTATGAGACGATGTCGACTGATGCCGAAACACCTTTGTATGTCGGTTCAACTAAGTTCACACGTTTGTCAGCCGTGTTAAGGCTCATGAATTTGAAGGCGACCAATGGATGGATTGATAAGAGCTTTACAGAATTGTTGACGTTGTTGAATGAAATGCTGCCAGATGGAAATACACTGCCAACTCGTAATTATGATGCGAAGAAAATTCTTTGTCCAATGGGTATGGAGTATAAAAGGATACATGCTTGTCCGAATGACTGCATTTTATATAGGAAAGAGTTTGAATTCTTGACAAAGTGTCCAAAATGTGGCTTATCACGATACAAGTCAAAAAACAATAGTGAAGATGATGGTCAGATTGAAAAAAATGGATCTGCATTGAAAGTAGTTTGGTACCTTCCAATAGTTCCCAGACTTAAGCGTTTGTTTGCGAATCCCAAAGATGCTAAAAACCTTAGATGGCATGCAGATGAGAGAAAAATTGACGGGCTGCTTCGTCATCCAGCTGATTCACAACAATGGAAAAATGTTGATCGACAATTCCCCGAATTTGGTAAAGAGTGTAGAAATCTTAGGCTTGGTTTAGCCACTGATGGAATGAACCCATTTGGTAATCTGAGTACCAATCACAGTTGTTGGCCAGTTATATTGATAATTTACAACTTATCTCCTGCATTGTGCATGAAGAGGAAGTACATGATGTTGTCTATGATGATATCTGGTCCAAAGCAGCCTGGGAATGACATAGATGTTTATCTAAGCCCACTAGTTGAAGACTTGAAGGTTTTGTGGGTTGATGGGGTTGAAATATTTGATGCATTTGCTTCAGAGACTTTTATGATGCGTGCAATGTTATTTTGCACCATTAATGACTTTCCTGCTTATGGTAATTTGTCAGGATACAGTGTCAAGGGTCATAAAGCGTGTCCTATATGTGAAGAAAACACTACAGCTCATCAATTGAAACATGGAAGAAAGACGGTGTATCTGCGTCATCGGAGATTTCTAAAACGTAATCATCCATATCGAAGGTTAAAAAAAGCATTCAATGGAGATCAAGAGAGGGACGAAGCACCAAATCCACTTACTGGCCTTCAAGTTCTTGAAAAAGTTAATAAAATACATCATGTATTTGGGAAAACATCCAAGAAGTCATCTGTAACGACCCCTTGGAAGAAGAAATCAATATTCTTTGATCTTCCATATTGGTCAAAGTTAGATGTTCGACATTGCATAGATGTGATGCATGTAGAAAAGAATGTGTGTGATAGCTTGATTGGTACACTACTCAACATTCAGGGAAAGACAAAAGATGGAGTGAATGCTCGTTTGGATTTGGTTGACATGAATATCCGAGAAGAGTTGGCACCCAAGGAGGTTGGTAAACGTACTTATTTGCCCCCTGCATGTTACACAATGTGTAGACAAGAGAAGATAAGTTTTTGTGTTTGTTTAAAGAGTATCAAAGTACCACAAGGATACTCTTCAAATATCAAGAGTTTAGTGTCGATGCAGGACTTAAAGCTTGTTGGCATGAAGTCTCACGATTGTCACGTCTTAATGCAACAGTTGTTACCGGTGGCTATTCGTGGAATTTTGCCCAAAAATGTTAGGCACACCATAAACAGGTTGTGTTCATTTTTCTCGTCAATATGTAGTAAAGCCATCGATCCTACAAAGTTGGATGAACTTCAAGGCGAGATTGTTATCATCTTGTGTCAACTAGAGATGTTTTTCCCTCCATCTTTTTTTGACATCATGGTACATTTACTTGTTCATTTGGTTAGAGAAATCAAGTTGTGCGGACTGGTATACTTAAGATGGATGTATCCTATTGAGCGTTATATGAAGATTTTGAAAGGGTACGTTAAAAATCCATATCGTCCTGAAGGTTCGAAAAAAGGTATATTGCTGAAGAAAGTATCGAGTTTTGTTCAGATTACATGACATCAACGAATCCAATAGGAGTTCCTCGCACATCATGGTTGAATAAATTTTCTACAAGTAAAAGCATCCGAGGTGTGAATGTGGTGACAAAAGATCGCGATGAATTGTTGCAAGCGCATCTTTATATATTGAACAACACAGATGAGGTGATCCCTTTTATGGAAGCACACAAAGCCATTGTTAAGAATAAAAATCCAAGAATATCAGAGAAATGGCAATTGATGGAGCATAACAAAACATTTATGTCTTGGTTCAAATCTGAAATTGACAAAGAGCCACATCCTTCTGAAACTTTATTGTGGCTTGCAAATGGTTTGAAGTTTGATGTCGTGTCTTGTCAAGGTTATGAAGTCAATAATTGCACATTCTATACGAAGAAATTGGATGATAAAAGCACAGTACAAAATAGTGGAGTCAGTTTAGAAGCTGAATCACTTCAATTTTCCACATCAAAAGATCAATCTCCTGTACTTGGATCAATGAGATATTATGGTATAATAGAAGAGATATGGGAGGTTGATTACACCAAGTTTTTTGTTCCATTGTTTAAATGTAAGTGGTTTGACAATAAGAGTGGTGTGAAAGTAGATGAATCGGGTATGACACTAGTTGATTTTCGAAAGGTGGGTTACCGAGACGAACCGTTTATCATGGTACATCAAGCATCGCAGGTTTTTTATGTCAAAGATCCTGCGTCTGACCATTGGTATGTTGCTCTTCAAGGCAAAAAACTTATTGAAGTTAACGAAGACAATCTGATTAATATTCATATTCCTGACAACCATTCATTTCAAAGTACAACAAATTTGGATGACCAATCTCTAGTTGACGACGATGTACATGCAATTCGGTCAGATCATGATGAGGGAATATACATATGATGAATCCATATCTTTATGTATGAATTTCTATGATTACTATTACATGTTTTGTTAATTTATATGATATTACATAAGTCTTTTATTAATATTTAATGTTGTTATTTATGTTGACAGATATATGGCTGATCATTCACAGTCTTCAGGGGATGAGGCTCCCCCAACCAGATCCACTAGAGGACCCACTAGGATGAAACAACTATTGCTCAGGAAACAAAGTGGTGAAAGAACTCCGGTGAACGTGAATGTCACCACGGGTGTGGCAACTGGCCGCTATGCAGATGACTTCCGATCATACCTTGGAGTGGTGGCACGTGATAAAATTAGCATTCTCGTTCCATCTTTTGATCATGTGTCCGAGGTTGATCGGAACGTTATTTGGAACGATATATTGGTAAGTTAATTAATAGCATTTGAATTAAAATTTGTTTATATTGATAATTTTGAACTAATACAACTTTATTATGTTTATTTCAAGTGACTTTTGACATTCCAAATGTCGCAACACTTAGAAATAAGTGTTTGTCAACTGTTGCAGAAAATTTCAGAAACTTTAAAAGCAAGTTGACATCAAGATACATCTATGGACACCTTAAACATAAGACTCCATGTAGTACATATAAGTCCATTGATGAGGAGACTTGGCGGCTTTTTAAAGAGAGTCGGTTGTTAAAGGAATGACAGGTTAGTATAGTTGATATTATTCAATTCCTCATTAACAAATATATATCATATGAACTAATTAATTCATGTGTGTGTGACAGGCAATTAGAAGCAAAGCACAAGGAACAAGTGCTCATAACAAAAACCCCCACCTATTATCTCGTGGTGGGTATAGGAAGCTTGAGGAGAAACTCCTCAAGCAAAAGGCAGATGCTAGACCACCAACTCAGGGTGGTAGCCCTCCTCAGCCTCCTTCTCCACCGTCTAGACATGAGAAATGGAAGTTGGCCCGTATGCGACCATCGGGCACCTATTCTTCCGACACTGCACGAGAGATTTCTGAAAGAATTATAAGTTATCACTCTTCCTAAAATAATAAGTATTCTCATTATACATACTACATTAAACTATTTTAAGAATAATGGTGTTTTGTAATGTTACAGGACGCCTTTGTTGAGCAGAGCTCCCAAGGCCAATTCACTCCAGAGGGTCGCCAGGATATTCTTGCTGCTGCGACTGGACGACCTGAGCACCCTGGACGTGTACGTGCTGCAGGTTCTGGAGTAGGAATTAAAGATTATTTTGGGAGCTCTTCTCGTCAGCATTCATATTCATACAACGATACACAATGAATGACAGAAGAGATCACAAAAAAGGTCCGAGAAGACCTTAGAGAGGAGATCAGGGCCGAGGTTAGATCAGAGATGAGGGCTGAATTCCAAAGCATGTTCCAGGAGCAGTTTCAGAACATGCGCGCGGTGCCATCTCCTATAGAGGAACATGTTATCCCTGCCCCCCCCCCCCCCACAGGTAAACCTAATAAACATTTATGTGCAATTATTTCTATCTTTTTTATAATCTAACATTTACTCTAACAGGAAGAAGCGGGAAAGGAAGTTGTTCCGCATCAGCCATCCCAGAGGATGACATGGACGATGGTAGTCCATGTCTGCTATACATTTTAGATGATACTGAGATGGTGCTGGTAGCTCGAGGAACAGAGTTTAGGACAGCGACTGTATGTCATGGTATGCAACTATTAGAGGATGAGGTGAAGGTCTCAGTGGATGAAATGATCATACCAGATGCCATGGTTCCTCTGTCCACGGAAGAGATTTTCACTGTGGAACAAGCATATAAGTCGTTTATCAGTTGGCCTAAATTTTTGGTTAAACCAGTTTCTGACCCCTCGGTATGAAATTCTTCTTTACACTTCTAAATTTTAAAGGTTTTTAATGCTCTATATTACTTATCGTATCTTTTCATGTAACAACAGACGCAGACGCAGGCACAGGAGAAGATTCCTCTATCTGAGGAAGATCCTCTTGCTTCATTGCATCCACTTGCTGACATCCTTGATGATAAGCCTTTGGAGGTTGAGTACGATGCTAATGTATTTGGGAGAGGCTCTGAGGTCCCAATATACCTTCATAGCCAAGATGTCCGTGAGCTTGCGTCGGGAACACAAGAGTTGAATATTTCAATTATTCAGCTATGGATCATGTAAGTCTATGAGCAATTATTTATATATAAAATTGATTTATATATCAAGTATCCTTATATCAAAGTTAATTTTTGATTTCAGGTATATGTCTGGGGTCAGTAACAAGTTGGGGCATTCAGATGATTATGGATTCGTTGATCCCCAATTAATTCATGAATCAAATGATTTTGAGCAGATCAACATGAATCTGATAAGAAGTTTTGCAAGCCGCAAGAAAATATACTTGTTGCCTTATATATCCGGGTAAGTGAACTTTGTTAACATAATAAAGTTCCATATGTGATTTTAATATTTAATAATTACGTTATTATGAATTTCAGGCGCCATTGGCAACTTCTTGTTATGTCTATGCAAGACAACACTGCTTTGTGGTTCTGTTTATTGCACAGGCCTCCTCCCCCACAACTCAAACAAGCAATTGATTGGTAAGAACATCAATGTTTGGACTTTCTTTGTTATATAAATGAATGCTAAAACCTTTTTTTATAAACAGTTCTATTCCAGCAACTATGATGATGGGTGGGAGATCAATTGCTAACAGTAGAAAGATTACTTGGATTTCTCTCAAGGTTTGACATATGCTAAAGCCATACTTTGTTATACTTGTTTTATTTTAATGTTAGTCACTAACTATTATCAATTGTGATGATATATTGTAGTGTAACAGACAAAATGGGTCATATGAGTGCGGATACTATGTAATGTATTGGATGACCCATATTGTTCGTTCTCACATCACAAGGAGCTGGGAAACGGTAATATTTAACTTTAACAAATTTTGATTTTTTTCCCAAATGTTGAATTCATATACACTAATTAATACGAATTGTCTTTTGCAGAGATTCAAGACTACTACACCAGTTCCTGAGAAGCCACTACTATTCCTTAGGAAGGCTACTGCGAAGTCTATAATTAGATTATACAATAGCTCTTAGATTTAAATATTGCATTTGATTAGATTGTATTTTCTTAGACTCTGTACTTTATTTGATGTTGAAATGCCTTTGAACATGTCTTTGTTATGTTGAAATTGAATTTCTGTACATGTTTTTATATGCAGGTCTGTTTTTGTGGTAGTGGATATCACAAAAACAGACCTGCAATTTTAAAAAACTGCAGGGGAATATGCCGCGGTTGTGACCTTAACCGCGGCATATAATAGACATATGGCCGCGGTTCTTGCACTAACCGCGGCATATACTATTTCGATTTAATTTTTTTTTTTTAAAAAAAGACATATGGCCGCGGTTCTTTCACTAACCGCGGCCTATAGTTGCACTTTCTACTGCGGTTGAACCGCGGCATATAGTAGAAAATTGTTTTTTTTTAAAAAAAAGGACATAGGTAGCGGTTCTTTGGAAAACCGCGGCATATTACTGAACTTATATACCGCGGTTATAACCGCGGCCTAAAGTCTCTGACTTACTACCGCGGCTGGATATGCCGCGGTTCGTAAACCGCGACCTATAGTGAAAAATAACCGCGGCAAAAGCCCCCCGCTGCACTAGTGTAGTAATGAGTTTGTTAACAAAACATCTTGAGACTTAATTTGTTGTACTCCATTCCTTATGATTTTATGGTTGTTTTACCTTATTAATTGAAAATATATGTTATAGTTGTGGTGACAAATATCATTGGTCTCGTAGTTATTGTCAGATCCAAGTTTAATATATTTATGTTTTAACTTTACTATATACTTAAACAATAATAGTATAAACTATAATTTAATATATGTTATATAATCTCAAACACAAAGAACTTGATCTAGCTCATCATATGCTAGTTATATAGCTAGGACAAATCATGATTTAAAGATGTCCGCACATACATCATTTAGTAAGTTTATACTTGTACAAAAGAGGGCATGAATACTTAATCAAACACTAAGAAAAATGTTTATTTCCTATAACTAAAATCTGTATGTATGTAAAATAATAGTAGAAAACGTTATATATAGATAAATATGTAATTAATTAGTACGGATTTATTTGTAGATAATTACATATAAATTTATTTGTATGAAAGATATAGATAACCTAAACATTATATATGACAAAGAAACATGTGGAGATAAAAAGATTGAGACTCTTTTATATATATCTATACTAATGTGTGTAGGACATTATCTTTTATTTAATAAATGATATATTATTATGAAGGATCATAAATAAATTGGATATGTATGTATAGAATAATATGGGTCTTTACAATTATCATACTCATTGTACACTAACTTTCTATCTTCCATGTTTAAAACTACTAAATAAATCATAAATTTGAATTGCTTAGAATGCTTGAGTTGAGTTGTACAATTTAAGTTACAAGAAATTTTTTATTACATATATTTTATCTTATTGTCTTGTGTATTTTATACTCTAATTTATATTTTCATAAATGTATACTTTGAGAACAGAAAATAATAATAAATTCATAATTTATGTATAAACTATTTTATAAAAATTATTTTATGCATTTTTCTAAATTTTAAATTTTATAATTAACTTTGTGTATAAATTATTGTTTTAACCAGTGAAGGAACGCATTTTTTTTTCTTTTAGACAATTCAAAATATTTTATTAATTGAAACCAATTATTAAAACAAAATCTTTTCTTAATAAATGTATTGTTTGCTTTTATCTATGATAAATAAAAACAATTGACATTATTTATATGGGTGAATTAGGATTAAAAAATTAACATTCATTAATTAAAAATTGATAAATCAAACAATTTATTAATTTTGAAAAATTAAATTACAATAATTTTGACACAAAATATCTTTTTAGAAGCCAAAGTTTCAATCTTAAGAAGGATTCATTGAATTGCGTTAATGATATATTTTTTTTGAGAAAGTTATGAAGAAGCAAGTTGAGTAAAGCATGGTGATGGATGAATAATTTTATGGAAAAAGTTATTTTAACAATATTTTTTAACAATTTTTTGACAATGCATATGTGGCAGCTTGTAATTAATCCGTTTCAAATATTTTTTACATATAAATTCAAATAGACCAATAAAATGATGACACGTGTCCTATTATCAAAGAGTTATTAAAAATAGTTATCAAAATATCACCATCCTAAATTTTATAGAATGATGATGTTAAAGTACTAAACTTTTGATGAAATGTTTTTTAACCCGTGAAAAATTACACATGATCATATCCAAAAAGAGCCAAATCCAGTCACATCTCACCAATTGTTACTATCATTCACATGCAAGATTCCTATTTCTTTTTTTGTTGCTTACATGCATGCAATAAGATTCCAACCGTCAACAATTGTGTTATTATATGTTAACCCTATTTAAACACCCTTTCATCATTACCCAACATCTTTATCGTCATTTATTACGTATATTTAATATTATTACGTAATGATCATTGTAACATAAATAAAATAATAATAATTCATATAATAGAGAGAATATCAACTTATAAGGACCAAAAAAAATAGTATTTAAGCCATAATTTATTATAAGACTCTTTTTTTACAATTTTCATTTATAGGGTACAATGTTTTTTTTTAACTAAATAAAAGTACTCAAAGTTCAAAAAATATAATTAATTTTAGCATGTTCAAAATTAGAAACGTACAATGAGAAAATTTAAAAAACTTATAATATCTTTTAACATTATATAATTTAATTATTATGAGTGAATAATATCCAGCCTCATATATTTGGATACTAAGGGCCAGTAGCCTATATAACTGTAATATTCTGTTTATATAAATATATATAACCGACAGAGACATTTAGTGTAGTTTGTCATGAAGCTAATAGATCCAGACAAAGAATCTTTTATATTTTTTGTGTGTGATTCTTCTATTTATCTCACTGACTCATTGCACACTCCATAGATCATCATAAATTGTACAATTGGTGCATTGATAGTAACAGCATAGCATGGATGCATATATAGTGACACTATTTAGCTCCTGATAGTTCACAATATATGAACAGCTCCATCTTCAAAATTCAGATCTGGTTTGTTTTCATCCAACGATGTGTTTATGTTTTATTTGTAGTCATAAACATTCGGTTTAATAATTAAGTGTGTCATATATATTTTTTTAAATGGTAAATAGGTCTTTCTCCTTCTTTTTTCTAATTGAGTTTTTAATTTGAAAAAAAATAATACAATTTGACCATTTCTATTAATACTGTAGTAACATATTTAGAGACCGTATCACATGTTTGTTTATGACATTTTTTTCAAATATTTTTATTTTTATTTATTTTAAAAAAATTGTTACATGTCAAACTAATATTATAAAATGTGACAACGATAATGTGATGTGGTCGTGACAATGTCATGTGTCATTGTTTTAGTCTGTATTTGATTCTGTATTTTTATTTTGTCTTAATTTAATCCTAATTTTTTAAATCAAATAATTTCGTACTTTCTCCAAATGGTAACAAATTTTATTTTTTATATAAATGTTATACAAATGTTTTTTTACAAATTAATATTTTTGTTAAACATTTCTAACAAAATTAAGTTTATTTATATTTATGATTTACATTAAATTTTATTTAAAATTGTTTTTAAATTTTACACATTTTGAAAGATGAAAAAGTTGATAAATTTATTTTTTTATGAAATGCAATGGATAAACAAATTTAGCATATTTCTTAGTTAAAATTAATTTTGAATTTTTTTCTATTAACATTACTTTCTATTAACAACTTTAAAACAATTTTAAATAAAGTTTAATATAAAATAAAAATATAAATGAAGTTAATCTTATTGAATATATTAATTTTAATAAAAATATTTGTATAATATTTATATAAAAAATAAATTTTGTTTCATTTTGTGTAGGACAAAATTGTTTAATTTTAAAAAATATTAAGACCGAATTGAGAAAAAAAATAAAAATTACCAAATTAAGACTGAAACAATGTCACATGGCATGATAGTAATACGTGACACTACTACTGTCATATTACACTGTCATTACCACGTGACATAATATCAGTTTGACATGTGACATAATTTTTTTATTTTTTTAAATAAATAAAAAAAGAAAAATAAACATCAATTGGCACGTGACATCCTCTTTAACACTATTAGTAAAATACTAATACATCAATTTTTCCAAATTAGAGACTCAATTGAGACAAAAAAATGGTTAAATATGTTTTTGGTCACTCAATTTTTAGTGAAAATTAGTTCTCTTTCTAAACTTTAGACTAACTTAGTCTCTCACATTTAGAACTAAGTGAATTTAGTCCTTTTAACCAAATTTTGTTAAGTTTATTTGAGGTTTTAAAATGTGTTTCTCAATTAACATTGAAGAAAAAAATTTGTCAAATAGTGTAAATAACTCAAATACTATAAAGCTATCATGAAATGCATTTGAAAAGTTAAATAAACTTAATAAAATTTGGTTACAAAGACTAAATTTACACATTTCTAGAGTTGAAGAACTAAATTCGATCAAAATTTTGAAGATGAACTAATTTCAATTTTCACTAAAAGGAACCAAAACCATATTTAACAAAAGTCTTGTCTTGAAAACATTAAGTATTTAAAGAGCCTATGCTCGATGTTTTTTTTTTTTAGTTTTGGATGTGTGCACGTCTCTTATGTCTCAATCATATGGTTTATACTTATTATATAGATGCTACATATTTTTGTCTTCGACTTTTTTATTTTCTTTTCATTTTGTACATGTGCTCCATAATTATATTCTTTATTACTTATAAAAAAATTGGTTAATAATTTAGAATGAGTTGAAAATGATCTTTACAAAGAATAAAACTATTATAGGAATTTCGAGTTCGAGAGTGAATAATACCTTTGATGGTATGATTGACCTAATAATGTTTTTCCAACAACGAATTTGAGGTTGGAACATTAGTATCATCTATTAGAACAAAACTTTGTTAGCCCTCGACTGAGAGTTTGTTTTGATCTTCGAATGAGTCGATATAAAAAACAATTTAAATACACTTTTTTTCTTTAATTATCTTATATACATTTTTAAACACAAAAAGATGATAGAAGAAATTTCAAATGAAATAATACTTGGAATACAATAATTGATCATAAAGATGTTATCTTATAGAATTTGAACTCACAAAATCTAGTATTGTATCAATTCCAATATTTACAAACAAATTTATCTACACAATTATCTTCTTCACAAAAAATGTTTTTTATGATTTCTATTTGAGCAAACATGCTTTCAAATTTTATAGTGTTTTGTTGTAATCAATATTTTATCAGAATGAACTTGACTTTAGAAAAAGAAGGGGAATGTATATGGTGAATAGTGAGAATAAAACAAGAACATGGATTATAATTGAAAAGATTCCCCTGAAAATAATTGGTAGTTGTCTAATAATTGACTCAAAGACATTAGAAACAAGCAAAAATAATTTTGTGGAACATGCAAATGGGTGTTTTAAAATTTGATGGAAAGTGGGATAAGATGTTGGGCATGAAACTACCAAATGATGATCAATTTCACATGTTTACTGTGATTGGAGGTTGGTATAATAGTGAACATCTGTGATCTTAGGTTCGTACACAGTCGGTGAAGAACAAAAGAAAACGATTTATATAATTTAAATGTATCTTTTAGTTTAATTTAATTTATAGAAACGGTTTATTTTATAGTTTTGAATTAACAGATCAAATACTAATTTTAATGTCTTGATTTCGGAATGAAGAAAACCTTGAATGTAGTCCAAAATTAAACATACCAAATTATGACTTTTTTTTTAATAATATATGAATTGAATTAAGCAAATAATTCATTTTTACATTTAAAATCTAGGTTTTAAAAAATTAAAGATAATAGAACATGCAAAAAGAAAAACAAAATATCATATAAAGTATAAAATTCGACATTGTCAAGAAAAAGAAGAAAAATGTAAGAGAGGAAAAAGAAAATATTTGTTGCATGAATCTCCAACATAATAAGAGAGAGAGGGGTTAGATTATAACGATAGAGTTTTTATTTTCATAAAACTCATAATGATATCTTTTAATCAATTAAAACACTTCATAACACCAAACTAAGCTGAACTTTAATTCATTTTGAAAAGTTTTATAACTTTAAGATCAAATTAGGAAAGAAAATATAACATATCCTAACCAACACAACACATCCTAAAAACACATTTAGACTTTCATGGACATATCCAATCTTCAATAAAAACATTAGATTAACACAAGCATCCAAAAAGGTCACCCAAACTCCTTTAAATTAGATTAAAATAAAGGTTTGGCCCTAATTAACAATTATCCACTACAACTCTAAAAATCAAAATTGTTGCTATTCAAATTTTGTAGCCTATATAAATTAATTTTAAATTATGCATACATTTATTTGTTTTCTTCTTTTCTCTCTCTTAAAAGTGCATATATAAAGAAGCTTGTTAATATAATATAGTTAAACCAATTTTTAATTAAAGTTTTACTTATGTTAAAAATTTGAATAATACTTTTCTTAATAACTATTTGCTTGAGAATCTTTGATAAAAGTAGTAAATTATATAAGTAATAAAGTAACCAGTAAGGATATATCCACCAAAACTTGTGTGATAGCTAGGTAAATCAAGTACTCTATATTACGAAATTTGGAGAATGAAAATAATAAAATTTATATAAATTGTTTTTAAGATCTATTGGACAAATTAATAAGCTATAATTATGATAATAAATAGTATTGTTAGAATATATTTAATGTCCCCATAATCAATTTAAGTTATACTTATAACTTACTATCACATTCTTTATTTATCTATATACTTAAATAAATTTTAAGTTTTTCATAAATTTAAATAATTTATATTAAGTTCCTATTAAATTTGTTTGTTTTATTAATTTTTTAAAATTTATATATTTTTAATTGAGTTTCTATCATTTAATTGTTAATTAATTGGATGATAATATTATTATCTTATATCGTCATCTTGTTTATCTATATTCTCGTGTTAAGAAATATGAAGCTTTATCATTAATATACAATTATATTATTTTTAATATAAAATAAAAAATTATTTGTATTGTTTTCAATGAAAAAGTTAGAGATAATGAAATCAAGAGACTATATTGTGGTCATTAAATGTTAATAACCATTCCTTATCTAACATTTTTTTTTCAATGAAAACAAAAACAATAACTTATTATTTTACATTAAGCATAATATTATTTTATAATATTTATAAAAGTTCGTGTATTGAGAAGTAAATAAAATATAATAAGATTATTATAAAAATTTAATTATAAATAGTGGAATTTATAGATAACTTTTAAAAAAAGCTATTTATAACGTGGCGACACTTTCCTTTTTAGATTGTGACGGAAAGAAATGCCAATTCATTTGAAATTGAGAGGTGCCTAAATTTGGTAGCCAAATTTCAGCTTCGAAAAACCTATGTTGGTGATGGCCAGCTGAGCCAAAGCTATATAGCAACAATCCTCTCACTTTCGTTTACCTATTTAAGCAAATTTCAGCTTGTAGCACACCATATCACTATTATCATATTAATTTTCTCACTACGTTTTCAATTCATTTTCCAACCTTCGTTTTTCATGCAATAATGTGAAAAGGCTGAGAACTCTCTTATGCTCCTCTGTTATTCTTATAAACATATCTGACTTTTCATGGCAGCATGCATTTCTTTTCCAATATGAAATTATTTTTGTTCAAGAAAATATTCATCGGAAAAACACAAACATCAATAATATTTAAGTTTAATCGTATAAAAAGGAATACAGCGCATGTCGTAGACTTCTATTTATTGTGTACAGTTCTTGTTGACCACACTTACCAAGATCATTACTAAACAAAATTTTATGTTGCAGGAATTTATATAAGTCGTACTGTCTTTTATTTTAATTTCATTTCAAAATTTTTAAATTGGTAACTTGTTGACTTTTTAAATTTATTTAGTAATCGAATTTTTAGAAATATATTTTTAGCAATCCGTACAGAGTGAATCTTAATTTAACACTAGAAATATAAATTATAGTCGGAAAGTAAATCATTCGCAGTTCTTATTTCTCTCTCGTGATTTAGAATTCCTAACATTGATTTATTCCAAAAAACACTTATCTTCTTAGAAATGAAAAGGAAAGTAATTAAAAGTAAGAAGAAAAATAAAATTAATGTGGGTTTTTGCGAAACATTTATTGAGAAGGATGGTTAGATTATTAGGTGTGTTTGATGTTATGTAGTTCAAAACAAAATAGGATTTGGTCAGACACCACTTCTCTTTGACTAAATGCTACCTCTATATTCACTTCTATATCTGTCTACACATTAACCCTACATCTTCCTTCATACCTACTACCATTTCTTTACATATTTATTTAATGAATATTGCTGGTGAATCAGTCACAAGTGTGTTACATGAGCCTAAGCATGAATAAAAGGAGGGACACGGAATTAAACTTTATTACACAGCATAATATGTTGATTTGATGATAATTTTTATGATGTATGTATCATCTTAATTTAATAAAAATATAAACCTAAATCACTTTGTATGATAGTATTAAACAAATTTACATTGAAAAATTAATTTTATACTTTTCTTAACATAATAATTGATTATGTTGAGAAATAATCAATTATAGGCCAAAATCTAATTTTTATATATTTAAGAAATAATCAATTATTTCATACATAATCTAAGTTTTTCTAAAGAATCTCACATTCACTAGTAATTAATTATGCTTAATAATAAATTGTGTTGATAGCCATATTATATTTTTAACAGAAAGAAGCAAAGAAAAGAGTTGGCATAAACAATTTCAGAGCATAATAGCCTCTAACTGCTAAAGCACCATTACAACAATTATTTTAAGAGAATTATAGTTGGGCAATACCTATTTTAAATTTTATGATTAATCCTAATAAATTACTAATTAATGGCTACCCACAAACGTTAAGCAAGCAATTGCAAAAATGTCAATGGAGGATTTCTTCCAACTTTCACAAAGGGTAGAAAATCTTCCTCACTAAAAATATATATTTTATTATAATTAATATACTACAAAAGGCCGCTTTATTGAAAAGTTCATATTCATAATGCTCAAGGTACTTGACCTTAGGAAGGACAGATGCCCTTGAAAAACCAAATGGGCTTTTGGGCCTTTTTAACTAATAATTTATGGGTCATTCTTCCTGCACCCCATATTTTCCTCCCGCGCCCCATACTATATATAATGATTTGACTTTCAAATTGCGTAATTTAAAAAGAATATTTCACTAAAAATATCATAAATTATGTAATAGGAACAATGTATAGTATCACTTTTTTCAGCCCAAAAGCGTCAAAATGATGAAATAAAGATCTATTAAAGAACAAATTCTGTACCGTTTCTGAAAGTTCATTTCTTAATTATAAATATCATTGGAAAGTGTTCCATAATTATACAGTGTTGAATTCTTCCTAAAATGATTTTCCAGATAATATGTTAATTTTGTTCTAAAGTAATCTTTTCAAAAGGGATAAAAGAATTTGAAGATGCAATTTTAGGGGGTGCATGTTGAAATTCCTATTATGTTTGAAGAAAAAGCATAGATGAAAATATGAGGTTGTGTCTTTGTTTTCGAAAAGAAAAATAAATCCCAGTACAAAATTTTGGAGACAAATTGAGAAAGGGGGGTGTAAATAGCATTAGCGTTAATTGTTCAAACAGAAATAAAATATCCTGCTATTTATACTCCACCTTTTCTTCTATACCCAGTCGTTTTACGTATTTTAAATTACATATCTATCCTCTCCTTTTCTCTTTCTCCCAAAACACTTCCTTCTTTACTCAGGCACTTTTTACCCAACACATTTTACTAAAATAAACTGAAAAGAAATAAAATAAATAAACGAAGGAAAAAGAAAAAAAAAATTAAAACATAAGAATCCTTAAAAAGAATTTAAGGATTCGTATAAAAGAACATTGTTTTTCAGTGTTTTCAAGTTTTGTTAATATAGATACGTCATTGAAAGTGAAAAAAAAAAAGGATGTTTTGCCATCTATTGAAGAAATATGCTCACGTGTTGTTCTTTGACTCTATTGACACAAATTTTGTACACGTATTTGATGATTTTTTTTTTGTTCTAAAAATTTGGATGAATAGACTCCAACACTGTATTTTTTTTTTTTTCTAATATATGGATTCAAATGAGACTCCTCAAACAAGCTAAGAAATATGATGTTTTACCAAGGTTTCACGCATATGTCAAGGAAAAAAGTTCTTTCAACAACAATCTTTTAACAACTCTTTATAATGCAGATTAATTCGTTTTAAGTATTTTTTTGGTTTAATAGGTTCGGAGGTCCCTATATTTGAGAGTTTGTTTCAATTGGGTCCTCCAATTTTGGAAGTGATCAATTAGGTCCCTAATTTTATCAATTTGAATCAATAAAAACCTTTCCGTTAGATGCAGTTAACGCCGTGAAGTTTTTGAACATATGGCACGCTGACGCTTCTAGGTGGCACCATTTCAAGTGCATAGATGGATTATAAAATGGTGAAATCCCTAAATTACTCTTTTATAATCCACCTATGCACTTGAAATGGTGCTACCTGGAAGCGTCAGCGTGCTACATGTTCAAAAACTTCACGTCATTAACTGAAAAACTTTTATTGATTCAAATTTACAAAATTAGGGACCTAATTGATCACTTCCAAAATTGGAGGACCCAATTGAAACAAACCCCCAAATATAGGAACCTCCGAACCTATTAAACCTATTTTTTTAAACATAAATTCAAATAGACTAATAAAATAATAATAACTGTTATCAAAAAATTATTAAAAAAATTGTCAAATTATCATTCAACTTTGAAAGTAGATAAATTACAAGTTTCGATGTGAAATATCTTGATTACTTTATTAAACTATTTGTTTTGGTTGCTTTCCAATAATCTGTTTGGATTTGTAAATGATGTAGCTCCTTATCATATTCTTGTGTTTTGTGCTTTATGAGTATAAATGGAGATATCATTCTCTACCTTCTTTTTCATTTTTTGTATAAGGATTGGAAAAATCATATTCCTTTTTCAATTCATATTTGTTATTGTTAATAAAAAATAATTCGTTCAAATAATAAAAATATAAAAAATTAAATTATTTAAATTATTTTTTATTTGTCTTAATTATAAAAAGGGTCGATAAGACAATCCATTCTACTTTTAGTTATTGATTTAGTTGATATGCAAAGATAAACTAACAAGTTGAAAAAGTCAATTTGTTCCATTAGTAACACTAGCTCACTCATTTTATTAACTTTACTTATGATTAATAGAAATTGAAGATAGAGGTATTAAATAAATATAAACTAAACAATCTTATTCAGCTCCAATGTATAAAAAATTGAATCGAACTTTTATTCTAGTTTTTTTAATTGATTTTTTTCTAAATAAAATTATATAAATTGAATTAAACTATAATCTAGGAGGTTGAAAAAGATATATTTTAAGATAAGACAACCATTAATACTTCAACTGATTTAGATAGTTCATGTATTTAAAAAAGAATTTGTAATATTTCAATTTATTTCAATTCAGTCAAGTTGTAATGTAATTCAATTAGCTAATATGAATAATTATACAATTAAATTCTATGATAATTTAATTTATTTTATGTATTTTAATCATTTCTATGAAAAATGTGGTCATTCCAATACATATAATAATGAATTTAAGATGTTTAAACTAGTCAAGCCAAGGTATTATACATTAAACAAAGAATAATAATATAATAAGTAGAATATTGATTGTGAATCACACAAACAATAAACATTACTTACAAATGTTGATACTTTATTATTTAAGCAACAAGCATGAACACATTGATTATATATATAAGACTATATAACATTACAAGTTAGTTAGAAATACTCGATTAACTAACTTAACCAAACAAAATACACATGATTAATACTATATAATCTAAATTTATGTCTTTAATTGCTCTAAGCCAATAAGCACTCCTATTATCACCTCAATAATGTCAATTTTATACTAAAGTGCAACAACTTCTCCAAAAAAGTTTTGTTCATCTTCTCAACATCTTCATTTTATTTTGGAGTATGACAAACAATTAAATGTCTCAAAATACTTTTACCTTTATAGAAGTTATTTAACTCTTTAAAGCTAATATTTAATTCGTTTTAAGACACTCAACCATCTTTTTGGTTTCGTTAAACACTAGGAACATCCAATGCTTGAAACTCGTAAAGACCTATAATTTCTACTTCAACTTGAATGAATACCTATGTGAATCTTGATTAATCATTGATGACTAAGAGAATATGTAATTCATGCCTCTCGATGAAGGAACTTCCTTGTACCCCTCCAATGATGTCCAAGGACATAGTCTAATGTGTCTTCAACTTATGTAACATGTAGGAAAGTTTTGTTTATATTCTTTCTCAAACACATAATATTCACAAAACATTAAGTCTCCACCTTTTGGTCTTCAAGCAATTACTCTGTAATATCTAATCCTTTGGAAACACATGTTCCCTAAATGCGCATGTCAAACTACATTATCAAATGAAGCATCAAGCGACACTAAGATGGATGCAACCTTAAACACAAGCGACACTAATATGGATACAACCTTAAACACAACCATAAATGATCTCTTAAAGGAAACACACATTTCCTTCCTTAGATACTTGAATCCCTGAGTCATTATACCACCAAAGCAACACCCCTTCCCCTTATTAGCATTACTCCACCCGCCATTGCCTTGGAAGTCCTTGATATCCAAGACTATAATGGATATAAGGTTCTTTAACTCCAAAACATTCTAATAATGTTCCCTCATTCACATGATTTTCTTACATCTCAAGTGATTGTTTTCATTTTATGTTTGTCATGTTTCTTATCAATACTATAATAATATAGGAATCGACTTAACTCCATAAAATCAATTTGTAAGATTAAATTTGCACTCACTTATATATTCTAAATTATTCTTATCTCTAATCGATGTGAGACTGCTAAAAATAATAAATTTGTCTTCAATGAATAATATCACCTTTGATTTACCAATTCTATAACCTCCTTATAGACCTTTACTATAATGAGTTTGAAATAAGTGCCCAAACTATCTTGTCACATTATATTAGTCTTCTAATTGTGATTTCAATAATAGTCTCCAACTATTTTATAAAATGTAATAAATGCTCATAAAAAGAATTCCTTTTAGGGGTGTTTGATTGAAAGGAGGCCTTTTTAACCATAGGCTTTAATGGGTTATGATGGAAATAGTTTTTCATGTCCATGAGGAAACTTCAAGGACGTGTGGTAGCCTTGACATAATTGGGCTTATTAAAACACCATCACACACAATTGCATCACTTCTCATCTTCAAGTTCTCTACACCCTTTCCTTTTCCCCTTGTTCAACTAAAAGAGGATTTTATTCCACATTGAGAAAAATTGGGTCAAAAGCACTTCCAAAAGTTGCGTTTCAACAAAACTGCTTTGGACCAATGACCGACAAGAGAAGCATCTCCCTACACACAACACTATTTGGTACAGCAAGATCTAAATTTCCATGAGGGCCATATAGGCCACCCCATCATATGAACATTTGACAAAAATATCCAACTTATAACCCTTAATAAGAGAGGGTAATGATGATTAATGATGCCCACATCAGCAAAATTTCTTTAAACAAATAGCAAAAGAAAAAGAATGATGAACAAAGCTTGGTTGGAAAGCCACGCCTATGTAAGGCTTTTCCCTATGCTCCATGGTCCCACCATCACACCACATGACATGACCCTTTTCTCATGTGAATCACCATAGGCAAAAAAATGCGGCACCTCCCTCAGCCGTCCCACAAGGGAAAAAAAAAAGGAAAAAAAAAAAAACTAACTGCCCTTCAATTTCATGATTCTAGATACACAGAATCATATATGGTAGTATTTTTGTTAGTAGTTACACTTCAAAGGCTGAAAGCAGAAGGGGTGACAAAAAAGTTATTTTTGGATGGTTGAGACATACATAAAGTTGGAAAACTTGTGTCCCCATCATTGGCATTTACTATGCCAAGTGGAACCCTTTGTGTGGATCAACTTTCACAATCTTCTTTTCCTTTCTTTTGGGCATCTTTAATATGAGAGCCTTCCTTCAACTCAATTGACATTTGACTTTGGACATAGTGGAATAAGGTATGCTTCAAATAGAACTTGATGTACACATCTTCTCCTTTTCTCCAAGCAATATACCAACACTCCATTGTTCCAACTAGTCATCTCTGCCTCTAACATGTAATTCTAGCTTGTTAAATTTGAAATCTTCACCCAACCTTCTTTTCTTTCTGACTTATTCAACTACATTTTTATGCATAATTATGAGTGTAAGAAGGTTTACATTACCTACTAATTCAAAATCGTAGTTAGGGTAACTTTCAAATAGAATAGTATCTTCGCTAGCATTCAAAGAACTGCTAGACACTAAATGTAGGAGTCCCTCTCCCATAAGGTTAGTTACTCCCTTTCTTTTTGAATGATTATATACAATGAGTAAAAGGTGACTAGAGGATGGTAATTACTATAACACCGAAATATGACAAGTAACACCAGCTGTGTATGCTACCAGTACTAGTACTACTCACCATAATACCAAATAATACTCACTTGACCACTCCATAACAAAACTATTTAAAACCAAAATTATGATGAAGCAACAAAAAACAAATTATTCAAAATTATCAGCTGGAGGACGGTGGCTCATTCTACGTATGGCTTAAGCAACATGGCCCCATCTGTGTGATCATGTTGCAGGCAGCAGACACATGAATTGAATATTTGAATAATTATTTTTTGTGACACATTTTTTTCTGGGGCTTCTGTTGGTGCCAAGTCAGCATCTGTCGTGGAAGGAGAAAAAAAAAAGTACATGGGACTGAGAGGGAAGAAAAGGTGGTAAGGTGAGGTGAGGGGGTGCTTACTTCTTCCCCTTTAGCTTTAAAGAGTTGTTAACCACCCTGGCATTTCCTATGCCTTTGTTTTTCTTTTGGACATTCCTTTCTGCTTTCTGAAAACTCTGCAACACACACCAGCATTCTTCCATATACAACTCCACCACCCTTTTGCAGCCACCAACTCTTTCACAAGCATTCATTCATTCATATTGGTCTTGTTCCACAAGCCACCATTCTGATTTTCATGATCAGAAGAGTTTAGCACATCATGGTGAGAATCTGAACAAGAAAATTTGTTCTCTTTGTGTTGCTGATCACCTCTCAACTTTTCTGGTGTCAGATCATGTCTGTTAACACTTTTCATGCCTTGTTATGATTGGTTCAGGGAACGCCTGTGAACATCATCGTTGGATCACAGGTTTGGGTTGAGGATCCTGAGGATGCATGGATTGATGGTGAGGTCACAGAAATCAATGGCAAAAATGTTACCATCACTGCCACAAATGGGAAAACTGTAAGCCTTTTACCTGATCATAGAACTGGAATATTTTAAGTATTGTCATTGATTGGTGAAACACTTTGAAACTTGATCAGAATGCTCCATATCATAGATGTATATATATCAGACGTTTCAGAGACAGGTAGAGACATGGTTATCAAACTCGCGAGTTCGTCGATAATTTTTTTTTAATGTAAAACGAAGTTGGTTTTAGGGCTTACCAGATTAGGGTTTTGTAATTTAGCTCACTCACGAAGCTCATCTTCTTCCTTCGCCTACTGCGATTCCAAGAACTCGCGCTCTGCTCTCAATTTGGCGTCGTCACTCGCGATCACCGTTAGCCACCGTCACAGTCGTGGTAGCCGTCGCCCAAGATCGTCGTCGCTCTCCGTGGGTCGCCGTTGCTCGCAGTGGGTCGCGTCTGCGCTGATTTGCGTTTCGCAGCCCCTCGACCCTCGCTCTGTTCTGTTTTTCGTTTCGCTGTGAAAATTTTTTATAAGCCCTTTTCTCCCTCTACAATTAGATTACTTTTTATCGTGAAGCTCTTTTGTCAGTATGCATTTAGATTATTTTTTATCAGTATATAGAAATTTTTTATTACTTCTGTCCTTCTGCTGTTAGATTATTTTTTATTTTGGAATTTTGTAGTGAACAAAAATTAAAACAAAAGGTCGGTAGTCCGATTTTAGATGAAACATGAGATAAATATTAATGATAATGGTAAAATAATAACTTATTTATTTAAAGTACTTTTAAGTTATAGAACTTTCTGTACTTATTTAAATTAAAATATTATTTATATAATTTTGTTAATTCTTACAAGTTCATTGGAGTCTGAGGAGTTTATCTAAACTTGACTGCATATATTTTCTGTTTTAGTAGAATGTCATGGCTACTTCGGATCTGAATACTGGAAAGCGGAATAACTTGCTTAAAGAATAATATAAGATGATCTATCAACCTTAAATTTTATTCTTTTTGTTCTGTAACTGGATTTTTCATACTATATATAGTATTGTGTGAAGTGAAAACTATAATATTATGTTATGTAATAATAAAGCTGAAACTTCATTAGTTTATTAGTTTTTGTTGAAAGTCCGGTTTTATAGAGTTAAATTAGGGTTAAAGTTACCTTCTAACATGATATCAAAATCATCGTTAAAACTTATTCTAACTATATTTGTAGCTGGTTATGTGGGTTGATTTATACTTAAAATTATTTCTAACCGTTTTTGTTCAGAAAATAAAATGTTCTTTTCCTATCACATATTTTAAATAAGATTTCCAAATATAATAAAGAATTAACTAGTTGTTTAAATGAGAAAATTATAGTTTATTTTAGTTCTTTCAACAAGCTCAGGTACCATAACTTGATTGTATTCTGACTCACCTTACCCTTGTCCACTCAGAAGGATGGCCCAGAATTAATCACCATTCTCACAATTTTTGTACTTGAACATAAAGGATCATATAAAACTAAACATTAGCATTTACCTAAATTTCAGATGGTGGCAGATATTTCAAGCATATACCCCAAAGATACAGAAGCACCACCTGCAGGAGTTGATGACATGACCAAGCTAGCTTACCTTCATGAGCCAGGAGTCCTGCATAACCTTGCAACTCGTTTTTCTCTCAATGAGATATATGTGAGTCACAACCAGTTAATCTACTTCTCCATTGTCATTCTTAATATATTTGATAGAAAAGTTATATAAAGGAAAAGAGAGTAAAGTCTGACGAAAATAAATGGAATGAACAGACATATACAGGGAATATCTTAATTGCAGTGAATCCTTTTCGAAGATTGCCACATTTGTATGACATCCATATGATGCAGCAGTACAAAGGTGCAGCATTTGGAGAGCTTAGTCCTCACCTTTTTGCTGTAGCTGACACATGTTACAGGTATGTTTACATCAATGTAGAAATATATGTTGCTCAAGTAAACTCAGATCAATCATAGAGTTGACTCAGTCAAATGTATCAGGGCAATGATAAATGAAAATGGAAGCCAATCCATTTTGGTAAGTGGAGAGAGTGGAGCTGGTAAAACTGAGACAACGAAAATGCTCATGAGGTACCTAGCATTCATGGGGGGTAGATCTGCTACTGAAGGAAGAACTGTAGAACAACAGGTTTTGGAGGTGAGTTTGAACTACTTACAAATCGTTTCTTAGATCTCAAATAAGGTATATATGTAGTGACATTATCAGTTCTGCAGTCCAATCCAGTGTTGGAAGCATTTGGAAATGCCAAAACTGTCAAAAACAACAATTCAAGGTAGATTGTATAGATATATTTTCTCAGGTCTCATTTTTTACAACAATTCCCATTTTAATTTATCTTACAAAATTATTTGAGTTTGTGCCAGTCGATTTGGTAAATTTGTTGAAATTCAATTTGACAAGAATGGGAAGATTTCCGGAGCTGCAATCCGAACATATCTGCTTGAAAGGTCACGAGTTTGCCAGGTCTCTGACCCAGAGAGAAACTATCATTGCTTTTACATGCTTTGTGCAGCACCACCAGAGGTGACTTCTCAATAATTATCCTGAAAATAATCCAGTAACATACCATTTCCTCACTAAATCTAAGAGTTAAAAGTTTCTAAACAGGACGCCAAAAAGTACAAGTTAGGGGATCCAAGGCAATTCCACTATCTTAATCAATCAAACTGTTATGAAGTGTCAAATGTAGATGATGCAAAAGAATACTTGGAGACCAAAAATGCAATGGATATTGTGGGCATTAACCAAGAAGAGCAGGTATTGGATCATTTCACAAGTGCACCACATTTTAATGAAACAGTGATTTGATTATATCCAAACAATTGGTTAAATAAAATTTCCCTTCACAGGATGCTATCTTCCGTGTGGTAGCTGCAATCCTCCATCTTGGAAACATTGACTTTGTCAAAGGGAAAGAAGTGGATTCTTCAAAATTGAAAGATGATAAATCACTCTTCCACCTCCAAACAGCTGCGGAGTTATTCATGTACGAGCTTTGATCTGCCCATCAGAACTGTATAATTCATATGCTTCAACCTTGGTGTCTCTTAACATGTTTATGTTCAGGTGTGATGCAAAAGCACTGGAAGATTCACTTTGCAAGCGTGTCATTGTAACTCCTGATGGTAACATCACCAAACCTCTGGACCCTGATGCAGCTGCTTTGAGTCGAGATGCCTTGTCAAAGACTGTGTACTCCAAATTGTTTGATTGGTAAAAACAACGAACTAACTACACCAACATGTAACTAACCTTGTTCAGTACAGAACATTGAAAATCCAAAAACTATTATGTAAAGGAAACGTGTTCCAATTACCATATAATACATAACAAAATCTTCTGTAAATAGAACTGCTTTGCCTGTATGGCTTATTCTATGAGCATATTTTCAGTTTTGAGACAAGGAATGAAAAATTCTAAATGCATTCTTAAAATCTGGCAGGATTGTGGACAAAATTAACAGTTCAATTGGCCAAGATTCCAATGCAGTAAGCATAATAGGAGTCCTTGACATTTATGGATTTGAAAGCTTCAAAATCAACAGGTAAATAGCATAATTTTACAAGCAGAAGAACTAGAGTTTCTACATCTCTATCTTGTAATCTCATTGTTCTTCATTTACAGTTTTGAGCAACTATGCATCAACCTAACGAATGAGAAGTTGCAACAACATTTTAATCAGGTATGGTAATAACTTCTTAATACAACTTGAGCATCATTATCTGCTGCGATACACAATATAAAAAGGCATCTGTTTCAACAGCATGTATTCAAGATGGAGCAAGAAGAGTACACAAAGGAGGAAATCAATTGGAGCTATGTAGAGTTTGTGGATAATCAGGATGTTCTTGATCTTATCGAGAAGGTATTCTTCATCATCATTGCTTCAGAAAAGATTTTTTCTATTAGATAAACTTGTGAAACTATTTGTATGTCTATCATGCAGAAACCAGGGGGAATAATCGCTCTTCTAGATGAAGCCTGGTATGTCATTTTACTCAAAAAAATGTGAAAAAGAATAGATGAGCATTTTTGCTTATTCTATGCCTACGAAATAATTCATCAGTATGATAGGGTGGAACAACTCACTCAGATGGATTTTATTTCCTTTCTAAATAAAAAGCGAAAACTATAAAAACAGGAGAAATTTTAATGTTCTTCTTCTTCTTCTTCTGCAGCATGTTCCCAAAATCAACTCATGAAACTTTTGCACAAAAGATGTACCAGACATATAAATCCCACAAGCGCTTCAGCAAGCCAAAACTTGCTCGAACAGATTTCACAATTAACCATTATGCTGGAGATGTAAGTGAGAAAGTTCTAAATTTTTTCCTCGGCCATTGACCAAGAATTAGAAATTAATCGTCAAAGAACCCTTTTGTGCACAGGTCACGTATCAAGCAGATTATTTTCTTGATAAAAACAAAGATTATGTTGTAGCAGAGCATCAAGCTCTTTTATGTGCTTCCAAGTGCCCATTTGTTGCTAATCTTTTCCCTCCTTTACCAGAGGAAACTTCAAAGCAATCCAAATTCTCTTCCATTGGTTCACAGTTTAAGGTAACAATTTAATTTCAACATTTACTACTTCTGCCTATTTATAGAAATGATCAATCCATGAATTGCTTCTGGATCAAATCTTAATATGTAGCAACAACTGCAATCTCTCATGGAGACACTGAATACAACAGAACCACATTACATACGATGTGTGAAACCAAATACAGTTTTGCAGCCTGGGATCTTTGAGAACTTCAACGTCTTGAACCAATTAAGATGTGGGGTAAGTTTAATTTTCCAAATTGTCTCTGAAATACGTGACTATTCAGTGAACTTGAGAAAGTTTCCCAGCATAACATTCGCACCACAAATCTTTCAGGGAGTACTTGAGGCAATACGGATTAGTTGTGCTGGATATCCAACAAAAAGAACTTTTGAAGAGTTTCTTGATCGTTTTGGAATGCTAGCCCCCGATGTCCTTGATGGGTATAAATTATTCATGTCTACAAGAAAATAAAAATGATTTTTAGACTTTGATTGTCACTCATATGGCATTCACACCTTAAAGAAAATAGAAAATAGTGTTAAGAATTATGAATCAAAGATGAAATGCAACCATGTCAGTTAAACTACTTAAAGTATAACTTAATACAATAGATAAGAATAATCTACTTTGCGCTTGCGTCTTGCATCATAGAGAATCAATTCAGGATCACTTGAAAATAAATATCACAAGTCTCTCTCTCATTTTCATGTCTGACAAAATATATGATAAGCTTGATGCACCCATATGATAAATAATGCTTTTTTCTGTGCAGTTCTGATGAGAAAAAGGCCGCTATGGCCATCTGTGATAAGATGGGCTTAAAAGGCTATCAAGTAAGTCTGAAAAATATGTTACATAGAAGATAAAGAAGGCATTATTGTCCATAAACTTTAAGGAATTTAATTGTTATAATCTGTAATGTCTTTCCCCCTTAATGTTCCAATCAGATGGGAAAAACAAAGGTATTTCTCAGAGCAGGTCAGATGGCTGAAATGGATGCACGAAGAGCCGAAGTCTTAGCTAAAGCAGCTAAACTCATTCAGAGACAAATCCGAACACATTTAACCAGAAAGGAGTTCATCACCCTAAGAAAGGCCACAATATATATCCAGAAGATGTGGAGAGGTGATCTTTCTTCACAATATTAAAATTTTAGACATGTTCCCCTTTTGCTTAACTGCATGATTGTTGGTACTGTCCTGGAAATAACAGGAGTTATTCTTTTGATGGCTTTCATTTTTCAGCTAAACTTGCGCGTGAACTCTATGAACATATGAGGAGGGAAGCAGCTTCTATCCGGATACAGAAACATGCGCGTGCACACAGAGCAAGAATGTACTATACATCATTACAAGTATCAGCTATAGTTCTTCAATCAGGCTTGAGAGCATTTGCAGCACGAAATGAATATAGGTACAGAAGAAGAACAAAGGCTTCA
Organism: Vigna mungo; assembly: GCA_036885675.1. NCBI lineage: Eukaryota > Viridiplantae > Streptophyta > Magnoliopsida > Fabales > Fabaceae > Vigna > Vigna mungo. The sequence continues at coordinate 16,510,441 of CP144693.1, read as the reverse complement.
ACGAAAATTCAGGTAAATACGTCATTAAAAGAAATATATAACACCAACATAGATAATGACATGCAAAACCAAAAAATGGGAATGCAAATGCAAAATTCATCTTGGTTTCACAGATAAAAACTAGAAGATGTTTCATATTTAAATATGCATAATATGAATGAAATTACGTTCCTTCTCTTTATAATTGTAATTGTCCATTTTCTCACAGACACAATGGAGAAAAGTTCAAGCTCTTTCTGATTACAAACAACAGAAGAAAGCAACTGTTTCACTTCAATGTCTTTGGAGAGCTAGAATTGCAAGGAAAGAGCTCCGAAAGCTTCGGATGGTGAGTTCTACTTTTATGTATCATTTTCTAAAATTTCATGCGAATAATTTTAACATATCTACATGAAAAAAAAAAAAATGTTTCTAAAGTAAAGGCATGGTAACAACTTTTAAGTCTCTGTGCAGGCTGCAAGAGAAACTGGGGCACTTAAGGAGGCAAAGGACAAGCTGGAGAAGCGTGTTGAGGAGCTTACATGGAGAATAGATATTGAAAAGCACATGAGGGTATAGATTCTCCACTAATTCTCCTCGATTAATGCCAAAATGATTTCAGTGAAATGGTTAATCCCTGTAAAATTTAACACTGTAATTATCCTTCAAAATAAAAATTTTTGTAACAGATTTTAATCACAAATTAATACAGTGCACACTATTCAAGTTAGTAGTGAGAAGAAAAACTTGTTTTCATTCATAAAGCATTTTATCCACCCCATCTAATCTGGAGAAAATAATTGTAGATGGATCTTGAAGAAGCTAAAGGGCAAGAGATTGCAAAATTGCAAAATGCATTACAAGAAATGCAAGCTCAGCTAGATGAAGCCCAGGCAGCAATTATACATGAGAGAGAAGCAGCAAAAATAGCAATTGAACAAGCACCACCAGTAATTAAAGAGGTACCTGTTGTGGACGATACAAAGCTAGAGTTACTGACAAATAAAAATGAGGAGCTGGAGGTAAATCTAAAGCTTTTTCCTCTTATATATTTGGAAAGTTTACTTCCAGCATTAAAATGGTGGAACAATCAAATTACATTAACAGTTCCAGTTTGTTATTCAAGTTACAATAAAAGAAGAATGTTCATTTAGTAGTATCTATGGTCTTATAATAAACAAATTTTGTGTACATGAAGAAACATTGAAAGTTTCATTCATAAAAGTATGAAATACTTCAAAATAAAACATACAAAGGTTAAGGGAGGCATTTATAATTTTTTCCCCCATAATATTACATCTTTTACCACCAACAAATTAAAAGAAAAATAGTAACAAACTTTTCATAGGAAATATAGGAAAAATGAAAAAATAAATAGCGGTTAGCATCCAGTGTATATTTCAGAACCATTCCCAAATGGAAAAGGTAGAAGGTAACTTATATAAGAAAACATATATTTGGACTCATTTTCGGCAAGGTAGTAAACACTACAAATGCAGCTATGTATAGGGCATATGAAGCGTACTTAAATAATGTTGTAAAGAGCGGGAGAAAGTGATAGCAAGAAAAATACAGATATATATATATATGTATGTATGTATGTATGTATGTATTATGACAGTCACAGTAGCATCCAAACAGCACATATAAAAATTCTGCAGTTGGCACTTAGAAAGATGACAATACTTAACTATGAAGTTCTGAAAATACAGACTGAAGTGGAAGAGCTTAACAAGAAGATTAAAGAGTTTGAAGAGAAGTTCTCAAAAATTGAAAACGAGAATCAATCAAGGGTGAAAGAGGCGGAAGAAGCACAGCTTAAAGCAACACAACTTCAGGAGACCATTGAAAGGTTGACAAGTGATATTAGCCACTCAATACCTATTCCTCCATAAACTGGCACTGACTATCTATTCTTTATCACTTCAGATTAGAATTGAGTTTGTCAAACCTGGAGTCTGAGAACCAGGTTCTATGCCAGCAGGCTTTGGAAGAATCAAAAAATGAAGAACTCTTTGAAGAGATCAAAATGTAAGTTCTAACATATTATTGCCACCATTTTTATCATTTCTATGCGTTACTTATATTTAGCAGCCAGAGCGAGGCTGCAGTTGAATGTAGCCAATAAAAAAAAGTTTATATGCATACATGAGGTCTCTTCTTTTAGGGTTAAGTACTCTGATGGACACAACTCCCTTAGCCAAAGGGGGCACACAAATGATACACCAAAAATGACCCTGGTGTAGGTCCAGCAGTTGTTCATGAAATAGATTTGAAAAATTTATATGATAACATATTATGGTAAACTGATCCTTCCTTTCAATTTAGAAGTTTTTAATTAACTACACTTCTATAGTTACTTTGCATTTATCACCTTCTGTTTAAGTTTTCTCAAGTTTCTACAAATAAAAATTCAACTCCACAACACAGGCCATAATAAATTTAGGAAGTAATAAAATTGTGCATGGATCATGTCCAAAGAGTGGCCTTTTAGTTTGAATGACCTATTTGTTCAAAAGTATCTAGGCACTTCAGATTCATGGACCTCTTGTTTGTATACTTATTACCCTGTTCTGATTTACCAAAGTGGGACTTATTGTGAGAATTTCTCTCTTTGGTGATTCATTCCTTCTGCTTATGTCTATAAATAATACATACCCATTGGAAGTAATTAAGACGCAATAACACTATTTTCTAATTTATTTAGTAAAAATCAGAAGAGCTAATACTCTGCAATGATTAAGAAAATATTTGTTCCTAATATAAACATCGTATATCATGAAACAAAATAATAACAGAATCCCTTATTGACGTTGTTGTCCAAATGGAAGAAATATAGAAGATAAAACTGAAATTAACATATATATTCTATTAAAATACTAAAATTTACATGTTGTCTCTCTAGCCTCAAGGGTCAGATAGCAAATCTAGAATCAGAGAATGAATCCCTACGGAGCCAGGCAGCAGCAGCAGCTGCTTTAGAGCAGAAAGTCCATCCAGAGAAAATAGAAACAGACCATTCAGCAGCTGCTTTAGAGCAGAAAGTTCATCCAGAAAAAAATGAACCAGAACCTGAAGTTGCTGTTGTAGAGAAGATCAAAGTGCAACCAAGAGTTATTGCAGATAATGTGACTGCCCAAATCAAGGTACCCTACCTTAGGTTTTGCTTTAGAAATATTTCACTGTTTAAAATTTATCTTTTATGATGTGGCAGAATTTGGATAATGGCATTCATACAGAGGAAGAATTGCATTCAAGAAAAGTATTTTAAATTTTACCTCACTTCTTCTTTAAGAATTACTGGCTGTGTAATAAATAACAGTATGTTCATTTCAAATAATAAATTATGTTTACAGGAACCAAAAGCACCGGTCTTCTTGCTTACTAAACAAAGATCACTCACAGACAGACAGCAGGTATGTTTCAATGGCAAGACAAAGTCAGGGAAAGTTATGCAGTTTCACACCAAAATAAATGATTCTCACAGTTTCCATCTCTTATGAACAGGAAAGTCATGATGCACTGCTCAAGTGTCTCGCTGAAGATAAGCGATTTGAGAAAAACAGACCAGCAGCTGCTTGTATTGTATACAAAGCACTTCTTCATTGGAGATCCCTTGAAGCAGAAAAAACACATATTTTTGATAAAATTACACACACTATCCGATCATCTATAGAGGTAATATTCTCCAAGAACGTTAGTACATTAACAAAGTTAAGGAATTTTTAAAACAATCCTCATTTCAGCCTAAATTTAATCACTCATATTATTGTGAGAAAGTAAGTGGCATTTTATGTTCTGGCAGAGTCAAGAAGGAATCCATGATCTAGCCTACTGGCTTTCAACTATTTCAACACTTCTGTTTTATCTACAATGCACAATGAAGGCCAGCAATACAACTAAGGCAGTGTCACGTAATCGAAACTCCCCTGCCACTTTGTTTGGAAAAATGGCACAAGTAAGCTTTTCAAAAGAATTAGTTTTTGCATTGTATTAAATCAATGTTTAAAATATAATGGTGCTTGATATACAAATTCAGGGTTTGCGTTCATCTTCAATGGGCTTGGGGATTTCAAGTGGCTACAGTGGAATGGTGGAGAAGCCAAATGATCAGTCTAAAGTAGAAGCCAAATATCCAGCTATTCTGTTTAAGCAGCATTTAACTGCATATGTGGAAAAGATATATGGAATGATCCGTGATAGTCTAAAGAAAGAGATTAGCCCATTCTTAAATTTGTGTATACAGGTAAGCATCATAAGATGAAATTAAAAGTACAATGGAAAATTAGGTATTGCCTAAGCTAAATCTTTCATCATCGCTGGCAGGCACCAAGATCCATAAGAACTAGATCTATAAGAGGATCATCCAGAAACATCCATTCAAATATTGTTGCAAAACAGCAAGCATTACATATGTACTGGAAGGGAATCGTGGACAAGTTAGATCATGCCTTGCGTATATTGTCCGATAACTATGTAAGCATGAATTACTCACTTGATATTGCTTTTGCTAGTTTGTACTTTTCAGAGAAGAGACTTTCCAATATTGTTCATCCTGTGACTTCAGGTCCCTCCCATCATTACAAGAAAGATATTTAGTCAGGTTTTCTCATTCATGAATATCCAGCTATTTAATAGGTGAGAAGACTTTCCAACAATTGCACAAAACATCTGGGAGTAGTGAATGTTTACCGAATATATATAAATTCTCATGAAGTTTTTGAAAACTTTTGTCTGGCAGTTTGTTGCTTCGTCGTGAGTGCTGTTCCTTTAGCAATGGAGAATATTTGAAGGCAGGATTGCATGAGTTGGAACTATGGTGTCTTAAAGCAACAGACCAGGTAACTAAATATTTGGAACAACCTAAGGAAAAAGTGCAAGAGACACCTTTTCTACGTTTTTTATCTTTTGTATTTGGTTTATTTTGCAGTTTGCTGGTTCATCTTGGGATGAACTCAAACATATACGCCAAGCTGTGGGATTTCTGGTATAGCTTTTTGGGTCAAGATTAAAGAGAATGCACTCTTAACTCTTTCATTACCCTTGCCTCAATATTCAGTTTTTGAAATGCTTTATTTACACAGGTTTTGCATCAAAAGACTCAAAAATCTTTAGAGGAAATCACGAATGAGCTATGCCCGGTAACTTAACCAACTTACAAAGAAACCTCAATAATTAATGAGTATCTTGCATAGTTTCTACCTTGAACCTATCTGGATTGGAACTAGCTTTTGTCTAACATGTAGATCTGTATTAAGAATGAGCCTTTACTTTAAATTTTATCCAAATAACATATGTAAAGTACTGGAAAAAGAGCCTGAGTCTTGTTTTCTTGTTCATTTTTCTTACATCAGGGGTTAAGTATTCCACAAATATATCGTATTGGAACTATGTTCTGGGATGACAAGTATGGGGCACAGGGATTATCTGCAGAAGTAAGTCCTGATCTCCAAAACCATGTTTATTTCTCTTGCTCATTTTTGTGTACAGTTTGTCCAACCTTTCAAAATTCATTTGAAATATAATGAAAATTTGCAAACATTCAATTTGCTTAAAAATGCATTTATATCTTTAGAAGAAACAAAGATACTTCTGAAAGAAAGAAACTCTGAAACTAGAAGACAAACTACCACTTTAAAATATTACATCCAAGATTTGCATCATAACTCATTGTTTCATTGATGTAGAAAACAAACAATACTCTAAAACATATTCACAATCAACTTCCATTATTAAGTTTCATAACCGTAGAAAACAAACAGGCATTATTAAATTAATCAGTATCACAACTTTATCGTGCATCAGATGACCTTACCACACATGATAACTAATGATGTTTAATTCTTTTTCCCCCTTCTGACTTTTACAGGTCATTAGCAGAATGAGAGTGATTATGACAGAAGACTCAATAAGCATACATCATAGCTCATTCCTTCTAGAGGTGGATTCCAGGTAATTAACTATTAAAATGCTTCTAAACCAATTTTTATTTCCCCCCTTTTCACATTCAATCCAAAAGTCACTCCCTGGTCAATAGAAACAATTTGCTGACATGCTAATGCAAAGATTCTTTTTACAAACTCAGCATACCATTCTTGATGGAGGAGATGTTTCGGTCCATGAGTGACATCCGCCTATCAGACATGGATGTGGATCCACCACCAATACTCAGGCAAAGGTCTGACTTCCATTTCTTGTTGCAACAAATGGACAGTGACTCTCAGTGAGCTGGTGAAAGTTTGCTGCTGATATTAGTTATAGTTTCTGATTTGTATTGATTTAATTTGGGTTTGTGTGGAGAGAGTAATTGAGTGGTGAGGTGAAGAATTGTAATTAGCTTATTTCTTTATTCTAATTTTTTTTCATTTGTTTTCGGGAAGATCCAAATTTTGTTTATTATTCTTGTATGGCTTCATGTCAAGGAAGGCCACAGTGAATTTTGTCATTGTTGTATAATGTTACTTCAAAAAGTAATGAAATGAAAGGAAGTTTGGCTTTAGTTCAATTTAGCAAACTAAACAAAGATCTGTATTAAAATTGACTCAGAGGATCTTTTTGTAGGTCTGAAGTTGTTCAACAGAAGAAAAAAATTGAGAAACCTACTGGAAGGGAGAAATTCTTGAATGCTGTTATTTCAGGGTTCCCATGAAAATGGTTCAGAAAGCATGCAGTAAAACAAGAATATTTTAAAATACTACAGTTAAAAGGAAGGTTAATTATATTTTCCAACACTAAGTGCCCCTATGGGAATATCTTTTTCATTATTTTCAGAAGCTCTCTTAGAAAAGTGCCAAAAATGGAGACTTATTTTTCCATGGGATTTGAAACACCAACAGAAACACCCCTTTTAAATGATATGATACCGATCTCCCCTGGATGGTGTTATTTAACTTATGCAGCAATTTGTATGGAGGATTTGTCAGGAATAGTACCAAAAAATTATGTAGAGAATGTATGTATCTGTACAACGAAATTATCTAATGGAAGCCAATCTGATATCCTAGACTAAATGCAGCTTTTATGCATGTTTTGATTGGAGGTCCTTTTACAACATCTCATTGTTCATTTGTGAAGAAAAGACACTTTATTTGTGGCCATTCCTAGCCTGCCTTAGTTTCAATCACCATGAGGAGTGCCATAATTACAGCCTTAAGGATGATGGTTTAGTCTTGCATCAAATAGATAGACTTAAATAGAGCTTATAATGTTTTGAGAGTCTTTATTAATAATCTGATTTTGTGGAATTGAGTCAAACCCTACTAAACCCGAATCTATGAGTTTGCTCTGTATCTCAGAAAAAGGAACTTCAGATTTCAATTTCCATTCCTTCTCATCTGTCCGCCTTGTTGAAGTTATTTCCATCACACCAACAAATTCTAGCATCATCTGACAGTCTATAGTATTAACAAACTATAAAGCGGAAAGTAATTTATGTATGTATTTTATTTGTTTCCTTATCATAGGTACAATTCTTCCCCTCCAAATTACCCTTTTTGGAACTTAATAAACGTTGCTAAGTAAACAGCTTTCAATAGAACTAATGTAACCACAAATCAGTAAGTGTGACAAACAAAATGCATTTGAACATGAAGGAAAAACTGTGCAAACATCAGAAGAGTAAACAATCAATAAGAAAGGATGTAGAAGGAGTTGAAGAATTCAAAGAAAAAAAAATTTGGACCATTTCTCGATTTGTGCGTGTCATCCTTGCGCAGGGGCCATGCTAATCTTCTCTGTATCGTTCCAATTTTATCGGATGTCCCCGAAGGGACACTGCTACGACGAGACTGCAGAGTTATAAACACTTGGTTAGTACGGTATTCAAGCGAGGTGGGACTTCTACCCGTTTATTCCAAATTTACAACCCTAGTCGGGTGAGTGAATAGTGAAATTTTCACTAAAGAAGATGCAATTGAAAGGTAATAAAAACTAGTTAAAGTAAAAATAACTTTTCAAATTTATAATAAAATTTATCATTACGATAACAATTTAAAACTTACTGTGAAATCTTCCGAAACTGTAAAAGTTCAAACTTCACGAAAAAGTTCAATGTTAATTTTTCAGAATGAGTTCATTAAATTTAGTTCTCCCTCAAGATCTTCTTCCTCCCAGCTTGACCAGTATTCTGGAAAGTTAATTCAAAAAGTTTTTTATTTTAATATTTTAAAATATCTGAAAAAGAATATTTCACAACAAATAAGCAAATACACTTGATGAATTATATTATTTTTAATAAAAATATTAATTTAGGACGAAGCAATAAAATCATTTGTAATATTATCTATTACATAGCGTTGGATTATTGTTTAATAATGAAAGTATTACACTTCTGATTTTAGTTAGTTTTGATATTTACAAATTGATCTAATATATTAGTGTATTTTAAAATAAATACCCATTATTATATACAAAAGAAAAACACTTGTTAAGAAACAATGTTTTTGTATTAACGTGAGACTCCTAATCTATCTATATTCTTTGACATTTGCATTTAAGCAAGTTTAAGTTCAGATGACAATTGCATAAAAGTGCTTTCAGTCACAAGAAAAATTAACATACATTCTTCCTTAGATGGTGCAACCAAAAAGGGATTTATTAAAACAATTGTGTTGTTCATATTAGACTAAGTCATTTAGATGAAGACTTGAACTTCACTTGAGTTGAATCACTTAGAAACATTGAGCATGTTTGGATATTGTCTCAAAAAACTGAAAATTTGAATTCTGCAGAAATCCATTCAAAGGACTTAACATAACGCTTGATTGCAGTTTCTGTTTTTCTGTCTTTTCTGATTTACACAGTTCTGTTAACCTGTGTTCTTGTTGCTCTCTGTATAAATAAGCTTTCAAGTTTCTATTCTCTCTTATTTCTTGTTTATCTTCCTTATGTTTTGTCATTGTTCTTGTATCTCACAAAACCATAATAGACCAGATCAATGCTTGAATAGAATGAAAACCCAAAGAGTTGCTGCAGCATGCAGTTATAGGATTCAAGATGAACTCGTAACAACAAAAAAGTGGTAACAGTAATCACCATACACTGGAAACCATAAATAAACAAAGATTCATGTTTTACTTTCAATTATATTGAAGATAAAAATCTAAGAAAAGAAGTTAAAATTCTTCTTCATCAATGAATTCCAGAAGAAGTTTAACCTTTATCATTTCACACTATGCAAATATGGAAACAAGCATTTTGGGCAGCAAAGTTCCATGCATCTCATAAAGCTTGTGTTCAATCTTGACATTGCAGCACTTGATGATGAGCACAGTAGCCACTAACATGATGAACAATCTATAAAAAAAAAAAAAAAAGTGGTAGAAGGATTGAAATTTAAAAGAAAAAAAATTTGGACCATTTCACGATTTGCATCGTTCCAATTTTATCGGATGTCCCCAAAGGGACGAGCCTTGGTTGGAGCTCTGTAATTATAAACTGCTTGAAAACTTTGAACCCTATCGATGTGGTATTCGCACCGATGCATTACTTGCTGCGCCCAGGAACTGAAGTAAGAGGAGAAAGCAACTTTCACCTAATGGAAAAGACACTCTTCGAAGTAAGGGGAAGTACTAAGACTGTGTAATGTAAAAAAGGTGAAAAATTAATAGTTAATAATAATAATAATAATAATAATACAATTGATATTACTTCTTATTATAAAAATATGATTTAAGATGGTTTATTACGATGGTTTTAATCTACCTATAATAATAAATTAGACAGTAATATAATCGTAAATAATATGTTACTTAAAATTAAAACCGACATAAAAGCGGAAGGTTTATTTAATCGAAGAGTGAAAAAACGAAAGGGTTACAGGTCGTTTATCGTCTTTTCTCACTTAGACGCTTACTGTTTGTGTTAAATTAATTTAACGTAGAATACCACGTTCATTCATTTTAAGTAAAATTAGAATAAAATTAAATTTTTATAAAATATTGAAATTATATCGAAAAAGTGTCCAAAAAAGAAACCTATTTAACCTCCTTCTTGTTATTATTATTTCAAAAATTAAAATTAATTTTTAATATTTATATATTTGCTTGAATTTTATATGCACTGAGAAATAAAAAAAATAGAAAAAAATGTAAAATTAGGGAAATTAAAATCAATTAATAATGTAACATTCCAATAATTATAGTATTAAACTATAATTTAGTTATTATATTCTTCATATGATAGAATAGTCATAGAAACGAGGAATAAAAGTTTTCCTCATTATACAAACCCTCACTCAATATTTAAACTTAATACATTCCAAACTTAAAACGATTGAAATAGGGATCCCGTCCACAAGAGCTAAACGCTAGTCAATCCTCCATCTAACGCATGTTCCACCGTCGTCTCACCACTTTCTGCTCACACTCATCAGATGATCATCGCCGAGAGAAAACACACAACACAACTATAACAACCAAACAACAGATAAAGCAAGGGTGAACTATTGTAACAAAGTAATATGATATATTTAGATTAATAACATAATATCTAACTTATAAATCAAATCTCTTTATAATACAATAAACACACCATGATCATCATAAACTCAACCCAGTCAATTAATCGTATGAATATCGAACTCTAAATAGGTTATACTCTTACAGTGGTACTTTACTCAGATACATCATATCCTACTCTGTCCCCCAAAGTGAATCTTCGGATATAAATACAATCACTGAAGTTACATCTTATCCTACTCTGTCCCTCAAAGTGGATCTTCAAATAAGGATGCACTTACTTGCTAGCTCAATTATCATATCCTACTCTGTCCCCCCAAAGTGGATCTTCGGATATGGATTTCCCACTCTTTACCACACTCTCATTACACTCAAATTTTTTTTTTTTTATATCCAACATCATAACATTCATTTCTTACAGCCATCAAACAAAATGAATATTACAAAATAAATGAATAAACATAAAGTAAATAAAATAAACTTATTGGGGAAATAAGAAGCTGCATCGGCAGAGCCAGTTAGACAACTTCTCATCCTTCCAAAATTGCAAAGTAAATAAATGTAAATAAATAAAAACTTAAAGAAATAATATCGTATTGGGGAAATAAGAAGTTGAATTCGGCAGAGCCTGTTAGACAACTTCTCATCCTTCCAAAAGTTTACAAAAATAAATAAATAAAGGTAAATAAAGAAATAATAACGTATTGGGGAAATAAGAAGTTGAATTCGACAGAGCCCGTTAGACAACTTCTCATCCTTCCATAATCATAACAACATCAAATGATAATAAAAAATTAACAAAAAAAAAAAAAGAATCACATCACATAATTAACAGATACAGGTGTCATCACAAAAGCAATTTCACAATCAACACATAAATAAAAACAATAATTCCATATATCAAACAAGAACATAAAAAAAACACAAGCATAGCTCCCCTTACCTGATTCTCTTCTTCTCAGATGAAGAACACCTCTTCAGAATCTCTTGCTACCTTTTCTACAACTCAAATTCTAGCCCTAAAATCTCCTTATTTTCTAAGAACTCTTGCTTAGTTTCACCATACTTGTCAAAAACTTCATTTCCTCACCTGTATTTATAGTTGAAGTTAGGGTTACTGTAGCAGTACTGTAGCTGTACTACATTTTACTGTAGCAGTACTGTAGCTGTACTACATTTCACTGTAGCTCGTACTACATTTTTCCTGTAGCAGTACTGTAGCAACACATGATTCACGTGCTACTGTAGCATTGTACATATTTCACTGTAGCATTATACATATTTTACTGTAGCATTATACGTATTTTACTGTAGCATTTATAAAAAAAATATTCTATTATTTCTAAAAATCTAGCCTCTTAATTACAACCATTTTCAAGGGTCTTACATTCTCCCCAACAACAAAAAAAAAATTTCGTCCTCGAAAATTGCCCTAACCAAACAGATGAGGGTAAAACTTCTTCATTTCTTCCTTTGATTCCCAAGTCATCTCTTGGGTCTTCTCATTCCACAATACCTTGACAGTGCGAATATCCTTTCCTCTTAGTTGTTTAGACTGAACATCTAGAATTTGTACCGGTCTTGTGTCTAGCAATAGATCTTCTCTGACTTGTACGTCATCCACTTCGAGTACATGATCGGGACTCGACACGTATTTCCTCAATTGAGAGACATGAAATACATTGTGCAAGTTTGCCAGTTGAGGAGGTAACACAATCTCATATGCTACCGGTCCGATTCTCTTGATAACTTGAAATGGACCAAGAAACTTTGGAGATAACTTCTTGGATTTGATAGCTCTTCCTACTCCAGTCATTTGAGAAACTCTCAGAAACACGTGACTTCCCACCTCGAACTCAAGAGGTCTTCTCCTATGATCAGCATAAGACTTCTGTCTACACTGTGATGCTTTCATCCTTTCCTGTATTTGTTTTACCTTTTCTGTGGTTTGCTGAATTAATTCTGGTCCTAACATTACTGCTTCTCCCTCTTGGTACCAGCATAAGGGTGTCTTACATCTCCTACCATACAATGCTTCGAATGGTGCCATGCCAATGCTTGCATGATAGCTATTGTTGTAAGTGAATTCAATCAACGGTAAAACCTCATCCCAAACACCCAAGTGGTCTAAGACACATGTTCTCAATAGATCTTCTAAGGATTGGATCGTCCTCTCAGACTGCCCATCAGTTTGTGGATGATAGGCAGAACTCATTTGTAACTTGCTACCCAATTCACGTTGTAAGGACTGCCAGAATTTTGATGTAAATCGCGGATCCCTATCTGATACTATGCTCGATGGTATTTCATGTAGTCTCACTATTTCTTTTATATACAACTGAGCAAGTTTCACCATAGGCATCCTCAAATTTATCGCTAAGAAGTGAGCGCTCTTCGTCAACCTATCTATCACAACCTAGATAGCATCGTGACCCTTTCCCGTTCGTGGTAAATGGGTTACGAAATCCATGGCGATACTGTCCCATTTCCATTCTGGTATTTCTAATGGTTGTAACATACCTCCTGGTCGTTGATGTTCCACTTTAGCCTTTTGACAGATCAAGCATGCTGATACAAATTTCGCCACATCTTTCTTCATTCTGGACCACCAGAAAGACTCCTTGAGATCGTGATACATTTTGGTCATACCAGGATGCATGCTAAGGCGACTCTTATGTCCTTCCTCAAGAATCAACCTTTTTAGCTTAACGTCATCTGGGATACAGACTCTTTCTCTAAACCTCAAAATACTATCAGTTTCTAACATAAATTCTCTACCCCGGTCCGTACTCAACAAACTCATCGTTTTCTGCAGCTCGACATCTAATAATTGTTTTTCTCTGACCAAACTCAACAAATCACTTGATATCACTAAGTTACTACATCTGATGGAATCTACTTCTAGTTTAACGTACAACTTCATATCCCTGAATTTCTCAATCAATTCTAGCTCTCTTATCATCATAACAGATATATGAACCGTCCTTCTACTCAGAGCATCTGCTACTACATTAGCCTTACCCGGATGGTATAAAAGTTCAAACTCATAATCCTTCAAAAACTCCATCCACCTTCTCTGCCTCATATTTAATTCCTTCTGATCAAAAAGATATTTTAAACTCTTATGATCGCTGAACACTTGAAATTGCGCCCCATATAGGTAGTGTCTCCAAATCTTTAAGGCAAACACGACTGCTGCTAACTCGAAATCATGTGTGGGGTAGTTCTTCTCATGATTCTTAAGTTGTCTCGAAGCATAAGCTACCGCTCTGTTTTCCTGCATCAGCACACAACCCAGTCCCTGATAAAAAACATCACAATATACTTCAAAAGGTCTACTTGTGTCAGGGATTACTAACACTGGAGCACTTGTCAACCTTTGCTTTAACTCTTGGAAAGTGGCTTCACATCGATCTGTCCAAGCAAACGGTTGATCCTTCCGAGTTAATTGCGTCAACGGAGACACAATTTTGGATAATTTTTCTATGAATCTACGGTAGTATCCTGCTAGTCCTACAAAGCTTCTGATTTCGGTTACGGATTTGGGTCTTTCCCACTGGAGCACCGCTTCGACCTTAGCCGGATCCACAGAGATTCCGTCCGCTGATATGACATGTCCCAAAAATTGCACTTCTTTCATCCAAAACTCACTTGGACAACTTTGCATACAACTTTTTCTCTCTTAACACTTCAAGTACTGTCCGGAGATGCTCCTCGTGCTCCTCTCGAGTCTTGGAGTATATAAGAATGTCGTCTATGAAGACTACGACAAACTTATCTAGGAAAGGTCTGAATATTCTATTCATATAGTCCATGAACACTGCGGGAGCATTGGTTACACCAAAAGGCATAACTACGTATTCATAATGCCCATATCTTGACCTGAAAGCAGTCTTCTGCACATCCTCTTCCTTTACCAGAATCTGATGGTAACCTGACCGTAGATCGATTTTTGAAAATACTGTTGCTCCGTGCAACTGATCCATCAAGTCATCAATTCTTGGCAACGGGTACTTGTTCTTGATGGTCAACTTATTCAGCTGTCTATAATCCACGCACAATCTAGAACTCCCATCTTTCTTCTTAACCAATAACACTGGCGCACCCCAAGGTGAAACACTTGGTCTGATAAATTGCTTCTCCAGTAAGTCTTCTATTTGCTTTTTCAATTCTGCCAATTCAGCTGGAGCCATTCGATAAGGGGCGATTGATACTGGTCCTACGCCTGGTACCAGATCAATTGAAAACTCGATCTCTCTCTGAGGAGGCAATCCTGGCACATCTTCCGGAAATACATCCAGAAAGTCACGCACAACTGAGTGATCTATGCTCCTTTCTCTCTTATCTACTTCCATATGTGTCAACACTAGGAAACAACATGAGCTCTCTTGTACTTCACGCCACAGTTGCCCCGAATAGAATCGTCGACTCTTTCACTTCAGGGAATAACAATTTCTTTGCATCGCAGTCTACGAGAATGTGATTGGAAGTTAGCCAATCCATTCCTAAGATTACCTCTAGACCTTGTAGAGGTAAACAGATAAGATTAACTCTAAACTGACGTCCCTCTACTGATATAGGACATCTAGTAGATACTAGAGATGTCTAGATTAGCCCAGAAGCTGGAGTAGACACTATCAGGTCATACTGCAACTCCTTAACTCTCAACCCCAACTCTTGCACACAAACATCAGACACAAAGGAGTGTGTCGCTCCAGAATCAAACAAAACACAACAAGGTTTCCCAAACAGTATACAGCTGCCAATGATAAGATTACCTGGCCCAGCTGCCTCTGTCCCAGTCATCGCATACACTCTGCCCGTAACTTGCGGCTTGACATCTTCCTTCTGTTGAGGTTAATTGGTCGGTTGTTGGGACCTTGACCCCGAAACAGTGGTACAATTCCTAGCAATATGCCCTTCCTCTCCGCATGTATAACACTTGACAAGGTTAGCTGGTTGGGGGCAATCAGTCTTGTAATGGGGTCCCCCACAACGGAAGCATTTCACCTTGAAATACGGTACTGCCTGGTTCGTTGGTTGGAATGAAGACTTTGTTGGCCCTTGAAATGAAGGTCTAGAATAGGGCTTTTTCCTGTCTCCCTAATTAAACTTGAACCCAGATGGTCCACCAGCTCTCTGTGGTTGCCTTTGTTGTCCTTCTACTTCTATTTTCCTTTTCTCGAACATCTTGGCTCTCTCCACCAATGTAGGAAATTCCGTGATGCACAAACCTGTCATCAACAGTTTTATATCTCCTCTTAACCTATTTTCAAACTTTCTACACTGCTACTCTTCATCCATATCATGAGTGTAAAAACGGATAAGATGTTTGAATTTATCTGCATACTCATTCACCGACATTCCCCCCTGAACTAACTGAAGGAATTCCACTTCTTTAGCATATCTTACACTGTTAGGGAAATACTCACCATAGAACTTTTTCTTGAATAGGTCCCAAGTGATAGGGGTACCACTCCTTTCTAACATTGCCTTCATGCTGCCCCACTAATGACTAGCTTCTCCAAATAACAAATACTCGGTATAAGCCAATCTGTTATCCTCAGGACATCTCTTAGTATTGAAAATCCTCTCCATGTCTCTAAACCACTGATCGACTTCATCTGGAGTGGTATTGCCACCGAACTTAGCTGGATGGTGTTGAAGGAAATTCTCTAAACTCCATTCTTGATCTTGGATTGGTGGAGTATAATAAGAACCAGCAGAAGCTCTTGTGCTATTATTCATCATTTCCACATACTGCCTCTGGTGTGCCTCAGCTGACACTCTGGCAGCTTCCAATTGTTGTACTGCCGAATTATGTTGTTGTTGCATTGCCGTCACCAGTGATTCCACTACCCTCACTAGATTAGAAATATCAGAACGTGCAGGTGAAGAAGGAGGAGATTGTCTAGATGCCATGGTCCTGTCCAAAGATAGAAACCATTAGTCTAGAAGAGATAACTCCTATATCAGGAGTATACGACTAAGATTACTCAACTAAAGTATGGGGCACTCATAAGCTACAGGATTCTTTAAGGATAGAACTGCTCTGATACCATTAATGTAACATCCCAATAATTATAGTATTAAACTATAATTTAGTTATTACATTCTTGATATGATAGAATAGTCATAGAAACGAGGAATAAAAGTTTTCCTCATTATACAAACCCTTACTCAATATTTAAACTTAATACATTCCAAACTTAAAACGATTGAAATAGGGATCCCGTCCAGAAGAGCTAAACGCTAGTCAATCCTCCATCTAACGCATGTTCCACCGTCGTCTCACCACTTTCTGCTCACACCCACCGGATGATCATCGCCTAGAGAAAACACACAACACAACCATAACAACCAAACAACAGATAAAGCAAAGGTGAGCTATTGTAACAAAGTAATATGATATATTTAGATTAATAACATAATATATAACTTATAAATCAAATCTCTTTATAATACAATAAACACACCATGATCATCATAAACTCAACCCAGTCAATTAATCGTATGAATATCGAGCTCTAAATAGGTTATACGCTTACAGTGGTACTTTACTCAGATACATCATATCCTACTCTGTCCCCCAAAGTGGATCTTCGGATATAAATACAATCACTGAAGCTACATCTTATCCTACTCTGTCCCTCAAAGTGGATCTTCAGATAAGGATGCACTTACTTGCTAGCTCAATTATCATATCCTATTCTGTCCCCCCAAAGTGGATCTTCGGATATGGATTTCCCACTCTTTACCACACTCTCATTACACTCAAAAATTCTTTTTTTTTTATATCCAACATCATAACATTCATTTCTTACAGCCATCAAACAAAATGAATATCACAAAATAAATGAATAAACGTAAAGTAAATAAAATAAACTTATTGGGGAAATAAGAAGCTGCATCGGCAGAGCCAGTTAGACAACTTCTCATCCTTCCAAAATTGCAAAGTAAATAAATGTAAATAAATAACAACTTAAAGAAATAATATCGTATTGGGGAAATAAGAAGTTGAATTCGGCCTGTTAGACAACTTCTCATCCTTCCAAAAGTTTACAAAAATAAATAAATAAAGGTAAATAAAGAAATAATAACGTATTGGGGAAATAAGAAGTTGAATTCGGCAGAGCCCGTTAGACAACTTCTCATCCTTCCATAATCATAACAACATCAAATGATAATAAAAAATTAACACAAAAAAAAAAGAATCAAATCACATAATTAACAAATACAGGTGTCATCACAAAAGCAATTTCACAATCAACACATAAATAAAAACAATAATTCCATATATCAAACAAGAACATAAAAAAAACACAAGCATAGCTCCCCTTACCTGATTCTCTTCTTCTCAGATGAAGAGCACCTCTTCAGCCCTAAAAAAACTTGTGCTTTGTCCTCACTCACACACTTTCCGGGAATTTCCCGGAAGGTCACCCATCCCAAAATTACTCCAGGCTAAGTACACTTAACCATGGAGTTCTTATGGGCTAGGCTACCGAAAAGCAAATGCATTTGGTGATATGAGTAGCCAAATCAATTCCTTTAAGCTATCCTCCAATTGTATAGTCCCATACCTATACAGTCTCCAGATCCCTCTCATTCCGGTGTATGTTCGATTCGTCCATGTGCCCCTTCCACTCGAAGCCTGCCAGGAGCCACACTCCCCGCCCTCGTCAGTGCCCGGGTGTCACATTTTACTGTTGCATTATACGTATTTTACTATAGCATTTATAAATTTTTTTTTCTATTATTTCTAAAATCTAGCCTCTTAATTACAACCATTTTTAAGGGTCTTACAAATAACAACTTAAGTTTAGACTTCATGGCATATATCATTTAAGTGAACATTTTTGGAAAACAATAACTACTCAAAAAGCTTTTAAAAATTTAAAATTGTATTTTCAAAAGAAAAAAAAAAATCAAACGCTCTAAATCTCAATATTTTGTTCAACTTAATCATACACGGTGAAGTTAAGCTAAATAATATATTTATATTTTATCAATTATATAATAATTACGGTGATTAAATTTTGAATAATTAAAAATAATATAATTGTAGAGACCTTAAAATAAGATAATAATGAGTGAAATCAAACAATAAAGTTGAAAAATGTAAAGAAGAAGAATTTGGATAAGGTGGTGGAGTTTTGAGTTCATTTATCCCTTTGTTTGGGACTGAACCAAGAGAATATACAATGAGAGGGTATGCATTGTCCTTGACCAATTTGCTGCCTCCTTCCCATTTCAGCATAGACATCAAGTTCAAGTCTTTTGCTTTCTCCATTGCTGCAACTCACTCTCTCATCCCAACACCAAAACCCTCTCTTCTCCTCTCAACCCATCATTCAAAATCCAATTCACACTTCTCATTTTCTGTTGCTGCTCAACAACAACAAGTACAACCCGGTGAAGAAGAGAACATTCAACTGGTCTCCTCTATCAAAACTGATTACAATGACATACTCATAGTGGACACCCCAAAGGCTAGAATGTTACTCCTTGATTCATCTTGTACTCCTCTCACCTTCTCTCTGTCTGAATTGCTTTTAAAAGTTCAAACTTTACTTCATGGGTCATCTGGGTCTGAAAAGTATTCAAATTCCGTTTTGCATTTCCTTATAAATGTTTGTATTATTTCTTGTTTGTGATCAGTCTCCTTCAGCTGTGTGCCAAGGGTAATTGACGTGTCAAAATTTGTTTCTTTTGTTGCAGACAGTGTTCACAGTGTTCTTTACCATGGGTCAAAATGGACTTGTTCTTATTGGGTATGTATGCTACCTTGACATTGTTTGTTTTGTTGTATGCGTGTGTGTTTGAGACATACGTCCAAACGGTAATGGGTGGTGTTTGTTGTGTAAAAGTAAAACTTCTTTTTTTACAAAGTAATGATGTTTGGATTGCTTAGTGTCAAAATTTGAAATGTTGTTAAAAACACTCGTTCCCCTTATTGTGTGATTCATACATCAAATTCATGCTCATATTGATTATAGGATGTTGTGTTCATATTTTACTTGCAGTTTGTTTGTACACATATTCACGAGGTTGAGAACTAATACTGGTTTTCATATAATTTTTCTTTGTTCAGCTCATCGTATTGATTTGGGTTTGATATATTTTAAATAAAAACTACTAACTTTACTCCATAGGAGTTTTGAATTTGAGAAAACTTGTTGACATTGCTGTATAAGCTCTATATCAATTCTGATAATAGAAGAGTAGGGTTCAAGAAGGTGTTAAACTAGTGTCTGGACAAGCCTGTCATATTAATAGCAAAAAGTTTGTCTAATTTTCTATTTGATGCAAGAAACTGGTGAAGCATTTTTAATGCTATGTCAAGATCAATCACGGCCTCTGATCTTGCATTTGTTGTCTAGTGAAACCTATCCAAAATGAAATTCAATCATTTCTCATGCTGAGCAACTGGCTCCATCATATGACCATTGAGTTCTGTAGTGTTATATAAAATTTTATTTATTCCTTGCTTATGAATAATGCTACGGAATGTGACTGATATATTTAGTCAAACTATTAAACTATAGATGTAGTAACATTAGTTTACGGTCAATATGAATGTTCTATGTGGGGTGCAACTGTGCTTGAAAGTAACTGCGTAATCATTTTCGGATTTATCTTCGGTTGTCATATTCTTTGAGTGTTAAGGTGAATACAGGTGCATAAGTTGTATCATTGCTGAGTTTGTTACTTGTATGCTATGTATCTGCATTGTACTTTTGCATTTATGTGCACATTGTTTGATCAATTGTTCATGCCAGCGTTTACTGAATTTGTTGCATTAAACAGGATGAATTTGCGAGCTTGCCAGCTATTGTTCCAAAAGGTCCCATTGCTATCTTAGGTTTGGTAATTCATTTAATTTTAAGAAGGCACATATTATAGTCTGGGAATTTCTAAATATCAGTGAACTTGTAAGTAATCTCATACTGCTTTTATATCCTGCAGGGTGGTGGAACTGCAGCTCATCTGATGCTTGACTTATGGCCTTCAGTGCAACTTGATGGCTGGGAGATTGATCAAATTGTAATATATGCTTCTTTTCTGCAAAGATATTTTTAATAAATTTAAATGGAGTTTCTTTGGTTTACCCCTTTGGTTATTTATTTCTGTAGTAAATTTATATCTATACTTCAGTGATATAGAGCTATTAACATTGTAGAATTCTATGAAACAACAATTTCTAGTGAAACTTGATTATCAAAATTGAAACATCGTAGTCAGTGATAACTTAAACGAAATAACCAACATCCCATTTCTACTTGTATATTGCAGAAACAATAATCATAATTCAATGAATAGGCCTCTGATTCTGTCTTGAAAAAAGTGCTTAGAAAAAAATAGCCAGACTTTGAGTGAAATGCTTATATATTTGCACTCAGCTATCAGATTACTGATATTTGTATGCATGAAAAAAATAAGCATTGCTTATATTTATAAGAACAATAAATAAGAATTGAACTACTTTCTAGGATCTTATGGTATATTTTTTGAGGATACCAAAAATCTATGGTATTGTCCTCTCCATGTCTCTTAATGTTTATTATTTCTTTTATATTTATGTTAAAAAGAAGTCTTACTAGATCTCAGTACACTCTAAGTGAAAAATATCTTTTCTATTTAAACCTTTTATGATCAATGTTTTCGATGAAATTTCGTTCCTTATTATCCTACTATCATATGCACTAATTGATTTGATCCCTGATGCATGCATTCTAACCCCCTTTTTTTTTCTTGAAAATCCAAATATTAGTTGATTGATAAAGTGAGAGATTATTTTGGCTTATCGGATTTGGAGAAGACAACAGAGGATGGTGGGGTTTTAAATATTCATGTTGGTGATGTCTTCGTTCCCTCAAAGGATTTTCACGGAAGATATGCTGGTGAGTCATTCACATTGCATATTGCTTAGTTTATCTAGCTTCTCATACTACTATTATTTTCTACCTTTACTTCTTAGTAAAGAAACTCTGCACCTTGTTTATGTTCTCATCCACTTGCAATATTTCAACAATTCAGCACAATTTATGACATCTCTTATTTCCTCATTTTTTTGAAGGGGATACTATTTTATAATTATTGGCTAACTTATATTTGTTCAATTATCAGGCATTGTAGTTGACTTGTTCGCAGATGGAAAAGTTTTGCCTCAGCTACAAGAGGTATGCAGTTTTCCTACACACAGATATGCATGTTCTACGTGATTGTGAAACTCTTCTTTGTCAAATAACATCTCGTGTACCTTGCTCTTTTTGCAATAGTAGTGTCAAATTTAAGCTTCCGCAAATGAAAAGTATAAAACTGAATTGGTATCTTTTTGAATACTTTTACTTAGTCCTGCCATTATCTCGTTTATTGCCCAAATTTACAGTATGTTTTGGATTTTGCATTTTTGTGGCACAAGAAGAGGAGAGTTAATGGAATTTGGACACTTTTCGAATTTTTCACACAACCACGCAAACGGTTTCATGAAGTTTTTAAAGTACAGGGTCTCTGTCTTCATCTTTCTCTTAACACGACATGATCATGTGAAAAACTTGCCAAAAAATCGAAATCCAAAGTTAAGGTGAATGTCTAAGCCATGCTAGGCTCATAAAATCTCTGTACAATATGTAGAAATAGTGTATGGAGCAAGCTAGATACTCCCTCAGGCCTACAATGACTGCACTTTAAGGTTATTTCATACATATGAAGAAGAACAAGTATATCACTTATTAAACAATTTTTTTCTAAAATGGCCTCATTTTTTCAATAAATCATTAATTTGACCGAGATAAAATAATTGATTTGAGGGCAAAAGCATTAATGTTTCATGGGAAAATAGTTTGGAATTTTTTTAGAAGGCTAAAACTGTGATCATTGTGGGATGTATAGTAGTTATCAAAGAATATGATGGAGTATTATGGAAACGTAAAATCTGTAAACTTAAAACGAAATTCCTGTTAAACTGATGATATGGAATTAGAAAGCATAAATGAATCATTAAACCATTGTAAAACAAGTGATTAAGATTGAAACTTTCTTAATTATATATTAGTAAATTCAGACATTGATCTGCTTAATCTGTTAAATAGTTCTTTTTCATGATAAAGTCAAGGACAGAATGATAAAAATTGAAATTTTGCTGTCTCAAGTAATTTTAGCATTACGTTTCAGAGTTTTTAATGCATTCATCAGGTTAATACATGGTTGCAATTAGAAGAGAGATTGATGGCCAATGGTCGCTTCATGGTAAATTGTGGTGGTGTTGGTGGTGGGCCAAGTGCCAGAGATGAAAGTACTCATCCTGAAACTTTGTGGAGTGGTAAATCATGGTTATCAAATCCAGCTATGAAAGCACTATCCGAAGCATTTCCGGGACAAGTAATGCTTCTGTTTCTGATCTCATTCTTTTATTGTTGTTTCTTCATTATTTCATGCATTACACAACACCAGTGCTTTCTGTGAAGCTAAAAGATATCTTTATAGTGACTCCTGAGTTGAAGTTCTATGTAGTTAGAATTCTAAGTATGAGTTTAAGTCGCACATTGGATAAAAATGAAAATGAAAAAGTAGTGAAGATCTATTAATCTATTGTCTTAAGATTTTGGGGTCTATTAATTTTGAAAAATGCCAAAATTGATATTTTGGAATTCAAATATTTAAGATAATGTTTTAAGATGTTTATAGTTTGTGTTTTGAATTTGTCAGGTAAGTTGGAAGAGGATGCCAAAGGAATATGGTGCAAATTTTATGGCACTAACAGGACCTATGCCTGATTTGAACTCTTGGTCGGCTAGTGTCCCTTCTCCTCTGAGCCAAAGTGTGAAGAATTGGAGACCTTTGTGAGCTGCCTTTTTCGATTTTATCTTACCTCTCCATAGCTAATGACAATATTTTGGTAATCAAACCTTTTTCAAACTAATTCAAACTTTGTCAGTATTAATCATATGCATAATTTCTGAGATATTATTAAAAAGAAAATAATACTACACGGGGACTAAATCTTTTAAAGAATTCATGGCATTCCATAATATTAGGGCTAACTCAGAATTTTAAGAGAATAAAGACAATATGAAAAGGGTGTTGCTCTCTCCACCTCTCCAAGTGGGACCTGCACCTCCCCACTATTTTAAATCATTTCAAAAATATTCTACACCTCCCCATTATTTTCTTTTATTCCAAAAATACTCTACACCTCCCCATTAACAATCTTTCTTTTTTTCTCTCTACATTAATGGAGCATTTACATGGCTCATTAATGGAGTTGAATATATATATTTTTTTCAAATTACTTAATAAATGGTAAAATTCTATTCTAAATTTCTAGAAAAATGTTTATATATATGTGTTTTTTTTACATATAATATCTATAATTTTTAACATAAAATTCAAAGAAAAACTTCAATATTAGTACTTCTACCATTTCCATTTTATAAAATTAAAAGTTAGATGCAAATACAAAATAATAAACATAATAATATTAATAGTAAATAATGATATATTATTATTATATACTAACTTTATAATGACGAAAGAACTAAATAAATTCTAAATCTTTAACAAATAACTTTTTTTTTTATATTTTAAGTATTTAATAATATTTTTATATTATTTATCTAATAAATTAAATATTTTATTCATGTTATTTGAGTCAAACATGTCGGTGAGTTAAAACATGATATAATGTTCAAAATTATAGATATTATATATAAAAAAACACCCACATATATAAATATTTTTCTAGAAATTTAGAACAAAATTTTACCATTTATTAAGTAATTTGAAAAGAAAAAAATATATTCAACAATAAAAATAAGATTGAATCAAACTTATTTAAGAAAATATATCACAAGTTCAAATTTGAATCATGTAAATCCTCCATTAATGAGCCATGTAAATACTCCATTAATGTAGAGAGAGAAAGAAAAAGATTGTTAAAGGTAGTGGGAAGGTGTAGGATATTTTTGGAATAAAAGAAAATAATGAGAATGTGTAAAATATTTTTGAAATAAATTAAAATAATGGGAAGCTACATGTCCCACTTGGAGAGGTGCAGGAAACAACACCCATATGAAAAAGATGTTAAGACAATACTCGTTAAATTGCAAGACATGGCCCTTCAGGGAAAATGAACATATATCTAAAGGCCGGTAGCTTCTTCTTGCACCCCAATAAATTTCCCTCTGCACTCCCATGCAAAACAGTCTGTTTTTGCTTTTTAGAGAGAGAGAGATGAAATATATTTTAAATTATATAATTAGAAATTCATAATTATATTTTTAAATGGTATAATTTAAAATGTATTTTTTGATTTAAAAGTATATTTTGAATTCTACAGTCTAAAAATATATTTTGAATTGTGCTATTTGAAAATATAATTATATTTTTCATATTGGTGTTTTGGAAATAACTTGTAAATGTTACTTGAGCTCAAACCCTTAAAATTATTGTAGAATGATGTTTTCATGAAGGGGAACAATTGCTTCATGCACCCCATCAATTGCATCTCATTTCACCAACTAGGTACGTGTTCTCTGTGCAGTGTCTTAATATCCGCATATAAACAGGTCGGATGTGGGTATTATATTATCCGTATCCGCGGATATCCGTTACCCACAAATAATAAAAATAAAAATTTAATTTATATTTTATTAAGTTAAATTTAATTAAAATTAACATTAATTTATATTTTACAAGGTTAAATTTAATTAAAATTGTATTATATGAAGTACACCGATCGAAATTAATTGTCTTTTATGAATTAACAGGTATTAATAGGTCTTGTCTTATACTTTACAAAATATACAGTATTGATTATTGGGTTTGATTGCCTAAAAATATACTGCACTAATGGTTAAGGTTAATCAATGGACTTGTTTGTCATAAGTCTTATAAATATATAATTGATGTCTAGGTAAAATCATCCTCTTCTATCTTAATAAAAGAGAACAATTCTCGAGGTGTCTTCTAGATACAGTTCGGGGAGGATTGAAGATCAAAAGAAAACAAAGCAAAGAAGGACAATCGACCCTCGTACCAATTCAACCGAAACAAAAATTAAATTTTAATTTATATTATATTTTATATATTTTTTGTAATTCTATTTAAATTTTATTTTAATAATTTATAAAAATTATTTTTTTAAATATTTGCAGGTATCCGCGGGTTTTAAAATATTCGCAGATATTTTTTAAGCACGTATCCGTGCGAGTAGCGGATCAGATAGCGAGTGAATTTTTTTTTGTCAGGTCAGGTTGCGGGTAGGCACTATCCGTATCCGACCCGACCCGTTGTCATCCCTATTCTTGTCCATTCGACCCAACAATGAAAGAAGAGGATTAGGTTTATATTAAAAAAATCATAAGGTCACTTTTGAGATTCCACATATTTGATTGGGTGCAGAAAGCAATTGGTTCCAACAATCAAAGATGGACTATACATCACTAATCTTGGACAAAATTATAAGGATTTTTCTTCTTGTACTTCATAGTTACAAATTGCACCAAATATGAACAGAAAAAATTTAAAATACCCTTTCTCATTGCATCTGCGACCTCCGTTGTCATCTGCACCATTGCTATTACAGAGGAAGAAGAAGAGAGATAATGCATTGTGAAAAAAGTTCAGTCTAGAATGCATTTTTGGTATTCTGAAAAACTTATTTTCAAAAGCTATTTCTAATAAACTTGTTTCGGAAGGTATCACATATGTTTCGGAAAGTGTTTCATAAATGTTGTTTTGGAAAGTTCTTTTCAAATGTTGTTTTGAAAAGCTTATTCCAGAATGTCATAAAATTTCTGTTTCAGAATTATATTATGTAAATTCCAGAAAAATTATTCCAAATAATCCAAAAATCAGCTTACGTGAAAGTGAAAAATATTTTTTTCAAATTGAACAATTCTTTTAAGAAGAATAACTCTTGATTTTTCGCAATGCAGAATGCATTTTAAGTTCCAAATTACTTAATTAAGAGTCTTTCCAAGCAAATGATATAGAGAAATAATTTTTAAAGAAATGATATCCTTTCTTAGATGTACTTTGAAAAGAAATAAAGTAATTCAGTGTTCCAATTGATATATTGGAAACACAAATGAATTGGCGTTTGTGATATTTATCTCGTCTATCTTGATTTTGACAAAAATATTTCGTATTAATTGAATATTGATAGAGGTAATATTTATGGAGACAGGATGAATATATTTATTCTCCTTCTCCTACTTGTTCTTGTTTTAAACCACATTTAATCAGGTAATCCAAAAAACTTAAATTAAATTTTATTTAATTTTTAATTTAGTAATTTATTTCTCAGATGCCTCTAATAATTTTTATTTTTTATAATTATTTAAGTTTATCTAACTTTTATTTTATATTTATATAATTATAATTTCTTTGATATTTGATATTGAAAGAAATAAAATATATATCTTTTTAACATTAAATATTTGATAAAATGTTTTTATTTTTTTTAAAAAGATTATGTAATCAATATTTCAAACAATAAAAAGAGCATCAGAACACATGTATGAATTACTAGTGCAAAATAAACTTTTACAACAGTTCTAATCTAATAAGTATAAAATGTGAGGTGGTAACAATTTTTAAATAATGCGAAATTTTCTATACTGGTTGAACCAAAAATTGGTATAGAAAATGACATAGTGACAAAGTTGTAATAAATTACAAGTTGTCCTATATCGGTTAAACTTATAATCGGTATAGAAAGTGAAGTTAAACAAGGGACTCTTAAGTATCCAATACACAAAGTCCGTCATCTTTCATTTTAGCACTTAAATTTGGAAAACCTTTCGTGCAGCGACAACGGTACTAGTTTTCACAAGTCAAAGCAACCTACAACGAACTCGGGAAGGGGTGGGAGCAAGGTAGAGGAGGCACGAGAGGTGGAGGAGTGAGCTGTGGAGTAGCAAGCAAGCGATTAAAGCGCGAGCGTGGACCTCGGCTAGGATTTTGACCTCCTTTAGAGCTCAATAAGGGTTTTGAGCATTGAATCGACAATGGTTTCTTTACTATGAAGAACAAAGAAGGAAGAAGAAAGGGTGTGATTGACTGATTTTTGAGTGAGAGAAAGATTTTCAAGTGAGTGATGGAGATGTGAGGGCTTGAGGGAGTGCGACAATGAAAATTCAAGCCACAACGTGCAAATAGTCCTTCGTTTTTATTTTAAAAAATCAATTATTTTTAATCTATATGTAAAATTAGTAGGTAATTTCTTTTACTTACATACAAATCTTGTACCTATAGATTTTGTCCTTCACAAATGTTCTCGTCCCAATGCGCCACATATTCATACAAAAATTACATAGAGAAAATCAGTAAGAAATACTTTTCTCGTTACCTAAAAAAAATCTGTATATAACTCAATTTTAACATCCGTAGATAACATTTGTATATAATACCTACATTACATATGAATTCAAATCTATATGTAAATATCGATAGAGAAGTCATATCTTTCTTGTAATGTTGTTCGAGTAAGTCTTCATCTCCAAATTCAAGTTCGAACAAGTTCCTTAAGGAATCCATATCGTTCTTGGTTGATTTTGTGGACTTCCAGTTCTAGAAGGAGGTTGATTTTGTTGTGAACCCTTGTGTGTTATTGCAAAAGTGTTGAACGTAGGTTATGACAAGAGATGCATTTGAATGTGCATTCATAGGTGAGGAGAACAAAGAAAACAAAATAAGAGTCTCATATTATACAAGTTGTAATCTTAATCAATATAAAAAAAAAAAGAAACTTTTTATACCTGATGCGGAATCATTATAAAAAATGAAAACTTTCTATATAGTCTGTTTTATTTCTGTTACAAAATTAATATAGAAAACATTTTTAACCCGTATAAAAAGATTTTTTTTTTTTTTTTTTTACATTAGTGAATATATTCGTTTCTTGATGTAAATATGGATATGAAAAAAAACATTTGTATTACATATAAAAGTATGAATAAAAGTTTTGTTTTGAAAATGAGAATAATTAATAATCAAACTGTCCGTTATCTCAATGTGATCCTATTATTTAAATCTCATCCTCTTATGGCTACAATTTAACCACCTAAGTAGTAGTGTTGAAGGAATAGTATCCGACAATGTAATACTTGAATGATATTTGAGCTACAAACTCAATCAACATAGTAAACTATCTTTTTTTGATGAGCAAAATCAATAGCATCTATATAATGACAAAAATTCTTCCAAAGCTATGATAGAAAGTCCAACCTAGTTGCCTTCTTGGGATGGCAAGTAAGATAAAAATATTATTCAAAACACGAGATAAATTAAATTAAAGAATACTGCAAAAATAAATTATAAGACTGTTTTTATTGAAGTATGTTAGTACATAAAATTTAAGATGTTAGAATCTTCAATAAAACTTTTAAATCATAGAAATAAAATAACAAATATTTTTTACCTAAAAAGTAACTCTTTTAATTTGTCATTACAACCAAAGTTATGTTCAATTCTTGAAAATAGACGTCATTATTCTTACAATGGAAATATAACCTAACGAGTTTACAGGTAATTAATTTTCATATAATTGCTTTTTTGATGGAAGAATAATAGAATACAAATAAGCTAAGTTCATGAAACTTTTATAAGGGTAGGCTATTCTTTAATGACTTTGTCATAAATAGAAAAGTAAAACGGTAAAATGAATTGAATTTTTTATAAACTAAAATTAATTTACATCTTTTAATTTTGAAAAGGTTAAAAAAAATCATGGGAGAAGTTATGTTCTTTATATATTTTCTCTTAAAGGTAATTATAGAAATGTTAATTGAGATAGAACTTAAATTCCTTGATTGTTTTTCTTTTTTTCAAATTTTTCCATTCAGAAGGAATAGCTACTCTGAATCCAAAGATAAAAGAAGAAAAAAAATATATATTTGGTGGACAAAATTCTTAGTAAATATGGATAGTATCTTATATATATTCTCCCTACAAATTTTGGTCCCTATTTCAATTAATTTTCGTCCTTGGTTCTCTCTTATTTAATTATATGACCTCTCACTTCTTTCTTATCGATTTCCTTTTTGTAATATCTATCCGATTGATGTGAAATTTTTTAATATTATAGCATTATTGATTAGATTTGTTAATATAAATATCTGGTATTGAATAATAGTTAAAGATGAATAATTCAAATTCATTGAGTTTTGAGGATTTTATAATATTTAAAATAAATTTTGTTAGTAACTTTCATAAATTAATATTTACAGATGCTAGATTCGTTCAAATTTATTGTTTTTAAATTTTCATATTGTATTTTAAGTATTTTCATGTTATTCTAAATATATTATGTCTATTTAAAATGTTTATCTTTACTTTATTTTAAATTAAAATAAAAATATTGTAAGATTTGAAAGAAATTTGAAAATAATATAAATAAAATAATTTATCTATAGCTATAAATAACACATTATAAGAATTTAAAGTAATTAAAATTAAAAATACAAATACACGTAAAATATATTGTGACGATAAAACTCAAAATTTATACAAAGATATTTTATCAAGATGTCTACTTCTATTTACATTTATCTTCTAAAATGACAGTTCTATCAAACACTTGTAATTTAATACCTTTTAGCTATTTACAAAGTCTTCGACTTAAAGGCCCACTTTCTTTCTTGTTTTTATTTTCCTTTTCTTTCTTATTTTCGTTTTTTCCCCCTAATGCACCTCTCCTCCATTTTTTAAGAATTTATAATTTTTTCCATGATAAAGAAATTTAAAATACTTGGTATTTGATAAAAAATCAATTCACAATAAGTATATTTTTTTTTTCTAAAATATTTGTATTCTAAATTTTTTACTTTTCTTCTATTTATGGATAGTAGTTGAAGTTTTATCAGTCATTTATGTAAGTTTTACTCTATTCATGATAATTATTATACATAAAATATATTTTAATTCCATTAATCATTAATACAGTTTAATTAAAACAATTGAGTTAATTTTTTTAATAACAGTTTCGTTTTTTATCATAATAAAAATAAAACATATCAATATTTATTATTCTAATTATTTATCCAATTTTATTTTCTTCATCGACACATCTCTTAATCCAATTTTTACTCTCGTTGTCGTTAATCTTCCGTTTATTCGTATAATTGGCTCGTTCAGACTGATACACCAACGTGACTAATTGAGCTTGTTATGGTTTCCAATAAATGAAAAGATATTTTCAAAAATTTAAGTTAAAAGTTGTTATCATGTAATCTTTTTAAGATTTTAACATTTAAAATATTAAAATACATTCTCGTTATTATTATTTTCGTAATTTAATTTCTCTAATTTCAACAAAAAATTCATATTTAAATGAAATTTAGATTAAACCATAAATATACTTTTGCATTACTTAACTAAATATTTTCATTTAAATTAAATTCGTAAAAAAATAATTATTTTCTTCTCTTTTTTTTCAAGTTTTTTGGTAGGTTAGATTATTTGGTCTATTTTCATTAGGTGACTACTTACAACAACCCGTTATTTGTGGTTGATTTTTTACATATAAAATGTGACATGAAGTCATTTTTCCATCCTTACATGTTAGGTTTGCATGGCTCGAGAATTATCATTTTTCCATGAAATCATATCTCTACACAATTTTACTTAAAAAAAAACGTGGAAACCATGAATAAATTGGTGGTAGCAACTATGAGATAGTGTGGTGAACACCTCTATTAGGGTTTTTTGTTCTTGTTCGTGATTGAGAGAAAATACATAGCATGCCTTTGGCCATACGTACCACACAAGTCAATGGCTAATCAATGAAAAATAGGACCTATCTATATATCAATACATGCATTTCTGTCTCTGTATTATCATCTACCTTTCATGCATAATACATTTTGGTATCTTTAATTATTTCTACTTATAAGATTGAGACGTAAGTTTCAAAGAGATTCTGCACATTGCATCTTCTGTTCATTGATGATGAACTGATTTTGAATGAATGAAGATATTAATGGTGTATGAAAGAACACTTTCACATTCAAATTTGTAATAAAGTATTTAAATACAATAATAATTGAATGGTTTTTTTTTATCTTGTGAATAATACTTATTTATATTATTTTAATAAGTTTTTATCTGAATGAGCTTAAATTAATTAGATTAATTATTTTTAACTGCTTGATTAATCAACCCTTCATGATTAATTACAATTTTTTATAGTCTTAATTTAAAATATATTAATTGATCTTTTAAAATTATTGATGAGCATCCACACATTCATGATTGTTTAACTTATAAGATTTATGTAATACAATTTGCATAAATATTTTGTCATTATTATAAAAAAAATCAGATTGACGGATGCAAGACGGACCACAGCAGCACTAGGTTGGGGAGCATTGCTAGAACTTAGAACCGAGTTATTCCACCATCTATCATATCATTCTGTTCAAGATTTCAACCAATATATCTTATTCCAATTCCCTTCAGATAAAAAAATTACATGTAATTTCATTAAATTTTAAAATATTTTATTATAAAGTTATGATAAATCTTAAAAGATATTATTTATTTGATTACTTTTTATAATTTTGTTTTATCATTTAGTTTATGTACCCAAAAAATGCATATCTAGTTAAATATCTAAATAAATATAAAAATATCTATATCAACAATTAACATCCAAAATTGTAACATCTTCTACAAACAGAACGATTGTAACATGATTAATATCTATCCTCATCAAGTATACCCATATACCTATGTCTACTTGCTTTCTTACAGTTTTAATATTAATTAATTAATTTTTATAAAATTATAAAAAAATCTTAAAAAGAAAACATAATATTATAAAATATTCTAAAGAATGTATTCTCGTCAAAATTTAGAAAGAAATTATAATTATATACATTTCAAATTGGAATATAAAAAAAAATTTATGAAAACCAAAACATTTATTAAATTTTTAAACATTAATGAAGCAAAGTTGATAAAATTTAAAAATATCTTTAAAATATTACATAAAGAAAATAGATATTCAAATTTAAAAATATTTTAATTGTCTCTTTATTGTCATTCTTTCAATTCTAGTAAAATATTTTTTTATACACTAACAAAAATTATAATATAACACTTGAATGAATTCACACATGATCAAAAATTAAACTAATAATAATTGAAAATTTTGTAAATATCTTTCATTTTAAACTTAAATATATGTTGACTAATAGTAAAGAAGATTCATGACAATAACATTAAATTATAATATTATAAAAATAATCATATAAAAAATATCAAAATAGCATTCTATACTATAGAAATAAGCAGTAAATAAAAATATTAAAAAGAATTAAAAATAATTAAATTTGTGTTAGAAACAATTTGATACACCATTAAATGGAATTATATAAAGGAAAAAAAATTGTATAATTAAGGGTATGATAAAGTGAAAATGCCTTAAAGATCTAAGAAAACTTTATAGATATGAAACTAGTTGAACTATTGAAATATAATAAAAATTGTTTTAATAAAACAAACAGAATTCTTCAAATAAAAGAAAAGAAAAATTAAGAATAAGATAATAATGGAGATAAATTTTTTATATTACTTAGTAAATGAAGGATTTATGCATTGAACACATAAACTGGAAGTTAAATATTCTCATTCGAAAAAAAAAACAATAAATAAAAGTATTAAAAAAGAGTAGAAATATTCAAATATCAGACATAAAAAAAATATTCAATTTACATACATTATTTGAACATAGTTGTAAAAGTTCTAATAAGAGAGAAAATATCTTGGAGAAGTCAATTGAATTTATGATAAGCCCAACAATTAGAAAAAAGAGAAAAATAAAAAAACACATTAGAATCCTAGTGCTTGAACACAACAAGCAATCCAACAACCAAGTACTGGAACAACTCGATGTTTTGGTATATGAGCAATTTGACCTGATTATAAAAACAAAACAACATCTCGACATGATGATATCTAGCACAAGAGTAAACTCAACAACCCAGTACCCACATATAGAGATAACTCAACATGACAACACTCGAATACATGAGTTAAGTAAAAGAGTTATAACAACTTTAATCCATGATACAAAAGAGGATGAAGCAGAAAGAATACATAAAGAACACATAAAGAACAAAGGAAGAGGAAAAAAAGAAGGAAAAATATATTTCTTTTATTAAATAGGAACACGAAAGATGACAAGAGATACGTCGAGAGGAAAAGACTTCAGAAGAATGTACAGAAAAGAGAGAAGTTTGGCATGCTCAGGCAATAAAGGAAAACATCAACAAGCCCAAGTAGCATAGGGAAAAGCTCGACACACTTAGAGAAATATTTGCAAGGCGACTTCTTCTTATATCATAAGCATAGGTCATCAGGCTGTCAGTCCTGAAGGAGACATTTTCCTCAAACTGGACGAGCAACATCAGCATTAATGCGGGAACACCTTTTTCAGACATATCACTTTCCCATTAAGGTCGCCTTCTCATCCTTTAGTTACTAAAGTTCAAAGGTTAGCTAAGCAACACAGATGGGAACTTTGCGCCAACTCTAGGTATTTTTTCGACAACCTTCGACTGCTACGGTACACAAGCTGGCCAAGTTGCCATCTTCACCTTGGTTTCCTTCCATTGAAGTGCCTCCAGCTCCTTCTTGGTCCCCTCCAACTAAGTCACCTCTAGGTCTTTGCTCGTTAACTTTTGGTCGACCTTCGTATATAAGCCAACTATGTTATCCTTCATGACTTTTACTTGGTCGGTTGCACTTCCTTTGACAGTAGGCAAATTCAAAAGACAAGACAAGAAACACGAGGATAAACACGAAGAAAATTTGAGGAATGGCAAAGAGAATGCTCAATGAAGAAATAAGTCTAGTATAAAAGCAAGTTTAGAGTCTTCATCAACTCGACCAAAACGAGCAGTGAAGCTGAATGCTCGATGAAGTCAGTGGCACGAAAGTGAAACCTACCAAAAGTCGACAACACCAAAGTAAAGCTTGTCTGAAGTCGGCAACATCAAAGTGAAGTCGGCCTGAAGTGAGCAACATTAAAGCAAAGCTTGTCTAAAGTCAGCAACATCAAAGCAAAGCTTGCCCGAAGACGGTAACATCAAAGTGAAACCTGCCTAAAGTTGGCAGCGTCAAAATGAAGTTGCTTGAAAGTCGGCAACAAAGCCTGCCTGAAGTTAGCAACATCAAAGCAGAGCATGCCTAAAGTCAACAACATCAAAGTAATGCTTGTCGGAAGATAGCATCATAAAGAAAGCTTTCATGAGCAATTGTAAGATAAAGAGTTGTTTAATCAAAGTAAGGAAAGCTAATGTTGTTTATTACTCTTTATGCTTTGTGATATATTTTATGATTGTATTTGATGTTAGTTCTTGACTAATTGCTTTGTGGTTTGAATTTGTTAAGCATTTTGATTACTTCTCATGGTTAATGATTGAGGATGAGCACTTGAGTTTGGACAAATGACTTACAAATTATGTATTTCTACACTACATTGATACCAATTAAAGGGTTATAAAAGAGGTAAAAGTGACCATTTAAACCAATTGTGCAAGTTGAAATGTCATTCCTCACTAAGATACGACAATGGATGTTGAGACTGTACCACCGAGTGCCACTCTAAAAAGCCAAGTCTATGAAGTATAATGGCTATAGTTTGTGAGCACTCTTGGACCATTGGACATTCACTTGATAATGAGTTTTAGTAGTTCATGGCATTAGACATCACGTTTAGGTCGTCGAATGCTCACTTGACAATGAACTCCAAAGGTGTTGCTCATGTGTCGTTAAGCGCCAAACTAGAATTTAAATTTCAAAGAATTCCAAGACTTTAGACACTAGGTTTTGGCTTCATTGTTGGGCATTATAGATCTCCACCTGGTAGAAATATCAAATTGTTTGGTGTTAGTTTAATATTTTCTAGCAGGAAATATCAAATTGTTTGGTGTTAGTTTAATATTTTCTAGCAGGGAGCTCTCTGCCATGACTAGCATTGGGTGTCCTCTAAGTCTCTTAGGCAATGTGTATTGAAATATTCTTAGTTATTTAAAGTGTAATATTGTGAAAATGAAAATAAATTTTTAATGAATGTTATACATGAATGATGTACAATATGATACAAGTTGGTAACAAGTACAAGTATATAATTGAATTGACGAACGACCACCTAATCATGATTAAACATATTGATGTTTGATTTCATTTCATCCAATGAAAAGAAAAACAATGTGGAGTTAGTGCACCTGGAAAGCTGGGATCAAATTCCACACATTTTTACAAAGTCATTCTCAACATTGTTATTCAATGATTGTAAAAACTAATCAAATCAAAATAAAGGATGAAAAAAACATTTAAATTTACGGGAAAATTTTCATTGAATAAACTTAAATGGGGTAGTTAATAGCAATATTTGAGTTTTAGAGTGGAAAAGTCAAGAGTTATTGTGTTCTTAATTTACAATAATTAACAAACTTTAAGGTTAGCAATTGGAAAGCCAAATTTTAGTCTATAAATTCACAATTGTATTATTTGATTAGTATGAATAAAAATTGATTCAAAATTATTCAGACAAAAAACTTGTCAACATAGTAAAGGGTTGTGACATTTTTTTTGTTAGAAGATGATGGTAGCATTGTTCTTAAATCCTTCAAATTACAATGTTTAGAAATATATATGATTATATAATATTATGAGAATGTTACAGGTACTACTTAGCTCAATTGAAATATAGTTTGTAAAGTGATATATTCTAATTCTTTTTGTGGTTAAAAAAGTCAAGTTAATTAGGACTAAATTGTATTACACGTTATTAAGATATGTATAGCAGGGTATTACACAGGGTGGCACCATATGCAAGTAGATGAGTAAGAGTGTAAATCCAAGACTTGATGCACACACAATGTCCTTGGGGAAAATGATTGAGGTTGGAAGTTCAAAATTAGTAGTTTTTTAGATCAGAATTAGTGACTGATGAAGTAATATTATAGTGGCTTTGATGATCTGAGTCAAACATGTGGCTATTTGTGATATGATGGGTGCGAAAATCCTGGAAGAAACCAAGTGTGCGTGAGATTGAGAATACGGTTTTCAATTCCAATGTCTCCAAAAGCTAAGTCAAGAAGCGGCGGTCTATACCTTTTTATTGGATTTTTGTTTAATATTGATAGCGGCAAAGCAGGTTCATATCAGCTACTGTGTAAACCTTCTTCCTACATATTATATTTTCTGAATTATGACATTGCTGCATTCCAATCAACAGCTACATATGTTTCTCTTTCTATTGACATGTAACCATTATTCTTAAAATGTAAATAACTCAATCACACAAAACCGGTTTGTAAGGTGAGGTTTGTATCTCACTTATATCTTATAAATTGGTCTTATATCTTGTCCATATAAGACTTTTAACACATTCCCTTTACATCAAGGTATAAACATTTCGTGCGTGATAGTAGAAATGAGTGGTCCGATAGTAGTCCGACAACGGATGAAATAGAAATACTCAAAAAACAAGAAATATTGTTAGGATAAACTTTGATACCATAATAAAAGGTTTAAAAAATAATTGTAATATATTATTTCAAATAGTAGAATAACATATATATATATATATATATATATATATATATATATATATATATATATATATATATATATATATATATAATTAACACAATATTTAATTGCTTAATATCTGTTAATAGAATATTTTACGTATCTCAACATAAATCAACTTGTGTCCAACTGATTTTCAACAAAATCAACTTCCATAGTAATATGGTTTCTATTAGACGGTGACTGTAGTATCAAAAGCTATAATTTAGGGAAAGTATTGTTTGACATTTCTTTTGAATCTTTGTATACTTGAGAATTGGTTTTATAATAAAATATTATATTTAATATAATAAAAATAATTATAAACAAAATATGACAATAAAATAATATTATATGAAGTTGTAAGTTGAATGTAAGAGAAAAAAAATTAAATTGTCAAAGTAATATCACCAATAATTCAATACTAGAATATTGCAAGCAGATTATAGTTTTCCTTTTCAGGATTATTTTTCTGTGCTTTTTTTTGCAGATGGCTTCTACACTCTTTTCACAAAGTTTGACTACTTAATCATCTATGCTTATAAAAAAATATGATGAGTTTTTAAGCACGTATATATAATCATTCTACTCATGTACTAATATTGTTAATAGTTTTGTTCGCAATAATGTCATGATGTAATATTAATCATGATGTAGAAGTAAAATTTCAACCCTCTTTATTATATATTAAGCATCTTAATCTATCTACGCATAATTCAACCAGTCAA
Source organism: Vigna mungo (assembly GCA_036885675.1). Lineage (NCBI taxonomy): Eukaryota > Viridiplantae > Streptophyta > Magnoliopsida > Fabales > Fabaceae > Vigna > Vigna mungo. The sequence goes on along the minus strand of CP144693.1, from coordinate 16,472,688 downwards.
TTCATCCCAGTTATGAAAACAAAAATGAATGCATTGGTGTGTTTGAATCATCAGTTTTTTTTTTTTTCTGAATGATATATATATATATATATATATATATATATATATATATATATATATATATATATATATATATATTCTTAAAGAATCATCTAATATATTTTAATAATTATGGAGCATCTAAATCCAATTTCTAAACTTCATAGGCCTGAGCATAGATTTTTAAGCTGCAAGTTCTGAATTTTTTTCCGGAATGTAAAAATTTGTGTAATTTGTATTGAATTTTATTTTATAAAAGATTAAATATATTTTTAATCTTTAAAATTTAGATGCAAAATTGAAATTAATATTTTATTATAAATTTAAAAAAAAATGAATATAATCTCTTTAATTTAATAACTTTAATTTTTTTGAGTTTGTTAAGCAACATTCGAACAATAATATTGAAATAGAAATACATAAAACATGATAAACAACTCAAATGTAATTCTAAAATTCATTTGACATTACTAAAATTTAGAATAAACTATTCCTTTCTAAAATTTAGAATAAAAAATGTATTAATATTTAAAACAAAAATGAATTCAAATTTGGCATTACAATTAATAAACTAAAACCATATTTATATCTTTTATAAAAAAAACATTAGATTGATGGATCAAATATCCGTGAAAATAGAAAGTACAATTTGTTACCTTAATTAGATTTTCTAATACATGATTGACACACACCATAGGTGAATATAATTGGTTTCTCTGTAACCTATTCATAATTAGGTCAAAATTGATCTAATCCATTCAGTTTACACCTGCATTCAGCAATGCACCAATAATCAATTCAAATTGAAACCAGGTAGCCATTATAGTTCACAGCAAAAACTAGTTATGTGATCTTGAACTCCATTATTCAGAGCTACAGCAAGGCATAGGATTCCCATACTGGTTGATGAAGCCAAAAATATTAATGTTACATGCAGTGTTCGTAAAGGTAACGGCACCAGCACTAGGAAGCAAGATGCATGTGTGTAGATAGTATAATATTTGCAATTAACAAGCAAGTAAGAAGGAAAATTGTTATAAATGGTTGAACACAGATTGGAAGCCATAGGAACAGTGAAGGGGTTTAAAGAGGGTAAGTGTTATTTTGATTTTGGTTCATTCATTACAGTTCGTCTGCGTGGTTGACCAGGTATCTGTGTAGCTGAGAGTGTGACTTTTTTTCATGTGCATTAGATTGAAGGTTGCGTGGGAATCCCTTTGGTGAATTTTGTGACTGTGAAACAAAGCCTTCCAGATCCCGGTTTTGCACCTATTTTCTTATCACCTTTTATGTCACCGAGACCTTGAATTCTGTATTATATGTTGGATCAGCACGTGTATAAGCCACGGACTTTAAGGAATTTTGCTTTCTCTTTTATATATATATGCACACACCCTTTTGTTTTTCAAATTCCTTTAATAATTAGCTTGTTCAAATAATACAATGATAAACCCTATTCCATGCCTGTGACCCCACACAAGAATTTCACAAATAAAAAACTTCAGCAATCTCATCTTGTCTCGAAGAGAAATTTCACAGAATAACTTGAACATACTTGCAGTATTCTGATTATGGTTTAACTAAAGAGTTTTGGCACACTAAAAAGTGATTTTGCATTAATATATTCAATCTGTTGTCAATGAAATTAGAAGAGTTATGAAAATTCCTCATGACCCACTTTGAAGATATTGTGAATAAGTGGTTCACAGGACCAAGGATTTGTCTCTATATGTTATAAAAAATGGTGAGATTTGTTTGTATATCTAGAGAGAATTTTGATGCATTTCTCCACATATTTTCTGCTTCATTTCGGATTCATATACATATATATGCTAAGCAAAGTGTGTTGTTAATGGTTAACGTGATGTGTGTAATAGTTAGATGCTGTCAGCATGTATGACAAAAGGTAATACACATTGGATCAGAAATTTGAAGACAAAGGTGTGGTCAAGAACATGTTGTGTTGTCCTTGTATTATGTACTAGCAAACAAATGTGGTCTCACGTAACCACCAAAGTTTGCCATCTTTCTCAATGGAACATGATAATTTAAATATATATTGTATGAAAGAGCCAGAAAATAAGCAAATGTAGAAGTTAAAATAGCAATAATTAGGACAAAATATTATAGCAAGAAAATCCATGGAAGTTCTAGGGCTTAAATGGTCATTTTCGTTTAGCTTGCTTTAGCTTAATTAACTCTTGTTTTTATTACCACCTAGGATCCTGAATACTGATGCACCATCCATAGGTAGCCATTGCTGCATCCCAATAACCCAAAAGATTTAAATTGCTATTAATTAATTAATCAATCAATTAACTAATATTGCGTATGCTCAGAATAACGACTATATGTACACATTGTATGACTTAGAACTCCCAAGTTTGATATTTACACTGAATTTGAGGCAAATTCTTCACTTTTATGAACATGATTCAAGGATAGCCACTGGATCCTCATCCTTTGATTAGTTGACTGCAGCTTTACAAACTAATTACGATCATAATTATGTAACTTTATGTTGTATATACGATAGAGTATTTCTTCATCGTAATATTAGTAGAATTCATCCTTAATTGAATATATATTAGATTATTATGTCTATTTATACTTAGTTTATCTCTATTCGATCAACACGATATCATACAAGACACCTACTCATATATATATATATATATATATATATATATATATATATATATATATATATATATATATATATATATATATATATATATATATATATATATATATATATATATATATATATTATATAGATAGACATATAGCTAGCTGTGAACTGGCTTTGTAACCAGCCGAAAAAGATGCACACGATCACTTTTGAATCATGATAGTACTTGAAAAATAATAGCATTTCTTTATAACAATAAAATGCCAAACTATAGTCTTGTATATATCATTTAATAACATTAAGGTGCATGTATTAGGAATATTGGAATGAGCAGAAAATGCCCTCTATCTGCATCATTCTTCTTTGACTTTGACTAGTCCGCGTGATTGAATTTGAAGACCCATTTATTTTCATCTTGTAATTAAATGGACCCAAAAGATACATAAAACAAAATACTTATGTTTTACATTTGCACCATATAATATATATATATACAATAAGAGAATGAGGAAAAAACCAAAAAAGTTACTGTCATTAGATATAGTAATTGATAGTTAAGCAGATTTTCTTCATTGTAATGAGGCGAAACTTGGGAGAAGGTCTCCCATTCAACGAACATTTACCAAAAGTCAATTTTTGTACATTATTCTTACCCATACAGTGCAATGCATATATCTGCATATTGAAAACAAAATAAATTAACCATTTGATAGTTTATAGCATAACAAGAGGCTTCAAGAACAAGCTCTATAGACTTCTAGCATTTTATTTATGTAACTTTCTGATATCATCATATCATCATAACACAGCTAGCTCAATGTATATCACTTAATAATTTAATCTTCATTTTGCTTCTGCTAAATATTTACAAATAAATAAACTATCTTTTTTATATATTTCTGTGCCCATTCTTGGTTGTCAGGCCTTATTTGTGAAGCTAGCATTTGCATTGATCTTCTCATCTTTCTCTCTCTCTCTCTCTCTCTCTCCCTCTGTTTCTCTCTCTCTCTCTCTCTCTCTCATTCTCTCTTAAAACCCACGTCCGTGCCCTTGAAGCTAAGAAACAGTGCAACCAAAGACTCCTCCAAACTGTCTGGTTTCCTGTGTAGTTCTTTGTCTGCTTTCCTTTGTCCTTTGAGAGGGTTTCATCTTGCGTACCACAAAAGGTTTGTATGCTTCTTTTCTGTTTCTTTTCGCATCACTTCCTTGTGTGTCATGAAACCTTTAGCTTTATTAATTAGCTGTTTTTCCTTGTTTCGTTTTCTCAGGTCATCTTTTGTTTGTGCCTTTGTTACATAATTTCAGAAACCCTCTTTGGATCTTTTGTTTGTCCCATGCTTAATTCACAAACGTTTCTTTCATACATATAGCTCTCGTTTTAGTTAGGTTAGTTTGAAAAAAATATTTGCTTGTGTGTCTCAAAATGAGAATTTTCAGAGAGAAGCAACGAGTTGGGTCTTCAGTTAAAGGAGTTATGTTAAATTGAGAGCTAATATTGTTTTTGAGATATATAATTGCATACAAAACAATATCCAGAAGGTTTATTCCATTTTCCTTCTTTTTCTCTTTTTCATTTTCTTCTTGGAACTATGCTAATCCTTTCCATGCACGTAACCCGATGTCAGTGAATTCTTTTCTGTTAATTTTTCAAACGAATCCATGAATATTAGCATACACATTCCTATCTTACTGCTGTTTCTAAGGGACTGTGTTCTAATGTATACAACACATGGTGATATGGCTAGAGGGAACGAAGCATGGACAGAAAAGAGTTTTTTTCTGTTACTGTTCTCATAATCTCTAAGCAGTTCGACATCATGGAATATGTAAAAGGTCTAGATATTCTAAAATTGAAATTTCTCAATAATCAGAGACATACATGGTCAGAAAAGTTAACTAGCTTTTGTTATAGATCCTTCTTAGGGTTTGCACTCAGATTTAAATTCCTCGTGTCAGGAAATGTCTCGTATTATATGCATGGAGAAGGTTTCAATAACACCCTTTTGTACAATATTATATAATATTTTTGAGTTCCTCCTTCTAAATTTTATTTAGTTTTTTAATTTTATGTTCATAAAGTACCTTTTTGACAATGAAGATGAAGAAATTACGTGATCTCGAGATTACCATTCTTTGGCCATCATTTTTAAATTTCTACATCATGGACTACTGGTAGTTCCTACCTTCTTGAGAATTTTTTTTCTTTTTTTGAGAATAAACAGTTTCATCTACTCCTTTATCAGCCACGTAGCCTTATTCAACAAATGTGTGTAATTTTATATCATATTTAATTGTTTATCTTCTTACTACAAAGGGATCTTTCTCTTTTTCTTTTGCAGTTAGCAGAGTCAAAACCCTGCAGACAGTACAAAATGATGCCAAGCAATGGACAGTTAACAGTTCCTCCTGGCTTCAGGTTCCACCCTACCGATGAAGAGCTTCTCTACTATTACCTGAGGAAGAAAGTTTCTTATGAAGCCATTGATCTTGATGTCATAAGAGAAGTGGATCTCAACAAACTTGAGCCTTGGGACCTCAAAGGTGCACAGCATAAAAAATCATATATATTTATACTTCATGACACATCATGTATATGATTGATGCAACCAATTCAAGGGATATATAGCTGATCTATACTTTGTAAATAATATTCTTAAATTAGTTCAGATGAAAACCATTCATATATCCTTGTCTTTGTACTGTTATTCTATCTAGGGTTTTATTGTATCATGGCAAGTAGACAAAAGAACTTGTTAACTATGAAATTTATAGTACTTCTTGAGTTTTTGTAACATGAACTAGGTAACATATAGATGTTTCTTTGCATGCAGACAAATGTAGGATTGGGTCAGGGCCTCAGAATGAGTGGTACTTCTTTAGCCACAAGGATAAGAAATACCCAACAGGAACAAGAACAAATCGAGCAACTACAGCAGGATTTTGGAAAGCAACTGGAAGAGACAAGGCCATATACCACACTAATTCCAAGAGGATTGGCATGAGGAAAACCCTAGTTTTCTACACTGGTCGTGCTCCTCATGGCCAGAAGACTGATTGGATCATGCATGAGTATCGCCTTGATGAAGATGATGCTGATGTTCAGGTGAGAAAACTACACATTACGATAAGAAACTGCAATCGGTATTTTATTTATATATGAATTTATTATATGAAAGATTGTGAAGAACTTTTACAGACGAGAAGAAGCTTTTCTAAGAACTCTTTCAAACATCCTTAAGTTATTGATTTGAAACAAAGTCCAACAATGAAACTTTCGAAAATATTTGTGAAGGAGAAGACATACTTCAAATAACGAGTTCTATGGATCGAACTTAATTTCCAGATTTAATGACAAAGTTGTGATGTGTTTCTAGCAGGAAGATGGGTGGGTGGTATGCAGGGTTTTCAAAAAGAAAAACCAAAATCGAGGTTTCCAGCAAGAAATTGAAGAAGAAGAGAACTTAACCCACATGAGAACAAGTGGTCCTTGCCATGTTCTGGAGCCAAAACATCATATGCAAGGAGGGTTATATGACTACAACTTTGATGGCACAATGCAGCTTCCACAGTTATTCAGTCCAGAATCAGCTGTTGCACCAAGCAGTAGTTGCTTGGCCACATCCATGAATGCCATGGACATCCTTGAGTGCTCTCAAAACTTGTTGAGGCTCACCACTAGTGGCTGTGGACTGAATCTTATGCAACAACAGGGAGAGAGATTCAGTGGTGATTGGTCATTCTTGGACAAGCTACTAGCATCTCACCATGCCATGGATCATCAGCATCATCCACAAAGCAAATGTAACCCTCCCACTCACCAAGCTGCAACTTCTGTTGCCTCTTCAGCTCAGAAATTCCCATTCCATTACCTTGGCTGTGACACCCATGATATCATGAAATTTTCTAAGTAGGCTATTTCATTGCATTCATATTGTCATACTTAATGTGATGAGGTAAGAAATATTTGATTCCTAAGTATGTGTAATATGTATCATCTTGTTAGATACTCATTGAGATTCCACTCATTAATTTAGTTGTTTCTTGAGTATAAATTGTATATATATATATATATATATATCTATCTATATATGATCTTCTCTACGATAATTAGATTTCAAGGTTTTTTCTGCCAATATAATTTAAATATTTTTAACCAAAAATTAAACTCCACTCTAAGTTTTTTCCTTTTAAATTAGTAATATTTTACCACTTTAAACTTCGATAATGATTTTTTTTTTTAGGTTTTATAAATTTAGGGGAACGTGGTTTATTTAAGTGTTTAGTTATTTGTTATAAGAATAAAAACTAATTGCCTTTACAATTATTTGGGATACATGATAGTATACACTCTTTAACCATCCATGCAATAACTTGTATTTTGTACATGGGCTATGATTCCTCAAGTGCCTTTTTATATTCATGTCACTCTTTTTTGTCGACAAAAACAAAAATCTGAGAGAGAGAGAGAGAGAGAGAAAATTCTTGCTTAGTGAGAGAGAACCTTACATATTGTGTAAAGAAAAAAAAAACATGAATAAAGGATATTGAATGTGAAGACATTTACATTAGTATTTTTTATATTTAAATTTAATTTGGATTAAGACTTACCATCCATATTATAATTTTAGAGACACAAATTGTAAGATTAGTATCGACTATGTTTAGGTAAGCTTAAATAAATACTAAAAACATTTCATTATATTTGGTTAGATTAATTTAAATAAATATTAAAGTTAAATAAAATTGATTTCTATTAAGATAATACTAATTTAAATAAATATAAATATTGAAAAGGAATAAAACTATCATCAACTACATCAATTTGCACAAATGTTGAAAGCAAATTAGACTAACATAAAATAAAGGTAAATATTAAAATAAAATCAGATTAATGTTGACTATAATGATGTTGTGTTTAATAAATATTAAAAATACATCATTTGAACATTAACAATATCGACGTTAATTGAAATAAATGGTAAAACTAAATTAAACCAATATAAATTACATGGATGCTAACTTATATAAATATAAATACTAAAATCAAATAAAATTATTATAAGTTAACTCGACACTAATTTTAATATATTCATTTTTATTATTATTTTGATTCTAGTTTTAACTTAGTCTGAACCCAATTTATACTTGCTCCCGTTATCATGAAAGTGAAAATTATTTGACAAATATTTTAATATTCTCATAGTGATGGAAAATTAATTTATTATATACATTATACAATTTTGGCGACGAACTATTAATTAGTCACAAAAACAATTAAAGATATTTCACACAAGTGGAAACAATACCTTTTGTGCGTTTTAAAATAGTAATTAGATTGTGGAACTTTAGTTGCCTCATTGGTATATTTATTGTTTTAATTAAAATTTTGCAATTGATTTAGTTGAGAAATACACATACCAACATATGTTATTATGGTTGGAAGTCCCACATCGACTAGACGTTCGAGATGTATATACCTCGGCGTGAGGAAAGGTGTGTTGGAAGTTCCACATCGACTAGAGATAAAGTCAATTTATAATATATAAGTGGAGTGCAAACCTGATCTTACAAGCCGATTTTGTGGGGTTAAGTTAGATTTAAACTCACTTCTAACAATTATTATCTAGTTGTGAAAAGTTATTACCTATGGAAACAAAAATAGTAAGTTTTTTTAACAGAAAAATAAAAAGCATATTACTAGTTGTTTATATATAACCAATGTAAGAAGTTCTTATTTTGATTTTTTTTTTTTTAAAAAAAGATACATTACATGTGTTTGTGAACTAACCAATATAATATAATATGTCATCTTTCTACATTAATGATATTTACATCACATCCATAAAAGTAAGCATAATATAAAAAATAATCAATTTAAGAATATCTTATTCTACTAGTTTGAGCATAATCATATAAATACAAATTTTTAGTTACTGATAAAAGCTACAGGCAATCACAACTTGTATCTATAAGTTTTTAATGTTTTAATAAGCCGAATGTAGCTTTTCATATCGAAAGTTGACAGTGTTGAAAAAAGAAAAAAGAAAAAAAAATGAGAAAGTAGATGCAGAAAATAACATATTGTTGTCGTGCTTATCTAATTGGAGAAATATGCACAGGTTTTAAGCACGCCATGAAAACACCATATATATAATCGTACAATGAAGACGCGACGTTCCTGAAATTGGGTGAGTCAGCGATAATATTTTCAAACATATCATCAATTTTAGAGAAAAAAAACAAAACAAATTTGAAATGATTTGTACCACTCCTTTTCTGAATCCAATCTATTTGGTCCTAGCTAGTAGTGGCTCTTAGAGCTTTTGATTTTCTTCAGAAGTACTTATGGTGGCTTTCAAACCTCTCCATCTACATCTTTATAAATAACATAACGTGTAATACCAGAGTATCTCATCATCATTATCATCTATTATATATTTCTCATTTCAATATATCACCAATGTTCTATCATTAATTCATATAATTTTCAATAAATATAAAAAATAATATTAGAAAGTTGTATTAGTACAGCGAAGGAAAACAACAACAGTTGTTTTTGGTAATACATTTCGGTTTCCAAACCAAAACATATACAAATAAAATAAAAAGATGGGTCTCTTTTAGCCGCGGTTACAATCGAGATAATATCTTAAAGACTACTGTCGCGATTCTTCAGCAACCAAAGTAGTAAAATAGAGAACAATTGTTCTGATTATCACATCTTAGAATTTGAAGACAAAGATACTTTAAATTCATCTTTCTTCAATTATTTAAGATGTAAGAACCAAAGGCTAACAAAATCTCTCATCTTCAAAATTATATATATATATATATATATATATATATATATATATATATATATATATATATATATATATATATATATATATATATATATATATATATATATAAACTAGTGTCAAGATGGATTCGTGACTCAACTTAGTCTACCACAGATTCGAGTTAGATTGAATTTGAAAAAAATAAAAGTTTTTTATATGGGTAAATTTTTAATTCAGCTCACTTAGAATTCTGCTCACTCGAATTGAAACCGTGGTGAGCCAGGTTGACTCACCAACCCACCTAATTTAATTTAACTGTTTATTATTTTATGTTTCAGTATTATTAGTTAATAGTTTTTTATTTATAAATGGGAATAAAGAAAAATATGTTTCAAGAGAGAAAAATATTATAAATTTATTCATTCAAGACTCTAATATTATAAATGAATAAATGACGCAAAAATTATCAATATTATAAATTTATTTATTCGTATTTTGTTAAAAAAATATTTTGAATTGTCTTTGGATTTTAACATCATTTTAGGATGAAATTATTTAAATTTGAATTACAAAAAAATTGTAATTTTTTTAGATTGTAAAAAAAATGTGACTAAGTGAGTCATTGAACCAATATTTGGTGGACCAGACCGGATTCAAAATTTTTTTGTCTCACTAATAAATGAGTCGGGTTGGTGAACTGGACTAGGTTGAACTGGATAACTCATTTTTAAAACACTAAATTTAACGATGTTATCTTAAAATAGTTTAAGTTAAAACAAAATCTTTTATATTAGAAGTTTAATTATTATATGTGATTCTTATAGATTTTTTAGGTAAATTATTGGTATTGATAATTAGAAACTAAGAAAATGTAAGGGCTAAAGAATTTTTTTTTAAGATAGAATATGCATAACCTTTTATTTTAAATAAAAAATGTCTACAGCTAAGTTGCTTAGGTCGCACGGAATATAAGGTATTGATTGGAGGGTAGGTTCAGGTTCTTCCACTAATAAAAATTAATATCTGTATTCGTTGATAAAACAAATAATTCTTTTTATTACCTTTGGTTTTATGACAGTTTTATATTGTAATAGAATATAAGTAAACTGTCTACTTTTACACTGATAAATTATATTAATTAAGTTTATTTAATGTTCTTAAATTAGCAGTAAAAAAAAATACTTTGTCATGATCCTTAATTATATTTACTAAAATTTATTGAAGATGATACTTGGATTTAATATATATTTTTGAAATGATAATATTAAATAGAATTAAAAAAAATTCTTATATTTAAATTTCATTAACATTTTACATTTTTTCCCTATATTTTATTTGAAAGCCATATTTAATTAACATAATTAATAACAATTTCTTAGCTGGTATGGGACCATTGCTTACGAAACTTTGAACTGAGATTTTTCTTTTATTTATAAGCAAAAGAATGTGTCAATGAATAAATAACAATTGAAGAAATGTAGAAAAGAAAGCAAATTGACGGACATAAACTATATTATATGACCATTCATTTTGTAAAAAATAAAAAACTTTTGATTACGACCACTAATAGTGATAGTGTTCAAATTTGCATCTTCTTTTATGTTCTTTTATAATAGGAAATATTCTCTAATTTCATCGATCATAAATGTTTTAAGATTCATTTGTTTTAGTATGATCTTCTTTTACAATCACTTAAAGCTTTGTTAAGAAAACTGGGCACAAAATACTAAACCAAGAAATAAGTTGAACATTTATATTTGTTTAATTTTAACAAAATTACAAATTTAGAAATTATATATATATATATATATATATATATAATATAATATAATATAAATAATTCATATGAAAATAACTTTTATATATATTTATGTACAAAACATAAATTCTATGGATAAATTATAAGCATTATTCAATAATAAAAAAAAATATTGAATGATGTAATTTAATGAAAAATAATAAATTTATTCAATCTATATTTTCATATTTGGCACGCATTAACTTTAACATATATTTGTTAGGACAATAGTCTAAAAAGACTATATTACCTAACAACTCATGTTTGAAGTTTAACAAATAACACTCAACATAAGATACAATGTCTAAATGAATAAATATACTAAGGACTATACTGAATAAACATGTGTTTATCACATATAACAATATATCCAATTCATCGAACAAGATAAATGTCTATAAAGAATATGTTTGTGCAAAAATTCTATCTAAATGAGTAGTGTCTCATACAATAGAAACATAATCTATGTGAACGTTGAGTGATAACGGTTGAAAAACCGTTATTTTCATGTGCTATTTTAGACCAAATTACTCCCTTTACTACTTAGAATGAGCTTGAAATCAAACAAAACTCAATAAATGAGTCAGTAGAGAGTCAAAAGCTGTTTTTAGCGACATTATACTTGTTTTGCATTGTTTTGCAGCAATTTTGATGAAAGTAAAGAATAGAGGTGAAGATGAAGGCCTTAGACTAAAGATAGAGGAAGAAAATCAAGAAAAGAAGAGTCTAGAAACCGCCCAGCGGCAGAATTGCACCGCTGGGCGGCCAAATGTGAGGAGTTTGCACCAAGGCAGCGACGCCTGGCGGATTTGCGGTACGAGGCAACTCGTCCGACGGTGGACCCCTGACGCCGGGCGGTTTTGCGGAAGTGAGGCAAACCACCGGGCGGCAAAAGTATGACGCCGGGCGGTTGCCTGTTGGGCTCGGGCCTTTTTTCTGTTGCGCTCTTCAGCTATAAATAGCCCTAGTGCGACTTCATTCTCATTCTTTTGACGAAGGAGGGCGGCCAGACCTACTTTTCACTCTTTGGAGAGGATCTCTTGGATGCTTAGGCTCCTTTTCATCTTTTCTAGGGTTTGCTTTCCATATCTTCCATTATTTTCATCTTGGTTCACCATGACAATGGTGAACTAAACCCTTTTGTTGTTGGGGAACAATGTAATCTTTTGATACTCTCTTTTATTGAAACTCTTGTTTGAATTATATGATTTTCATATGCGTTTATTATCAATTGTTGGATTCTCATATTGTGCTTAATGTCTTTATAGTTTAACTCATTCGGTAATTGATATTTGCCTTTATTAATACACGTACAGTAATGTCACGAAATGGTGAGAATTTCCTTGGTTAAGAAATACCACCTAGGGATAGGGGGTAGGACGATCAATTGTATTTGCTTCTATTTGTAATGCGTGGCTAGTTGCTAAGGGAGGCTAGGGATAGTAAGTCGGTAAATAGTAATAGGCCTTTTTCACCAAGGGATCGGGTTAAGGGGAGGCCGAGAAAGTTTGCATGCAATTAGATAATAATGTTATTTAAACAAGAGGAGTAAATAAGAGAGAGCGAATTAGATGAAATTGTAAACCCCCAACAACTCCATTTATTCATACCCTTTTCTCGTCAATTGAATCACTCATTGCATGTTTAATTTTCTGTCTTTGCATTCACCACTACAATTATTTTTATTTCACAAGTCTTACGATTTTAATTCATACGAACGATAAAACCTTTCGAGTCTCATGGGAAGAACGATAATGGGTTTTACCATTTTTATTACTTGATACGATATGGTACACTTGTCATTCCGCTAACATTGAGCTAAACATTTATGCTTAAAGTTAAATATACAAATGTGAAAAGTCACCAAGCGTTTGATAGAACATTCTATCTAGGATATCAAAATAGCGTGCTAAACACCATCAAGAGATACACAAATTCCCAAGGCATAAGACATAAAGAGTGTCAAACACTATAGAACTCTTAGCAGAGTGTCTAATCACCATAGCACTTGAACAAAACGATAAGGCATTTGAACATCAAATAGTGTTAAGAATCGCCAAATGATATACTTGAGCCTAGACAACGGTATGAAACAAAAGGCTTAAAAGATCACATCATAACATACCAAACACCTTGCTTTCAAATAATGCATTTATCAAAACGAGTTGACATGTGACAAAATGTTTTGAACCCACAACGTGCTTAACGATCATAAACGTTTAAAAATTTAATGTTGTACGAAAAAGTGTCTCTTTGCTTGCATGCCTTCTTCTTGTTATCAATGTAGGAAATGTTAAAAACTAGTCTGAGGTAATAAAAATAAATTAAAACAAATTGAAACAAATTGACAAGATCAGGGCTAAAAATAAGTTAATACTATAAGAAAATCCTTGAATGATGACCAATTTTAGTGACAAAAAATAATTAGTCACTCTAGTAAACAATTTAGATACCATTTTATAAACTAAAAATTATTGGTAACTAAAATAGTTTCAAAAACTTGTAATTGGTCTCTAAATTGGTAAATAAAATAGTTTCCATTATGAATTGGTAAATTGGTCACTAACATTAACTACCAAATTTTGGGCTACCAAAGGAATTAGTCTCTCATTAGGAAATTGACCTCTAAACATATTGGTCATTAAAATTGATCATTATTTAAGAGTTTTCTTGTAGTGTAATGATCCTGTACAAATGCCAAAATAACTAGAAATTAATTTGGAAATGAATTTTCCTTCGTATTACAAAGTCTCTTGCTTTGATAATGACTACTAGTATTTTGTTTATTGAATGATTATTTGCATAGTTATGTAAAATATCAAAATAACATTGTTTAAAATAAGATTAGTACAAGAAAGCAATACGACAATGATTGTTTTCGATAATCGATAACGATTCTACAACTGAGGTATATTAAGATAAGGTAAAAAATGATGCTTTTTTGCGTCGGTTATGAACCAAAGCAAAAAAGTCCACGTTTGGCTTCAGTTATAAAAATCGAAACACTAAACTGAAAATAAGAAAGAAAAAAATTGGGTTGTGGTAGCGGTTGTGAGAAGAACCGTTATCGTAGACCCTTTTCTACTTTAGTTCCACAAACAACTGAAGCAATAAAATATATCTGATTTAATATAATTATTTAATGGGTTAAATATGTTTTTGGTCCCTTAACTTTCAGTGAAAATTGGAATTAGTCTCTCTTCAAAACTTTAGCCTAATTTAGTCCCCCAACTTTAGAAATGTATGAATTTGGTCATTTTAAATGAATATTGTTAGATTTATTCGATGTTTCAAACACGTTTCATGATAGCATTTGGGTTGTTTACACTGTTTGACACATTTTTGCTTCAATGTTAATTGAGAAACACATTTGAAACATCAAATAAAGTTAACAAAATTTGGTTAAAAGGACTAAATTCATACATTTCTAAAGTTGGGAGACTAAATTAGGTCAAAGTATTGAAGAGGGACTAATTCCAATTTTCACTGAAAGTTAAGGAACCAATAACATATTTAACCCTTATTTAATCTTAAGGGTCTATGACATCAATTGTGAGAAGAACTGTTATCATATACCTTTTTCTGCTTTAATTATAGAAATAACCGAGGTCAAAAGGTTTTTTTAAAGATATTTTATTTTTAAAATATTTTTATATTGAATCTCAAACACAACTTTTGAACCAATTCCTTTCCTGGTGGTCGAAGGTAGTACAGTCCAAAACTAAAGGAGTACATGGGGATTTCATTTTTTTCATTTTCTGTTTAAAGGAGTTTATCTCCGCAACGAAAATAAAGCTTAATACTAGGAATATTTTAAAATGTGTAAAATCATGGTGTTTGAAGTAGAGGAAAAATGTGAAACAATATAGGAATGAACTAAATGAGCACAATCAAAGACAAGTTGTGGTTTACATGAGCCACCGTAGAATTTTTCACTATCGGAATCATGAACCAGACCATTGTCTACAATTGTGTACTAGAAACAAAGCATATTATACAAGTTAATATGTCAAATCTACACCATTGTGTAAAAAAAACGTAAAAAAAAAAATCAATGACAATTGTGCTCACTAACACGATAGAGACGAACGAAGCGGTGATAACAATAAGCAATAAACGCAATGCAACAACGAGTAGTGGACGATGATACTCGTTCGTGGAGAAAGGAAGAAGAGAAGTGTGAAATGGTAATATGCTTGGAATATGACCCTAGTCGAGACATACGACAACGATTGTTCAAATAACCGAGGTCATATGTCCTTCCCAAAAAAAAGAACTGACAATTTTGTAATTTTGATCAACCTTTTGGTTTTGGTTGTATACGGAACCGTTGAAGAAAGTAGATATGACAACGGTTTCAAATAATCGAGACCATATGTCCTGTTTAGAAAAAATAGCGGAATTTATGAAAAATTTTGAAAATTTTGGCGTACCTTTTGACTTTAATTCTTCATTAATTAATGCTAAAATTGGTATATGCTTCAATTATTTTATAACTGAGACCTATAAGTTCACAATTTTCAAAAATATCACCATATTGTTATATACTTCGAATTTTTTAAAATCGAAACATATTATGCAAGTTAATAGACTAAATTTGTATTGGTATAAGGATCTCACATAAATGATTATTATACATATATAAAATTGTTAAGTATTAAAACATTAGTGTTGAAAGTGATATATCAAATAAAAATTAGCATATATATATATATATATATATATATATATATATATATATATATATATATATATTAAAATGTATCATATCATCAACAATTTCTTGTAGATCTTATGGATATAATAAAACCATAATTATAGTGAAAATACAAATTAATTTTGTGAAATATAAGTTAATTTAACGATGATTTTTTTAATATTATAAAGAAATATAACTAATTTGAGTAAGAAAAGTTTATATATAAAAAATGATGTATAAACAGGCCAAATAACAATGATTAATGAACTACTAATATCGATCATTATAAGTAAAATTTCAGTTGTATGATAAGTTTTACTTTAATGTGATAAACGAATGAAAGTAGCTAACAGAAGGTTACTGAAGGAGCTGTGAGCAACGTCTGAACAAATATAGCCACAAATTACAATTGCATATTATAAAAGATATTTTGAGACTTATTTGGAATATTGTATATACTTTATTAAACAAAAGAGATAAGAAAAGAAAAAAGAAAAAAAAAACGTGGAATAAAAATGTGATGGCTATAACAATGTTAAAGGTGGTAGTGAGAAAGGGATATAGTACTGGTTAAATAAAGTGATTTGAAAAGATAAATTATCCGTCTTGTTCTGTGATAGGTTGGTGGGTCTATCACTTTAAATTAGGCTTAAAATAAGTTTTTTTTTAATCAATGTGTATTTTTTTATTTATAAAGTATTATAAAAATTAAATAATGTTTATTCATGTTAATGTTTCATCCAATCAGTACACAACGGATGTCTTAGAATATATAGATTTTATTATGAATATTTTGAGTTAAAAATGTTTTAAGATTTTGAATTTTGATATAAAATTAAGTTCTTTTTGTCTAAAATTTTAATATATTTTTAAATTTTAAAAATAAATAAATATAGTCTTTTTAATTATAGTAATTTTTTTTTACTGTGAAACATGTTTAAGGCTAATGTTTGAATTTTTACATTATTTGACATTCTCACTTCAATGTCAATAGTAGAAAATACTTTTGATATGTAATTGTTTTTTTTAAATAATTGAATTAAAAAACTATATTTAGAAATCAAAATATATTAAAATTTTACAAAAAAGACAGATTTTAATTTTATATCAAAATTCAGATATTAAAAATATATTTAATTTATGAAATAGGGATCGTGGTATCGAAATTCAATTTCTCAGCTGATTTTCTTTTTATATTATATATCTAAATTACATTAATTTTAAATTTAAAACACATTGATAACGTTTTTAATTTATTAAAACCAGTGTAATATGAAATAATAGAAGGTTAGAATCTCCATCTATTGTATTATATACCGACAAACATGCAATATTTTTCTTTTAATTAAATAACATTAATTTTCGTAGCCAAAAAGTTTTTATAGACCAAATCTTAAGCATTTAATTCTGTTCATATTTAACTTATGGCTTTGAGACTCTATTTATAATCATGCTTAATTGATTTTTCTTTTTCCAGATAATAAGTACTTTTAATTTAAATAGTTTTCAAATTTAAACAACGAGAGATCTTTAACAATATTTTTGGAAGTACTAAAATTTATTTATTAATATATATATATATATATATATATATATATATATGAATGAAATTACCTTAAACGTAGGTCGACCCAAAAGAAAACTAGAGCATACCAACAAAATGGAATTACTCTCTGAATAGTATAAGTTAATTGGCCAAACAATTGAATAACAAATTAGTCTATAGGTTGATCAATCATGACGATCGACTACCTCAAACATGATTGATCAGTTGATGTCCAATATCATTAACAAAATCTAATAGTAGTTAAATGTAAAATAGCTAAGTAAGCGTATTAATGTATGATTAGTATATAATTAGGGTGGTAACAAGTAAAACTCATTACAAATAATATAAAATAGAAGTTCAAGTTAGTTATTTATAGATTACTGTATTTAATATTATTGTGCTCAGAAATTTACTTACTTAAATAATAAAATACCTTCTTAAGTATTATCCAAGCTGTCAAAGACTAACGAAACACATTCAATAATGGGTAAATTGAAGATAGAAGTGATGAAAAGACCCATATTAAAGAGTGAAAAATACCCGACTAATCCAACTTGTTCTTTAGGAACAATAAATTTAAGAGAATTAAATATATTAAAATAAAAATAACATTTTTATATAAAAAGAAGGCTTTGAAGAATTAAGACTTTTTCAATGAGAGCTAAGATATGCTACTAGATTTAAGATATTCAAAATTGTAAAATGTGACCTCTAATTCATCTTAATGAAATTATAGTACCCATAATTTACACGTGTTTAAATGTTAATTGATGTATTAGAATATGTATGAAAATAATATATATATATATATATATATATGTATGTATGTATATGTATGGATGTATATATGGGTGTGTGTGTTTAACAAAGTAATGAAATATGATGGTACATAATAACAAACCAGATTTTTGTTATAAACATTGGGCGATATGTTAATTAAAAGTTTATAGAAAAAGTATATAAAAGTAATTATAGAAAAAGTATGATGTTTTTAAAACGCTTATTAAAGTAGAAATGATGTGAAAGAGAGATTTTCGGTAAGAAAAAGAAATCTATCAAAAAAGAGTAGTGGTGTTGACACCCATAAGACAGTAATATATATATATATATATATATATATATATATATATATATATATATAAAAGGTTTGTTAACGCGTACGTCTGTTTTTCATTTAGTACATTTTAATATTGTGTACCGGGTTTTGGTAGACAAAAATGTCCTTATATATATAATGGATTCTAAGTTTTAATGTCAAGGGTATTTTAATAATTTCATTCGCAAACTAAAAAAAAGAACCCAAAACCCTTACTCACTTCTCTCATTCCTCTCAACTCTTTCTCTTTCATCTCTCCCACTCAAATATTTTCTCTGTCATCTGTACTGTAACCCCAATTGAAAAATATCAAAAACACTGACGGTTAAACAATTTCTTACAAAAAAATGATTTTATAATGAGTTTTCATTTTATAATTTTTATCTTATCTAATTTTATCTAATTTTCACAAGTATAATGACATCAGAAGGAATTGGTAATTGGCCTGGAGGTTTTTTAAGAGATGATTCAACATCTGCAGATAATGAAATTAGAAAGGTTAGTGAAGATGATGAAATTCAAGAGATCTTGAGTATTTCTGATTTTTTTTTTCGTTGTATCTACCATAAGATGATAGAGAAAATATTGGAGTGAGAGAGATGAAAGAGAAATGGTTGAGAGGAACCAAGGAGGTGAGTAAGGATTTGGGTTTTTTTTTTAGTTTTGAGATTGAAAATTATTCAAATACCATTGACTTTAAAACTTAGAATCCATAATATATAAAGATATTTTTGTCTACTAAAACCCGGTACACATTATTAAAATGTATCAACTGAAAAACAGGTATACGTACGTTAACAAACCTCTATATATATATATATATATATATATATATATATATATATATATATATATTTTTTTTTTCATTCAAAAAAATAAAATATTACTAATATTTATACCTAGTTAATGTCAGGATTTCTTGTTAAAATAGAAACAAATTCAAATAATACTCATGAGAGAAGAGTTTATTTGGAGGTGATTTTCAATAAAAAAGAAGTACTAGGTGTTGATTGTAATTTTTATAATTAAAAAAATACAAAATTTGAATAAAAATAATCTAATAGAAGAAATTAAATTCTAATTCTTCATAATTAATTGCTATCAGTTAATAAAATAATAAATAGTTAATCTTTTCATAAATTCTAAGCAACTTGTATATTCCCTAATGTTTTATTTTTATAATTAAGTAAACTTGAAATTTAATTTCGAATTAAAAAAAATCTAATTATGATTCTTTTTGTTAAGAATAAAATATGATTTGAATTAAGTAAACAATTCTTTTTCAAATCAAAACCTAGATTTAAAGATATTCGAAATAGTGCATGTCAATACTTCATGAACCAATGTAATTGTACTAGAAATTAACCTTTAACCTTCAATCTTGTATGGAGAATGAAGAGTGAAATTCAAGATTATAAGAAACAAGAAGAAAATAGAAGAGAGAAAAATAGAGAAGGAGAAAACAAATCCATAAAATTAATCAAAAAGAGAGTTTGGTCCCAAATAGACATGCAAATAAAGTCAAAACCTAACCTAAACATAATTAATTATATTAAAATTATGGTTGAGTTCTGATTAAGAAGTATTAAGTCCAAAATATTAGTATAAAAGTTTGAAAATTAAATTTATTTCGGGTCAGTTTTCGTAGCCTACCCTCCAATTTCATAGCATATCAAATTAAACCCTCAAATCATAGCTTTCCAATGTCTCTACAACAAAATCATCAAACTATAGTGTTCGATACCAACAAAACCAGAGAGATAATTAATCTATTTTATTCAAATATTATTTTTATTTAAATTTCTTTACTTTTAATTATGAAAATCACATATTATAAATTCAACCTTCATTCCATTTTAAATTATATTATTTAATTGAATTCATCCTTGTCCTTTTTCTCAACCTATTCTAATTTTGTCGGCTAAATAGTACACATAAACTAAATTGTTTTACATGGTAAGTTTGGTCTTTTCTTAATCTAAAATCCTTATATATATATATATATATATATATATATATATATATATATATATATATATATATATATATATATATATATATATATATATATATATATATATATATATATATATATATATATATATATATATATATATATATATATATATATATATATATATATATATATATATATAAGTTTCTTGTAATCTGATATTAGACAGAAATAGACAAAATAAAATAATACAACTAAAAAACTTATTATCTTAGAGTTTTATATTATAATAAAATTAGTAATTTACGTTATTCCGTTATTCTTTCTATAATAGGGTGGTTATGTAATTAGATAAATAACATTAATTTTGGGAATAAAGTAAACAATATAGTAAGAAGTTTTTACTCCAAAGTATCATTATTACCTACTAAATCTTTTAAGTCTTTAGTCATGTATTTAAATTCTTTCGCTAGAGTCAGTTTATAGGGAAACATTTAATCCACGTAATTGAAAGAGCTTAAGAGCATTTATAACTTCACTACTATAGATACGACTTTTGATAACGGTTAAAAGATGCTTTTTATCATAGTTTCAGACTTCGTCTATGGTCTCCTATTACCCATTGGTGTCATGAAATGAGGGTTTATAAGTCCATTTGTGTAATTCTTTCTTGCTTCCAAATACAAAGCATGCTAAATTTGATACAACTATTGACACAAATGTAATAAGGTAAAAAATAAAAATGATTTCAAAAGTTTACTTATATCATCCATTTCTACAAATAGATATGTTTAACTCCTTATTTCCTGTTAAGATCTCCATCAAATCAGGTGTATATAAGCATAATGAAAGCTCCATATTTCTGCCAAAATCAGTGATATCCCAAAGAATTTCCGTTTGGTTTGTCCCTATGGTTGCAACAACCTCTATCAATATGGCGATCCTTAAGAGACAATAACTTTTTTGAGCCACATGTAACTTTGTTTCATGTTGCTACACACTAAACAAACATGACATTAGTTAGGATACTATATACTACATATATAACAATATTTATGGAGATACAAACCAATTCATTGTGTGGTGTCATCCTGATGAGATGTTTAGGTCAAGTAATGAATGTTTGCAATTCTTAGGATATAATACCAACCTCAGATGTCGGTATAAGAACTGCAACATCACCATAACAAACACTATCCACTATAACCTTTACTAGATGATTGGGGAGAGACTGAATTCCTCATAGCCACCACTACTAAACCCAACTAAGTAGACTAAAATCTCACTTCATACCTAAAGGCTACCTATTCTTCTAAAATCAATTTCTTTGTCTAACGGTCATCTTTCAAGAGAAGCTATATTTAAATGCTACAAGGAAAAGGGATGAAATACAAAGTTAGAAGAAAAATCTCTTTAAAAATGGGGCCAACTTCTTCTATCGGAAAGTAAAGGAACTAAGAGTAAAAGAAGACTAAAAGGACATGTTAATCCTTACTTATCATGAAGTTTACTAGTCTAAATTATATATATATATATATATATATATATATATATATATTGTTAATTTTAAAAAACTAAATGATTTTATTTTATATCCTTGATTGAATTTATAGTAAAATAGTTAAGTTTGTGTCGGTGTTACAATTCCAACTTGGGTTAATTTATATGTGGTTATGTATAGAATTTGTTTATATTCGATCTTTAAGAGAAAAAAAAAGCATTTTTTGATGCGTTATAATAAGAGTTTCCATAAGAAAACCAAGTTGTAAGTTGTATCTATTCTTCCACAATAATTTCTTTGTCATTTTCCCCCACAAGTCCTCACTCACACATAGTCAACGTAAACAGGCCTAACATGTGCCAATCTATACCTCAAAGATGATAGGATTGAACTGCCACCAAAGAATGTCCAATGTACATGATAGCCGAAGAAGTCTAGGTTACATATACCAAAACCATCTAGCAATGGATAAAAGAACCACAGTGTATAACCTATCTTAAACTTGTAAGAATCTCTATATTCTTGTAAGTAATTCTTGAAAATAATATATAATTTTACATTTTTACACAAATACCCAGAAAGCATGTATGTGTTTTGTTAATTATTAAAAATTTATAAAAGAAAGTTTTGTATAAATACGATTTTAATTAAAAAAAATATGATTTGTCTACTTATGTACATCGATCTCAAATATATATATATATATATATATATATATATATATATATATATATATATATATATATTCTTCAATAAAGTTGGGATGAAATATACTATTTATATTCTTGATGATCATGGAAATTGGTTGCTTTTACTACATCAAAAAGAATTAGGCATCTATCTAAGATAAAGATTTGTATAAACCATAAAGCAGTGTCCTTTGCCATATTGGTCTTTTCCTTGACACATTAACGTATATGATAAAGATTTATGAACAAGAGAGCATCATAAAACAATGTCCTTTGAATTTTCAATATTTTGGCGTCACTCTAATGGTATTTTTGTTGTCATAGAACACGACAGAATGGAAAATTTGACTTTAGCTTTATTTTCCTTAAGTTTAGCTAAAAATAAAAATAAAACATGTTTCTACGAAATCCACATAAATAATAATAATTATATTATTATTATTATTACTATTATGCTTAATCTTCTTAAACATGAAATAATTAAACACTTTGAACTATATAGTCAAACATCTATCTAAAAACTATTGTTTAAATATTTGAATATCCTGAAACATATATTTCGTTTAGTATTTGTATTTGTTAAACATAAAAAAGTAAGAGATTGTCAAGACAAGATTGTCTAGAAAGATCAGACTGTCTAACAACTCGTGTTTTAAAGTTTAACATACAACAATTAAATACAATATTGTTTAGTAAGTGAAGTCTCTAAAAGAAGTGTTTACTAAAGCATTGTTGATAAGAACAAGCAAATTAAAAATGATGTGTCAGCAGTGTTAAATGTTGAATTTATTATACTTAAAAGCACAAAACTTAAGTTAAACAAGTTAAATGGACTCTTTATCCACCTGCTAAAATTAAAATAGAAGATAAGAAATGACACTTCATACACCTTAAAGTTCATAAGATAGGAAGAAAAGATAATCTTTTTTAGGTCCCTATACCCTTTATTTTTAGCATTGACGAGAAATGGGTATTCACCTTATCAATATCTCAAATCAATTATGGATTCGATTTTATGGCTAAACCCTTTGTCAGGCTAGTGTTCTCTTGTTTTGTTCCTTAAAATGGAGTAAGACACGGATTTCTTACTATAAGATAAACTTTTTTAATTACAAGATGAACTCCTCTGAAAAAAAAACATTGAATCCTATGAAAGATGTCTAAATGTTATCTTAAAGTAAGAACATTAAATGCATGCATGAACATATTGCACCTCTGTGTGCTTTGCTTTTTCTCTTATCTGTGCAGATAATGACAATACCAAACTTTATTCAAAAGTTCTGCTTTAGCATCTAAAAAATGTTAAGAGATAGGAAGATATTCTAGGAATGTTTCCTTAAAGCTTTATGCTCCGTCCAAAGACATACACACTATCACCGCTAAAGAAAATATGCTTTTCGCAAGACGTAAAACAGTACATATCTTCGTACCAAAGGACATCTACTCTCAAGGAGGTTAACTTTCTAAGTAACGAATCTTTCTCAAAGATGGCTACATAAAGAGGACCTATTGAATAGAAGAATAATAATAATTGTTTGAATCTTTACGATGTTACTCTTCTTCTATGCTCACATCATTTAAGTATTTCCTTGAAAGAGATAAAGTCTTTTCAAGTTTTCAGATCTCATTGTATTGAATAGATCCTCTCTTGGAGAGTTATTTGAATTTGTACTTGTATCAAAAAACAATTTGATTGTGTTCGTAAATTCATGAGTGAATTAAAATATTTATTTCTTTAGTTTATGTGAGGTGAACAGTCTAGACAGATAGATTAGTTTTTAAACCTAGACTGTTTGATAATACTTGGTACACCAGAAGTGGTTGATAATATTTTTAAACTATGAGTGGTTAATAGTCGTTGTAATTTTTGTTAAAATTAGTGGAAGCTCTTAAGAGGTCTTAAGGGAGAACTGGACATAACTCAAATTGGAGCAAATCAGTAGAAAAATACTTGCCTTACTGTCTTGTTGTTTTTAAACCTTTTCCTAAATGTCTTTTAAAACACACAAGCATTTAACAACTTTTAGAGACTGTCTAACTCCTGCAATAGTCATTAAATGTTTTTCTAAATTCCTTATATTCAACACTCCTTATAGAGTTATATTTCAAAAATTAGATGTGACAAATATGTCTCTCATTGTGATAACAACTCATGGTGATGCCAACTCATATTTGAGATAATGTGAAGAACCAAATATGACTTGAAAGTCTTATATGAAGTAAAAATGAGAAATAAATTATATATTAAAAAATCCACAAAGAATAACGTTAATAAAAATAAGAAACCCCAACGTTAATAATAATAAAAAACCCCATTAACTAATTTACTTAAATTTATAATTATGAGTTAGAATCATAATAAATATTGAAAAATGAATTTCACTATCAAGCCTTTTAGCAATGAAACACATAATAAAAATAGGAAAAGTACTTTCATGTTTGTAATTGCACAATATTTCATAAGCATAAGCTAAGCATTATACATGAATCGAAGTTTAACAAAGAACTAACTGCAGAAACTAAATAAAATTAACAAAAGAACTACACGACAAAATTAAATAGAGAACATACATAAAAGTAAAATTGCTGAGCTAAAATTGGAAGTAAGAATACCCAAAGATAATAATCACCTGATTGGAATGAATTGTTTTTCTTTTTCAGTAAAACAAAGGGTTGATGCAAAAGAAACAAAATCAAACAAGTGTGGGTAGTTGCTGTTTCTTAAAGTATTTTACAATTTTATTTTACTGTAGTGACCGAAATGAAAAAACATCATGAAAAATTGGCATTGCTTAATATCCGGAATGTTCGGTACTTTCGAACTGAGTTCCCACCAAATACAACGTTGCCTGCACATTATGTTTTAACCATAAACTGTTCTCAAAGGATCTATAGAGTGAAAAGACCAAAAGAGAAAAAAATCTTGCAACATAAATAATATAATACAAAGTTATTATATGAATAACATTATTGAATTTTGGTGCACCTGATCCGTTGGAAGTGAGAATATGTTTCCTCTCTCTGGCTTGTCCAATCGAGCATTATAATTTATGCTACAAATCTATGGAGACATGTCTATGGTGACTCTTGGGTGTATTCTGGAACCTGTCTCCACCCATGCAATCCAAAGTCTATTCAACATTCCACACAAAAATATACCATCATATTACCTGTTCTTCAAAGCCTTCCTTTAGATTATTAACACGTTTTAGATAAAGACTAAACACACACTCTCCCTCTCTCTCTATATATATATATAGTTTTCTTTCCTAATCTTTTCACTTTATCCTAATTACTTTCCCTTTTGGTATAATGAGATTTATAATGAAATCGACCTCCAACCGAACCCAAGGGATATCAGTGATATTTTCTTTTGTCACGATAAAATAAAAAGAAATTGTTAGAATAAGTGCTAGACTAACTTTAGAATATGAATTTGTAATTTTTTTATCTTTTAAATATTTAATCATCTATCTATTTTAATATTAAATTACTCTATGGTGGATTTATATCAAAATATTGTTTCAAATGATATATATACGTTGTTATGGATAAAAATTTAAGTGTGAGTCTAAATCTGATATTAAATAGAAATGAGAAAGTAGAATATTGTATAAAGATAAAATACTCATTGTCTTAAGGTTTTAGATAGAAAGTCATATCAATCTTTTCTTATATGGTTAGATTCATATCTCATTATTATTTATGTTTTTTCGGTGAACCTTCTACTCGATAGACTCAAAGAGTTATAATATCCAATCTTAAAAAGTGATATACTAATCATTATAAAGATATGTTTAGGCAGAAATTTAACGTTGAATTATGAGATTAAGAGAGAGAGAATGTGAGTTGGGTATGTGGTATTCCCTTGGATTAGGTGTCGAATTATGGTTGTAGAGAGGTTGACGAGTTTAGTACGCATTGTGAGTGATGGAAGTTTATGAATCTGACTTGACGCACCCCACCAGTTATGCATACACCCTCAACAAACCACAACACACCCACGTTGCTTCCTTTTCTTCGATATCGACAACCATGTCTTCCCCCACCCATCACTCTGCAACTTTTTCTTTTATCTAAATAACTCTCATCATTTTGTATTATTATCATTGCAGTGTTGATTTTTTATAGTTAGAAAGTAAAACCCTCTTCTGTTATTGTCAGCTTATTTCACTGCAAGAAAAATGTATTTGTCGACCTAAATGAGTAGAAGGCAGTGTTATGTCGTGATTACTGTCCACCTTGCGTTCGAGCACCAAGGGACAAAAATGGTGGTAGACCTATAACATTAGTGTGGGTTTGTATTAGAAGAAGCTAAGCCAACCTAAAAAAGGAAATTTAAATATTAATTACAATATGGCGCTGATTTTAGTTTATGTCAATTTGACGAAATGTTATTTAAAATTAAAGGAGTGGTCCAGAAGGAGAATTTAAAAATTAGGAAAATTAAAAAGAATTAAAGGATAACGTAATTTTAATATCAATATTTCTGAATTCTTTTATAGTGAAATTATACATCATTATTATTCTTACATAATCAAGTGAAGACTTCAACAAACTCTCCAAACTTTTAACACCATAGGTATTTGTCTTCTCTAACACTATTCATCACCTCTTGGCCAGAAAAAAAAATTGTATCTGTAGAAGATACTTTGATGTTCAAGTTAGTCAAGTATATAAAAAAGCAGTTCATGTTGTAATAAATTAATGTAAATAATTTATCTCCTATTCTATACTACTTATACTATGTTTATGGACTTTTTACTTGCTTGACTCATGTAGCTAATTACTTTGAATAATCTTTATTTAATCTATCAGCTTAATCATGATTTAAGCATCATCTTAAGTAGGCTTTTCACATGATGGATCTACATAAGCTATGGTTTGTGGTCAAACCCTAAGGGCTGACTACTTATGAGAGAACCTGACCATGCTATCTTCTTGCATGGTTCAGCCAATTAGGTTTATGGTAGCTTAGACAAGTATCGACATGTCTCATGACATATGCGACACACTAACCCTTAAGCTTGTTACATCATTAGTTGAGTCTTCATGTTGTTACTATGTTTGCCCGTTACGCAAAAAAGATTTGTATCTTTGGTTTTGTCCTCTAGTGTCGAGAAGTGTTGTGACAAATGTCATATGTGCTTAAAAGTGGAAGATGAATTGTCAGGTTGCACAAGAAATGAGGCGATGTTGAGAAGGTGAAATGTCAGGATAAGACAAGCTCGTCTAATAGATTGTCAAGATAAGACAAGATCGTCTATTAGAAACCTTGATGTTGGTTTTGAAGTATAACTAAATAACATGAAACAAAGAAGTTTATGTGTATGAAAAGCTAACTCCAAAACTAGAAAAACACTTAGTAAACCAAATAGGTTAAAACATTTAGGCTAAGGAAATGAAAAACCTTAGGATAGAAAAACACTAAGTCAGAAAACCCCAAACCTAAATTAGGAAACCAACCTTTAGTTAGACACTAGGATAGAAAATACAAGATTCAAAATTAATGAAATATCCCAACAAGGCAACATAAAACACTTTCACTAGAGGTAAGTAACGCAAAACTAACATTTTTTCTTCCTCGCACTCGTCAACGAAGATGCTGGTTCAAGCAAAAATTAAAGCGCGAAGAAATAGTGTGTGGATTCTATTTTAAAAACAAAGGACGTTATATATGATGTCAGAAAACATAGAACTGACGTCTTATAGAAATTTGGCGTCGAAATCTAGGTTATCAAACATCTTATGTGAGTAAAAATTACACCTACCGCCAAACGTTTTAATGAATTCACCAAATTATAGGACATATAACGTCGAAAAACTGAATTTTCAATATTAATTGACATTAGAATTTGAGTTTTCCGATATTTAGTTCGTATATTGACTGCTCAAATGTCATTTTTGTTCAGGTTGAAATGATTCATACAATAATATAACGTCGAATAAATGATATTTCTGACATCTAATTTGAACATTTATTTATAACAATGTCACTGGTCATTTTTAACGTTAACTTTTTTCAATTCTAGCATTGAACACAAGACGTGGAAGACTTATTTTACACTAGTGTTAGTACTTCATTTGTAATTATAAGTTAAAAGAGGTTGGTTACTTACAAAATATGATCAATTAAGGCATGGTAATGTCATATTTATGTCAAAATTAATGTATTCTAAACATTTATCATAGACCCAACAAACAACAAATTTTGCTAGGATAGATCATAATTCATGGTTTTGATACCATGCTAAAAAATGAATTTTAAACATAATTTAACCTTACAAAATCAATTTTTATGATTGACTTCTAGGATGAGACTTACATAACTTATATAGTGTAAATTGGTTTTATCTCTAGTTAACGTGTAACTTTCAACAATATAAACTTGCATAACAAGTTATATATATATTTTCCTCTGTCTTTGTGTTCCCATTGTTATCAAAAGTGAAGGCTCGTTACTAAGTGAGAATAACGAAAGGGACAATTTGGTTGTACTCGTGCAATGAAGATGGTGCTGTATGCTTTGAGGAAAAAAGAAGTACCCAATGGTTGAAGCTAGAAAGCGAAAGTAAAGGGACTAGAGGCTCTTTTCTTTAGATCTTACTGCATATTAGTGTGAACGTTTCTCCCACTTTAGGGATGTTACACAAATAGTCTAGTTTGTGTTGGTTTATTGTGCAAATTTTAGCTTTGAATAATATAATAAGTTACTTAATCTGTAATTAAGAAAAATAACAAACTAATCTATTTAACTTTAAAATATAGCGTCAAAATAAGCATAAAAACTTTATTTTTAAAGTCATACTATTTATTTTATTTGGTGTAAATTGATAAAGGAGAAAACAAATTTGAATTTGTGTACGACTTTATAAGCTTAGTACACACATCTTCCACCTTATAGATAATGTGGTTAGATACACTAGTTTAATAATTCAAAGACCAACTACAACATATTTGTTTCAAAATATCACGTCAAACTCATTTGACCACTCACCATAAATTAGTTAATTTAATTTTACAAATTACTATTTATTCCAAGTTAACCAATATTTTTAAATTTAAATA
Source organism: Vigna mungo (assembly GCA_036885675.1). NCBI lineage: Eukaryota > Viridiplantae > Streptophyta > Magnoliopsida > Fabales > Fabaceae > Vigna > Vigna mungo. The sequence continues at coordinate 16,442,881 of CP144693.1, read as the reverse complement.
TTGAGTAGAAGAATTTTTTATTATTCATAATAATTTTATCCATCTCATATGGAATTATCTCTCATGCTTTAGAAGAAGAAAAAAACTCGCGAAAGTAAAAACATAAACACAAACAATAAAATAAGAGTTGCAATTGACTCATACGTGATTGAAATGTGTACACGTGTTGTTTATAATTCTTTTATCTATGTGCTATACATACATAACAATTCTTCAAGATAATCATAATAAATGTTCATCAAGTAATGACATTGGAAAAGAGAGAAGAAAATAGAAGAATAGAGGGCGGCAATAAGAAAAATCAATTTTAATGATATGGTTTGGTAAAATATTCCAATATCTTAATCTTCTACATTGTCTTATGTATATATAGCTCTTTTACAAATTCTAATAGTCAAAGTATATCCATTATCCAAAATATAGTCAAACTAGACTGCCATGGATCCTTTGCCTTCTAGCAAAATGCATGGCAAGAAAATTGAATGCATGCCCATGTAATCATATTGGTTAAGAAAATGAAATCTTAGCAAAGGGTGAAATATATATATATATATATATATATATATATATATATATATATATATATATATATATATATCTTTTATTCCTTCTCAAAGGTCCATTGAGATACTCAGAAAGCCAAACTACCTCAATGGTTTAATCCATGAATTGAGGCTCTAATAGTAATTTGGCTTTTTCTAAAAGATCCCAATTGTTGATAAGATTAAAGTATAAATGTATAAATAAAAATAATTAACTAATGGGTTAGTGTAATGGTTGAGCATATTGTGTTCATAAGATGTAAAAATGATGTGTAGTTGATATAAGCTAAGCGATCAGCTATAATTATAATCATAAGTGAGATTAACTTGTGGTAAGGTGGGAAAGTAAAAAGAAAAAAAAATATTGATTAATCACTTTGGATTGTGATAAATTTAAATTCAAGTTATATATGTCATAAAGAATAGAAAATTAAAACCATGGTTAATTTTAATATGAATAATTAGTTTTCTTAACATTAATAATAAATATGTGAATTGAGGAATATTTCACACTTATGCAATTAATAAAAGTTTAATTGGATATGATTTAAGGATAAAAATGGTTTACATGAAGAATTATTTCTACAGTTAGAGAATATGTAGTTGCGAGTTTAAATTAAAGATATATTATTGTTTCATTTTTTATAATTTGTATATTTTGGATTGATTTTACGTTGTTGTGGTAGGAGAGTGCGTGTTAACTGTACTCTTAAATCTTTTAAAATACTTACATATAAACCGATTAACATTTGTTTAGAAAAGTATGATATTTATAAAAAAAAAAACATTATATATTATTAAAGTAGTTAGACTTTTTTATTGCATCTAAATAATAGACTTTAAGTATTTTTTTTATGTGAATGAGAGATTTTAAAAAGGTGATAGAGAGATAACGTATTGTCATAACCTTTGCTAAACCTAAAATAACATTATAAATAAAATATAACAAAAATAAACTTAGTTTTCAACTCTCCTAAAATAATCATAAAAACGTCATTAATAAAGACAAAAATAAAAAATAAAATTAACTAATGTATTTAATTTGTAAAAATTCTTACATTAATATCTTCAAAATTTAATTTTTAATTTACATACAAACTAATTTTAATTAATTAAGAAACATATTTTCATTTTTAATTTATTTTTCTGTAATAATAAACAAGTTTATCCCTCGTCTTAAGTTTGAATTTTGAGTAGGAATTTTAGTTAAATATTTAGAAAATAAACTTCCTTTTTTAGAATTGGAATTTAAACTTATTTCAATCCACAAAACCGACTATCATATTAAAAAGTGGATTTAAGTCTAATTTAACTCCACAAATTCACTTGTATAGTGAGATTCATATCTTATTTATGTATTATAATTTGATTTTATCTTTAGTCGATGCAGAACTTTTAATATTCGTTCTCAACAAATAATCTTTCTTACCTCAACAAGGACTATCGTTATGGAATATATTATAAAAGGTAATATACACTACAAAATGCAGAATATCTTCTAATGAAAATAAATTATACTTACTTTAGCAAAAAGTTTCTAATATGTTTGCATGAATTATTATGGGATATTTCTAAAGGTACAATAACTATCCATAAAATAAAATATAAAGAAAAGGAGTCAAATCCAAAAGTTTATAAATTATTTTAATACAAACATGTTTTAATAATATAATGTCTTCAATAATATTAAGATATTTTATAACTATTTGTACTAAGAAGTGAGTTTAAATAAGTGAAGATAACGAGATATAAATATTTCACGTCTAATATTTGATATTATGAAACTTATTATAAATGATACGATAATATGTAATCTGATATACTCAACAAATTTGGATAAATTTTGAAAGAATAAATTCTAATATTATATTAGAAAATAAATTAAAATTTAGATCATTAAAAAATTTTGATAGAATAAACTTTAATATTATATTGGAAAATAAATTTAAATTCAATTCATTCTCATAATGGTTTATAAAATAAGAATTAATTTTATTTATATATTATTATTTAACGTTATTTGTGGTTGACACGAGATCATAATACTTATATATAGATTTCTTAGAATTAATAGGTAACTTAAATACTTAATTAACATATATATAAAAGAGAGATCATGTTATGTTTCTTCATCAATTGATTTTCGTGATTTGTATTGATCATGGAATTTCTCATGCTCATATTGCTTCACTTGCAATTCCAAAAACAAATTCAACAACTCCCTCGTGAATTCAAAGAAAAACGATTTTTTGACATACCTAAATCTTTTATATTTATTTGACATTATTTTTATTTATTTTTTATTCTTTTCTTTCTTAAATAAAATACAAAATTTTATATTTTTATGATCATTTTACTCTTATATCGTGTATCAAATAAATATAAAAATGGGTCATAGTATTATTTTTCTATTTCAAATTCACCTTTATGTTAGGAATGTCATTTTGCATAGAGATTTATTATTGGCACCTAATACTATATTATTAAAATAAATTTAAACATTGTTCATAATAATTAACATATTTAGGTTTCACTAAAGAGACAAAACTTGAGAAATTTCTCAGAGCATTTCAAGTTGAGACCCTTTTAAATATCTCATAAATGGTGTCATATAATGAGATCACAGATAACTATTATGTTGTATTGATCAACCTTTTGAGGTTCATTTTCCTTCTCTTATTGAGTGTTGTTCTCAGTCGTGTAAAGATTACCATGTTGTACATCTGCAAATCCATCATCATTTTCCTTTTTTCAGGTTAGTTTATCAAAAGAAAGGTACAAATTCCCCTAATAGTCAGATTATCTTATTATATATGCTTTATTACTTACAGAATAGCAAAAGGTATAGCATTGTTTTATCATTAAAACCTAGAAGATATTTTGTATATGCTGCCTTTTTCTCCAAAAGTTAACATTGGCTTCCTTCAAAATCAGCCTTTTAAGTATTCTATTCAAAACATATATAGTGCTTACAACATAACCTAAAATCTAGATTTATTGGGTGAATCTTGCATTAATGTATTTTGATAATAATATTTATGACTAAGTCTGAATTGATTAAACATTTAAAATGTTATTATACACCGTATTTAAAGATAATTTTATTAACAATTTAAATAATATGTGATCATCAACATTATTCTCTCTCTCTCTCTATCTCTATCTCTGTATATGCAAAATACATTTAATGACTGTAAGAAGTTAATGAAAGAAATAATTTGAAACGTGTTCACTCTTGTTTTACTCATCAATAAATCTTAAACATGTTTGTCCGATCCTACATAAATTATTTCATAAAGGTATTGTTATATTAAGCAATTGTGTCAATGTATATGTGAGATGAACTGTAAATCCTAATCGTATAGTATGTTATATTATACTTAAAAGAAAAAATATTCAGTATTAAAAATATATACTTTTTTATTGTATTTTATTTTATTTTTTATTGATTTAATTAGTCGTTTGATCTCCATTTTAAATAGATATTTTAAGTTGATCTTTCTTTAACTTTTTGTTTTAATTACGTTTCAAAATGTGTTAAAACACTTCAATCAGGTCTTTGTGTTAGATTTCTAATATCGGTGCTATGGGTATCTTCACTTTTGAAGATAAATTTAAGGAAAAGTGAGTGGATTTGAGAGTAAAATATATGTTTTTTTTAAGGAATTTAGAGGTGATAGAGAGTAAATATGAAAATAAAGTTTATAAAAATTGGTAAGAGATTTAACTAATGTAATAGATTAAAAAATGTTTTAATAGATAGAAAAATGACTATTACAAAATTGTCGTTAATGTTATAAGTAATATAAAATTACATTTATAAGTTACATATGTTTTGAAAAAATTATTTGAAATACTAAAATTATAAAAATTAGTGAATAAATAGTACAATATATTTTGGTAGAACACTTAAATCTTTTTGTTTAGATAATATATTTTTTTACTATTGGTATGGAAGACATTGAATGATTAGGAGTTGGTTCATTTATATTAAATATCTATGATTAAACAATTAATAAAGTCATCTTAAAATATGACATAAGATATAGTATAGTATAAATACGTAGATTATAAATTACAATATGATTTGTAAATATTCATAATGAATCTATTTCATTCAAATTAGTAAACAACTTTTTCAAACAATATTAGATCAGCAACCCTATTATACGTCGTGTATGGGATGAGTGTGAAGAGAGAAAGTCTAAGTAGTGTTTGAATATGTTATCATTTTGAATGTTTATTGTTATTAATAAGTTAGAAATTTGCTCTCCAATAAGTTGAGATGAAGGGGTTCTACCAATTAGGTTTTTTCTTTCAGTAAGGATGACATTTCGATATTCAATAGTTGTAAGTTGTCGATCAACAATGGCAAACATTCTTCTTCGTTGAACATTTGTTCCCTCCAGTGCGTCACTTATTTTAGAATCCATCTAATTTGAATACCAGTAAGTTAAAATGACAATAAAAAACCTTTAAGAAGTAATATATAATAAAATATAAATAAATTTGTTGAACTATAATGAAGCAATGAGGATGATGATACAATTATGTGACTATAAACCTGTTAATCATATAATTTGTGGAGAATTAAGTTGACATTGAAATTTACTTATGCCATTTTTCGATTTATATCTAAATTCAAGTTGGATATATGATCTTCAATTCGTTGAACATGTCCTTATATATCTTTCACTCCTTGCGTTCTAGTTTGCAAGTCTTGCACTCCCTTACATATTTGACTTAGCATTTCAGAATATAAATGGAGGGGGGTTGTTGAAAATGACCACCAAACTGGTGCATTTCTATAACAGCCTTGTCATGCCCTAGATTTTGTTCTTCTGGTTGTCCTTCATCATCATTTATTACGATGGTCGTGTTGCCATACACCATTAACCTTAACAATATTGAATTTATTCAAAGAATTTGTAGAAAAATGTTGTCTCAACCCAATAGTTGTGCTTGCATCGACAAAAAGATCTACTCTACTGTATTGCATTTGGGTGATCAATATGCCATATGGAATAGGCATGTCATTCACCTTGAATTTCAGCATACATTGCATGATATGATGCGGTCAATTAATGGATATGCTAATTTCCAGCACCCACATCATAAATATATCTTCTTGCAACAGTTTTGCAAAGTTACCACCACATGGGGTCAATATTTGCACCACCACATAATGAAGAAGTTTGTTATTTATGTTAAGACAACCAACATTTTGCACACCAGTTTCCTCTATCCTTAGAGGGTTCCGCTATAATCTTCAACAAGATTACAACTAACTATTAAGTATCATCATCCTTTTTTATTCATACTAAGGATTCATTTTCTTATGTTCACACTATTTGAAACTCATCTTTAAGACGAAAATATATCATAGACACACTTTATTAATTAAATGCAAAATCATATTATAAGACAATCTTTGAGTCTCTTGAGAGTGTTATACTCTATTTTTATTTTTATCTTGTATAACTTTTTAAGGTGTTGAATCCTCCTTGTACTTATCCTTGGAGTTCCATTTCGAAGGTGGTGTGTTCTTCATACTCCTTTTCCTTAGTCCATTTTGAGAGTTTTACATGTTTTTCATGGGTTCTTGATTTCTGTAGTATCTTTTTAGTTTATCAACACTAGTGCAAAAACGTTGTTTAACGTCACCCATTAGACGTCGGTTTGCGTGTAATCCGACGTAAAGGAGCGGACGGTGGCATTATCGTAAATAGCTGGTAAAAGAGACGTCGGTTTTATCCGCAAGCCGACGTCTATTAATTTCAAGACATCAGACCTGCAACTCTCTGATGTCTACTGAGCTGCATTTAATGCGTTTCACCTAATTCTCAGGCGCTTCGACGTCGGGTAGACCAAATCCGACGTCTGTTAGGCAGGAAATGGCAAAAATCTTCAATGTTAACGTCGGTTTTTCGGGGGCCCGATGTCTATTATACATGTAATAATTATTTTTACAAATCTCGAGGTCCGAAAACGTCGGCTATTGAGGGCCCCGACGTGTATGTTATTATAGATGTCGGAGCCCCATACCAATTGTCGTGGACATCCCTGACAGGATATTAAACGTCAATCGGTTCAGTTCTATAGACGTCGGTTCCCCCTGACAGAAACCGACATCTCATGGGAATTCAAAAAGTCAGTTTTAAAATGTTCACGTGGACGTCACATTAGTAGGATAATCGACGTTTATAGACATCGGATACTTCAGAATAACCGACACCCAATTCCATTTTAAATACACTGCAACTCTTCGCGGCATTCAGTTTCTGATATCGATCGTCTTCCTCTTCTCATTTTTTTCTTGCCACACCTCTTCTTTTCCTCTCTTTTCGGCATTCTATTGTTGTTTCCCATTTTCCTCCTCTCCTTTTCATCTCTTGCATCCCAGGTGCGTGGTTTTTTTTTATGCTCACTCTTTAAACTTTGTTTCGTCTTTCATAGATTATCTTGTCGTTCAACTGATGAAAATTTGCTTTCTTTGTGTTGTGTTTTAGTGCAGTTTTGATCCTCTCTTTGGGTAACATAGTACAACATTCTCCTTTTGCTAGTTTCCTCACAAGAAGAGTGGCGACTTTTGAGTTTTATATGGCTTCTCGACCCAAAATGGAACTTGGGTCCTTGTCTAGTTCTCGTGTCACCGTAATTATTTTCTTTTGCGGTTGAATAATGGGAAATAGTCATGGACCCAGGTTCGGTTTTTGGTTGAAATGTCATAGGAGATTCGAAAAACGTAAGCTTTTTTTGTGGGGAAACTAGCGAGAGGAGGATGTTGCACAATGCTACCGAAAGTCTGGATCAAAACTGCACTAAAACATGACACCTTTGTTAGACGTCGGTTAGTGCCACGTCCGACGTCTATAAGGAACATAGACGTCGGTCAGTGTCATTTTAAACATCTATATATTCATGTAAACGTCGATTTTTTACGTAGGTGAACGTCTATATAGAGAAATTAGACGTCGGTGTGGGTATACGTATAGACGTCGGTGGATATCGTGAACCGACGTTTATATTTACGTCGGTTGGAAGGATTTCCGACGTCCCATGGACGTCACCCTTATAGACGTCGGTTGTTTAAGTGACGTTATAAGCCTAAATTAACCGACGTTAAACAACGTTTTTTCACTAGTGCAAGATCCTACCATCATAAAGCTTGATTACACCTTGTTATCATCATGATTATGGTTGTTATTGTTCTTAAGGCCAAATAATGTATCAAATCAACATCGAACTTTTAGAGATCCCTTTAAAAATTGTTTTTCAATTAAAATTTGTCTTAACTTTTAAAAATCAATAAAAGTAGAAATTATATAATAATAGTCCTACTTAAAACCTTGGAATGACTATAATATGGAGTATTTTTCCTCTTTGCTAGACTCACATCATGAAGTGCAAGCTTTGAGTTAAGTAGAAATACATATTTTTTATCACTTGTCTAAAAAATCTTGAAATAAACTTGTTTTCTTTATATACATGTAAGTAATTATTTTTCTCTATGATCCATTATATTTTGCGTGACATAATTTGATTAATGATATCCTATATGCTGCTTCCAATAATGGAAGTTCTCTTTCTTAAAATAAAAGGAGATTAATTTTTTGTTTATCTTTTGTTTTCCATGAACTATAGGATCCTTTGCACTAGTTCTAGAAAGAACTAATGAAGGGTTTGAATAAAGCTTTTATAAACATTTGAAAAACATTTACAAATCAATTATTTAGATGTTAATGAAAGTTGTCTAAGGATTTTAAAACAAGTTCACAAACACTTTTATAAATATTTTAAGATGCTAGTCATGAGAGATAACTTAAGCAATTAAAAAAAGTGAACACTTTATTTATTTTTCCCAATTTGCATTATGTTCAATTCTCCTTCGTCACCGATCAAGGATTTCACTAATAACATACTATTAAAAGTATTATTTGTGAGACCCTGAAAATAAAATTTAAGGTTGATGGGTGCTTGAGCTAATGACCAAATTTTTCTTTTTTATATATTAAAATACACTGCATTTAAAAACAACTTTTTATAGTAGTTGGGTTCATTAGCTCAGCTTTTCATCTCTCTCTAGAAAACCAGTTCTCTCATTCTCTGCCTTCTCTCTAGCCCATCTTTCCACTGAGTTGTTGCATGTTCATTTAGGTGGTGCTCAAGCGTCCACAACGTCGAGAGCTCTAGTTTGAACCGATCATTTTCTCCCTGGTAAGTAGTTCTACCTCACTTCTCCACTATTTTAGGACCTAGGGCATGTGGTTCTACTGAATGCATGTAACCACGAACCTTTTTCCTTAAAATTTTTGTCAAAATTTGAGCTCTAAGAGTTGTTCTATCACTATTGGGTGGTTTGTAGGGTACTGTTAGGTTCTTCACCGAGTAGGACTCTAGGGGAGCAGCATTGTGAACTGTATTGTTGTTGCTAAGGTAAGGGAAGCTAGGATTTCTGTTTAATTTAGACATTTATGTATGTGTATGTTGTGCTATGTTTATATGTACTATTTGAGCTTAACTGTAGTTCTTGTGTAAGTTAAAAAGCATGTAATCTTTGAGTGTCTGATGATGAAACTATGAAATATGTGATGACTGATTTAAATGTGTTGTGTGACTGTAATTGGGAATGTTTAATGAGGTTATTTGAGATAGCAGTTGTTATGATGTATGTACAGGGGATTGATAGTGTTTTAGGTCTTGTGAGAGGAAATGAGGTAGTGGTTTTGGGCTGTGGATGTTCTAGGTGCAATGGGGCTGTTTAGGTAGTGCAAACTGGTCAAATGTGACCTGTTAGGAACATCAAACTGGTCAAAAACGTATTACAAGTGGTAAAATTGAAATCGAGTCTATAAGTTGAGGAGTATGGGGTTTTAGAGTAGGGAGAGAGTCTTAATAACTTTAAATTCACTGTGAGGATGTTTAAAATTATTTAGACAAGTTGAATTAGGTCTAAATCACAAATTAGGAGTCTTAGAAGTTGGCAAAAGGGCTGGAAAATGGTAAGGGGTGCATGAGTTGCATAATTATGCAGAATTGGCGTTCTACAGATTATGCAGACTCACTATGCGAATGGTCTCTCATAGCGAGTCCCTCCTGAGAGGTGCTCACTGTTTGGTAATCCGCACAACGAAGCCGATGCGCTATGCGAGTGACTTCAGAGGGTTGCCCTTTGTTTGCTAATTCGCCTTGCGAATTTAGGGTGTGCGATATGCAAGACAACCTTGTTTCGCCTTGCGAAATGGGGTGCGCTGTCCTGAGTCTAAACTTCATCTTTTGCTCTTGTGTTGATTGAAATGAGTATGTGTAATGACTGAATGCATATTATGATGATGGTACTATTATTAAATTGAAAGTATGGGATAGTATGAGGTGTGTTTTTTATGGTTGAAAGTAACAAAGTGTGGTTCATGGACGTAATTCCATGATCCTCAAGAAGAGGATCCATGGTGGTGCCCTAGTAGTCTGTAGAATTATTTGCATGGAAGCTCAGTCTTGGGGGTTATCCTGGAACTACAATGATCAATCATTCTCAAGTAGAGAGGATTGAATCATGTCGTGAGTAGTAGCAAGAGGTCTTAGTCTTGAAGGCTTCCAGTAAGTTCCAAGGCGCGGTACAGACTAACCTCGTGAGTGTGGTAGGGTGAAACCCATTGGCAACGGCTTTGCAAAGCAGTAGAAGCCACCATGAGTGCATGACCCGCCATAGCTCGACAATCATTCTATGTTAGAGTGAAACAAGTCTTGATTGTATAGTCTAACATATCTGCTTTGATTTGAATTATTTTATGTGATTGATATAACATGATTTTTATACCTAGCTCACCCTTGCTTTTGTGTTTATGCCTTGTATGTGTATGTCTTCTTTTGCAATGATCATCCACTTGGATGTGAGCAGATGTTGAGGCGATGCTCCTGGAGCAGGTGCTGGAGAATGATGATGTTGCAGTTTAGTTCTTCTAGGATTTCTGAATTTAGTTGTATTATTTTGAAATACTCTATTATGCTTAAGTTTCAAATTCTAAAATTGTTTCGGATGACTGTAACCTTAACTAACTGCAAATCATACTCTAACTGTTCTCTTTTATTTAAATGATGACGTCTATATTATATGATTATGTTTTCTATATAATTGGGATGTCACATTATTCTCTGTCAATTTTAATTTAAAAAAAATATTCAAATTTCCTCAAGACTATATTTCAATCTACCTTGATATTAACCATTGAGTACACATTATCTATCAAAGCCAAATATATAAAACCTCTTTAGGCTATATAATACTATTTATTCATAAAGACTTTATCTTAAAGATATAATCAAATATCTTGCGATAAATAGACTATATAAAATACTTATTTTTCAAACCAAAATATATTGCATTAATTATTATAATAAATAGACATATTAAACATAATATATAAAGCAGTGAATGATTATACAGATGTTATTGCTAATTTTAAAATTGAATAATTATATAATAATTTTATTTTCAAAAGACACCTGATAAATTTAAAAATATTACTATAAATAAAAGTATTGCTCCACGAAAGATTCTTTTCCTCAATTCTTTGAAATAAATCTTAGGTCGGCAAAAAATTTTCATGAATAGCAATTTTTATCGCCAATATATCACTAATTAAGATGTTTGAATTATCAACATCAAAAATTACATCAAATTATTTATTATAGAATATTTTTTTGACATTAACATCAATATCACTTTATTACAAAATATAATACAAGTGCTACCAGGAAATTGTGTTCGTATCATGACTTGTCAGCAAATCAAAATTTCCTTTCCAAACTATTGACAACCTCACGTTAACGCGTGTTCCATATTTTATTGGTGTCGACACTAAACCACGTACGCGTCACATAATCTTAACGCGTAAAACACACTTCTACCAACATAGATTGATAGATAAAAATCAACATCGATGTCTTTTAACCAAATAATAAGATTTCAATCTCATTAATATCATTTTACACATTAAATAAATATTTACCTGTTTAAAACATTTTAAATATTGTTATAAATTTTATTTCGACTATAAATAAGATAAAGTTAATAATATATAAATGAGTACAAATATCAAATTATAACTCAGTCAATTTTGTAAAATTTAATTAAGTTTAAAACTCATTTTTTAATATGACATCAAAATCATGAGTCATTTTATTATTTTTAAATTTATTGTTTCATTCAATATAAAATATTTGTTATTTATCAGATATATCGTGTCATCATACTTTTATCAAATCACTCGTTAATGTCTAGTTTCAAGTTAATCTTACACTAACTAAGAATAAACAAGTTTACAAAATATAAGTAACTACAAAAATTGCCTTATAAACTAATTTATCATATTAAATTTAGTTTAAAATTCAGTCTTTAACAATATTAATAAATTGATCTGTGAAGAAAGGCAAGAATAAGCAAAAGTATATGAAAGGTAAAAGTGATGAATTAGAATATGAGCTAACATGAGGAACGGAAGATGTCTGGGGAAGATGAAATAAAACAAATAAAGGTGTTTAAGTTGAGTATATATTCAAACATCATATGATCGATAAGCATGTAGTTGTCGATGAACACAAAGCATGAGTTGTGTCACACTAATAGCCAACTTTAAAAGACCAATGAGACCCACCACTATACAGTGCAAGAAGATTGCTCTCCACGCAAATCCAACAATTGTTATAACCTACAAATCATGACCAATCCTTGACCAAAATTAAGACTAGTCAATCACCCATTATCCATTTTAGTTGCTGAATCAAACTTTCAAACTCTTTTTACCCAAATCAACACTAGGTCGGAGATCCCCATTATATATATATATATATATATATATATATATATATATATATATATATATATATATATATATATATATATATATATATATATATATATATATATAAAAGTATGTTTACGAACCATGACTAAGTTAAAATAATATATTTTTAAATAGTTTTAAAATCTAACCTATATATATGTAAAGTTATTAGAGTTTATTTTTTTACATAGAAAAACATTTTTAATCATGAAAAAGTTATGAATCCAACTATATATAGGTCATAATAGATTACTTTTACTCGTCATGATAAAGTCATTTTTATTCGTCATTGTTGAAAGTCTCACATCGAATAGAGATAAGACTAATGCATAGTATATAAGTGGATACAAACTTCATCAACTTTTTCATCAACTTTCTTAAGATGCGTGGATAGAGATTACACTCCGTACTCATCAACTTGAATAAATATAAGGTCATTGATTCCTCCACCTCCCCATTTCGAACCTACACCTCCCCATATTTTTTTAACTTTTCATTAATTACAAAATTAACCTTTTTGTATTTTTTATTTTTACTTTTTTAACCCTCAAACCTAATTTTTACTTTACTTTCTATTTCAGTTTCACTTTCACACAGACTTTCGAAACTTTCGAAAACAGCCCCACCTCCCCCTTCCCTTCGCATTCACACCCCCAAGCTCCACCTTTCATTTTTCTTAGCTTTTGGTGTGTGCGGCGGTGTAGCGACGGCAGTGCAACGTGGTATGTGCGGCGGTGCGGCTTGAGTGTGCAGCGGGTGTGTGCGACGGTGGTGCGGCGCGGTGGTGTGACGCTTCGTTTCATTTCTGCACGAGAGGTTAGTTTTCGTTGCGCATTGTGTTGATTTCTTGGTTTGTAAATGTATGTTTAAGATTGCATTGATTTTGTTCTGTTTGTGCGCCATTGTTGTTTGCCTCTTTTCGTTCTGTGTTGTGTTTCTGGTAGAGGTTTTTGTGCGCGTAGGAGGAAGAAGACAGACCTTAACGGATGTTGGACATCCGTCGACGGATATCGACATCCGTTTCAGGGCCAAACAGATGTCGACATCCGTTGAAGTATGGTAAATCAGTTTGAAGGGTTAAGGAAAAGTGGATTACATACCTCTTCGCGGCGTACGTTTATCTGTCAACCACAGAGACGAAATATGCACCTTTCCTTTACACGATTCCTCACAGTCAGAGAGCACAAAGAATTAAAAAAAAAACAATAACGAGAGAGAGCCTCAGTAAGAGAGCACAAAGAATTCAAAAAGAACAATAACGAGAGAGAGAGAGAGAGAGCATATACGTGGGGGTGGAGGGATCATGAGTCAACGTGAGAAAAAATAAGTTTTGTATAATAGGAGATTAAAATTAAAATTAACTTATAAAATAAATTTTAAATTTTAATTAAGAGTATAATAAAAATATAAAGAAAAATAAAAATATAAGAAGAGATAAGATTGGAATACAAAGGTGGAGGACTAAATATATGGGGTGGAGGGATCAACGCCTAAATATATATAATCCATATTATGCCACATAGTTATATTTGAGAACAAAATGAGAGGTGCGGTTTTTCATATAAATAATATATAGAGGGAGTAATTTTAATACCGAAACAAGATCTCCATATTTGTTAAGAAAGGTAATCATGTTTAGTATATAATAGGGCGAATATCTGTTGAGAAGGGCGATCATATTTAGAATCAGATAGAGCATGACTATTTTTAAACGCAAAAAGGAAACAAAATATTAGGACATCAAAATATATTACATAGTAAGGAAAATGTTTTTTTATCTATTAATTAAGTCAATAATTTATACAATTTATCTCTAGTATTGCTTTAAAATTAGTCTGGTTTGATTATGTGTATTGTACAGCGTTTGAGGTAATATTTTCGATTAATAAACAATTGTTGGTTACAATGAAAAACTTTGATTAAAAGAACCAAGTTATTTAATCAATACAAACTAGTTTACAATAATCCTATAGCCTTTAATGATTATTCATTCAATTAATGTTATATGCTTAGAGTAATATATATTAAGTATTATTTTCACGTAATTTATAGTGTTAGAATGATTTTCAAAATACTTGAGTTAGGTCACATTACAGATGACAACGGGTCGGGTCGGGCACGAATAGTGCCTACCCGCAACCCAACTCGTCAGATAAAACTGTACCCGCTATTTGATCCGTTATCCACACGGGTACCCGTTTAGAAAATATCCACGGATAAGTGGTACTCGCGGATACCTGCAAAAAAATTTAAAAAAGAAATTATTTTATATATTTTTAAAATAAAATTACAAAAAAAAAATATAATATAATATAAATTAAATTAAATATAAATTGAAATTTAATTTTAATTAAATTTAACCTAATAAAATATAATTTTATTTTATTTTTAATTAATTTAATTAAAAATATATAAATTAATTTTCTTTTGCGGATAACGGATACTCGCGAATCGGGTAGTATATTATCCGTACCCGACCCGTTTAAAAGCGGGTATTAAAATATCTGTTACTTACGAGTAGTAAATATGCACGTATAGTAACTATCCGTCGTAGATTTTATTCGTGGATACCCATGTCCACATAATTTTTTGTCATCCCTAAGTGACATTCTTTTGTATTAAATAGAATATTCTAGCACATTATACAGAATAGTGAAATTTTGTTCTTTAGGATTTAGAAATGTTTGGTGCCATAGAAAAGCATGAAATTGCGTACTTGTTTATCACCATAATTGTTGGGTACAAATTGAGAAAAGGAGAATCAGAAGATCAATGGCTCTCCTCTAACATCTCTTTTGGTGTAATCCTCTTCTATAATATTTTTCAACTATTCATAAATATGCAATCAATGTTTTAGGTTTATGAGTGGGAAAAAAGAGAGAAAAGGGAAAGAAAATGATAAATGCGTTACGAATAAAGAGAAAAATGAGATGGGTATACATATATATGTTAAGTATGTTTGTTTTTTTTCTTTTTTCTTTTTCCTTTAAAGCAGATAAAAAGATTTATTTTACCAATTAAGTTGATGTTCGTGACTTCATGTTTTGATAAAAACATAACTAAATTGATGAATACAATGTAAGAAATTTAGAACCATTCATAAATCATATTTAATTAACTGAGCTAAATTCCTTCAACAAATTCATGGTTTTAAGTTTACAATAAACTACAAAAAGATCAATTAAATATAAAAAAGGTTAAGAGTAATACGATTGAGAAAACAAAAAGAATGTTAAGTGGATAAAAATAATAAATAATTTCATGACATTTATGGTAAACTGAAGGCAAAATTTCTCATTTAGTCCTTATACTTGATAAATTATATTTTTCATTTATTCATTTAAATTTTAGATGTATATTATGAATTATATAAAATTTCTCTTTTTATATAAAGTTATAGAATTATATAAATTATAAAATTTCTCATTTTTCATTTAGGTAAAATTATATAAAATTCTCATTTAGTCCTTTAAATTTTAGACGTATATTATGAATTTTGTTTGGGAAACGTTTGGTCTAGATGATAAATTGTGTAACTTTTATTTTATATTATAGTGGATTGCAATAAAAATACTAATAATCCCTTTTTATGCATTAAAAATTTAATAAAAATTCGATCTAATATGATTCTAAGCCAGTTCGTTCCTTAAATAATTTTATTAGATGGATATCAATCTATAAAATTATTATTTCATTTTTTTATATTAAAAAAAATTAATCATATTTTAAATAAATTTTATCGAAAATAAATAAATATATGTATAAAAAACTTTTTAAAAAGGTAGATTTAAAAAAGTGTAGTCATAAAAATATTGATTGCAAAAAGTTTGATTCCTTAAGTATTGATATACTAGGATTTATTGGATATTGAGAAATATAGGTGATTTATTAATCATTTATAAAACTAAATGAATGAGTTTGATTTTAACCTTTTATATATATATATATATATATATATATATATATATATATATATATATATATATATATATATATATATATATATATATATATATGTCACGCCCCATTAAATGCATTCTTAGTGATGTCCGCTTGTCACTCTCTCAGAGTCCGGTGAGCTGTAGTGGCAGACAAACGCTGCAGCTGCATTTAATTCCCCAACTTCGGGAAGCGTCCGGCTGCAAGGGGAATGAAGGACTTCTGCTAGTGGAAGCCATGTGGCAGCACGAGAGCGAACCGACTGTTCGGTTTTGGAGGCGTATTTAAGGTAGAAATTCCAAATCCCTAAGACTTTCTGCATGCAATCTTCTTCTTCTTCCTCAAACCAACTTTCTGAAAATCCCAAATTCTCCTCCTTCTCTCTAAACCTCCAAACTTCTCTCTAGAATTACTAACCAAAACATTGTTCTGATCATCAATTACCTTTCAGAATTCTTACTCCTGCTGTCAAGACCTTTCAATTGCACCAATTAGTTTTCCGATCAGAGCTCTTTGGACGATCAGTCAACCTCGTAGTTGAATCTTAGAAGTCTAGCTGGAATTTAGAGGTAAGGGAAGCTTATAAGAGTTTAATTTTGATGTTCTGTATGATTGAATATGTGACTGATTTAATGTATGTTTAATATGTAAGGTATGTTGTTTGATTTGCATGAATTGAATGTGGTATATTGTTATATGAGTTATAAGAGATGAGTATATATGAAAAACTTAGAGAGAATATAAATCTGAGATTGAAGGTCATTAGGACCATTCGGTCCTCCCTTTTTCCGTTCGGTCTGTTCGGACTGATCGGCCTAGTATGTTTGCTAAACTTAGTTGTTTTTAGTTAATAATTTCATTGTAATATACTTAATAAACGATGGTCATAAACCAAGCATTCGACCTTACAAGTGTTCTGCCTTAGGCTGACCCTTAAAATATAAAACTTACAAATCTGATATTCTTCCTTGTGAGAAACCGTTCGGTCACTTAGTGACTGCATGGTCTAGTGAGCTTTTATTTATTGAAACGACCGGTTTGTTTGACTAAATTCCTTTTGAGAAGTGTCCGGTCATAGACCAGCCTTCGACCATGACTAGTGCTTGTTTTATTCTTTGCCAAACTGGCCGGATGACTATTATTTATAGTCAATCCTTTGGGGTACGATTTTATTCCTTGTCGGACCATTATCCAACCAATTGATACTCTTCTGTTCTCCAGTCTCACCTTTGATCATACCGCCCGGTCATTATTAGTGTTAAGTCTTTGATGGTTAGTTCTAATCGTTGCCAGAACAGACTGTCAACTATTATAAATATACTATGGTATCAAATTTTTATTCTTATCGGACCATGCAGCTATGTTTCTTGTTTCATTTCTATCTTTTATTCTATCGTTGATAATAAAGTCATTGTCCTGATATCCTTCCATTATGAAAGTAATAACAAATGAGGAATTTGATTAAGTAAGAGAATTCCACGGACGGAATGTCTCATGAGTTTGTAAAATTGATTGGTAAAGTATGAATGTGGGAATGACTCCGGCGTTGTCCTTGATCCTGATATTCCGTGAGGACGCTTCCTCAAGTATAGGGAGGTCGGTCATGTGTGGGAATGGCAGGAGGTCCGCGGTTATACGCGCATATAACCGTTTGAGGACTAACCTCGGGTGGCAGCTAAGGAAACAGTTACTACACCGCCCGGGTGCTAGGGACGACCGAGCTACATATTCATACCGTCCGGACAGTGTCTTAACGGTCGATTTTGAGTATGAGAATGATATGTTGTATTGTTTGATTTGTTTGTATAATATGTATACTTGTATGATGAATTGATAAGTTAAATTTACATAAGCTTACCCTTATTTGTCTCGTTTTGTATGTTGTCGTTCGGTATCCGACCGGTCGACTTTTCTCCTCATTTGCAATGATCATCCTTTTGGATGTGAGCAGAAGATACTTTGGAAGTTACTTTAGAAGATACCCTGGCGGACGCTGTGCAGACTGAGGAAAACTTAGAGGCGGTGCCCGAGTATTGTGCTGGACCGTCCGGTCCTTAAAGATAGTTATTTTTCTCTTCCTTTGTTTTGTAGAATGTTCTGTATAGGAAATATTTTTGATCTTGGCCAACCGTCCAATATATAGTACACCAGATTGTTAATCTATTTTGTATACTCTGTTTATGTATTCAGTTTGGTTCGGTTTTAAATTCTGAACATATTTTATTTCAGTCGGGTTTATTTCTTTACTGTTCTCCTTTATTATTTTGTAACTCCTAAAATAAATCATGGCTTTTGGAGTAATATTTATTGGGATGTTACATTAATGGTATCAGAGCAGTTTCTTCCATAGAGTGCTTGTAGGTTATGAGTATGCATTGCTTGTGCTGTGTACTCACATGCTCAGTTAGATTTTCTAACTTCTTATTGAAAACTCATGGATCTTCTTTTCTGTTGAAAACAGAAGATGGCTCCAAGACCACCCCCTCAACCGGTCGATCGTGATACGTCCGGTAGTAGCAACAATTTGCTGGAGTCAGTTTTGGTCGCACTTCAGCAACAAAATGCGAACTTAGTTCAACAAAATGCTAACCTAGCTCAATAGAACACCCTGGCTCTGCAGAATTCGGAGGCCGCTAGAGCTGCAGCAGAGTCAACACAAAGGCAGATAATGGATATGCTTTCGAGTGGGGTGCCAACTGCCAGACCGTCCGGTTCCTCATTAAACAATCAAACAGAATGGAGTTTAGAGAGCTTTCTTCAGCACCGTCCGGCCAAGTTTAGTGGCAACTGCAGTGCAGACGAGGCCGATCACTGGCTTCGCGATATGGAACGGATCTACGACACCAAGAGATGTGGTGATGAAAATCGCCTTGCTTTTACTGAGTATCTACTGACTGGAGAGGCTGGTCACTGGTGGAGTAGTTCGAAGATGCTGCTGGAAGATGAGCATATTCCTATCACATGGGAAGTATTCAAGAATAAGTTTTATGAAGAATACTTTCCAAATATCGTTCGGTTTGCCAAGGAAGTAGAATTTCTTCAGCTGGTTCAAGGGGGAATGACGGTGTCGGAATACGCTAATCGGTTCAAACAGCTGATGAGATTCTATACGATGCGGATGAGTGAAGAATGGCAGTGTCGGAAATTTGTAAATGGACTGAGGGAAGATTTGAAACCGGTTATTGCAAGTCATTGTATTCAGAAGTTTCCGGCCTTAGTGGAGAGGGCTAAGGTATTGGAGAAGAATTTGATGGAGGCTGAGAAGTGTAAGAAACAGCAGCTATCCAGTGCTAGGGGACCAATCGTTACAAGGAACTCTTCGGGTCCCAGGACGACCCCATACTCCCGGCCGCTATCTTCAGTGGGCCCTTCTGCTTTGGCCGTTCGGCCAGTGAACTTTGCCAGACCGACCGGTCAACCAGGAAGCGTGAGTTGCTTCACTTGTGGAGGCCCTCATTACATGCGGGATTGTCCCAGGTAAGGGAATACAAAATCTTGTGTCAAGTGTAGAAGAAATGGGCACTTGGAGAGGGATTGCAACATGGGTGGACGAACGTTCTCCAGGCCACCGAATGCTGGAAGGTTTCCTCCGAGTGGTGGTCGAGCTCAAGCAGCTGGTAGGGTGTATGCTATATCGGGGGCTGAA
Source organism: Vigna mungo (assembly GCA_036885675.1). Lineage (NCBI taxonomy): Eukaryota > Viridiplantae > Streptophyta > Magnoliopsida > Fabales > Fabaceae > Vigna > Vigna mungo. The sequence continues at coordinate 16,422,911 of CP144693.1, read as the reverse complement.
GCGTCTGACTCAGGTAACCTCATCATCAGCACTTGCCTATTATATGGAATGTCATGCTGTGTGCTTTTTGATTCGGGGGCAACACACTCCTTCATCTCGAAGGCATGTGTTGATAAGCTGGGAATAGCCGAGAGTGAAATGCAGCTTGACTTGGTGGTGTCAACACCGGCAGCTGGGGAGGTTAGGACGTCCACTGTATGTGTGAAGTGTCCTATTGAGGTAGAGGGGTACAAATTCAAGGTAAATCTTATATGTTTACCTCTTCAAGATCTAGAAGTTATTTTAGGAATGGATTGGTTGACCACCAATCACATTCTTATTGATTGTGGGAAGAAGAAGTTGATTTTCCCGAGTGAAGAAGAGAAGCTCACAGTAACGCTCGGCCAGATTAGAGAAGATTTGATTGAAGGCGCTATGAGTTTCATCATCTTTACGTATATGGACGTAAGCGGAACAGACCGTCCGAATCTGAACCGTCCGGTAGTGGAAGAGTTTATGGACGTATTTCCAGAAGAAGTGCCAGGTCTACCTCCACACCGAGAGGTCGACTTTTCAATCGACCTAGTCTCAGGAGCCGGTCCGATATCAATTGCGCCATACAGAATGGCTCCAGCTGAATTGGCTGATTTGAAAAAGCAGATTGAAGACTTGTTGGAGAAGAAATTCATTCGACCAAGTGCGTCACCCTGGGGAGCGCCCGTTTTGTTGGTTAAGAAGAAAGATGGCAGCTCCCGGCTTTGCATAGACTATCGGCAGTTGAACAAGTTAACTATCAAGAACAAGTACCCACTGCCGAGAATAGACGACCTGCTTGATCAGCTTCATGGAGCCTCAGTTTTCTCCAAGATTGATTTAAGATCCGGGTACCATCAAATCTTGGTAAAAGAAGAAGACATTCCTAAGACTGCCTTTCGGTCTCGATACGGTCATTTCGAGTATGTAGTAATGTCGTTCGGTGTTACCAACGCTCCTGCAATATTCATGGACTACATGAACCGGATTTTCCGACCGTTCTTAGATAAATTCGTGGTGGTGTTTATTGACGACATTCTCATCTACTCCAAGAGCCAAGCAGAACATGAAGATCATTTGAGAATGGTTCTTGGTGTACTAAGGGAGAAGCAACTATATGCTAAGTTGTCCAAGTGTGAGTTTTGGATGGATCAAGTACAGTTTCTTGGACATGTGATTTCGGCCGGTGGAATTGCTGTGGATCCGTCTAAGGTACGAGCAGTTCTGGAATGGGAGACGCCTCGCTCAGTTACTGAAGTTAGAAGTTTTGTTGGTTTGGCCAGCTACTACAGAAGATTCATTGAAGGATTCTCTAAGATAGTGGCGCCATTGACTCAATTGACCAGAAAGGACCAACCGTTCGTCTGGACCGACCGGTGTGAGTCCAGTTTTCAGGAATTAAAGCAGCGATTGACGAATGCTCCAATCTTAGTAATTCCTGACGTCAACCAACCTTTTGTTGTGTTTTGTGATGCTTCATATCACGGTTTGGGTTGCGTATTGATGCAAGAAGAGAAGGTCGTTGCCTATGCCTCTCGACAACTGAAGATTCATGAGAGGAATTACCCAACTCATGATTTGGAGTTGGCAGCCGTAGTGTTTGCTCTTAAGATTTGGAGGCACTACTTATATGGCGCTCGGTTTCAGGTGTTCAGCGACCATAAGAGCCTCAAGTATTTGTTCGACCAGAAAGAACTGAATATGAGACAAAGAAGATGGATGGAGTTCTTGAAGGACTATGAGTTTGATCTACAATACCATCCGGGAAAAGCAAATGTAGTCGCTGATGCTTTGAGCAGAAAAACCATACATATGGCAGCAATGATGGTCCAAGAAATGAAACTGGTCGAAAGCTTCAGAGATCTAAAGCTGCAGTGTGAACTAGAGCCGACCGGTATTCGGTGTAGTTATATGCGGTTGTCCAGCAATATAATCGATCGGATCAGAGAAAGGCAAAAGTTTGACGAAGAGTTGCAGAGGATTAGCAAACCGCACGGTGTGCCACCCCACCAGGCTTCAGTGATGGAACGGATGGCTTATTAAGGTATAATGGAAGAACTTGTGTTCCAAATGATGACGAGTTGAAAAGAATAATTTTGGAAGAAGCTCATCAAAGTCGTCTGAGTATTCACCCGGGTATAACTAAAATGTACAAGGATCTTCGAATGAGTTTCTGGTGGCCAGGAATGAAACAAGATGTCGCTCGGTTTGTGGAGTCCTGTTTAACCTGTCAAAGGGCTAAGATAGAATATCAGAAACCGAGCGGTCTTTTACAGCCGCTAGAAATACCCGAGTGGAAGTGGGACAGCATTGCTATGGACTTTGTGACTCATCTGCCCCGAACGATCAGACATCATGACGCGATTTGGGTAATAGTTGATAGATTGACCAAGAGTGCACACTTCCTTCCTATCAACTTGAAAATGCCTATGTCCAAGCTGGCTCAGCTATATATTAAGGAAATCGTCAGGCTACACGGAGTACCGTCCGGAATAGTGTCAGACCGAGACCCAAGATTCACATCTCGGTTTTGGCAAGCACTTCAACAAGAAATGGGAAGCAAACTTCAAATGAGTTCTGCCTACCATCCTCAAACGGACGGTCAATCTGAGAGGACGATCCAAACTCTTGAAGATTTATTGAGAACCAGCATTCTGGACCACTTAGGAGTTTGGGATGAAGTTTTGCCGTTAGCTGAGTTTACCTACAACAATAGCTTTCATTCGAGTATTGGGATGGCACCTTACGAAGCTCTTTATGGGAGGAAATGCCGAACACCCCTTTGCTGGTTCCAGGAAGGTGAAGCAGTATTGACTGGACCAGAAATCATTCAACAAACAACCGAAAAGGTGAAGCTGATTCAAGAAAGACTTAAGGCGACTCAAAGCCGACAGAAGTCTTATGCTGATAGAAGAAGGAAGCCTTTGGAATTTGCTGCAGGAGATCATGTGTTCCTCAAGCTGAACCGTACGACCGGTGTTGGACGAGTCATTCGACCAAAGAAACTATCTCCACGATTCCTTGGTCCGTATCAAATTCTCAGGCGCATTGGACCAGTCGCTTATGAACTAGCCCTACCTCCTCCCTTGTCTAACCTTCATCCAGTATTCCACATCTCACAACTTAGAAAGTATATCGCTGATCCTTCGCATGTACTTGAAGCCGACCACATTCAACTTAAAGAAGATTGCTTAGTGGAAGTACAACAAGTAAGAATTGAGAAGAACGCAACCAAGCGACCGTTCGGTAAACGAACTACTTTGGTTAAGGTTATCTGGGATAACCGGACGGGCGATGTCACTTGGGAGCGTGAGGAAGTCATGAAGGAAGCTTATCCGCACTTATTCGAAGGTACGTACTAATTTTCGAGGACGAAAATTTTTATTTGTTGGGGGGATTGTCACGCCCCATTAAATGCATTCTTAGTGATGTCCGCGTGTCACTCTCTCAGAGTCCGGTGAGCTGTAGTGGCAGACAAACGCTGCAGCTGCATTTAATTCCCCAACCTCGGGAAGCGTCCGGCTGCAAGGGGAATGAAGGACTTCTGCTAGTGGAAGCCATGTGACAGCACGAGAGCGAACCGACTGTTCGGTTTTGGAGGCGTATTTAAGGTAGAAATTCCAAATCCCTAAGACTTTCTGCATGCAATCTTCTTCTTCTTCCTCAAACCAACTTTCTGAAAATCCCAAATTCTCCTCCTTCTCTCTAAACCTCCAAACTTCTCTCTAGAATTACTAACCAAAACACTGTTCCGATCATCAATTACCTTTCAGAATTCTTACTCCTGCTGTCAAGACCTTTCAATTGCACCAATTAGTTTTCCGATCAGAGCTCTTTGGACGATCAGTCAACCTCGTAGTTGAATCTTAGAAGTCTAGCTGGAATTTAGAGGTAAGGGAAGCTTATAAGAGTTTAATTTTGATGTTCTGTATGATTGAATATGTGACTGATTTAATGTATGTTTAATATGTAAGGTATGTTGTTTGATTTGCATGAATTGAATGTGGTATATTGTTATATGAGTTATAAGAGATGAGTATATATGAAAAACTTAGAGAGAATATAAATCTGAGATTGAAGGTCATTAGGACCATTCGGTCCTCCCTTTTTCCGTTCGGTCTGTTCGGACTGATCGGCCTAGTATGTTTGCTAAACTTAGTTGTTTTTAGTTAATAATTTCATTGTAATATACTTAATAAACGATGGTCATAAACCAAGCATTCGACCTTACAAGTGTTCTGCCTTAGGCTGACCCTTAAAATATAAAACTTACAAATCTGATATTCTTCCTTGTGAGAAACCGTTCGGTCACTTAGTGACTGCATGGTCTAGTGAGCTTTTATTTATTGAAACGACCGGTTTGTTTGACTAAATTCCTTTTGAGAAGTGTCCGGTCATAGACCAGCCTTCGACCATGACTAGTGCTTGTTTTATTCTTTGCCAAACTGGCCGGATGACTATTATTTATAGTCAATCCTTTGGGGTACGATTTTATTCCTTGTCGGACCATTATCCAACCAATTGATACTCTTCTGTTCTCCAGTCTCACCTTTGATCATACCGCCCGGTCATTATTAGTGTTAAGTCTTTGATGGTTAGTTCTAATCGTTGCCAGAACAGACTGTCAACTATTATAAATATACTATGGTATCAAATTTTTATTCTTATCGGACCATTCAGCTATGTTTCTTGTTTCATTTCTATCTTTTATTCTATCGTTGATAATAAAGTCATTGTCCTGATATCCTTCCATTATGAAAGTAATAACAAATGAGGAATTTGATTAAGTAAGAGAATTCCACGGACGGAATGTCTCATGAGTTTGTAAAATTGATTGGTAAAGTATGAATGTGGGAATGACTCTGGCGTTGTCCTTGATCCTGATATTCCGTGAGGACGCTTCCTCAAGTAGAGGGAGGTCGGTCATGTGTGGGAATGGCAGGAGGTCCGCGGTTATACGCGCATATAACCGTTTGAGGACTAACCTCGGGTGGCAGCTAAGGAAACAGTTACTACACCGCCCGGGTGCTAGGGACGACCGAGCTACATATTCATACCGTCCGGACAGTGTCTTAACGGTCGATTTTGAGTATGAGAATGATATGTTGTATTGTTTGATTTGTTTGTATAATATGTATACTTGTATGATGAATTGATAAGTTAAATTTACATAAGCTTACCCTTATTTGTCTCGTTTTGTATGTTGTCGTTCGGTATCCGACCGGTCGACTTTTCTCCTCATTTGCAATGATCATCCTTTTGGATGTGAGCAGAAGATACTTTGGAAGTTACTTTAGAAGATACCCTGGCGGACGCTGTGCAGACTGAGGAAAACTTAGAGGCGGTGCCCGAGTATTGTGCTGGACCGTCCGGTCCTTAAAGATAGTTATTTTTCTCTTCCTTTGTTTTGTAGAATGTTCTGTATAGGAAATATTTTTGATCTTGGCCAACCGGCCAATATATAGTACACCAGATTGTTAATCTATTTTGTATACTCTGTTTATGTATTCAGTTTGGTTCGGTTTTAAATTCTGAACATATTTTATTTCAGTCGGGTTTATTTCTTTACTGTTCTCCTTTATTATTTTGTAACTCCTAAAATAAATCATGGCTTTTGGAGTAATATTTATTGAGATGTTAAAAAAAAAAATATAGAGATAATAGAAATACATAAATAGATTATTTTATTGCTAGGGAAATTCATACAGGATAAGTTACGATATACACAAATAGTATAAGAACATAAGACCATGATAGAAATATGATAACTTTATTTTTACCTGTATACAGTGATATGTAAATAGAAGAATATGTTGGTTTGTAAGTGGCAATTGTCCCAAAACAATTATAATAATATATTATAATGATATGGTAATAATAATGTTTTTTATATAGTTTTTATGGGTAAAGAATTATATTAAATAATGTATTTAAATGTTTCAATTTACATGTAACAAAGTGTATATATATATATAAATGTAATCGAAGTCTAATATTTCTGAAGTCTCATATCCATTAATCTCATTTATCCTATTGTGCATTTTTATCATATTTATAAAACTTCAAATGAGTCTATATTACATTATACTAATCTATCCTCCACTTATAAATAGAAACTAAATTACTTACAAAACAAAGTTTTTAAGTTTTTCTCAACAAACAATTTGTATAACAACAACACATCTCAAAAGTCAAATATTCTTAGCAGTGAATAATGTTATAATAACAATGACAACATAAATGATAGTACTAAGAATGACATTAATAACAATAAAAGCATTCATAATTATTATAATAATATAATATAATAAGGATATTGAGAAAAACGATAATACTAATATAGTTGTAGCAGTCGTTACAATCAAAATGACAATAATAATAATAATAATAATAATAATAATAATAATAATAATAATAATAATAATAAATATGAAAGAGATGATAAAAGTTCAATAATAAAATTAGTGATCATTATTATAACAATTATGGTAGTAATGATAATAATAATGATTATAATGTGATGAAGACTCTTACCATAAAAATTTAATGTAAATGAATTTAATAACAGAGATATATTAATTTATGTCTGGTGATGAAAGAGGAGAAAAAAAATGAAAAATATAATGATATTATCTTTTGTTAACAGAAATCCTTGTAGATTAACAAATAATAGAAAATAAATTATATTAAAAATAGTATGCACGATAATAAAAATGATTATAATTCTAAAAACTGAAATTGATAAATGTTTTTCTGAAATGGGACGAGGATAATCGTTTGTGTGCTGAATGTGCTGAATACACTTTAACGTTCAAGTCAAAATTTTTCTCTGTAAGTCTTTTGTAACTCAATAGTAAGTCAAAGGAAGATTACCTCCAAGGTAAACCCCTATTTATAGAGTTCATAAAAAGTTGATCAATTAATTTATTTCTTAATGATCATTAATATAAATCTTAACCGCTTGATCATAGTCGTTATGACATTAATTACACATTAAATTTGCTTAACGGTTATCGGAATCGAGTGGTCAAAAGACACTTTCTGACAAGTCCATCCGCTTGGCTTTGTCCCTGTAATTTGTCACCCTCCTCAATGAGTTAGCTGCAGACCCATAGTAACAATGATTTTTAAATACAATATATCTGAATTAAAATAAAAATAAAACTTTTACAACTGAAAGAAGCACCAGAATAATAATTTCTGGAAGCTCAAATTGATTGAAAGTTGTGTTAGAAGAGTGGTCATGTTTGAGGAGGTGATTATTGTGAAGAAACATGTATTGTTGTGAGGTTGGTAGACAAAGCCTACATATTACAACTACTTAAGTCACATTCAACGATGTTTGAGGAAGTCTGTAAAGATTAAGACATTGTATTCAGACATATTTGGATTCAACTACAATGTGTTTCTCAAAACTCATTGCCACTTTTAAAATCATTATATTTGTCTCAAATCTAACATGAGCTTTACGTGCCCAAACTTTTATCTTCTCATAACATCACAACTTATTATATTCTCTGTGAAAAATGATTCCAATCAAACTCGCATCAAATCATTCTATTATTAAAACACTTACCACATAAAAAAATATTATTAAATAACAATTAATGTTAGAGACAAAAAATAACTAGTTACTGTAATATCTAAATTAGAAATTAATTTAAACATCACTTTCTTATTAACTAAAACATTGATAATTAATGTTAAAAATCAATTTAAATACTAATTATAAATTTTTATTCACAATAAAAACAATTCTAAATATTAATAATTTTTAGTTTATAAATTGATATTTAAATTAACCATTACTATGACTAATTATTTTTTATCTCTAAAATTAATTGTTATTCAATAACTTTCTTGTCATGTATTTCTTAAAATAAATTTTAAAGTGTCTTATTTTATTCAAAGAACTTAAACCTATAAATATAAAAAAATTTACCATAATTCACGTAAGAAGCTAACTAAACTAAATTCCTCTATATATGAGATTAATGTGTATTAATTATTATTTTTAGACTTATATTATGAAATGCCCTAATTTAATTCTTAAGATTTCAATATTTATACATTAACATTGTATTGATTCAATCTGAATTCAGGTAATATATCAACATAAAAAATTATCTAATTTTATCAATATTTCTAATTCAAAACCTTTTTAAGCTAAAACAATTTCCTACCCACCAATTCATCCAACAATTTCCAACTGTTAAAAGCACTTCACAGATGCGGCGGCAGAGATTTTATTTCACATAGCCTACTAGTTTTATGAAAAAAATAATATCACGTCATGCATTTAAATTAGTTGTGAATATAGATTTCATAGTTAATTATAAATATAAAATTGTAAAGGTCTAGAAAATGATATTTTAGAAGTGGTAATGAATTAAAAATAATGAGACTATTATTTTAATATTAAAAGGTTTTAATATAAAACAGATAATTATAAATGAGTTTTACTATTTTAAAACACATCATCTTTCTAGAAATCACTTTTCTAAAGTCATCTGCTTTTTTTCTAAGGGTTCTTGCACCTTGTTCATCTGTTTGAAGATCAGAGACCGACTGTGTGATCCTCGCGGTGAGATCTTCAAGTCTGTCCGATCAATTTCTCAAATAGAGTAAGTCAGTTTTTTACCATTTTCTCTAGTTTCACGTTCTTCAATGCATGTGAAGTTCCTCCTTATCGCATGTATGATCTGAGCTTCCTCTTAGGTCTTCTACTGATCAGTGGTTCTAATCATATATCTTGATCATGTTTTCGTGGTCTGTAGGTGTTGTTTGGTCTCTTTGAGCTGAGGGAACAGAGTCGGGTTCTCAAGAACTAGCTAGAGTTTCTAAGAGGTAAAGAAAGCTAAAGTTAATTTATAATTTAGTTATTGAATATGAAAGAATATTTGGTAGTTTATAAAACTGATGTATGTTGATAATTGTGTTAAAATGGTTGTGATTGAGTTTGGAGTGTTTTTGAAATGGTGGTTGATGAATATGATGGTATGCATGATGAATATGATAGTATGCATGATGCTTCATGAAATACAGTTTGAATATTAATATGTATGGTAGTTGTTCATACATGTATGATGTTATGATGATGATGATGAGTATGTTTTAATCATGTGCATGGCAGATGGGGTTTGATGTAATTCCATGGCTTTCATGGAGAGATTCTATGGTGGTGCTCAATAGTGTATGTGTTGATGTAGGAGCTCAGTATTGAGGTTTATCCTCACACTCTAATGACCATCCAATCTCAAGTAGAGAAAGGTATACATGTGGTGAGAGTAGTAGGAGGTTCTAGTTTAGGGGCTTCACTTTGGCCTAAGGTGTTAATAGACTAACCTCGTGTGTGGTAGGGTGAAACCCATTGACAATGGCTCTATAGAGCACTAGAGGCCACCACAAGTGTACAACCTGTCATAGCTCGATATCAAAGATTGTCCTAACGGTTAATCTAGAATGAATGTTTGTATGTTTTAGGATCGATTGATATAACTTGTCTATATGTTAACTGATGCATTTCTATTGTATGAAAGATCTTTTGCTATGTTAGCTTACCCATTATTCTCTGTGTTTGTTTGTCTATTTTTTTTTTCCTTTTACAATGATCATCTTAATTGTATAAGCTTAGAGGATGTTTATGGTGAGCAGGTGTTAGGAAGAGATGAAGTTGAGCCATAAAGTAAGATGTTGTGTTTTAGTTTCATATATTTTTAAAAGACCTATTACACATTTTGATTTAGTGTAATATCTCATAATTGGATAAAATCTTGTATATATTTTGCTATTATAAGTTATTTATGGATATATATAATAACAACTTTTAGGATTTTGCATGTTTTATAATATTGAAGGTGTGACAAATCCTATTGTGGTTGAATGCTGTAAAAATTGGGATATCATATCTAACATGCTAATTAATTAACGGTTTTGTCTGTTTTTATTTATCACACATGGATTATTTCTTTTATAGAGATTAATATCTAACTAGAATTCAAAATATCAACTACAATAAATAATACATTATTATATTTATTTGTTTATCGAATTTTTTGCCCGCTATAATATTAATTCAATATAAACATGTATATATTTACAATATACATGGCAAGCCGGATCGCATATAAGTCTATGCAATTCTTCAACATAAATTTACTCAATAAAAGACAATTGCGTTTTTATTTGTAAAAGAAATTTCTTATCGTTTAAAGAAATAAATTCATAATGTATATTTATAAAGTGAGATTTACATTTAATTTATATATTATAATATTTAATTATATTTCTAATGGACGTGAAAACCAAAAACAAATCCACTTATATAAAGTAATTTTAATAATATCTCTAGTTTCCAACTTTTTGTAAGCGATAAATGTGCTGATCAAGGTACGTATATAATAATCACTCATAACTGATTTGGAGACCGACAATTTGTTATAAATCCACCACAGAGAAATTTATTAGTTGTACTACAATAATTATATGAACTAACAATTAAAAACAATAGTCACATATGTCAAAATCATGAGATTTGATTCAAATGTAATATGAATTATATATTCCGGTATTTTAAATTTTCATGTAACTTTAGTTAATATCACTTGTACGAAAGTTTTTTTCTCATCGAAATGGTTAGAAAAATCTCACTATACACTCATAACGTGATCCACATAAATAATTTTATACTTAAATTCATTATGGATTTGATCCACACAAATAATATTACTATTCAATCCATGGTGGGTTTTTTTCATTAAATTTTGACAACCTTTAAATAGATGAAATCAGGCATTGAGCCAATTACAAATAATAAAAACTGACAATAAAATATCAACTTACCTAAAAATAAAATCTCCTCTTTCTATCATAAAATAATATTCTACCTAATAAACACAAAATCATAACTACCCATTCCTCTTTTATCTTTATCAAATCAACCCAAATATTACTATACCAAAACCTAATAACTCCCCCATAAACTTAAATTCTTCATTGTTCTCTCTCTTCATTCTTCTCACAGGATTGTCTAGAAGCCGATCTTGCTTAAGACAGTTGTTCCCTGTACGCATCCCTTGTACGCGTGCGTAACTCTCTTGTACGCGTGCGGCATGCGTCTCCCTTGTACGTTGCGGCGTGCGTCACTCTTTTTTACGTGTGCGGCGCGCGTCTCCCTTGTACGTGTGCGGCGTGCGTCACTCTTTTTTACGCGTGCGGCGCGCGTCTCCCTTGTACGCGTGCGGCGTGCGTCACTCTCTTGGCCAAAACCTGAACCAGGAAAACACTCTTTGCAAGATTAACCCTCTCTTACTCTCTCTTTCTATTCTCTTTTGCAGACACTCAGACTCTTGACTTTCCCTCTCTCTTACTCTCTCTTTCTATTCTCTTTTGCAGACACTCAGACTCTTGACTTTCCCTCTCTCCTTTTTCTCTCATTTTTTTCTCCTTTTCCTCTTTCACTCGTCCTTTTTTTCTTTGTTTTCCTTACTCCCCCTCCAGGAAACATCCTTTCCTCGAGTACAACATGGTCAACTCTGCTCTCTCACAATCCATGGTTAAACACTGAGCATCTCTTGCTCTCCACCTCTCATGATTCACTTCCAGGCTATCGGCCGCCAAGGCTTCACCCGATCATGGAGGAACGTACTCGTCTGAGCCCGGTCACCAGACCTGAACCATGGGCTCTGATACCACTGTTGGGAAAATCTCACTATACACACTCATAACGTGACCCACACAAATAATTTTACACTCAAATCCATTGTGGGTTTGACCCACACAAATAATATTACTCTTCAATCCATGATGTGTTCTTTTCATTAAACTTTGACAACCTTTAAATAGGTGAAATCAGGCCTTGGGCCTATATCGAGAGTCTTCCTGGGTTCCAGGTAAGCGTGTCCCGTTAACCCACTACCTTAAGGTTTTGGGTAGAGAGTGATGTCAATCCTTTATATGGTTGGACTCAGATTTCATTGGAGTTTGTGTCTCCCTAGGGAACCTCCTCCTTGATAGACCCAACAAAAATATCTTCATAAAGGAAAGCAAATGAAATACCGACAGAATATATTAGAGATTTCATAGATTAGATTAAAAAGCGGTTTATATCTCTATAACTATTTACAAATATTTAAATAAATCTGTAAAATGTTTTCTAATTAAGTTTTTAAGTCATCTATCATCTTTTTAATTCCATCTTTAACTTATGAGTTTTATTTAAAATTGTTCCTAAAAGATCGAATGTATCTAATAAATATGTCTTTTATTTTCGACTATTCCACATATTTGGTATTTGTTATTTTAATTTTTTACATTTGTCATCAAAAGAGAATGTCTATAAAAGAATCTTTAACGCTCAAATCAGCACTTGGTTAGAGAATCTAAGTCAAATTTTGATTAAATGATAAAATTAAAAGTTAAATCATCATTGATACACTATTTATGCGGTTACTTTGTTGACCATGAGCTTCATTTGAATGAGTCACAAATTAAAGACCCATTGGCCATGAGACCCAATGACCAACTTACCTATGAAGCAAACATATTGTATGTTGTAAGCCCGCGTCTTCCGATTCTTTTGTCTTTATCTCATCCAAGAAGTCATTAGTTATCGTCAATCGACTACACCAGATGTGACACTTGTTCAATTGTATCCCTAAATTCATATCTCACAACTTTTTAATGAACTCCAACTCTTTTATCATCAATGTCGACATATGAATCTACTTCTTACTCAAGGAATTTGCTACAACATTGATCTTTCCTGGATGATACTATAGTTGGAAATCATAATCCTTTAGATATTTCATCCATCTTCTCTGTCTCATGTTCAACTTCTTTTGATCTAATAGGTTCTTCAAACTCTTATGATCACTGAAGACTTGGAAACGTGTCCCGTATAATTAATGCCTTCACGTCTTCAAAGCAAACATCACTACAACCAACTCGAGATCATGTGTAAGATAGTTCCTCTCATTCACCTTCAACTATCGTGATGCATAAGCCACCGGTCTTTTCCCCTGTATCAACATATACCCGAGTCCCTATTATGATGAATCACAAAACACTTCAAAAGCTTTTGCAATGTCTAGAATAGCCATAAATGGAACAATCATTAGCTTCTTCTCTATCTCTTTGAAACTTGTCTCACATTTGTCTGTCCATGAAAAAGGTTGATTATTCTTGAGCGTCAACTGAGTCAAAGGACTTATAATCTTGGAAAACCCTTCCACTAACCTTCTGTGTAACTTGTCAAACCCATAAAACTTCTCTGTTACTAACACCATGCGCTCTCATTTCAACACCGCCTCTACCTTTGCTGGATCCATGGAGACCCTGTGCAAAAATCACATTACCTAGAAATTAAACTTCATCCAACCAGAACTCGCACTTGGACAACTTCCCATATAGTTCATGCTCCCTCATAATCTTCAACACAATCCTCAAATAATCTGCATGTTATTCCCAATCCTTGGAGTAGTGAGAATGTCATCATAAAACACGACAACAAACTTATCTAAGCAAGACTGAAAAATCTAATTCATGTAGTCCAAGAAAATTGCAGGAGCATTCGTTACTTTGAACAACATTACTCATACTCATAATGCCTATATGGCGACTTGAACGTTGTCTTCTACACATCTTATGGCTTGACTAAAATTTGATGGTAGTCAGAACTCAAGTCAATCTTAGATAATACTCCAGCTCCATGCATTTTATCCAACAAATCCTTAATCTTTGGCAACAGATCTTTGTTCTTGATTGTCACCTTGTTCAATTTCCAGTAGTCAATGCACAATCTTGAACAATCATCTTTCTTCTTCACTAATAGGATTAATGTTCTCCATGGAGATACACTTGGTCTGATAAACTTATTTTCCAACAAATCTTCTATCTGTTTCATCAATTCTGCTAAATTATTAAGAGCCATTTTGTACATAGCCACAAACTCTAATGATCTGTTTTTTATCATTATTATGCTTATATAAATTATTTTTTGTTACGATCATATTTAATATAAAAATAAATGATATTTCAAGTCCTAATGACAACTCTAAATAGTCTTAAAAGTTTTTTTGTATTGTGTTTTTTTTCCTTTAAAAAACATGTATGTATTTAGTGGTATGTAAAAGGATTTTGGAAGGAGATAATATAGTCTCTTATCTTTTTTATACAAATAAAAATACATTATCATTTGATAAAAAGAATTAGAAGGAGTATTACATTATTTTAAAATAATATATATTCAACTTATATCATATCAAATATTATTACATAAAATAAGCATCTAATAAGACTAAATAAATACCTGATATATATATATATATATATATATATATATATATATATATATATATATATATATATATATATATATATATATATATATATATATATATATATATATATATATAAAAGCAAAGACGTAGATCAATTACAGTGAGATTTTCTACTGTAATTATGTTTAAGTACTAAGTAGACTATTACGTTGACAATTTAGAATGAGAATCTTGTTGGAGATAGAGATCCAACATGAATAAGATTGTTTACAGTAAAAAATATCTATAGTTTCTATTGAAAAATTATGTAAAAGAAGATTTTCATAATCATGTATAAGAGAAAAAAAATTAAAAAAAAAGGTATAACTTTTTTCGTAAACTATACGAAACAAATAACTTATTTATAAAATGATTTTAACTCAAGAAGAAAACTATTTCATTTTATTTTTCACAAAAATATTTATAGAGAAATTATTCAAACAAACTCAGTCAAATTTAAAAGTTATTAGTAATCACATCACTTCTTAAAAAAGGTCACACACATTTATGTTATATTATAAACCTTTCTCTTTTTGAATTCTATTGGATTACTTACAATAGCAAACTTTTGAATTCAAATTTTGTGGATGGAAAGAAAGTGTTGGGAGGAGAAATTGATAATCAGTGAACCATGTGATACTTCAATTCAATATAAATATATATATATATATATATATAATATAATATAATATAATATAATATAATATAATATAATAGGTTATCTTTCTTTGTCGCTCTATCACATGAAGGAAATGCAATTTCTTATAGAAATTTGGTATAGTTCGAGCACATTAAGTCAATAATGAGTGTTGACATGTTTGCTATCTTTTTAAATTAAACAAATAATGCATTTACTATTATATATGTTTGTGATGTACCAATATATTATTTATTTAATTTAAAATCTCTTAAAAGCATCCCTTGAAATAGTAGGTACTATTTGGTCGAGTTAGAGATCATATTTATGCACATGTTAGGAGAACACATGAACATGTTAAGAGATATCACAACATTTTCTCTTTCTTTTTTAATATGAATTATTTAACATTATACACCAGATATAGACTAAGGAAGAAAAGATATTGTATTTTAGCTTAATTTTCAATAAATGTCAGGTTTTTAATATTGTTCGAAAACCTTTTCTAACTTTTATGCTAATACAACAATTTTATGACACTCAACTTTAATAATTTTTATTTGATTATTGAAAAAAACTATATGTTTTTAAGATAGGTTGATAGAAAAAATATGTTTTTAAGACAATAACTATATTTTTATTTGTATTTGTATGATTCAAATATGTTATTTAAACTCATCATCTTATGTTTTTTATGATGTACTCTACTATAAGGAGGTTTTATAATATCTTAAATATATAACTCTTGGAATAAGATGCTTTATTCTATATACCAATTGATGATAACACTATATGATATTTTAAAATATATTTAATTTATAAATATTAAAAGGGTGAGTTTCTATCAAACTTTATCAGCCTCAAACAGTCATATTAAAATTTTGTCCCTTCATAGGCATATAGATAGAATCCAATTAAACTATGTGAATGCATACGTAGAAAAGAAAAGGGAAAAGAAATAGCAACGTAAAGTTTTTACACAGTCTCGTTACGTAAGATCACATGAGAAGATTTAGTCGACAGATAATTAAAGAAAAAGGAAAACATAAACTACTTTTTTATCAAACATAATTGAACTAAAAAAAAATTCAAACTTTAGGTTAGAAATATCAAAGTTCATTAAAAATTCTTAATGAGAAGTTATTTGTTTGTAAGAAACAAAAATATTTATAAAAAGAATTGAGAATACTTTAATCCAAAACATGACAATAATAAATTTATAAGTCTTTATCTAAGTTTTTTATGTTTATTGACTATAACCTATTTAGACGTTGGTGTACACGTAACAACGTCGGTTTTAGGAGTTAGATGTCCAATAAGTTAATTCAGAATCTCAAACGTCACTTCTTTACTTTATTTAGACATTTGATCCTCTCACCCCAACGTCTAAAGAGTTTATAGATGTTGGTCTCCCTTACCGATGTCAAATAGTCTGCAAAATGTAATTGTTGCATTGCCTAACTCCAAATTATATAAGGAATTGAGAATAATTTTAATCTAAAAGATAAAAGTAATGAATTTATAAATGTTTATCTAAGTTTTTTATATTTATTGAATGTGAGAGATGAAGTGATAGCAGAATCTTGAACATAAAGAATAAAATAGAGATATTGGTGAGACTAAAAAACAAGGGAAATGGTAATGCATAGTCACATGTGAGTGAGAAGGAGAAGAGAAGAAAATGCAGGAAGTGCATGTGGATTGTGTTTGTTGTTTTGTTGTGTGTTATGTTATTATAAGAAAAAGAAACAAAAGAAAGAGGTTTTGCAGGTTGAATGAAGACAAAAATGGTCCTTGGGATTGACCAACTTGGTTACATTTTTTACTACATTTATTTATGTTTATGCCTTTTACCCTTAACTTCCTTTCTTGGACCATTTCATTTCATAACTTCCATGGCTACAAATTTCCAACTGAAACTATCACGCATGTGACATCAAACCTATCTTTAACAAACCACCATGTGACATCAAATCAATCTTAACAAACATAAACGCTTCAATTATTCTTCCATTCATTTTTTTCTCAAAATCAAATACTTCATCTACTATTTATCTTCCTTTTTCTTATTAGACTCTTAAGTTAGAGTTAGTCAAATAAATAAATATACCCAGAAAGAAATATCCCACCAAAAACCTCATAAGTTATATATTTTGCCATGATTTCATGGATAAAGTTGTTAGATATTTTGTACCCATTACAAAATATATCCCAAGATATTAACTTTTTTCTCACTAAGTTAAAGAAAAAGAAGATAAATCTAATTGAGAAGACTCTCAAATGAATACATGCATATATATATATATATATATATATATATATATATATATATATATATATATATATAACTTTATTTTCACAAACAGTTGTGACCTTCAATAACTACATATATCATTTTTTTTTCAAGGCTCGTGATCTAAGAAGGAAGAAGATGTTTAGAAAATAAAAAAACATTGGACGTGTTCATAAGCATAAAGTGTGAGAAAAGATGTTAGATATTTCATATTAAATAGAAGAATTGTTTAAAATATTTTTTGATATTTTGATAATATTTCATATTTTTTATAATATTTTGATATAACATACATATAACTTTTTTTTTAATTTGAGTTTAGAGTATGATAATATAGTAGTAAATAAATGATGAACCAGTAAAATATATAGTATGTTGAATTAAATATTGTAAAAAAATTTCTGTTAAAATAAAAAAAAAGACATATCATATATATATATATATTTAACTTTTAAGTACAAATTTTATTTTATAATTCACATTATAAATTTTTTAAAGTTTAATTTTAAATTATATCAGATACATTATTCACATTTTATTTTAATAAAATTCATTAATTGTTAAATTGTATTATTCGTTATGAGATTATTTATTAATATTTAATCTTATATATGTTTTTAATATAAAAGGAGTATATTTAAAATCTCAAATTGAAATATATTTATAATAAATAAATAACTTATATTATAAATCAATTTTATATGATTAAGTGAAAACTTAAAATTTATTAAACCACTTAATGATATTTAATCTCATACAAAAATGTATCTGAAAAAAGAGTAGATTAAAAAAATAAAATATATTTATAATAAATGAATATATATATATATATAGGTTTGGGTTAAGTAAGATATGGATTTGGTTATAATGAGAAGAGATATAGATTTGTTTAAGGTAATAAGATAAAGAAAAGGTTGGATAGATGTAAGGTAAGTTAGGGATAATGTAAAATAAGGAGAGGAGATGAACGTAATCTAAGGAAGTAGGGTCTACAATGTAACCAACCACAGGGGATGATGCTCTTTCCTTTTCACCACCAAAACCCAATGCCCCCAACTTCTTTCTCTTTCTTTCTATACCTTTTTCTTATTTTCTTTTTTCCTTTTTCTTATGTAACCAATACTCACAACACAAATTAACAATATCTATATCACCTCTCCCCAGTAAAAGCAAGTAACAGTTAACCGAAAAAACTTCCTCTGCAGCCATGGTGAAAATTTCTAAAACAACTAAGATTAAAAAAACATTACTTTTCTACAGTAATGTAAGAAGTGTACTTAAAATCTAATTCAATTCTATAAAATTAGTTTATAAAATGAGATTTATACTCACTTGTATAGTACTAATCGATCTTACTTTTAATCGATACAAAACTTCTAATAAAGAATAGTGTTAAAAGAATCAATTTTCTATTGAAGGTGCCAAGTGTTGCTATATGAGACCTCCTTTGTTGAAAACGGTGATTTGTCTGGTGTGAATGAATGGAGGAACAACACTTTTTTATCTTTGATTCTACGGTTTGAGATTACTTTTGTGGAACAAACCAATGAAAAGAGAATCTCATTACTCAAATCTCCAACGTTGTTTCAAAACTTTATTCATAATTTAACGGTGCTCTTTTCATTCTCACACTACTCAAACTTTCCCAAGAATTTTATCATTGGAACAATCATGTGTAACCATTTTTTTTTTCAATGCCATCAATTTTATTCATAATTCATCAAAAAATTAAATAAAATATGATTTCTTAAAATAATTGAAGAACAATGTTTTTATTTATAAATTCCATATATGGAATGAAACATGCCAAATGACTTTGTTCTGTCCATCAGCACAATCATACACACGTGGCAGAAAGATTCATTCTCTTTTTGCCATGCGAATGGTCAAAAATGAAACGCGGAATCAACATTGAAATTTGAAAAATGAGTGTGAAAATGATTTTCATCCTTTACAAAAATCAACACTCATGCTCCCTCACTGTGTCATTAAGGATTCAAAAACTATAAATCATTCACTGTTCATTCAAACAGTTTTTGGATTTAAAAAAAAATCACATTTTTAGATTTTTTTTTATCTTCATCTTTCATTAAATATTTTTTTTTTAATTTAGTGAATGGAGGCACATTAATTATTTAGGAAAATTATTCTTTACCCATTTAAGAAATAAGTTTCCTTTCATTTTCATTTCACTATTCATATATACTTTTTTTAAATATTTGTCTTTTCATGACTTTAGATGGAAGGAAATAAAAAAAACTAAGTTGAAATGGTATTTGAAGGAAGTAAAATGGATAATTTTAAATATATGGGTCAAAAGATAAAGTTCATATAAAGAATAAATGAATAATTCACCAAATTCTTTAATCATTATAAATTGTTCAAAATATCCTATATAAATACATGATACTCAACATGGTATAATAAGATATAAAATTCTTTAATTTATTACATAAGGATTTATAAATAATTAAAATAACTTTATAATATATATAAAACCTTCAAAATTTTCACTAATTTTCTTAAATAACTTGTTAATGTGATATTTCAAAATATATGTACCTACTTTTTAATTAACTTGTGTCTCCAAATATATATATAAAATTTTATTATCCTTAAAATACAATTGTGTCATAATAACAAATATTTAAAATTCTATGTAACTAAAACAATTCTCTTGAAACAAGATAGACAATGATTTATATTTTTCCAACTTTAATGGATCGAGTAAGATTTTAATTTTGGATATAGTCAAACCCATTTCTAAGCTGTCTAATTGCCACCTCCATCCTTTAATTAATATATATATATATATATATATTTATTTATTTATTTATTTATTTATTTATTTATTTATTTACTGCCTAGTGGAAGTTAGGTTACTGATAAAGAAGAGGAGTTAGGTTAAAAGAAAGTAATTAATTCTGAAAAAGGTATTTACTATTTTTACAAAATACCGAAAAGTTGTAAATTTTCTGAATATAGGTAATTTTATTTTAATTATAATGAACAATTTGTATCTCTTTTGCTGAAATGCAGGGACCGATTCCAAGAAATTATGGTACGGTCTCCCTGACACAATTTTTTCTCCGGAACATCGCAACTAACTACCACCCTTTTCCTAATTCTTGGTTGATTTTTGATTGCGTCAAAAACAAAAATGAAAGATCCCTTATTTTTTATATATTTTATTTTATTTACCTAATCCCTTTAACCAACCAATAAAGGAGGAGTAAATTTTCAATTTTTATATTTATATTTTTCTTTTTGTTTTTTTCTTTTGGGGCATGGATTTTGCTTCTTTTTAAAGTTGGAAGGTGAAGCCATCTTCCACGTTCACCCGCCGCCTGTAACAAGAACAGCAAGAACAGGAGACATAGAGAGAGAAAGAGAGAGGGAAAGAGAAGAGGGTACATTTTGATGCTTGTTAACCGTAGAGGCAACTCAAAAAGCATTTTCTTCATCTTGATCAAAGTCCTAACCTTATACCCTTTGTTTTTCCTCCCATTTTGTGTCATACACTCATAATTAGACACATAACTATCCTAACTACACAACCCCTCCAACTATTGTCCCATTTGTGGGTTGATTGAGCCGTTTTTAGAGGCAGCAAGAGGGTGTTTCCCTCTCTTTGTTGGGGGGCTATAAAGAGAAAGGCTTTGGGGCCAAAAGGGGGTTGGTTCCCAGAAAAGCAGTGAAAGGAAGAACCTTGTAAACCCCGTCATTGTGAACAAGGTTCCTCATTATTCTCTCCCTTGTGGGGTTCTTCAAAGTTCCCACCTTTTTCTATTTTTTCCCATTTTCCTTTGCTTATGATATCTATGTATGTAGTAGTAATGTCATATTACCTATCTAGCTATCTTATCCGAACCACCCCACTTACTAGAAACCGCCACTCTTGCATTGTTTCTTTCTTGTACTGTTGTTGTCATCATTCTTAGTTTTATCAGAGGGCTAAAAGGGGTTAGTGGTTCTCAGTATAAGTAGTGGTGGTTGTACTTGAGTAGTTGTATTATTGGAACTACAGTTGTATGTGTCTGTTTTTATGGTCCTAGGTTGTGTTTTGGTGGTTGTTGTCTTCTCATAGTGCTCATTTTCAGGGGTTTGTTCTGGCTTTGTGCATTGGACAAGCAGCAGAGTACTAGTTTCACTGACCAACTTAAAGGGTGGGAAAAATGAAGTATGTGTTGGTGACTGGTGGTGTTGTGAGTGGACTTGGGAAAGGAGTCACTGCCAGCAGTATTGGCCTGATCCTCAAGGCCTGTGGTCTTAGAGTTACCTCTATCAAGATTGGTATTTTTCTCGTTCTTATTCTCCCTTGGATTCAAAGCTCTCTACCCTTCTTCCTAATTCGGGAACAGAATGCAGTTTGTATTTTTTACTATCATAAGTTTGATTGGCTTGCTGAATGGCCAACTTCGTCCGGTTCCTTGGACTACTTGAGGTTCTATTTGAATGGAAATGGTTTTGTTGAAGAAAAAGGGGGTTTATTTTTTTTGTTTACAAAGCCACTGATTTCATATTTTTATTCTCTTGTTTTTGGAGGACTCTTGATTCTCCTGCATTGTGTTTCTTTCTCCTTAGTGTTTTCTTCTTTTGTATTTTTAAAGAAAGTAAATTCAATTTTGTGCAGTGTTTCTCTTCCCTCCTATAAATAATTAAAAACCTGTTTGCTTTTATTATCATGTTATGCAAAGTAATGAATGCTATTTTCGCTATTTTTATCTTTGTTTTAATTTTTCCATCATTTGCAGACCCCTACTTGAACACTGATGCGGGAACAATGTCTCCTTTCGAGCATGGGGAGGTTTTCGTCTTAGATGATGGTGGAGAGGTAAGCAAATGAAAATTTTCTACAACAAGATGACAGTCATTAGATTTTTTCTTTCCTTCTAAATTCAATGGAAGGTTGAGGTTGTATGTTATGTTATACTTTCCCCTGCTCTTTTCATTTTCTCATTTTACTTCATAAGTGCAAGCTAAAACTTTCTGAGTCGTAGTAAAAGAGGATATCTGCAGTTTGTTTTCCTCTGAAGTTTTAGATTGCCATTTTCATTCTCCTTTTTTGTTTGTGGAAGGTTGACCTTGATCTTGGGAACTACGAACGATTTTTGGATATTAAATTAACTCGCGACAATAACATCACTACTGGAAAAATTTATCAGGTGAGCAGACTGCCTTTAAAGGGTTTGTTCTTTACTTTTGAAGAGGTGAGCCAGATGTTTCTAATTGTTTTGTTTTGGATGTTTATAGTCTGTTATTGAGAAGGAGAGAAGAGGAGATTATCTTGGAAAGACCGTACAGGTATGCTTAGTCTTTGATTCTTCTTCCCCTTTGAAGCTATTTGTAATTGTTGTTGGTGCCTTGGTTTTCATTTTTGTTTTTTGCTTTATTTTTAGGTAGTTCCACACATAACAGATGCTATCCAAGAATGGATAGAACGTGTGGCAAAGATACCAGTTGACGGGAAAGAAGGGCCAGCTGATGTTTGTGTCATTGAATTGGGTGGAACTATAGGTAAATAATAGTCAGAGAAAACTTTCAGTCGATATTAAGATAGAACTTTTTCAATATTATATTTCTATATCCATTCAATTTTTTCCCATATTTAATTCTAAAGATCATGGGTTAGGTGGAAGTTGAAAACTAAAAATTGAAAATGACTTATACTTAGCAAACAGTGGGAGAAAATAATATTCATATTCATATTTTCCGTACTGTGAAAACACTAGAACTGTATTCTAAGGCAACCACCAAGTTTCTTTTCACTTGTTGGTGGGATCGGCTATATTTTAAAGCAACTAATTTAGAATGACTTTTCTTTCATGCAGGGGATATTGAGTCCATGCCTTTTATTGAAGCACTTGGCCAGTTTTCATACCGTGTAGGTAATGCTTCAAATCTCATACTCTATTGATTCATATATCTTAATTTGATTATTGGCATGCTTCATGAAATCTGTCTTGCTAACTTTTATCTCTTTTTGTGTAGGCCATGGCAACTTCTGTTTGGTTCATGTCAGCTTGGTTCCTATTCTTCATGTTGTTGGTGAACCGGTATAGTTAACATTTTGGCAGTGGAGCAATTTTAATGTATTTTATTTATTAGAAATAAATGTGAAATAAAACATTCAAGTAGAGTGTAAAATTGAAATTTCAGAGTTTCTAATTTGTGGTCCTAAATAAACTGAATGGAATATTGTTGCTGAAATATTCAAGTGATATGATCAACACTTATTTGAATTATTCTACTCTGTAGAAAACAAAGCCAACTCAGCACAGTGTTCGTCAACTTAGAGGATTAGGTTTGACCCCTAATCTTCTTGCTTGTCGCAGTTCGAAGGTGTGTTTCTTCTCTTGTTATTTTATATTCTGTGGTCCATGTAATAATGATTAAAAAAATCTGTTTGTATTGTCCTTTTACCAGGAACTTGATGATAATGTCAAGGCAAAACTTGCTCAATTTTGTCATGTGCCGGTAATAAGAAATTAGTTATGACAACTTGCATTTTTCTTTCACGAAACCCTTGCATGTATTCTGAAGACAAGCTTTTGTATATGCAGCTGTCAAACATCCTTACTCTCCATGATGTTCCGAACATTTGGCATATTCCTTTGCTATTGAAAGTAAGTAATTCTATAATCTTCTTGAAACTCTTCTGTGACATTTTTCCAGAACTGCTGGAACCGTATTTATGCAGTCTAATTTGTTAATTTCATGGTTTTGATGGTTTTCTTTTTTTTTTTTCTTTTTTCTAAGTTGAATTTCATACTTTTGCATTTTAAGTGGTTTAAGTTCATGCAATATCCTAAACTTTTTTCCTTTGAATTTATCTTAACAAATAGGACCAGAAGGCACATGAGGCGATCCTGAAAGCATTAAACTTGCTAGGGTTGGTTTTACAAACTCACTCTTTTATGGTGTTAACCCCCTCCATTTCCCCATAAAGATTCCTAATCCATTATGGTTTTCTAAAATTGTGGTTATGTAGTAGCTGTTAGTTAAAGTGTTTGGGTCTTCAAATTAATTCCTTTATCATTTACAGTGTTGCAGCAGAGCCTAATTTGAAGGAGTGGACTGCAAGGACAAAAATTTATGACAGATGTGATGAAACTGTGAGTGGCAGACATCTCAAATATGTATCATCTAAAGAAAAAGAAAAAGCATGTGCATAGATATTTATTTATCTTAATAGTGGCCAATGTGGAGCTTACAACCATTGTTACGTGCCTCAGGTTAGAATTGCAATGGTGGGAAAATACACAGGCCTTTCAGATGCATATCTTTCTGTTCTAAAGGTAACTTACTCCTAAATTAGTAACTGAACCCTTGTATTTTATACATAATAATTTCCTCCTTTTGCATTCTCTACCACTTTTTTATTCAATATGCAGACTGAAACATAATTGCTAAACTGAACCCTGGTATTCCATAAGCTAATGTACTTGTTATTTTGTGAAGGCACTTTTACATGCTTCTGTTGCTCGCAACCGTAAACTTAACGTAGACTGGGTTCCGGCGGGAGATCTTGAAGAAGCTACTTATAAAGAGGTGATTATTGATCTATCTACTGCATTACTTATGTTAGTTAACCTTTTGGTTTTGGTTTTGCTTTTATGCAACCCTCTGACGATTGATTAAAATATATTGCTGCAGGATCCTGAGGCATATAAAGCTGCATGGAATCTTTTAAAGGTATTCCTACTATTTAGACTAAACATATTTATTCCATTTTCAGATCTTTAATATTGATATATGTGTTAAAATCTCATATAGTGATATATTATTTATTGGTTTTCTGTAATTGGACTTATTCTGCAGGGCGCTGATGGTGTTCTAGTTCCAGGAGGTTTTGGTGATAGAGGAGTGCAAGGGAAAATTCTTGCGGCTAAGTATGCTCGAGAACATAGTGTTCCATTTCTAGGCATTTGCTTGGGGATGCAAATTGCTGTCATTGAGTATGCACGATCTGTTCTTGGTCTGCATGATGCCACTAGCACAGAATTTAATCCTGAAACCAAGACCCCTTGTGTCATATTTATGCCAGAGGTATATTCTCTGATATATATGCACTGCATATGTTGATGACATCGTTCCTTTTGAAAACCTAGTTAATCTGGTTTGTATTTTATGGATAGGGCTCAAAGACTCATATGGGGGCAACTATGCGGCTTGGTTCAAGAAGAACCTACTTTGAAGTTGCTGACAGCAAATCTGCAAAATTGTGAGAATTTAGAACCAAACTGAATGTGGTTTCTGTACTTGGTTTTATTTTATTGAAAATTTTAACACGCCCGTTGTAAAAGTATTAATTCAAAATGCTAACTTCTAAATCTCAATTATATATTGATATTGCATACATGTGATTATGGAATTTGGAATTCTCTATAGGTATGGCAATGTAAGCTTTATTGATGAGCGACACAGACATAGATATGAGGTAAATTGTGTTTGTAAAGGGAAACTTTCTTTATGGCTGAAGAGGAGGCAATGGCAGGCACTAAAAATGATTGTTATGCTGTACAGGTTAATCCTGACATGGTAGCACAGCTAGAGACTGCTGGTCTGTCTTTTGTAGGCAAAGATGAAACTGGGAGGCGCATGGAAGTGAGTCTTTAGTTGAAATTGTGTATAATGGCGTGGATATTAAGCTTTGTGCAAAATTAATAATTGTAATTCTGGAAATTATCTCCATGAGTGCAGATAGTTGAATTGCCTAGCCATCCTTTTTATATTGGCGTTCAGTTTCACCCTGAGTTCAAATCCAGACCAGGAAAACCTTCTCCACTCTTCTCAGGTACTTTACTTTCTTGAGTCATTTCCCATCTTTTTTTTCCAGTTCAAATGTACAAATCGATGTAATGAGCTATTGATTCTGCCTTTCTAATTTTGGTTGGAAATCCTGTTGGTTTTTTTCACATGTCTGTCTTATGAGGGTTGAACTGTACTTGGTTTACTGCATTGGTTGAGACTATTTACATCACCACCATCAGAATGAATCAAATTTTTGTTTCTATGTTTAACATAGATTGTTGAAAAGTTGTAGTTCATTTAATTTTTTACGTGAAGCATCATGTTTGGAATCTATGTGGAAGAGTAAATACCCTTGTTTCCATAACAGTTACGTTCTTTATATAAACTAAACGATGTTGCTGCTTCATTGACAAAACAGGACTAATTGCAGCAGCAAGTGAGCCAAGGAAGAAGGTGCCAAATGGTTACTCCAAGTTAGCTACATGTAATAGACACTCACCAAAACTGAAAGCACACCAAAGTGTAAAGGGCTTCAAAGCACCAAATGGTTCCTTGAATGGTGTATATACCAATGGCAATAGTGTGTATGTGGATGGTAGTTGTTAGTCCTGAAGTCAGTGTTTGGTGCATGCTAATAATCATGGTATAACTAAAATATCCAAGGGCGTTCTTTCTTGTCCTCGGTGGCTTGTACAGTTAGTGAGTGGATAGGTCTTTTAGTTAGGGACTTGTCTTAAGCATGAAGCAAATTTTGAGTCTAACAGCTTTTGTATTTCCTAGTGCGGTTGTGCTATGGTGTGGCAGTTGCAGCCACCTTTGCTATCATTCATTGGTCAGATATTGGCCCACACTTCACTTAATCAGGCCAAGTATTTGGGCTTTGGTGGCTTTTAAGTGCTGTTTAGGATTTTTCATCTTAGTATACAAGCTGAAGGTGTAAGATTACTTTCAACTGAGTGTTTTCTTTTGAGTGGCCATTAATGTAAACTCTATGTTATGATAAACATTGAAGTTGAATTTTGTTTGGTGTAATTTATTTGATCCTTTTTATTTGTTCAGAAATGTTATTTATGCAACAACTCACAGCACATCATGTAATTAAGAGAGAAATATGATGCGACAGAAAGAGAAGCAGAAAGGATTGTATAAAATTCTGAGTAATGCTACTTCTGTTTCTTGAATGTAAATCTATTGATGAAGTTCTAGACCATTGATAAAGTTCTGGTATAGCAAACATTAACGTTAACTTGCAAGACTATTAAAAGTAAAAGTTAATGAAGGACTGTTCAGTAGTTCTTTTCCATAAAAATAAATATACAATGACTCAGATTTACTTCATGAACTCCAGCCATGTTACATATTTTCGTAAAGAAATGAAACTCTACTAGTCTACTCTAATATAGACAAGAGAAATTGAATGTTTTACTTTTTCTCTCTTAAAAGTCTATCTAATTTGTGATATACAATCATTTCCTCTGTATCAACATGTCTTTAACAGGACTAAAAATGTGTCTGCATGTTTAGACAGTGAGGAGGATTGGAGGTGCTGCACAGTTTTATGTACAGAAAAATATAAAATAAATGTCCCCTTTTGGAATCACACTGCAAAACATATGAAATACACATGTCTGTTGAATTATAACATCTTTTTTGTCTGAATAATTGGCAAATGAGGATGATTCTTTCTAGGAAACCAGGTCCACGCATGCTGCTATTAGACATCACAATTTCCAAAAACTGTTTTCTACTGAAGGCATTGGACCAATCAGAGTTCCTACATCACTAGGATTCTAACTTCAACCAATAGTACTACTGTTCTGAACACCAAAAGGTGCTGTGCTGAGAGATTCTGAACAAATAAAGAAAGTATATCACCATGACGATCATGAATAATGTAAAATTGTCATACGTTGAACATAGACTCATGCAGGTTCTTTTTTGGATCATTTGAATGTCATGTGATAATTGGCCGAAAGCAGAAATGCCATGTTATTTGTTTTCTTATTTGTAAAACCATTCTCTGATCATATTTCATCATGTGAATGTGTAAGTGAGTAGGACAAAAATAAAAATTATTTTTGAGAATCTGGTGTCAGACTTTACAATTATAATCCTTCATTCACATGAATTTGTAGCTATTATCGTCCAAAACATACACTGTAGAAGCAAAGCAACAAATTTCAACAATTGGGTGTCACACTTTTGTACAGAAAATTCTAATTAGCATTAATCAAGTAAATTTAGTTTGCCACTGTATGCTGGATTCTTAAAGGTGAGATAACTTATTTTAATGCAGTGATTATTGTTTGTCTTATTTTGCACTCCATGTCTTTTGAACTTTATGTAAAACTAATTAATCAATGGATTTTCCTTTGCAATTAATTATTCAAAAAGAAACTTTGCTTTTCTTAAACTTTTTAGTCAATGATCATATCTCTTCAACCAACATTATACACGTTTTTTTAATAAAACAAAATTAAACGTGTTGAATGAAAATTTGTTTATCAATTAAGCTAATTTTAAAATATTTTAAAACTACTAACAAGTTGTTAGTTTGAGAGGCACTGGATTTGATCCTTTTTAAACAAGAATGGCTGTGAATGAAAACATATATAATTATAATGATATAACTTACTTAAAAGTATTCATCCAAGTTTTGTAACCAAGATTAAGATTTTTTTAACTTGCATATTTTTTCTAAAATATTTTTACATTGTGATCTAGTAAAAAAATATTATTAATTTAACTTTTTAAATAATTATTCTTTTAAAAATATTTTTTCATATGGTTACAAAATGATTGATGTGTTTTAAGATCTCACTTCTAAGTAAGATGTCATAAGATTATAAAAAAAAAAAAAATTGTAGCATTTTTACTTTTAATATGACATTTTTACGTATTTTTCAAATAATTAAATACTTTTTAATCAAGAGTTCATCTTGTGAAGTTTAGGTGATGTTTGCTTCCAACACCGTAGATTTTTACTTTAGTATTGGTGGAACTTCTTCCGCTACAAAAAAGAATAATTTTTATCGACCTTTTTTTTTGTTATATTAAACTATAAGGAAAAAAAACATTTTTTGTTAAATTAAACTATAAGAAAAAAAACATATTTTTGTTATATTAAACTATAATTTTTGTCAATTTTAATTTAATTTGTTTTGTTTACATGAATTTGATGATTATGAAGGGTCAACACAACTAGTATTTCAAAATTTAAACAACTTTTTCTATTTTGAATAAAAACAGAAGGTAGGTTTGGGCGATTCTTTTACTTAGAACCGATTAATTCTAGTTTTTTATGAATATGTTGTTTTTGTTAATAGATAGAACTGTCAAAACGGGTAATTCAGTCTGATCCAACCCGATCCACTACGGGTTGGCCACTTAGTGAGTTAATCCAATCCGGCTCATTTATTAGCAAGTCAAAAAAATTTGAACCCGACCCGACCCACCACGGGTTGGTGGGTTAAACGGGTTGACCCATTAGTTCACTTAACTTTTTTTCATCCTATTATTCTGAGATTCTTATAACATGTTACTTTGATTGATCAAATAATTTGACCAATTGATATAAAAGGAAAGAAACAAAAGAACTATATTGTTATATATTCTAAACTATCAAGCATAAAATTTTGACAATTTAGTTTAATGAGACATACACAACCGTTTGATCAAGAAAATACTCGTTAACAATATAGGGAGAACTTTTGGATAGACAGCAGCACAACACAACACGTAAAGCTCTACTGCGAAGTAAAGGTTGTGCGTTTTTAATAATTACTTTAATTAATTTGATTTCAATAAAAAAATAGGATTTGAATAATTAATTTAATTAATTTGATTTCAATAAAAAAATAAGTGGGTTGGTGAGCCAACCCAACTCACCACGGGTTCAACCCGGGTGAACCGAATTCTTAGCGACCGGGTCAAAATTGGCTCATATCAAAATTTTCACATCTTTTTTTCAACCCAACCCGGCTCAAACCCGTGGTGAGCCGGGTTGACTCACGAGTTTCAACCCATTTTAACTGCACTACCAACCGACATTGTAAAAGTCCAATTAAACAACAGTAGTTGTTATTGATTTATATATATATATATATATATATATATATATATATATATATATATATATATATATATATTTGTTAATTTTGAAGAAACATGAAGCCACAGATCTAAAGATGGGAAAATCATAATTTTATTTCAATTTTCTATTATTTTAACTGAAAGAAAAAAATTATTGTGAATGTTGTCTTTTCAATAAGAGTGATGTCAAATATCTATTTATAGTTATTTCCAATTCTTACAAGACGATATTATTATCTTAAATGGTTTATAAGTCGAATGCTTTCTTATACACAAGATCTCCAAAAGAAGCGAGTGTAGAGCACGTGGGAAGAGATATTATACATCATATATTTCAGATTTTCATAGAAGATAAAACTTAGAAGGAAGACATGAAAAATATAGATTTTTATTTTCTTTACATATTACTTTTTGCATTTTCAATTCATAATCATGCGTTACTTTTCATGCATTTAGTTTCTTATTTAGATTGAATAGTTTACTTGTTCGGCATATTTAAAAGTATGTATTGTTCCAATACATCGTTTTAGTTTAGATATTCCATTCATTGTTTCTTTAGTATAAATTCTTTTTTTTTTCTGCATAAATCTATATTAGACATTAACCATACATTTAAATAATATACAAACATGCATTTGCATTAGCATTTAGTTTCTTTTAATTTTTAAAATTTATTTTCTTTCCCCACTTAGTTTTAGTAAACAAAGTTTACGATTTAATTCTACAATTCTAGTTTAACAAGTACCAAGTCCAAAAATTAGACCCTAGGTTGCCTCTATCCAACATTAGTGAGAAATTTAGGTTTGTTGGCATTGAGGCGACTAAAAAAGTTTTTCAACAAGTGACATCTCATGTTGTCATGCAATTGCAACAATGAACTACTCAAATGAAGACTTAGAAAATTTTATACCAACTTGGTTCAGAAAATCCACATATGAAGAGGCGTATACCTTTACCATTTATCATGTCAATGGCCCATTGCTATGGGAAAGAGAAGCTTCCCTGATGTGTTGCCACCACTTATTCAGAAGTTGCTTGGGAGGCCAAAGAAAAAAAAAATTTGGAAGCATGAGAGTTAACTAAGGATGCCACCCAAATGCGTGTTGGTGGCCACAGAAAGAAATGTACCGCCTGTCGTAAACTAGGATACAACAAAAAGAACTACCCTTTATGTCTAGACATCACACAACCAACACAACCATCACAACCACAACCAAGTATCCAATCTCCCTTACCCTCACAACCAACATGTCCCCAATCCTCTCAGCCACCACAACCAACTCAAGAGTCAATTCCACATTTAAGTCCAACAATCAGAAGGAAGAAGTTAGATGTGAGAAGAAAATTTTAGATGTCAATTTGTTCAGTTTGGATGTATTTTGAACTTATATTAAACACCTTAATTATGTACTTTGTTGCTGATGTATTTTGATGAACTATTTTAATTATGTACTTTGGTTGTCATGCAATTTGATGAAGTTTAATTATGTACTTTGATGGTGCACTTTAATTATGTATTCATGACAAACACTTCTCTTACTATATTATGGCATATATCTTTCATGTGTTTTACGTTGATATCTATTTTTTCAAAGTACATAGTTTTAAATTCAAAAGGAATAAAGAAAACAGATTCTTCATTCTAAACACCTCAACATAAACATTAACCTTCACTTTCACATTACATGAACATAACATATAACCACATTTCCCAACTACGAACATCAACCTAAACAGACTCACCTTGTCACAAGATTCAACGCAATAACAACACACACAGCTCCAACTAATAATTTTATCTTTTTCTACAACTTTTTGACTAAAATTTCCAGATCACATATCCTCCTCCTTTGTCTGACAATTTTACCATCTCTTATCAATCTTTTCTACATTACACCACTTGAAAAAGTTATAGTTCATCCCTCTTGAAAATCCACCTTACTCACCAAATCAGCCACCAAAATTGGTTCAAACTCAGTAATCTACGAACAAAT
Source organism: Vigna mungo (assembly GCA_036885675.1). Lineage (NCBI taxonomy): Eukaryota > Viridiplantae > Streptophyta > Magnoliopsida > Fabales > Fabaceae > Vigna > Vigna mungo. The sequence goes on along the minus strand of CP144693.1, from coordinate 16,390,811 downwards.
AAATTTCAAATAAAGTGAGAAGGGTATTCATAAAACCTTGTAATGATGACATCCCCAAAATTGTTTGCCAGCATTATGTGGAGTTCTGGCCACTTTGCTTACAGCAAAATCACCACATTTACAATGAGGGATTATCCCACCTCCCCTCCAACCACCATCATGTGAGGAATGCAAAATTCTTTCCGACCATGTATTGGAACAAGAAGAACAACCTTGGGAAGAAACCATTTCTATCTCACCACAACCACTTTTCTCAAAAAATGGGAAGAAGTTGCACGAACCCTCGCCAACCCTAACCCTTTTCTTTTACCGAATAACCACTAGTAAAAAATTGTCTTTTTACAGCGCACATTATGCCATGGTTCACCAGAAACCGCAGCATAATGCTGCGCGGTGGCAGTCCTGTAAATAAATTGAACTTATATGCCGCGGTTCCCCAAACAACCGCGGCATATACCCAAGTCACGCCACCCCCTTCGACTCCACGTCAGCAATAATATTTAATGACAGGGGAATAGGTCGCGGTTGAACCGAGAACCGCGGCCTATTCCCCCCTGGCCCCTGCTGACATTCCCATCAGTCAGCCCCTGTATTAATTGGACAGGGGAATATGTCGCGGTTGGTCACAAAACCGCGACATATTCCCCTGTCCATTTAATACAGGGGCTGACTGATGGGGAATGTCAGCAGGTCGCAGGGGGAATATGTCGCGGTTCTGTGGCCAACCGCGGCATATTCCCCTGTCCAATTAATACAGGGGCTGACTGATGGGAATGTCAGCAGGTGCCAGGGGGGATATGCCGCGGTTGGCCACAGAACCGCGACATATTCCCCCTGCGACCTGCTGACATTCCCCAAAAAGCAGTTGGGAGGCAGTTAAAGGAATTCTGAACGTTGGGAAATAGGCCGCGGTTGGCCAGAGAACCGCGGCCTATTCCCTGGTCTAAGTAAATTTTAAAATTTTCAGAGTATATGTCGCGGTTCAGCGCCCAACCGCGGCATATAAGGTAAAAGAAATTTCAAAAATGCCATTTTGTATTATTTTTTTAAAATGAATAGGCCGCGGTTATGTGTAGAACCGCGGCCTATGCCCCCTTTATGCCGCGGTTAAGTGTAGAACCGCGGCAGATTCTGTTCTGAAGGTTAAAAAAAAACTGAACAGTTTCATCTTCTCCACGCATTCTGAAATTTTCTCTCTACCTCCACGCGAAAACAGCAAGCACGATCTTCGTCGTTGCGCCTTCCGCCGTGGTGCCTCCTTCTGCCTTGTGCCATCATCGCCTTCGTCTTTGCCTCCATCGCGCCTGCAACTGCGCCTCAACCTCGCCGCCACCGTTCCTCCACCAGTGTCGCCGCCGCAAGTCCGACGTGGTCGTCCCTGCCCGTTGCTGCCATCGCCTCCACTGTGCTGTCCATCACGGTAAGTTAATCAAACTATTGTATTTGATTATTGTATTTGATATATGAGTTTGTTTAACATCAAATGTTTAGTAGTGGTTGAGTAAAATTTTTGATTTTGCTTGATATAACCTTTGGATTTTATGGTTGTATTAATTTGAATTTGGAAAATTCTGTTGTAATTTGGTTAGTGATTGTGATAGTTGGATTTTTGTTAGAATTTTTTGTATTACAAACATTTAAATGTAAAATACAAAAATTTGTTAATTTTAGTACACACCATCAAATACATAATTTGTTAGAGTTATACACCAAATTAGAAGAACCATTTTGACCGAGGCATATATAATTTTAAGAAGAATTTTAACTTTGTTGGAAATAAAATTATATAGGTATAAAACTATATAGGTATAAAATTAATTGTATGATTGTATGGCTGAGTTGATTGAATTTATAATTTTATATACAAAATTGTATAATTGTAATTTCGTCAAATTTAGGAATATGGATCGAAATTGGATTAATTTACCACGTATTAGTGCTGAGTACGAGAGAGGTGTAGAAGAATTTATACAATTTGCGCAACGTAATGAGGGGAGAAGTGACGATGAAGTGAAGTTTAGATGTCCTTGTGTAAACTGTTTGAATGGGAGAAAGTTGAACGCAACTCAAATTAGAGAACATCTTATCTGTGATGGTTTCCTAAGATGCTATACAACATGGATATGACACGGCGAAGAAATACACTTTCCGATTGACTCGCAAACTGAAAATGTTACAAATTCCACCATGGAAGAAGATCAACCGGATGAAGACAAATTAGAGGACATGATCCGCGATGTTGGCGCAGAAAATTTTGCCAAAGCTCATGTGTATGAGACGATGTCGACTGATGCCGAAACACCTTTGTATGTCGGTTCAACTAAGTTCACACGTTTGTCAGCCGTGTTAAGGCTCATGAATTTGAAGGCGAGCAATGGATGGACTGATAAGAGCTTTACAGAATTGTTGACGTTGTTGAATGAAATGCTGCCAGATGGAAATACACTGCCCACTCGTAATTATGATGCGAAGAAAATTCTTTGTCCAATGGGTATGGAGTATAAAAGGATACATGCTTGTCCGAATGACTGCATTTTATATAGGAAAGAGTTTGAATTCTTGACAAAGTGTCCAAAATGTGGCTTATCACGATACAAGTCAAAAAACAATAGTGAAGATGATGGTCAGATTGAAAAAAATGGATCTGCATTGAAAGTAGTTTGGTACCTTCCAATAGTTCCCAGACTTAAGCGTTTGTTTGCGAATCTCAAAGATGCTAAAAACCTTAGATGACATGCAGATGAGAGAAAAATTGACGGGCTGCTTCGTCATCCAGCTGATTCACAACAATGGAAAAATGTTGATCGACAATTCCCCGAATTTGGTAAAGAGTGTAGAAATCTTAGGCTTGGTTTAGCTACTGATGGAATGAACCCATTTGGTAATCTGAGTACCAATCACAGTTGTTGGCCAATTATATTGATAATTTACAACTTATCTCCTGCATTGTGCATGAAGAGGAAGTACATGATGTTGTCTATGATGATATCTGGTCCAAAGCAGCCTGGAAATGACATAGATGTTTATTTAAGCCCACTAGTTGAAGACTTGAAGGTTTTGTGGGTTGATGGGGTTGAAATATTTGATGCATTCGCTTCAGAGACTTTTATGATGCGTGCAATGTTATTTTGCACCATTAATGACTTTCCAGCTTATGGTAATTTGTCAGGATACAGTGTCAAGGGTCATAAAGCATGTCCTATATGTGAAGAAAACACTGCAGCTCATCAATTGAAACATGGAAGAAAGACGGTGTATCTGCGTCATCGGAGATTTCTAAAACGTAATCATCCATATCGAAGGTTAAAAAAAGCATTCAATAGAGATCAAGAGAGGGACGAAGCACCAAATCCACTTACTGGCCTTCAAGTTCTTGAAAAAGTTAATAAAATACATCATGTATTTGGGAAAACATCCAAGAAGTCATCTGTAACGACCCCTTGGAAGAAGAAATCAATATTCTTTGATCTTCCATATTGGTCAAAGTTAGATGTTCGACATTGCATAGATGTGATGCATGTAGAAAAGAATGTGTGTGATAGCTTGATTGGTACACTACTCAACATTCAGGGAAAGACAAAAGATGGAGTGAATGCTCGTTTGGATTTGGTTGACATGAATATTTGAGAAGAGTTGGCACCAGAGGAGGTTGGTAAACGTACTTATTTGCCCCCTGCATGTTACACAATGTGTAGACAAGAGAAGATAAGTTTTTGTGTTTGTTTAAAGAGTATCAAAGTACCACAAGGATACTCTTCAAATATCAAGAGTTTAGTGTCGATGCAGGACTTAAAGCTTGTTGGCATGAAGTCTCACGATTGTCACGTCTTAATGCAACAGTTGTTACCGGTGGCTATTCGTGGAATTTTGCCCAAAAATGTTAGGCACACCATAAACAGGCTGTGTTCATTTTTCTCGTCAATATGTAGTAAAGCCATCGATCCTACAAAGTTGGATGAACTTCAAGGCGAGATTGTTATCATCTTGTGTCAACTAGAGATGTTTTTCCCTCCATCTTTTTTTGACATCATGGTACATTTACTTGTTCATTTGGTTAGAGAAATCAAGTTGTGCGGACCGGTATACTTAAGATGGATGTATCCTATTGAGCGTTATATGAAGATTTTGAAAGGGTACGTTAAAAATCCATATCGTCCTGAAGGTTTGATGATTGAAAGGTATATTGCTGAAGAAAGTATCGAGTTTTGTTCAGATTACATGACATCAACGAATCCAATAGGAGTTCCTCGCACATCATGGTTGAATAAATTTTCTACAAGCAAAAGCATCCGAGGTGTGAATGTGGTGACAAAAGATCACGATGAATTGTTGCAAGCGCATCTTTATATATTGAACGACACAGATGAGGTGATCCCTTTTTTGGAAGCACACAAAGCCGTTGTTAAGAATAAAAATCCAAGACAATCAGAGAAATGGCAATTGATGGAGCATAACAAAACATTTATGTCTTGGTTCAAATCTGAAATTGACAAAGAGCCACATCCTTCTGAAACTTTATTGTGGCTTGCAAATGGTTTGAAGTTTGATGTCGTGTGTTGTCAAGGTTATGAAGTCAATAATTGCACATTCTATACGAAGAAATTGGATGATAAAAGCACAGTACAAAATAGTGGAGTCAGTTTAGAAGCTGAGTCACTTCAATTTTCCACATCAAAAGATCAATTTCCTGTACTTGGATCAATGAGATATTATGGTATAATAGAAGAGATATGGGAGGTTGATTACACCAAGTTTTTTGTTCCATTGTTTAAATGTAAGTGGTTTGACAATAAGAGTGGTGTGAAACTAGATGAATCGGGTATGACACTAGTTGATTTTCAAAAGGTGGGTTACCGAGATGAACCGTTTATCATGGTACATCAAGCATCGCAGGTTTTTTATGTCAAAGATCCTGCGTCTGACCATTGGTATGTTGCTCTTCAAGGCAAAAAACTTATTGAAGTTAACAAAGACAATCTGATTAATATTCATATTGCTGACAACCATTCATTTCAAACTACAACAAATTTGGATGACCAATCTCTAGTTGACGACGATGTACATGCAATTCGGTCAGATCATGATGAGGGAATATACATATGATGAATCCATATCTTTATGTATGAATTTCTATGATTACTATTACATGTTTTGTTAATTTATATGATATTACAAAGTCTTTTATTAATATTTAATGTTGTTATTTATTTTGACAAATATATGGCTGATCATCCACAGTCTTCAGGGGATGAGGCTCCCCCAACCAGATCCACTAGAGGACCCACTAGGATGAAACAACTATTGCTCAGGAAACAAAGTGGTGAAAGAACTCCGGTGAACGTGAATGTCACCACGGGTGTGGCAACTGGCCGCTATGCAGATGACTTCCGATCATACCTTGGAGTGGTGGCACGTGATAAAATTAACATTCTCGTTCCATCTTTTGATCATGTGTCTGAGGTTGATCGGAACGTTATTTGGAACGATATATTGGTAAGTTAATTAATAGCATTTGAATTAAAATTTGTTTATATTGATAATTTTGTACTAATACAACTTTATTATGTTTATTTCAGGTGACTTTTGACATTCCAAATGTCGCAACACTTAGAAATAAGTGTTTGTCAACTGTTGCAGAAAATTTCAGAAACTTTAAAAGCAAGTTGACATCAAGATACATCTTTGGACACCTTAAACATAAGTCTCCATGTAGTACATATAAGTCCATTGATGAGGAGACTTGGCGGCTTTTTAAAGAGAGTCGGTTGTCAAAGGAATGGCAGGTTAGTATAATTGATATTATTCAATTCCTCATTAACAAATATATATCATATGAACTAATTAATTCATGTGTGTGTGACAGGCAATTAGAAGCAAAGCACAAGGAACAAGTGCTCATAACAAAAACCCCCACCTATTATCTCGTGGTGGGTATAGGAAGCTTGAGGAGAAACTCCTCAAGCAAAAGGCAGATGCTAGACCACCATCTCAGGGTGGTAGCCCTCCTCAGCCTCCTTCTCCATCGTCTAGACATGAGAAATGGAAGTTGGCCCATATGCGACCATCGGGCACCTACTCTTCCGACACTGCACGAGAGATTTCTGAAAGAATTGTAAGTTATCACTCTTCCTAAAATAATAAGTATTCTCATTATACATACTACATTAAACTATTTTAAGAATAGTGGTGTTTTGTAATGTTACAGGACGCCTTGGTTGAGCAGAGCTCCCAAGGCCAATTCACTCCAGAGGGTCGCCAGGATATTCTTGCTACTGCGATTGGACGACCTGAGCACCCTGGACGTGTACGTGCTGCAGGTTCTGGAGTAGGAATTAAAGATTATTTTGGGAGCTCTTCTCGTCAGCGTTCATATTCATACAACGATACACAATGGATGACAGAAGAGATCACAAAAAAGGTCCGAGAAGACCTTAGAGAGGAGATCAGGGCCGAGGTTAGATCAGAGATGAGGGCTGAATTCCAAAGCATGTTCCAGGAGCAGTTTCAGAACATGCGCGCAGTGCCATCTCCTATAGAGGAACATGTTATCCTTGCCCCCCCCCTACAGGTAAACCTAATAAACATTTATGTGCAATTATTTCTATCTTTTGTATAATCTAACATTTACTCTAACAGGAAGAAGCGAGAAAGGAAGTTGTTCTGCATCAGCCATCCCAGAGGATGACATGGACGATGGTAGTCCATGTCTGCTATACATTTTAGATGATACTGAGATGGTGCTGGTAGCTCGAGGAACAGAGTTTAAGACAGCGACTGTATGTCATGGTATGCAACTATTAGAGGATGAGGTGAAGGTCTCAGTGGATGAAATGATCATACCAGATGCCATGGTTCCTCTGTCCACGGAAGAGATTTTCACTGTGGAACAAGCATATAAGTCGTTTATCAGTTGGCCTAAATTTTTGGTTAAACCAGTTTCTGACCCCTCGGTATGAAATTCTTCTTTACACTTCTCAATCTTAAAGGTTTTTAATGCTCTATATTACTTATCTTATCTTTTCATGTAACAACAGACGCAGACGCAGGCACAGGAGAAGATTCCTCTATCTGAGGAAGATCCTCTTGCTTCATTGCATCCACTTGCTGACATCCTTGATGATAAGCCTTTGGAGGTTGAGTATGATGCTAATGTATTTGGGAGAGGCTCTGAGGTCCCAATATACCTTCATAGCCAAGATGTCCGTGAGCTTGCGTCGGGAACACAAGAGTTGAATATTTCAATTATTCAGCTATGGCTCATGTAAGTCTATGAGCAATTATTTATATATAAAATTGATTTATATATCAAGTATCCTTATATCAAAGTTAATTTTTGATTTCAGGTATATGTCTGGGGTCAGTAACAAGTTGGGGCGTTCAGATGATTATGGATTCGTTGATCCCCAATTAATTCATGAATCAAATGATTTTGAGCAGATCAACATGAATCTGATAAGAAGTTTTGCAAGCCGCAAGAAAATATACTTGTTGCCTTATATATCCGGGTAAGTGAACTTTGTTAACATAATAAAGTTCCATATGTGATTTTAATATTTAATAGTTACGTTATTATGAATTTCAGACGCCATTGGCAACTTCTTGTTATGTCTATGCAAGACAACACTGCTTTGTGGTTCTGTTCATTGCACAGGCCTCCTCCCCCACAACTCAAACAAGCAATTGATTGGTAAGAACATCAATGTTTGGACTTTCTTTGTTATATAAATGAATGCTAAAACCTTTTTTTATAAACAGTTCTATTCCAGCAACTATGATGATGGGTGGGAGATCAATTGTTAACAATAGAAAGATTACTTGGATTTCTCTCAAGGTTTGACATATGTTAAAGCCATACTTTGTTATACTTGTTTTATTTTAATGTTATTCACTAACTATTATCAACTGTGATGATATATTGTAGTGTAACAGACAAAATGGGTCATATGAGTGCGGATACTATGTAATGTATTGGATGACCCATATTGTTCGTTCTCACATCACAAGGAGCTGGGAAACGGTAATATTTAACTTTAACAAATTTTGATATTTTTCCCAAATGTTGAATTCATATACACTAATTAATATGAATTGTCTTTTGCAGAGATTCAAGACTACTACACCAGTTCCTGAGAAGCCACTACTATTCATTAGGAAGGCTGCTGCGAAGTCTATAATTAGATTATACAATAGCTCTTAGATTTAAACATTGCATTTGATTAGATTGTATTTTCTTAGACTCTGTACTTTATTTGATGTTGAAATACATTTGAACATGTCTTTGTTATGTTGAAATTGAATTTCTGTACATGTTTTTATATGCAGGTCTGTTTTTGTGGTAGTGGATATCACAAAAACAGACCTGCAATTTTAAAAAACTGCAGGGGAATATGCCGCGGTTGTGACCTTAACCGCGACATATACTATTTCGTTTTAATTTTTTTTTTTTAAAAAGACATATGGCCGCGGTTCTTGCACTAACCGCGGCCTATAGTGGACACTTTCTGCTGCGGTTGAACCGCGGCATATAGTGGACAATTTTTTTTTTTTTAAAAAAAAGGACTTAGGTAGCGGTTCTTTGGAAAACCGCGGCATATTACGGAACTTATATACCGCGGTTGTAACCGCGGCCTAAAGTCCCTGACTTACTACCGCGGCTGAATATCCCGCGGTTCGTAAACCGCGACCTATAGTGAAAAATAACCGCGGAAAAAGCCCCCCGCTGCACTAGTGAACTTAAAATCTAAACATTTCCACCAATTCAATTCACCTCACATTGTCACGCAAGCAAAAACTTTACACGTCATTCAGTTTTGACCATGGAGACAATTGCACCGTTATGTTTTTAACGCCATAAGTCAAAAGGACCCTTTTGAACCGTTTTTAACAAAAAATGGGGCCTTATTGAACTTTCTTAAAAGGGAGGATGACTTTGAACAAAAACTCCAAAACTAGAGACCAAATGATGTATTAAACCATTGTTATTTACACCAAATGTTTGTATGCTATTATAATGTATTTCTTTTCAATACAAACTAAATGGTTAGACATTGATATGGCAGAAAAAAATAACCACGAGAATTCAACTCCTGAAGAAGACACTTTAACAACTAAGAGGGGAATGGTGTTACCCTTTAGGCCTCTATCGATTGCCTTTGATCACTTGAATTACTACATTAATATGCCAACCGTAAATTCTACACACTCTAGTTCAAGTTTAATCATCTCCAACTATCATTCGCTTCAACATTGTTTCTCACTACTTCCTTTTCCTTCTTTTGACAAATATATGTGTTGATCAACTACTTTTACATTTGTGTTAATCTTCCAGTGTACAATATGTTAACACTGTTTTTCATATCAGGAAATGAAAAAACATGAAATTGAAGAGAGCCGACTTCAACTACTAGGAGATGTCAGTGGTGGTTTCAGGCCCGGAATACTAACAACATTAGTAGGTGTAACTGGTGCAAGGAGGTCAACAGTAAAACAAGGAAGATGTGTCAGATGATTTATCTCTCTATATAAAACATTATATATTCCTAATCTCCATACTCAAACTTGAGAGTAACCTTTGTTTTTATGAACTTGTTCTCCTTTAGGATCATAGAATAAAAACCATTGGCCCAAGTTTCCAAGATTTTGCCATTGGTCATACCATTTGACTGATCTTTCAATTCTAGAACAGTGCTTTACTTCCTAAAATTATCTTTGTGGAAGTAGCTATGAACCTTGTTGAGCTACATCCAGTGAGAACTCCAGTAAACTACGATCATGCGCTCTGATTTTTCTACTGCATCTAGACTTGTGTATGTGAGTAGCAATAATATTACTTTATTCCTTTAAGCCAGTCCTTTTTGTTTTAACTGCTGTCAGAATAATTTACTTTCAATGCCAAATTAGTGTATCATGATTTCTATCTTTGATTTTTTTGTTTCCTAGGACCATACCGCACATGAATCACTACATTCTAATAGTTGCAGAGGAATTATTTTTTCTTGGTGCTTTAGATTATTCCTTTGGCCATGTCTCGGTGTAGTCTGACTTGCTTTAACCGAATGATGCCTCGATTCAGACCCTTATGGCTATGTCTCAATTAGCCGTGTAATAATAAAGATTTTTTTTTGTTTGTGTTTACTCATCATTGAACCATGGCCAATATGTCAGTCAATGAACTATAAGCTTGAACCAATAATAACTAAAGCAAAACATTTCTCTAATTGTTTGTAATATCAGTTCTGTTAAATCTGGTTTGGAATATAAAAAAATTGAAATAAAAACCTGTCTGAAATTATAGTAATGACATTCCTTGACCATGCTGGTGTGTGATACTCGTTCAAACCTTAGAACCGTGCACCACAAGGTCAGCTTAGTACAAAGTTATTTTTTCTTTATATCAGAGTTAATTTGTTTTAGTATCATTGACTACATACACATCCAATGTGCTGTAAACATAGCGTTAGGTGGTATAATCATCATTCTGTTTTGTTTGTAAAACTACTCTAAATTTAATTAGAGACAAGATATTATGCACCACTTGTTTTATCTTTTCCTTTATAACCGAAACTTTATGATATTTTACTTTATTTATTAGGTACATTACAATTATCCTTAGGAATTGTTTCCTTTGCATGTGATTCCAGACTAAAGTTCTGACAGCAATAATTTCACTTTCTCATGGACTTTTTTTATCCTACCTGTTGGTGTTCATCTAATCTACCAGAGATACAGGAAGTCTTGAATGTGATATATTTGCTGCAGCTTGTGGAGAGAGAAAAGAATTCATGACATTCTGCATAATGAGCTCACTGGATATTCTGTAGATTTGATGTTTGGTGATATATTTTCTCTATTTGACATTGATTATGTTATGGTTTAACAAAGCTAAACTAAAACTTGATTTGGAGAAGCATAGAAACTGTTGGCTTAATATAAGCTGCGTGGAAGTTCTTATTTTGAAAAGTGGATAATGTTCTCTTTAGATAATTGTATACTCTAATTGTTAAAATATTTTCACATTACTTTTTCTTTTGCTATCCTTTTACAATATATTTTTATATAAAATATAAAATTAGTTGTTATTAAGGATTCTTTTTATTTAATTTATTTGAAAAGAAAATAAGTTTGAATTACTATACACTTTTATTATATTCTTTATAAAATTAGAGATTGTTTAAGGATTTTGTTTATTTTATCTTTTAAATTATTAAAGTTATGTATCTTACATTCAAAATACACAAAAAAAGAGGTAGGTCTATTCGAATTTTTTATCATTAAATCTGCCCCTTCCTATATGATTGATGGTAGGTAAAAACTGTCTTGAGAATTCATCCATTTCCTGCCCTACATTTTATTGACCAATATATTATTTTTGTTAAAACTTCTGTGCCTTTGAACCGAAATTTAGGTTCAATGAAGAAAATGTTTGGTACGACTAATCATATTTGCCTATAATTTTTAGTGTGTGCTTACTTTTTTTTTTAAAAGTGGAGTCAACAGTGTTTTTCTCTTTTATCTTTTTTTAATACTTTGTCTCAAGCCTTATATTGTCATATATAATGTTATTCATGTTTAAACTCTTTCATTGTTACTTCTCCTCTCAATTGCAAGTGCAATTGTTTTTTATAGTAGCAATTGTTCTTTCGTGAAGTGTCTGTATTTTTTTTTAGGGTTAATTGCTTCTTTTGTTCCTAGTTTAGTTGAAGTGTGTTAAATTTGTCCCTCTTTTAAAAAAATGTCAATTTCGTCTTCATATAGAAAAAATTTGTGTTAATCAAGTCATCTCCGTTAAAAATCATTGCTTTCAAAACTCACTTTATCCACTACAATATCAGGGATCAGACCCATGAAGTGGTTATTATTCAAAACTCAATTTAAGTTTTTAACACCATTAGTTTGTATTTAACGGAAATGACTTGATTGACACAATTTCTATATGGAGACGAAATTGACATTTTTCTAAAAGGGAGACGAATTTGACACACTTCAACTAAACTGGAGACAAAATAAGCAATTAAACCTTTTTTTTATTTGTCAATACATTCACAAATATGCATTTTTACATAAATATATATTTCTGGCTCACTATTACTAATAATGCACACAATGAGGAAATGTTAGTAATCTCACTTTTTATTGATTTGTTTAATTTAAGGAGAAAACAAAATTTGTTAATGAAATTGAGAAGCACTAGGGGTCTCAAAAAAGTTATTTCACGAGGTTGAAAAGCTTAAGATTGTTATTGGCAATCTTCTCGAGGTAAGATTTATGTGATTTTTAATTTATGTTGTGACTCATTTCATTGTACTGGTTAGGTGAATAACTTGTATTCTTGAATGGTTGAAGACTTATTTCCTTGTTGTATTTATACTGGTTAGGTGAATATTTATATTATTGTGACACTGGTTGAAAAAGTATACGGTTGTAATGAATTTAAACTTATATATGGTATATAGTTGTTTATTACCATGTACTAAATCTGTTTAGAGTTTACTGGAGTTCTGGTTTGCTATTATGTTTAGATTATAAATATGTTTTCTACTTTTGATTTTCTAGTGTTCAAATAATCCAACGACAATGATTGTGTATATTATCTCCATATAAATAATATATATATATATATATATATATATATTACATATAGAATAATTTTCAAGATTAGTAATTAAAATTTATTAGCTTCATCTTAGTTTATAAGAACACACTATTTTACAAAAAGATATTTTAAATCTTGCAACGAATTTATTTTACTATCTTTAATATTGTGCCAAAAAACGAAAAGATTTAAATGTGATAATTTTTTATTCAACATATTTAATAAACTCTAAATAAAAAAAAATATCTCGTGTGATTTTTAATCTCGACCTTTTTATTTATAATTTTAAAAATACATATGATCTGATTATAATATTTCGAACTTGATAGATGTTAAAAGTTAACTGGTATTTTAAGAAACGACTTAATGTAAATTCATTTTATTGATAAAATTATCTTAAAAGATTTTTCCATCATTATGATTTGTTGAAAATCATTACTTTATAAAATTTATAAAACTTTTCCATGATATATATCTCAATCATCCTCCAATCCTATTATTGCCCTTTGTGTTAAACCTCGATACAATAAAAGATATTAAACATACATAAAATATATAATTGTTGTGATTTGAAATCATCTTCTGATATTTGAATACCACATAGTACTCTGACAATAAATGTGGAACAACTACATTTCGATAATACTTAATATAATATTCAACTTTTATATGTTTTTCTTGAGAAAGTTATAACAATATTTGTTTTACTCTGAACTAAATATAATATATATATATATATATATATATATATATATATATATATATATATATATATATATATATATATATATTAAATACAAGTAATATGTAAAATGTTTTTCAACAACTTTTTTAAACAATTATTTTACAATAATTTATGTGATTGTCTGTGATTTGTCTGTTTTAAATACATAAATTAATAAAATAGTGATACATTGTAAAAAAAATTGTTAAAAAATTATTAATATGTATAATTCATATAGTAAATATGGTAGATATTTTAAGATGTAGGGCAGATGACCTCTTCGGATACAACTTTTGCTTTAATTATTTCGTTTTCTTGGTCCCGAGGATGGTAAACTGATAGAGACAATTGGCCCCAAAAATAATGACGTAAACCATAAATTCAAGACTACTATAAATTAGAGGTTCTGCATTCCTCTTTCTCGTAAGCAAAAAGAATTTAATTTATTACACATCAACAAGGTAATATATATAACAATGATAAAATAGTTTAATTACTAGAAATAATATGCTACGAAATCTATCATGTGTTTAATAATTATATAACTTGGTATATTATCTCCATATAAATAATATATATCTTCCACATAGAATAATTTTCGAGATTACTAATTAAAATTTATTAGCTTCATTTTAATTTATAACCACACACTATTTTACAAAAATATATGTTAAATCTTGCAACAAGTTTATTTTACTATCCTTTAGTATTGTGCCAAAAAACGAAAAGATTTAAATGTGATAATTTTTTTATTCAACATGTTTAATGTATCTCATGTAATTTTTCATCTCGACCTTTTTAATTTTAATTTTAAAATTACTTATGATGTGATTATAATATTTCGAACTTGATAGATGTTAAAAGTTAACTGGTATTTTAAGAAACGATTTAATGTCAATTCATTATATTGATCAAATTATTTTAAAAAAAAATATTATGACACATTTCACGATTTGGCACATATTATAAAAATAATATAATCATAAAAATATAAATTTTTATATTTTTTTAAGAAAGAAAACAATAAAAAAATTAATTTAAATGTGTCATATAATATTTTTCTAATTTAAAAGACTTTTCCATCATTATGATTTATTGATAATCGTTACTTTATAAAATCTATTAAACTTTTCCATGATATATATATCAATCATAGTACAGAGTACTCTGACAATAAATGTGGAAAACTAATTCACGTGTACATTTAATAATACATGGATGTCTAAATAGATTAGATAAAACAAACAATTAATCACTCTTAATTAATTAATTAAGAAAGTTATAATTGATTGATCGATAATAAAAATATTAATCTTTAATTGATAATAAAGTAGGACTAAATATAAGTTTATTTTAATATTTATAAATATAAATTTAACTAAAATTAATTCTGAATACTTACTTTTTATTAAATATTATTATGTTATCAGGTAAAGTCATTGAACACTTTTTACATGTAACTTTCCTCCCACATGATTTGAACAAAAAGTAAAAGAAACGAAACAACTCAATTCAGACAATGAAAAATTATAAAAAAGTTGGTCAAGATTTCAGAACAACTTGAAATCCCTATAGAAGGGATCTCTGAAATGCAACTTTAAATGTACTGTATCTACAATTTTTTAATATTGGACAAATGACAGAGATTAGACTTTTACTTTCCTTGCGTTTTAGTGGTTAGAGAAAGCGAGATAGACAAAGGAAAATTCACCCCAAAATAACTATGTAAACGTTAAACTCCATATTATTATAAATAAAAATTATTATATGACACTTCTAAATTTTTTATATCCGTTTAATATTATTTTTTTAATTTTTTTTTTAAAAAGATACAGAAAATTTATATTTTTATAATATTTTATTTTATACAATATGTAAAATAAATGGAAAAGTGTATTTGTTTACTAAATGTAAAAGTAATACGTGAAATGAATATAAAAGAGTATTACTTTATTATAAATTAGAGGTTTTGCATTCCTCTTTCTCATATCACCAACAAACAATCCACAATGAAGTATCTAAGCTTCTGTTTTACCTTTGCCATTCTTCTATTTTCATTTCATCCTTCTTCAGCATATTCTCAAGAAAAGTTTGTTCAATGTCTTTACCATTATCCCCATATCACCAACTCAATCTCCAGTGTTGTTTACACCCAAACCAATTCTTCTTACTCCTCTGTCCTAGATCTTTCTATTCAAAATCCTAGGTTCTTAAACATACCTTCAAAACCCCAAGTCATTATAACACCACTGGACGTTTCCCACATTCAAGCCACCATACTATGTGCCCAATGCCATGGCCTACAGATTCGAACTCGAAGCGGAGGCCATGATTACGAGGGTCTCTCCTACGTTGCTGGGGTTCCCTTTGTCATCCTTGATCTCATAAACCTTCGGAGAATCGAAGTTGATGTCGAAAACAACACTGCATGGGTTGAAGCTGGGGCAACCATCGGTGAACTTTATTACAGGATTAGCCAGAAAAGCAAAACGCTTGGGTTCCCAGCCGGTGAATGCCCACTTGTGGGTGTTGGTGGCCACTTTAGCGGTGGTGGCTATGGATACATGATGCGTAAGTATGGTCTTGCGGTTGATCATGTAATTGATGCTAAGATTGTTGACGTCAATGGTAATCTCCTTGATAAAGAAACAATGGGCGAGGATCTATTTTGGGCCATTAGAGGTGGTGGTGGAGCAAGCTTTGGAGTCATCGTGGCTTGGAAGATAAAACTAGTTTCAGTTCCATCAATTGTAACAGTGTTCCAAGTTGCAAGGACATTGGAAGAAAATGCAACAGAGATTATTCATAAGTGGCAGCGTGTGGCAAGCAAATTTAACGAGAGTGTAACCATGAAGATCACCATGGCAAGGGTAAATTCAAGTAAAAGTGAGAATCTAACAGTAGAAGCGAAATTTGAATCCTTGTTTCTGGGACGTGTGGATGACCTCATTCCCTTGATGCAAAAGAGTTTCCCGGAGTTGGGTTTGGTGAGAGAAGATTGCACTGAGATGAGTTGGATAGAATCAATTTTGTACAAGGCTGGATTCGCAGGTGAATCCACCGATGTTTTGCTGAACAGAACTGAATTAAACGGTGTGTTGTTGTTCTTGAAAGGAAAATCTGATTATGTGAGAGATCCGATTCCAGATGTTGGGTTAGAAGGATTATGGGCTTTCTTTTATGAAGATGAGGCTGAAGAAGCTTACATTCAATTCACTCCCTATGGAGGAAGGATGGATGAGATTTCAGAATCCGAAACTCCATATGCACGCAGATCTGGCTACTTATTCCATATTCAATACAGGGTGTATTGGGAAGAAAAAGGGGATGCAGCAGAAGAAAGGCACTTAAAGTGGATTAGAAGAGTGTATAAATATATGGAAGGTTATGTTACAAAGTCTCCAAGAGCTGCATATATGAATTATAGAGACCTTGACATCGGAGTTAATAACAATGGTTACACAAGCTTCAGCCAAGCCAGCATTTGGGGCTTTAAGTATTTCGGTAACAACTTTATGAGATTGGCACGCGTGAAGACTAGGGTTGATCTTCGAAACTTCTTCAGAAACGAACAAAGCATACCTCCTCTTATCTCCAAAGGGGACGCAACTACACCTTCTTCGGTGCTCCGCATGCCATTATAAACAAAGATACTTTGTTATATTACTTCTATATGTTTTGGGTAATGTTGTCAATAATGCATTTTATCTCGCAGCAGTTGGTTTCTGATTTTCATTTCTTGGGAGGCGGCGGACAGACCAATGTTGGAGGTTGTGAATTGGGCGCGTGGCAGTCTTGGTCGTCCTTGGAGCATGTCTGAACAACCTCTGGGCGGTGGCTGAAGATTCTGAGCGTAGGAAGGGTTGGTACAGACATGACTGGGCAAAAGTCGTCAAAGACTTCAATGCCCATCCATGTGTTGGCCGTAAAGGGAATAAGAGTTTGAGAAAACAAGTGTTATGATATGGAAAAAGTTTCTTTAACAATTTTTTTGACAACTTTTTGACAACATATATCTGACAGTCTATGATTAGTTCGTTTCAAATATTTTTTTAAACATAAATTCAAACAGACCAATAAAATGATGACACGTATTCTGTTGTAAAAAGTTGTTGTAAAAAGTTGTCAAAACGATATATAGTGGTAGCAAATATTTGTAAGGAATTATTATGGGTTGGTTTGTTTGTTGGAGGGAAGGCGTGGAGAGAGAAATGGACAGAGGTGCTTAATGAGAGACAGATGTATGTGTGAGAGATAAGAGCTAAACTCAACAACTTGCTCCTCACTTTACTACAATTTTCATTTCATCTTTCTATTCGATATTTCATTTTAAATCATTTAGGATTCTTTAATGACATGTATTTATTATTTGTTTTGGGTAATGTTGTCAATAATACATTTTATCTCTCACATCACTTAAATGTTTTCTGAAATTTTTCTTAACACATAAATATCATATTTTAATCTTCAATTAAGACTTTTATAAATTTTTTGAAAGTTATATTATTGGTATAAAATATTTAGATGATATATTCAAGGTTTAAATATCTTTTTTGTCTTATATTCGTTTATTTTGTTTGAAATGATTCTTAATTTTAAAAAATATTCATTTTTGTCCCTTCAATTATAGTTCTAGGTTTTATTTGGCCATTTTTATGATACTGTTTAAATTATTAACTACATATTTTTTTCAAGTATATTTTTAGGTCTGTGTTCATATTCCAACTAGAACTCACCATTACTAAGTCGACATTCAACAATTTATCATGTCGCTTGATGAAACTGACACTCATTATTCTGTGTAATTAAATTTTAAGTTGGTGTCAAGTGTTCCAGACCTCTGAAACTCACTATATTTTTAATTTAAAATCATAATTACATTATTATATTATTAAACATAGTGTCAAATGAATGTTTTTTTATGGCGTGTCAAACTATTTTTTTTTTTATTTTAATTTTGGGTTTGCACCTAACAAAATTAAAATATTGTCTAGTGTCATATCATAAACCACAATATTACCTAAACAAATCATATTTGCCAATTTAGATTTTTTTTTAAGTTAATTTACTATTTTATTTCATACATTAGTTAATTCTTACTAAGCTTATAAAACCTCAATTAACCAGTCATTAAGCAAATTCACTCGTTATGAAAATAATTTTATTCATTGCTGAAATCAGTCACACAATTAACACAGAGTCCAATGTAAAATTCAACTATATAACAAATAACAAAATAATTAATAATTAGATATACACAGTTATTCAATAAATAATGTCGTTTCAATAATAACATACATACAGTATAACTAGTTTCCTTTACTTAGTATAACTAGTTTCCTTTACTTAATGTATACAGATGAGCATAAAAGAAAAACTCCTAGAAAGAAGTTAGAAAAAGCTAGAAAAATAATTTTTATAGATGATGTGTTTTAAAATAATGAAACTCATTTATAATAAAACTATTTATTTTGGGTATCGAATTAAGGATCTCTAAAAATAACTCTTTTACACTTTCTCCGATTTAGCTTAGATTTTATCTTTAATGTTGTTAGCTCCAAAGTGTATGAGTCTTACGTGTCAAAACATTTTAAAGCTCAAGTCAGTATCGATCTGAGGTCACTCTAAAATCTCAAATTTACAATAAATGTAATCACCTACCTTCTTACCTTTGACTGATATTTATAGTTGTTGAGTTGAACCTATGATTAGAAAAACCGTAATCATGGTCCATCATTTTAATAATAAACAAAACTTATCGATAAATGTAATTAAAGATTATGTCATTCCACAATTTCATGACCAATCGTCCACTAAGAAGAGACCATACGGTCATTCAATGTACTATTTACATTAAAATATTTTAATATTAAAATAATTGAGTCTTTTTATTTTTAAACTACTACTACTTCTAAAATACTATTTTTTAGATCTTTACAAAAAGTGTTATTCTTTTTTTTCATGTTTGTTTTGAAACTTTATCCTTCCAATAATAAAGTAATTATATTACCAATTTTATCTTTGTAGTGAATTTTTTTAATATAATTATTCTTTTAAACTTTGATTTTTTTAATTAAAAATTCACCTACAAAATAAATAAAAACCACTTATAATAAAATTACCCAATTATTTATATTTAATTTTATAAATATTTGTACCTATTTATATTCAATTTAGGTTTAATAGATTCGGTGGTCCCTATTTGTGCAGTTTTTCGTCAAGTAGGTCCCTCTATTTTCAAGCTGATCAATTTGATCCTTGTTTTTGAAAAATTTGAGCAATTCAGTCCATGCCGTTAAATTCTTTGCACGGTGTTAAAAATCTTACTTGTTGGCTAGATGAACTGTCATTTTGAAATATGTGGCACATAATCAGTTTAATACATGGATTTAAATTATTTGTTTAGGTTTTAAAATCAAAAAGCACACGCCACATAATCTCTGTTTGGATTTCATTAAATCCCTGAACTGAAGCTCAAAATCTCAATATGAAAAGGGTGCAAAAATGGTGTTCTACTCCTTCTTCTTCGAAAGGTGTTGGTCATTGTTCTTCTCATCAGCAGGCTTCTCTTGAAGATGAAAAAAAAATAAAAGTTACTTCATAAACTAAATCGAGCTTATAGAGAAGTTAAAAATATAATTTACAAAGGAATCTTAACAATTTCGCTTATATTTCATTAAAATTATAATTATTAAAATATGAATCACCTTCCTTCCTCAGACTGACATAGCAAGAAAGAATCACTTCACCCTTTCGAAGTTGAGACCCATTCTCTTGCCACCATCTTGACCTGAGAGGAAACAACAAAACGATAACATCGATAAGAGGTACGAATCTAAATAAACCCCTTTGCGCATTCAAAAAAAACATTATCTTTGGGAATCAGAAAAAGAAAAAGAAAAGAGAAAAAAAGGGGGAATTGTGAGAACCTGGTAAGGGATTGTAGTAATCGAGAACTTCAATGTGTTTGCCATCTCTGGGAGATCTGCTATCAGCAACCATGACCCGATAAAAGGGTTTGTTCTTGCATCCGAGCCGCGAGAGCCGAATCCTCACCACCATTTTCGGAGCCAAAGAAATAATAGGGTTCTGGGTTTAGTCGCATAATAATGCTTACTTCTGCAACTGTGAATCGCGCGTCGTCCAGATGAAGGTCCGAAAGGGACGCGCCGATGGCCTCCACAGCGAGGCGGGGAGAGGATTCGACGGTAGGAAGAGCGATCGTGGGGTAAGGTTGGGGTGGCGAGCAGCGCCGTCAGAGAGGAGCTTGAGGGATTGAGGAGTGGGGGGTGTGGGAAGCTGGTTAGGGTTTGGAGGATGTGGGAGACGGTGCGTTTTGAGGTAGAAGGGTGGAGGAGGAGAGACCTCATGGTGCAGAGGGTGCGGAGATAGAGGGTTTCTTTTTCTTCAGATGTTTCGTCTGGATTGGCGATTACCGGAAAAGAGATGTGACAGTGGTGGTTGTTTTGGTGGAGAAGGTGGAGGTGCCTCCTATAATTTTCAGATTTTATTTTTTTCTCTTTTACAAGGATAGTTTTTTTTGGCAAAAAATATTAAGTCCACCTGTTAACATCTATTAACATCATAATATGCCACGTCTCATTAAAATGCAACTTCATCAAGTTATCAGACAAAAGTTTTAACACCGTCTACAAAATTTAACGGTAAGGATTTTAATTATTCAATTTTTCATAAATAAGGACTCAATTGAGTGTTTTTAAAATAGAAGGACCTAATTGACGAAAAACTGCACAAATAGGAACCATCGAATCTATTAAACCTTCAATTTAATCATTATTTATAAATTCCATACCATACTCTCTCCATGTAAACAGTCACACTAGTTTGATGAATCAATGACAATTGACAACAATCATACAATCTAATTTCTAAGTTCAGACATAATTAACTTAAATA
The DNA here is from genome assembly GCA_036885675.1 of Vigna mungo. Lineage (NCBI taxonomy): Eukaryota > Viridiplantae > Streptophyta > Magnoliopsida > Fabales > Fabaceae > Vigna > Vigna mungo. Next base: position 16,369,578 of record CP144693.1, on the reverse strand, counting down.
CTCTAAAATGTACTTTATTTATACTGTCTTACACTCTAAAAGATTAAACTATTTATACTAAAACTAATTATATTGTTTAGTACTTCAGTGTAGAAAAACTGAACTGTTATATTTTTGAAAAATGTTTCTTTGACAACTATATTTTGCAAACTTTGACAACTATATTTTGCCAACTTTTTGATAATGTCACGTGATGATTATCTATTGGTGTTTTTCAATTTGAATTTTAGGGTTGGGGAATATAACGTTGGAGGTATTTTTGGAAGGGGTAGGCGAGAGAGAAAAACTCAAATGTTTTTCGCGGTTTTCCTTAAACTTTTACATTGATGCTTTTGCTTGAACTTTTTCTCATGTTCTCTTCTCATTTTCTTTTTTTGTTCGTTTCTTTGGCATTTACCATTATTGATCGTCGAAGGTTGAGACTTTTCGAAGGTTAATGTTTCTTGAAGGTTGAAACTACTAAAACTAATTATTGTTTAGTAGTTCAGTTCAGAAAAACTGAACTATTATATTTTTAGTGGAAGTTTTGAACCTTGGTTTTGTATGTATTTAAAGACTTTCTCCATCAAATTCAAGAGAACTAGCTGCTTTTGTTCTTTTTTTTTTCACTGTTCTCATATGCTTTATCAATGGTATTCTGGTACGTTTTTGTTCCCTGCCATTAATTATCTATTTCTCTGCATGAATATTTACTTAATGGCATAATCACTATGTAGGTTTTGAATATGAGAAAAAAAAAAGTGTTGAAATGTTAACTAATTATATATTTTATTTATTGGGACTATATTCTTAAATGTTCTTTATAATTTTCTGACGTTTAACCATTTTTTATTTTTAGATAAATTCCAAGAAAAGATGGATTAGACAAAAGTTAAATAAAGTTAAAACACACCAAAAACAAGTACTATAGACAAAATCAATTTCGACAAAGTAATTTCATTAAACTAATTAATAAAAATTTATATTAATTATACCTAACTAATTAATAATCTTTAATTGTTAAATATAGAAATACTTAATTTTAAATTAAGCTCATGTTACACATTAGAATTCAATCAACCATCTTGATATTAGAAGTGCAGTTTTAGATAAAAATTAGAGAAACTGTTCACTTTGCTAATATGGTGTTGTTAACATTATTTCAGCAACTAAAACTAAATATTGTATTGAAAAAACTGTTAGTTTTACCAACTCTTGGAATGAAAATAAAAATCTATAGGAAACTCTGTAATACATTTCGTTCTAAAATTATTTTAATTTTCAGTCGTTTAAAATCAATAATAATAGACAATGATGATAAAATATTTTAAGACTTAATTATATTCTTTGGTTTCAAATGGTGTAGTTTTGTCAAGTTTCAACTGCGATGATTAAGTCTCTTGGTTTGTTATAAAAAAATAAAAAAATAAAAAAAAATTGGAAACTTTAACCTCTAGATCGAGTTATTAAATCAGTTAGTTGTTAACCTCTATATTAATAAATATTTCTATTCACTTTATTTTATGAAAAATGACTTATCTATGTTGGATAAACTTTAAATGAGGGGTTTGATTGTAATTTTGTTAGTCTTAACTGCTGCTGCTGTGTCGTTTCATTTAAATGTCAAGTCTAACATGGTTAGTTTTATTTTCTTCAGGTTGTTATCTTTAGGACCGTTACAGCTGAGTAGTTATTTTCTTTATTTAGGAATCAGTTGTTATTTTCATTCAATTGTTATTATGTTTTTTAAACACGTGACCCTTTACGCACTTGTATGGCTATTTAAAGCCATCAATGCAAAGCAACCACCTCAATTTTCACGTGCAGCCGCCCTTATTTAATAAGGATATTATCTATCACAGTGAGCGTTTTTTTTTTTTTCTTAATTCTAACAAATGATACGAGAGCTGTATGCTTTCAGTAACGACTTAGAAAAAAAAAGTCCATCATGACGAGGAAAACTCAGTGGGTGTTTGAGTATTTCGGAAGAGAAGGTGAGAAAGATCACAAAAGTAATAAATGGAATGATCATACGACACTTGAAAAAAAAAAGAACAATTACAATGATTGGTGCATATAAATGAATGAAGATGTTGTTGAGATCTTATGATATTTGGGATATGGTAAAAGATAAATACGAGAAAGGTGAACATGTGATAAAATAATAAATAATTATATATTTAACACTAGTGATGTGTATCCTAGTTAGTAAGAGCACCTTATGGTTATGTGATGTGGAATAGGTTAGGTATGTACAATATTATATGTTTTGTTGTGTATGGTTTACTAAAAATGAATGAGTTAGTTAGATTGGTGATGGAAGAGCCTCCAAGGAGATGACCAAAAGAGCGACGCAGACTCGATTTGAACTCCTTTGAAACTTTTGTGATGAGCAAACGCAACGGAATAATGAGATGAAGCTCTAGATCGAGAGCTTACTCGAAGGAAAACTAAGAAAACAAGGGTGAACACAAGGAAACCCTAGGATCTAAGGTTTGTTCGGAGGAGATTGAAAGTTTAGTGTTTGGTGACAAAGTTATCAGTGAAAGAAACCTAAAATGGAGGACAAACCCTAATCTGTGAGAAAACCTTAAAACGAACCGATTAATCGGTGTGAATGTTAGTTTAATCGGTGGAATTGAAAGGAAAGGCGAAAACGGGGAAGAAACCCTAAGTTTTAATGTTCTGTGAAGAGAGACAAAACTATAGATATGGTATGATGATGAAGAGGTGAAAGTGAAACCTGTGATGAAGAATTGTGGTTGGAGAAGAGGAGCTCTCAAGAGAGACAAATGATCTCGAGGAAGACATGAGAGAAATGTGAAAATGAGATGTGGCTCTGCGCGAAGGAAATGATGCGCTAATGATGTTGAATCAATGCTGACGCATGGCTGATGATGAGTGACGCAAGGAGTTGATGCGTTGAAGATGTGGCAGTGGAGGAGTGGTTCAGCGTGGAGGAGAGAGAAAACTTGGAAGCACAAATGGAAATGGAAAATGAAGAAATGGAGGAGTGCGCTTGGAAGGTGGATCACCATATCCACCTCCTTCCCAATTCCTCACCAGTCTCAATATGTCCCTATCGATATCTCCATTTCCAGAAAGCAGAAATTAAGAAACAAATTGAGGAGATGTTGTCTGATGGCATGATACAACCTAGCAATAACCCTTTTTCCTCCCTGGTCTTGTTTGTCAGGAAAAAAGATGTTAGTTGGAGATTCTGTGTTGATTTCAAAGCCCTTAATGTTATCACCATCAAGGACAAGTTTCCCATTCCCATAATCGATAAGCTCTTGGACGAGTTGGAGGGAGCATCATGGTTCTCGAAATTGGATCTATGACAGGCTATCATCAAATTCGCATGTCTGAAGCTTATATTCCTAAAACCGTTTTTCATACGCATCATGGACATTATGAGTATATTGTCATGTCGTTTGGGCTTTGTAATGCCCTTTCAATGTTTCAAGCAACTATGAATGAACTATTAAAACCAGTTATGCGTAGGGATGGCAAAAAAACCCGTGCCCGCAAGTACCCGTGGATTAAACCCGTTGTGGATAGTTGGTACCCACGGGTACCTATTACCTGCGGGTAGCGGGTTTTTTAATACCCGCTTCTTATCTGGTCGGGTTCAGATTTTGTATTATCCGTACCCGCGGATACCCGTTACCCTCTTAGAAGTTGAAATTACACCTTTATCCTTAGTTTCCTTTACATAAATCCCCTTTTTCTCTCTCTATTCTCTTAGCAGCACTCTTTCTTCCTCCCACCATTCTCTTTTTATTTTACTTTTCTCATTAACTTCCCTTCCACCTACCACATTTTCTCTTTCCTCCCTTTCATTAAATGTTGCTACCCACATAGGGATGACAACGGGTCGGGTTCGGGTCGGATAATGTGATATCCGAACCCGACCCACATATAAAAAAGTACACCCGTACCCGCCCCGCTACCCGCCGGATACCCGCACAAAAAAAATCCGCAGATTTTTTTCAACCCGCGGATACCCGTTGGATACCCGTTTCAACCTGCAATTTTTAAAAATGGACAGATCTAAAATTTCTTTTTAGGTTTTCTTTCATAATATGGGCCAAGCCCAAGCCTTTCTATTAGGGTTTTTCCTTTTCCTCTCCATCTTCTGCGAACAACTGCTTGTTTTCCAAAACCTCTGCTTCTTTTCCAAACCCTCAACCCATATTTGAATCTCCATCAGAACATTCAAAATCTGCAAGAAAAAACATTATCACCGAGTCATTAGCCTCTCACCACAGAAAGCCCCAAATCTATGAATCCTAATTGCAGAGAAAACCCCAAAATCGTTTTTTGCCTCCATCTTCTTCGATCAACAATCTGCTTCTTTTCCAAACCCTCAACCTAGATTTGAATCTCCATTAGAACATTCAAAACCTGCAAGAGAAAACATTATCACCGAGTCATTAGCCTCTCACCACAGAAAGCCCCAAATCTATGAACCCTAATTGCAAAGAAAACCCCAAAATCGTTTTCTGCCTCCATCTTCTTCGATCAACAAAATCGCGAGCATCATCTCCCCTTTCAGCGGCCACCATGAATCGCATCACCTCCACGACCGCCGCAGACTCAGTCATCACCGTCGTGCGCGCCTCGTCGATGCACTCCGCAAACACGTCCCTTTTCCAAGCTTGTGGATCTTCACCACGGAGTACTCGAGAGTGGGGAAAGTGTCGATGACTCCAGTGAGGTTGCGGATGCTTGCGGAGAGAGAGTCGGCTGTAGTGGCTGATGTAGACGGAGAAAAAGCCCATGAAAAAGACGGCGGCGATAATGACCATGGAAGGGTTGAAGCGGTTGTAATAGCATTTAGAAACCTAAATTGTCCAGTGGATATTGTTTGGAGATTGTGTAGTGGATGAGGAAAGAAAAACCTAAATGCAGAAACCCTAAAAAGGATTTGGGCTCTGGCCCAATTTTAAATCAGAAAAAGGAAACTTAATTAAAAAGTTAGAAAAAAAAGTTTAATAGATAAAATTATAATTTTATTTTTTTGGGTAAACGGGTACCGCGGGTATGGATAGTGTGATACCCGAACCCGACCCGCTAACAAGCGGGTATTAAAATATCCGCTACCCGCTACCCGCGGGGAAGAGATATCCGCGGGTATTAAATACCCGTAGCGGATTTTATCCGCGGATATCCACGGGTACAGGTTTTTTTGCCATCCCTATGCCCACACTTAAAATACATCTTATTATTTTTTATTTTATTCTTTTCTCTTCTTTAACTTCGAGACTCATTCTAAGTATCTTTAACTTAAAATCTAAAACATTCCAAATTTTTTTTTCAATTTAATTTGTATTTTTTCATTTAAAAACTTATAAAATATATTTTTTTTTAAATATTCGCGGGTTGAAACGGGTATCCAGCAGGTAACCGCGGGTTGAAAAAAACCCGCGGGTTTTATGTAAGCGGGTATCCGGCGGGTAGCGGGTACAATTTTACCCAGCGGGTCGGGTTGCGGGTAGGCACTATCCGTGCCCGACCTGACCCGTTGCCATCTCTAGTTATGCGTAAATTTTTCATTTTTTTTATGACATACTGATTTATAGCAAGTCCTTGGAGGATCATATTTAACACTTGGAGCTGACTTTCCAACAATTGACACAAGACACTCTTTTTTGCTTGGGTTTAAGTGTTTGTTTCTTCAACAACAAGTTGAGTATTTAGGCCATGTGGTTTTCGCAGTTGGTGTCGTACCAGAACATTAAAAAATTCAAGCAATGTTGGATTGGCCACCTCTTACCACGATCAAAGAATTACGTGGTTTTCTGGGATTGACTGGATTTTATAGGCGATTCATAAAAGGGTATGCAACCATAGCTTTCCCCTTGACAACACTTTTAAAGAAGGACGCATTCCTATGGACTAGTGAAGCTCAAGCCGCTTTTGACACCTTGAAGAAAGCCATGATTGTAGCACCAGTCTTAGCTTTACCCAATTTCGACTTACCTCTCGTTTTGGAGACAGACGCATCCGGCGTAGCCATGGGAGTAGTTTTAATGCATGAGGGCCATCCGATAACGTTTCACAGTAAGCCATTTTGCCCAAAGCTCATGCATTCCTCTACCTATGTTAGGGAACTTCATGCCATTATAGCTGTAGTTAAGAAGTGGAACTAATATTTACTTGGGCACTCCTTTATAATCCTCACGGATCATCTTAGCCTCAAGGAGTTGATGTTGCAGGTTATCCAAACACTGGAACAACAAGTTTATTTATCGAAGTTGTTGGGTTTCGATTATTCCATACAGTATAAAACAGGGAGGACGAATGTAGTGACAGATGCTTTGTCCCGCCCTTTTGATTTTGGGGACAACCATCTCTTTGTTCTATATATGCCTCGTCTCTTATTTCTGGAGGAACTTCCCAAGGCTCTACTTACGAGTCCTGATTTTGTTCAATTGTTTAAAGATGTACAAAACAACCCAAATGTTCAGGAGCACTACAGCATCCACCAAGACCTCTTGTTGTACAAAGGCAAAATATGGCTAAACCGCGACAATCCCTTCATTTCGGTATTGTCGGAGGAGTTTCCCAAAACTCCACTGCACGGGCATACAGGGGTTGCCAAAACTTTATCGAGGCTCCAACACAATTTTTATTGGAAAGGCATGCATAAGGATGTTCAACAATTTGTTGCTTACTATGCAACTTGTTTGCAAACCAAGTATGAACAATGGGTTGACTTATCCTTGGATTTTATTACGAGTTTGCCACTTTTCCAAGGATATATGGTCGGTCTGGTGGTTGTTGACCGTTTTCCGAAGGGGGTGCATTTTGGAATGTTACCCGCTCACTTCACCTCCTTTAAGGTCGCACAACTCTTTTTGGAGATGGTTTGTAAACACCATGGATTCCCTCAGCTTGGTTTTGGATCGAGATTCAATCTTCATTAGTAAATTTTGGAGAGAACTATTCAGATTGTGTGGTACCAAGTTGCGCATGAGCACCTCCTTCCACCCTGAAACTGATGGCCAGACAGAGGTTTTAAACAGGGTCTTAGAATAGTATATGCGTTCCATGGTTCACAATAAACCTAATGATTGGGGAAAATATTTGGGTTTAGCAGAGTGGTGTTACAATACCACTATTCATTCGGCCACTGGAATGTCTCCTTTTCAAGTCACGTACAGGAAGGAGCCTCTTTAAATTCCCAATATTTTGTGGGCTCCTCGTCGATGAAGGTAGTTGATTCTCTACTTTCAACTCACCAAGACATGTTGATTGCCCTTCGAAAGAAACTCCAAAAGGTACAAAATCTGATGAAGGTAGTTGTAGATGGCAAGCGATGGAAAGTGGAATATTAGGTTGATGATTCGGTATATGTGCAGTTGCGACCCTACGGCCAGAATTATGTTCGAGGTTCAGCTTATGAGAAGTTGGGCAAGCATTTTTGCAGTTCCTTTCGCATTGTTGCTTACAAGCTAGAGCTGCTTTCAAATTCCAAAATTCATCAAATTTTTCATTGTTTTGTGATTAAGGCTCATCTTGGTCCTCTTCCTGCTTATCAAGTTTATTTACCAGCTGAAATCCATGGTAGTAGTCTGACAATTACTCCTATGGCTATAATGGATTCTAAGATAGACAAGTCAACAACCCCTCTTGTGAAATTAGTTTTGGTACAATGGAAAGGATTGACCCCAAAAGACACCACTTGGGAAGACTGGAATGAATTGTAGTTGAATTATTGAGGACAAGGTGACTTTCCTAGATAACGATAATGATAGCAATTCGGGCCCAAATGAAGAAACCAACACTATCAACTAGGCCAGTGTAGTAGCTGACCCAATGATGTCAACAAGGGTTCGCAATATGCCAAGATATTTAGCTGATTTCAAGCTTTGATTAGTGGGAGATATAGGTGAAAAGGGAATATTTATGTATGACGTGTCAAGATTTTAGTGGGTTTGTTATGAGTGTTTTATTATTAACCATGTTTCTGTTATATAATTGCTGGTATGGAATGAATAAAGTAAGAAAGAAAGTTTCCTCTTTTCTCTATCACCAATTCTGTAGGAGAATCCTTGACCTCAAATGAGATCTATTTTGTCTATCATACCCTGAGTGTGATTTTTGTGACATTTGTGTGTAATGTCTTAGTTCTTGTGTTCCATCGAGTAAATGTGATCAAGAGAGTACATATTGATATCCAATTCAATCTTTAACACTTGCGAGAGGAAAACTCAAGTATGGTGGCAATGCTGCAACTTTTGGAAGGTGGAAAAGGGTGTTGCTGAATGGATTTGTCTTCGAACAAAAGGTTTCCATGGGATGATGACATGATCAAAGAAGCTTGATCTGTCGTGTGAAAGACAGATAACATCGTTGAGACTGTGAATGACAATTGAGTGTGGAAGTCCCAAACATGAAACCTTTTGGAAAAGTCTTAATTTTTCTACTGTTGAAAACAATATCACAGAACAGATTTTAAATCATTACAAAGATCTATTTATAATATTAAATATTGTGGACGATATGAGGGAGCTATTAGGTTAGGTAAACTACTGTAAAACTGAAAAAAAAAAAAAAGAATTACCAACTAGATAAGAATTCCAAAAGTATCATCATCTTACATTAAGCAATGAAAATATAATTTAAATAATATTACAATCATTATTTATAATATACTAAGGTCATGCTATAATATTCTTAGGTGCAACTTATTTTTGGAGTATATTTTTCTAAAATGTTTCTGGAAACTACAACTCAGGAACTTTTTAACACATTCTGAATAATATATCTAAGAAAGTGTAAGGATTTTAAAACATCGTTTTTTTCCTTTGTAAAAAACAATTAAGGAAGTGACGAAATTAATTGGCTTACATTGTCCTTATTTTCCTCTTTAAGCATATCTTCTGTAAAAATCCTTCCTATGGAAAGTAGTGCCCAACTTCCACTATTCCTTGCATCTTCAACCTCGTAAGTTCAACATTTGAACCTACCATTAAGAATTGAAAATTCAGCTTCTTCAACCTCATAGAATGTGATATATAGCTTCCAAGGTTATTTCCAATCATGGCTATCGTAGAAGTCAAGGTCTAACCATACCCTCTTTAGAGTGATGAAGTAATTGATCATCCTTTCTCTTCCTTGCTTGATTTCTCCAATTTACAAGTTCACCATATGGAGTTTTTGATATATGTTAACTAATCATAATATCTATAGTAGTGAAATTAAATCAATTATATTCATTAATAGAAATAGAATAGAATCTACATCTTAACATCATATACATCAAAACTATTGTTCAATGCAATTGAACCATGTTTTCTTGAGATGGTAAGCACTGAAAGCTCATAGATTTGTAAATTTTAAGGAGGACTCGGGTCTAGTAGGTTCAATGTACCAATTTAGCTGTTCATTATCAGAATCAAATGTGGATATGCGTAAGATCCTTTCGTGGTAATCATACAAGGATGACCGGTGGCCTATGCTGACATATGTTATGTTTGCTGCTCGAATCTTTTGGTACAAATGAACCTGCAAGCCAAAGCATAGCAGCAAAATGAACTCCAGCAAAACATCAACATGGTAAAAGGGGTTAGTTCTTGCAACAGTACTTTCCAAGAAATTTGATGAAAAACTATTTGACAATAGCTGCAATGTTTTTTATCCTGAGTAATTTCCAATGTGTTTTAGCTCAGTTTCTATTAAGAGCTAATAATTTCTAATTTTTATGTGTTTTAGGTCAGAGTTTCTACTAAGAGCTGGTAACTAGTAATTATATAGGCAGATGTCTTGACTCTAACATCATAATTGTCTTATGAAGAATGCAGAAGACCATTTACTGGATGAGTCCATGCAATGTTAAGACTGAATGATTCTATGTCATCTAGTTGGTTAATGCACATATGTCGATATCATCTAGCACGTCTAATAGCTAGAACATCTACCTCTCGTAAACTACCAGTCGATAGTTCTCTTAACTGTTTTTTTAACAGTTACTTTGTTGTCCCTAATTCTATGTATAAAGTCTTGTTAAACTCTTTTAAAAATGTTGTATGATGTGTTTTCCGTGTATAGAATATTTATAAGTCAATTTGTTTCTTTCTTTCTTTCATTCTTTTGTTTCTTTTCCAGGAATATCAAGAATTGAAATATGACCACCAAATTTGACAATGAGAAGTTCTCTAGTGAGAATGACTTTAGATTATGGAGATCTGATGTGTGTTATCTTGATTAAGCAAAGATGTGTTGATGTCATAAAGGGGAGGCGAACATGTCAACATCTGTCTCTAAAGGAGGAGTTCTTCCATGATTTGGAGTCAAGGTGGAGAATTGTAATGTTTTGGCTCTAAAATCATGATTGCCTTATGAAGAGAACAGAAGACTATCTACTGGATGCTTCTAGTAGTGTTAAGACTAAATGGTTGTTTGTCGCCTAGTTGGTTGATCACATTTTTGTTATCGTCTAGCATGTCTAATAGCTGGATTGTCTACCTCTTGTAAACTCCTAGACAATAGTTGTCTTAAATATTTTTTAATAGTTCTTCTGCTGTCCCTAGTTCTATAATGTTAAACTCTTTTATGTTGTATGATATGTATCATCTGTGTATAGAATCTTCTATAATTTAGTTTCTTCTTCTATATTGTTTGAACCCAACACATAGGAACAATCATATTCATGCATGAGTGAGAATGTTGACTATGGTGCACAGAGGTATGAAAATTAAACGTTCTACATTTTTCTTCTTGAGGGGGAAGGACATCTTTTTCACAGACATATATGAAGTCAAATGTCCATATTATATGAAATATAATAAACGGGGATACAGGGAAGTATGCTCAATTTATTGAAGAAGAAAACCTTCCATATCATACTTCAAGTGAACTTAGAATCCAACAATACCTCATTGGCTTCATCAAGTGCACTTGTAGATTCATCGAGTAAAGCCAATTGAGGCTTTGAAAGCAAAAGACGAGCAAATGCAAGGCGTTGCTGCTCTCCCAAGGAAAGAACACTAGACCATTCATGTGTTGAATCTAAACTGAAACGAGCCAATAAATATCCAAGTCGGACATCCTCTAACACCTTTATCAGCTCATCTGTTGTTGGCTTCGTAGGCCTATCATTTGCATCCTCCGACTTTGCCAAGTTGGTCAAGAAAGGAAGTGCATCTGTAGACAAATATTTATCACAATGAACAAAGCTTACACAATTTCCAGCAAGACTACTAATAACATCAGTATAAATTAGGAAGGACTTTTCTATTTAATTAGATTTTATAATAGTATTTATCATCTGATTAACTCAGCTCTTCAATACAGTTTGGAGAAAAATACCCTCAAGAAAAAAAAAAAGATGAATTATAATTTCACAAATGAAACTTGTTGTAACCTAAAAGTCTATGCTTAGAATTGATAGTTTTTATTATGTTTTTTTACTTGATTATAAAGTCTGGATTCTATTCAAAAGGGTAAACACATCCATAACATAAGTAGATGGACCTGGGTTGATCCTAATGAAAAAAGGGATTAATTTTCTGGAGAACAACAAAGATCAACTGTCTGACAAGCAGCTAACATGGAATTTAAAGGGGCCATGTCTGCAAGATTCTGCACAGCTACAGCTCCCTTTAGTGAGGCTAATGAAAGTTCAATTTCAAGAGATGCTTCTTTGATAGGCTTGCTTAGCTGTTTACGAAAGATATATCAATAACTATCTTGTCTAGCAGTCAATTTTTACGGTTACATATTCAAAAGAACGTAGTTAATAACACCTGATGCTTAAGAATCATATAATTTCCATATTTCCTATATGTAAATTATCTTTTAAATTAAGCCTTCCTTTCATAGAGCTTATGCCAATAAACTACAAGGCCATTTTTGGTATTCCTGCAGGAGAAATATGTCCTCATCATTTCAGCACCACCTATGTTGTGCCCACAACAACTCCGGTAGTATTGTTTGTCTGAAGTCTCCCAAATTGCAATAAAGCAAATGAGATTATACACTAAGGGCATAAAAAAAGACCTCTGTTTTTAGTATTAAAAAATATTGAGCTTATATAAGAACCAAAAGCAATACATTTAGGGGTGGCAGGAAGAAATTCATACTTGTTTGCTTTGTACTATCTGACATAGGAACTGCATCATTGGACCAGGTTGGATAAAGTAACTGCTGACGAAGAGTACCCAAAACCATATACGGTCTTTGTGGAAGGAAAAAGATTCCAGATTTTCTGCTTATGGATTTTCCATGTGCCACATATGTGTCATGAGCATTATTTGGAGAATTCACATCTGAACAAAGGGCTTGCTCAGGATATCCTCCACCATTAATATAGTATGTGATCTTTCCGGTACCAGTTTTCCATAGACCAGCCATAGCTCTTAACAAAGAAGTCTTGCCACTTCCACTTGGTCCCATTACCTGTTAAATTGATTATATTAAAAAGTGTGCATTTGTATAGACCTAGTGTTATTAACTTAACAATACAATCTTAAAATCAACATGTTCGTGAGAGATAGCAAGACCAGACTTATCTGAAGTCGGTGAAAAAGGAAGCAAGAGAAAGGGGCAATTCCCCCCTAGCCAGAGAGAGATTGTTAGAGAGTTAATTGTGTATAGGAGGAGAAGAAATGTTAAATAGCCTAACTGCCGGCAGTTAGGAAAAGGGTGAGGGTTGGTTTCTGATTGGTCGGTTACTTGTTGTATATAAGGGGGTTTGGGTTGTACATAAGGAGTTTTGGATGTATCATCGTTAGCGGGAACTTTTGTAGTTTCTTGGAGAGAGGTTAAGCTCTCGGGATTGCTTTGTAAACACTATTCGTTTGTTTCTTAGCAATAAAAGGCGACTATACGATTCCAGAGGAGTCGATCCTTGTTGTTTTTGCGTGTTACCCATAGGTTCTTGACTACAAGAACCTATCATTTGGTCCGACCTGCCGGATCACGGAGGAGAAGAGCCAGCGATGGGAAGTGAGACAGAGGGCAGACTCGATAACTTGGAGATCACGGTTGCGGGAATCAAGGATGAGACCGCGGCGATCAGACGCGACGTGCAGCAATTGATGAGGATTATGGGTGCAGGTTCGAACCATCAACGGGATGGTTCTGAAGGTAGCAGCAGTTCGGTGAATGAGAACCCAGGGAGAGGCGAGACCGGGGGAATCGCACCCAATTGGAGGAAGAAGGTGGAACTGCCCTCATTTGAAGGCGGGGACCCCTATGTCTGGATTAGTCGGGCTTAGAGGTTTTTCGACATTCAAAAAGTAGCAGAAGAGGATAAGATTGAACTCGCTTACGTGAGTATGGAGGGAAGCGCGAGTTATTGGTTCAAGTATTGGCGGGAGAAATCCAAGAATCAAACGTGGATGGGTTTGAAGGATGGGTTGATCAATAGATTTGGTGATGGGTTCCGAGGGACGGTATACGAACAGATGGCCACCCTAAGGCAAGAAGGAGCGCTGGAAGAATTCGTAAGGAATTTTGAGAGGTTGCTAGGACAGACCCAAGGTTTATCGGAGGAACTGATTATGGGTTTCTTTTTGGCGGGGTTAAGGGAAGACATCAAGGGCCAGGTCAGAATTCAGAACCCCCCAGATTTAATGGGTGCGATCAGAGTTGCGAGAGACGTGGAGGATGCAATCAACCGTGCATGCGGAGGCGTTTGGAACGGGTTCAAGGTGCAACCCGTGGGGTCTCGAACCGCGACGTCGATCGTGAGGAATGAGGCAGACCGGGGTCTCGCGACAAGAATTAGCGGGACAGAAGGAGTGGGTCTGGCCAGGAAAGAAGGGGTGACAGGGGCGAACAGTACCAATGCAAGGGGCAACAACCCTACTGGAGGAGAAAATAAGAATCGTTTGGTTAGGAACTTACCTTATCCGGAGTATCTGAAGAGGAGGGACGAAGGAAGGTGTTTCCGATGTGGCGGACAGTTCACGCCGGGTCATCGGTGTGCAGAAAAAGGATTGCGAGTCCTATTACTGGCTGAGGACGAAGAGGGGGAATCGAAGGAGAATGCAGACAAGGAAGTGAGACCCATGGAGCTATCGGCATGTTCGGCTGAGAGGATGACACCTCCAAAGACCATGAAGCTGACGGATCAATAGGGAAACGTCAAGTGGTAGTATTGATTGACAGCGGGGCTAGTCACAACTTTATTAGCCGGAGGGTGGTGGAGGAACTGGGACTGTTGGTGGCGGAGACGCCTACGTACGCCGTGAGTTTGGGAAATGGGTGTAGAAAATGGACGAGTGGGTGTTGTGAGCAAGTGGAATTGAAGTTTGAAGATGTGAGGGTGAAGGAAGATCTATATGTGTTTGAGCTAGGAGGGGTTGATCTGATATTGGGGATTGCATGGCTAGAAAAATTAGGCGAGATGGTTATTAACTGGAGAGAGATGACCATGCAATATGTAGTGGATGGGAAGAAGATGGTGATCAAAGGCGATCCAGCCATGTCCCGACAGCTGGTGGAGCCAGGCACACTTGCAAAAATTATAGATGCTGAGTCATGGTTCTTTGTTTGGGAAATGTGCATAGTGGAGCTCGGTGCAAGAGGTGATGAGATGGTGGATCTGACGGAGCAGCAAAGGGCAGAAATCAGCGCAGTTCTGCATGCCCACTACGCTGTGTTCCGAGAGAGAGAAGGGCTTTCTCCTACACGTGAAAGCCAGCACCGAATAAGGCTTAAAGAGGGGGTAAATCCTATAAATGTCAGGCCTTATAGGTACCCTTTCCTCATGAAAGAGGAACTCGAGAAGCAGGTTTCGGATATGCCGAGAGCTGGAATCATTAGACCAAGCCAAAGTCCGTTCTCCAGTCCGGTGATTTTGGTGAAAAAGAAAGATGGGAGCTGGAGATTTTGTGTGGATTACAGGGCCCTTGAACAAAGCCACTGTACCAGACAAGTTCCCTATTCCAGTGATTGAGGAGCTTTTAGACGAGTTGAAGGGGGCCCGTTTTTTTTCTAAGCTGGACCTAAAGGCGGGATACCACCAGATACGCATGGGGGAAGAAGATATTCATAAGACTGCCTTTCGGACGCATCAGGGCTTGTTCGAATTTCTGGTGATGCCCTTTGGATTGATGAATGCTCCGGCAACGTTCCAAGGTGCTATGAAGAGATTGATGGCGCCTTATTTGAGAAAATGGGTGCTTGTTTTTTTTTACGACATTTTGGTCTACAGCCCTTCGTGGGAAGAGCACCTTCACCATCTGAATTTGGTTCTGCAATTGTTGGAACAGAACGGTTGGGTGGCAAATCCCAAAAAGTGTGAGTTTGGGAAAAGGAGGATCCAATATTTGGGACATCAGATATCGGAAAATGGGGTGGAGATGGACCAAGATAAGATTAAGGCAGTCTTGGAGTGGGAAGAACCCCGAACTCTGAAAGCACTAAGGGGATTTTTGGGCTGACCGGGTATTATAGGAGGTTTGTTCAGAAATATGGCGAGCTAGCCAGACCCCTTATGGAACTGTTGAAAAAGGGGAAATTTGAGTGGACGGAGGGAGCTCGGGCAGCTATGGAAACTCTGAAATCAGCGATGACAATGGCACCTGTTTTAGCATTGCCCGATTTCACGCAAGAGTTCCATGTGGAGTGTGATGCTTCTGGTAGTGGGTTGGGGCTGTCTTAATGCAAAATAAGAAGCCTATTGCTTTCTTTAGCAAGGCGTTGTCGGAGGGGTCTCGGGCCAAGTCTATCTACGAGAAGGAATTGATGGCCTTAGTCATGGCTATCCAGCATTGGAGACCCTATCTTTTGGGGAGGAGGTTTGTGGTTCATACCGACCAGCGCAGCCTCAAATACTTGCTGGAACAGAGGATAACAACACACAGCCAGCAGAATTGGATAGCTAAATTGATGGGATACGATTTTGATATTGTTTATAAGGCAGGCAGCTCTACCAAGGTGGCAGATGCCTTATCAAGGAAGGGAGAAGGAGATATGGAGGAGGCTGAGCTGCGGGTTATATCTCGCCCTTACTGGCATGATTTCCAGGAGATTGTGAAGGAGGTGGAGGAGGATGACACTCTTCGGAAGATAATGGAGGACATACGAGGGGACCCAAACAGCCATGAAGCATACACGTTAGAGAATGATCGCCTTCACTACAAAGGACGGCTGGTATTGTCCGCAAAGTCCAGTTGGATTCCCAAGCTATTAGCGGAGCTTCACGTGACCAACACAGGGGGCCACTCGGGGGTGTTCCGAACTTATAGGAAAATAGCACAGGGGGCCACTCGGGCATGAAGAAGTCTGTAACGGAGTTCGTAGCGAGCTGTGTCATTTGCCAGCAACATAAGTATCTTGTTGCTTCTCCTCAGGGTCTCTTGCAGCCACTTCCAATACCGCAGGCCATTTGGGAAGAAATCAGTATTGATTTCATAGTGAAGCTACCCAAGTCACAGGGATTCAATGCAATATTGGTAGTCGTGGACAGATTAAGCAAGTACAGCCATTTCATTGCATTAAAACACCCTTATTCAGCGCGTACTGTGGCAGAGGCTTTCATGCATGAGATCGTTAGACTGCACGGGATCCCTATGTCCATAGTGAGTGATCGCGATCCTCTATTTTTGAGCATATTCTGGAAGGAACTCTTCAAGATGCAGGGTACTCAATTGAACATGAGTACGGCCTATCATCCCGAGACCGATGGCCAAACCGAGGTGGTGAATAGAATTCTGGAGGGGTATTTGAGGTGTTTCTGCTCGGAGCAACCTAAGAGTTGGAAGATGATGCTTCCATGGGCTGAATACTGGTATAACACCAGTTATCAAGGTTCAGCTAAGAGTTCTCCTTTTGAAATCGTTTACTGGAGAGCTCCACCAACTTTGAGTCGTTTCATTCCAGGGGAGACAGCGGTTGAGTCGGTGGCGCAAGACTTATTGATGAGGGATGAGGCCTTGAAGCAATTAAAAGTCCATTTAAGGCACGCTCAGGAGGCCATGATGACTCAGGCCAATAAAAAACGAAAAGATGTAGACATAAAGGTGGGAGATTGGGTCTATTTAAAGATTAGACCCCATCGACAATCAACTATGCCGACTCGGTTGCATCCGAAACTAGCTGCAAGATATTATGGGCCCTTTGAGGTGTTGCAACAGCTTGGAAAAGTTGCTTTCCGTCTACAATTACCTGAGGCAGCAAAGATACATCCCATATTCCATGTTTCACAACTGAAGAAAGCAGTGGGGGATAGGAGGGTTGAGAAGGAGCTTCCAGCGGAGTTGCAGGCTGACGGGCCTCTCTTTTGGCCAGTATGAGTTTTAGACAGAAGAACCAGACAGCTGGGATTGGAGGAAACACCACAAGTGCTGATAGAATGGCAAGAAGGGGGACACGAGGGGGTCACGTGGGAGGATTTGGCGACTATTCAGGAGTAATACCCTGAATTCAACCTTGGGGACAAGGTTGTTGGAGGCGAGGGGAGTTATGTTAGAGAGTTAATTGTGTATAGGAGGAGAAGAAATGTTAAATAGCCTAACTGCCTAGGCAGTTAGGAAAAGGGTGAGGGTTGGTTTCTGATTGGTCGGTTACTTGTTGTATATAAGGGGGTTTGGGTTGTACATAAGGAGTTTTGATGTATCATCGTTAGCGGGAACTTTTGTAGTTTCTTGGAGAGAGGTTAAGCTCTCGGGATTGCTTTGTAAACACTATTCGTTTGTTTCTTAGCAATAAAAGGCGACTATACGATTCCAAAGGAGTCGATCCTTGTTGTTTTCGCGTGTTACCCATAGGTTCTTGAGAGATTCTCTCTACCTTAAACTAGAAAATTAGTGGCCAAAACCCTCTCTACTCCCACTATTCCTTGTAACAAACTTGGCTAATTACATATCTCCATAGCTAACTCCTCCCCCCCTCTTCTGTAACTTCCCACCAATACTCCTCAACTAGACTTTTACGCACTTGGGCTTTCAAATCTAGACTTTAAAGGCTTTAATGGGCAGCTCAGGAACCATTTGGCCAGAATTGCAATCAGAGGCGTCAGTGGATATCTTACCAGTAAATTATCTCTTTCCTTGATCGTCAATGACAAGTCTCTAATAAGTGTAGATTCACTTGGTGTCTTCAGAATCAAATCTTCTACCACCAGTAATGTGCCAAATTTTTCTGGTGGAGTAGAGCCATTAGATTCCAACGCAGATAAACTCCTAAAATCTCTGTATGTAATTTGTATGTCTTCCAATGTATCAGTAAGAGATTTGGAGCTGCTTCTATCCAAAACATCATCGAATTCCCCTGCATTTGCAATACAACATTTATTAGTTGGTAGTGTCCATTACATGAAAAGGAACAAAGCTAGCCTGTAAACATAAATGAATAAAAGAGATCTTCAGATGCATAAATAAAACAACAGATATTACTTCAAAGAAAGCAGAGTATATCTACTAGCAAAATGAGCTGCAGCGCAAAAGAAGATGAGGGAGAGAAAGGAAAAAATGAAGGGTGGAAAGTAACATTGATAAGGGCATTGGTTGATTCACAAATAACATCTTCAATACATTGTAATACTTTTTTTCTCTATTCTGGCATTTTTTATTTGTGTTTATTCAAACATAACCATAAATTCTACCAAAACGGCTCTCCTTTCTTTCTGAAGAATAAAACTTCATAGTTCACTCACTTATGCTCATAATCTTCATGATATCTGCATATACTAAAATGTATCAGGAAAGATAAGGGTGAAAGGATGTTGTACCTAACCGATTAATAACGGCAGAAAAAGCACTTATAGCTTGAAACTGATACACTATGAGAGAGAAGTCACCAAGGATATGATTAAAAGCAGAAACTGACTGATTGATGACACCAAACTCAATTTTTCCTGAGAAGTACATGGGGGCAACAACAGCAGCAGGAAGAACTTGAATAACATAGCGGTAGCCATTGGTGAAGAACTCCAGATTTCTAGAAGCAATCAGCAATTGCTGTAAAGAAATAAAAGTAACACCATTCGTCATTAAGGTATGACAAGTTGGAGGATAAAACTGCATTGTGATACTTTATAAAGAAAAACAACTGATGCTGTATGTATCAAGGTCAAGTTCGTATTCAATAGAGTTTCCTAATTCCCAAAATCTGGTCAGCTCACATGGCTGTATATCTTTCAAATGATTTTTTCAGCTACCTATATATTGAAGCCGAGATAATCCATAGGGATCTAGTTTTTCAATCAAGAAATAGAAAACATGTAGAGAAGCATTCTTTACATTAAATGCTGATTATGTTATGTTCATTGTAAATATCAAGCAATATACGAGTGATAAATATATGCAATATAACTCAAGAAACCCATTGGCCTGAACATAGATACCGATAGCACAATGTACAAAAATTGTTTTAAAAGTAAAAATGATAAATATAAAGAAGAAATATCTCACAGTCAAATTTTCGTAAGCGCTTTTAAAGCGCTGCAGAAGAAGTTGCATTTCACTTTCTTCACCACTATAAAATGCAATTGATTCAGCATTTTCCCGGACCCGTACAAGTCCATACCGAAAATCTGCTTCCTTTTTCTCTTGCAAGAAATTTAAATTCACCAGCCCCTGACATTATCACAATTTCTGGTTAACAAAAAGGGAACTAACTTAAAGGCCATTCAGTTATTACGGGATATGTGGTAACTTTCCCTGACAATTTAAACTATCACTAAAATATAGAAAAGATCATTACCCTTCCAAGGAAAACACTTATAGCTGTCCCACCAATTGAGTATACGAGAAGAACTACGAAAAGTGGAGGATAGATTCCAAACAAGATGTTACTGAATGAGATTAAGTCCACAGCAGCATTAAAGAGTGTCAAGGAGAAAGCAAGGGATGTCCCAGTGAAAGAACTTAGATCATCAACAATTCGCTGGTCTGGATTATCAATGATTGACTGTGACTGAATTTTATAGAAAGTCTGATTATTCAGATAGCGATCCATGTAATAACTTGTCATCCAAGATCTCCATCTCAAAGAAAGAGTTTCTCTTGCATAGTCTCTCAATACGAAAAACTGCAATGTAATGACGATTAAGGTGAGAAAAATGTGCAGATTAATGGAAAAAGGGGATGGCAAACAAAATACAGTACAGAAGACATGCATAAATCTTGTACCAATTCACAAAAGAAACAGAAGGACATGGAATGTCGGGGTAATTGCAGATTTAGTAAAACCTTATCAAAATTGTCATCAAATAATAGTCATTTATTTCCCTTACTTTATTTTTCCTCTTTTTCCTCTTTATTTTAGCTAAAATATTCATGTACGCTTTACTATGTCGAGAAATCCATTCATTTCAATTAAAAATACTGACTCAGAAGAAATGACTCAGATTGAAAGGAGACTACTTCCAAGAGAATCAAAGAAGGAAAGTCATTTATGTGTACTGTCCAAGTTCTCATATGACAAATAAGAACATGAAAAGTGCAACTTTCAAAACCACGTCTAGGCAAACCCATATACCATGTGATGCGTGAGTTAATTCGCTCATTCATTCTTGTTCCTTTCCATTTAAGAAGATGGATCATATGACAGTATACATCAATCTAAGAATTAAAGCAAAGTATAGCCGAGCTATACCTAAGAAAATGCAGCATTGTGCTCACCGGGATTCCTCCAGCAAAACCACCCAAGTAGTATAGTAATTGCTTCGTGAATTGCTCTTGATCCTTGTCTTGCATTAATAAACATAAACACGTTTAGTTCCTTGTTGCCACTTCATACAACAGCAAACATATAACGAAACAAGAAACAGCAGAAAATCTCACACGCAAGCAAATACTACATGGTAAATGGAAGATAAACAAAGGTGGCTGTGTCCAAATACTACATTGCTAAATATTTTATTTATGTATTTCACATAATTGCATGTAACTTTATATTTCTGTTTCAGTTTCCTCAATAATTTCATAATTTTCGGTTATTAACACTTTTACTTGAGGAACAGGAAGTATGTCAGTTACTTTTACTTGAGGAGCGCGTATCCCAGTTACTAATAATTATCTCTTAATTTGCTAGTCTGTTTTGGTCTTTCAATAATTATAAATCTAAATGTCCAATAAAATATTATATTCCTTGCTTTCAGCTCAAAATATTCCAACGTATTATGTCGCCCCTTCTTCCCTATCTTATTTTTCCGCCATACTTCCAGCACACATAAACTTACTAGCAAGAGCATTGAAGAAGTCTCTCCCCAAGAAACTGAAGCCTACACTGATTCCAGTGGTAGCCAGAGTGAGAGCAAAAACACCAGCAAGCTGCAACCTTGCTTGCACTTTGTCATCTGAAGTCCAGTAAGGAGCTGCCACCTTCCAGAACCTTCTGAAAAGCGTCTGCAGATCAGGACTTTCACCCTGTGCAGCAACGATACCATCACTCTCTTCTTCCACTTGCTTGTATTCCTGCACTTCCAACAAACTTTTCAAACTTTTAAACACTATTCATCGACCAAACCCTTTACAAATTCAAAGAAGAGATGTAACGGTAACACGTTCTTTCTAATCCAATCTCTACCTCTTAATAGTTAAAATATATTGAAAATTACAATATCACCATGGAGACCCGTTTAACATTTTCTAATTTCCAATAAATTTCAACCTATGATTAAGAATACAATCAAAACAGTGTATTGTTTATCCAAAGAAAAAGCAACAACAACACAAGTATACCTTATCAGGATCAGGTGGCAATGGAGCCTGTGCGGCAGCGGAAGAAGAAGAGGAACACTTGCCCCAATTCCTCCTAATGTAAGGCCGCCCTCTGCAAATGGGCAATGGAGAAAATGGGGTAAACGCACCAAAACCAAGACGAAGTTGAACATTATGACTTGATAATGGAAGCTTGGACTTATAGGTAGAGGAAAAGGTGAAAAGAGGACATGCTTGTTGAATCAGCAAGATCATTTTTTTCCTCTCTGGGTATTCTTAATTTGGCCCAAAGCTATTATATGTGCATAATCAATTCTTGGTCTCCATGTTTATTCATGAAACTCAATAGTCACAACATTCTGGGACTCTTCGGGCATGTATGGCTTCTGAGAATGAAATAGTTTTCGGATTTGTCGTGTTTGAATGTCACAGTGAGTAGAATTTTGTCCTCTTTGTTACGATGATTGAAGAGAAAAATTTGGAGCCGCATAGATTATTAGTATTATTATTGGGAATTATCCTTACGGTAGGATTTCTTGTGATGCACATGTTGCCACGCACAGAAGCAAAAATAGGGTAGCTATAGAACCAGAGAGTAGAATTTGCAGGCAAATTAATTACAAACACTTGCGTTAATAAAGACTAAATATATTAAGAGTTGATTATTAAAAATATAAACTATTAAAAATAAAAGCAAATATCATTATTAATACCATATATGAATAAGTATTTCTCATTATTGCCAATATATTAATATTTTCAGTTGCCTGCTTTGGTGAATTTATTTTATTGGTCTTCTCCTTGTTTAAGTTGACTTTTATAATGTTCTTTTATATACAATTTTAAAAATAGAGATAATAAATTCCTGAGTTTCTAAAAACAACGAAAATAGAATAAAATTTAGAAAAAAGACGAATACCACAAACATGTGATAATTTAAAAAAAAAACATATTTAACCCTATTATACTCTCTTAATTTTTAATTAACTTTATCTTATTTCTCATTATTTTTCCTTATTCCCTATACATTTTCATCTCCCTTTTTCTAAAGTAAAATTCTCGTCAATAAATAAAAGAAGGGTAAGAATGATGAAACACTCTGAATAAGACGTAAATACAATAACAAAAATTTGGTCTAAATAATTTAATCAAGACTCATTAAATAAATAAAACTATATTTTTTTATCGAAAAATAATATATATTTATAGTAGAACATGGGGTATTCTAATTCGTTAATACAATAACCTAACGATACAATCCTCAACCTTGTTCTGCATTTGACTTACCATTTATATGTCATATTTGTTACAATGGAGTTTTATAAGCATCACGTTATAAACTCCTCTGATCGTTCCATCAGCCCAAAATTCTGTTGCAGTAAATACAAATAGCAGAAAAATAAATGCATTACATTCTTCCAGTTTTGCAAGCTCCCATGGATGTGCTAGATTATCCTTTGTTCAACTCTACTCTCTATGTAGACTGTTGTACACTAAGGAGAAACTTCAAACTTCAAAAAATGTTACATAAATTAGTATTCTTCCTTTTTGAATTATTTTGCAATGTATTTTATGCATGCCTTACCATAAACACTCTACTTTGTATTTTCATGATCGTTTTACAAATATTTTTGGGTGCTTTGAAAAAGGGTAGGTAAAATAATGAAAGTGTTAAAATAACAAACTTAATGAGGCACACATACCCAACAAAAGTTAGTAATTTGCCCTTCCATCTATCTAGATAGTTTATTCCTTTCTTTATGCACTACCTTACCCCAAAATTGTTGTTTCCTTGGATTTTTCCAATAGGCATTCTTAGATACTTGAGATTTTCATATAGTTACAATTTAAAATTTCAGAGAACTTATCAAATGTTGTCTTCTCTATCCCTAAAACACTTATCTTACTTTTGTGGTAACTAATTTTAAGTCTTAATACCAGCTCAAACCATCTCAAAATGTTTTTT
This sequence comes from Vigna mungo, assembly GCA_036885675.1. NCBI lineage: Eukaryota > Viridiplantae > Streptophyta > Magnoliopsida > Fabales > Fabaceae > Vigna > Vigna mungo. Next base: position 16,346,007 of record CP144693.1, on the reverse strand, counting down.
ACCATGATATTCTTAGTCTTAGCTTGACATACATATGTTTCATTAGTGAACTACAACAAATTAATCCCAATTCTATTATTTCCAATTCCTACATCTTCAAGCAATTGTTTCCTAAGAATCTATCTCACCATTCCCATTAATCCCTCAATTACTATTAGGAATCGGAATCAACTACTATTAAGAATCAGAATGGGATTATTATATTTCCTTTTCTCAAATCTCTTATTAGTTTAATTTACTAAATTGGACATTCACTGGTACAAAAGTTGTTAATGATTCCAAACAAGGTTGTACCAGCTCAATCTGTTTGCCATAAAAATTTTGTCTACCCATAATGTAATACAAAAATTAAATCTATTTGATACAAAAACCTATAATACAAAAATTCTCAGCCACTTATTTTCTTATAATCTATCTTTATTATTGTTTTTTTATAATCTACTTTTGTTATCATCCCACCCTCTTTTTTACTATTAATCTCTTTCGCTACTTCATAAGAAAACTATCTAACACCTTTTGGTTAACACCTTTCAATTAACATTTTGGATATAACCTTTCATAAGATGGAGGATTGAGAGCTCATAATGTATAAAAATATAAGGATGGTGTTAATGAAGGACAACATTGCTTTTGAAAGTCGATTGGACATTGTTCAACATCTCCAAAGTCTCACCGGTCATAAACCATAGAGAATTATACTTTACAAAGAAGTTTGATCAAGTGCTTCTTTATGATATGGATGTCATAGAATAGGGATATATTTCTAGGGAAGCTATTATAGTTGTTTTGTGTTGAGGTGGTTAGGGAAGCATGAAGGTCAAAGACATCAACGGACAAGAATAATAAGAAACAAGTAAAAGAGAAAAAAAGTAGCAATTGACCTAGAGGTTGGCGGATGGTAACTACTCAGGTTGTATGGACCTTAAAATTGTTAAGGGCAGTTCTAAGGTAGTTATTTAGAGTTAAGTTGAAATTTGAGTACAAATGTTATAATTGTTTGGAAAAGGGTTAGAAAGTGTAAATAGATTTACTTTTTTACAAGGATAACAAATAGTGGAACAAATAATATATTTTTAAAACTGCAAACAGGAAAAATGGCTAAACCAATATTGATCGTTGCAATTTGAGTCATCAATTTCATTGACTTCTATTATAAGTTATCTTATTTTCCTTGATAATTTTTTTCCTACATAAGTTACTTTGATTTATTATTGTTCTGTTTCATTTTCATCAATCATTATATCACAATTTGGACTCAACTACATTTACTTTTTCACTTTATATTTTTATGTTAGAGATTTTTTTTGAAAGTTCATGTAAGTAAACAATCAAATTTATTAAGTGTGTAGGTAAACTTAGTGTATCAAATCGATAATTTACTTCTTAAATTAGTATTGTACATCGTTATTAAGACATAAACAAGTGTTTTACATCAATATTAAGGCGTGAACAAGTGTTGTACATTGATACTAAGGCGTGAACAAGTATTATACGTCGATACTAAAGCATGAATAAGTGTTATATGTCAATACTAAGGTGTGAACAATATATTGATACTAATGCGTGAACAAGTGTTATACGTCGATACTAAGGGCATGAATAAGTATTATACGTCAATACAATACTAAGATGTGAAGAAGTGTTATATGTCGGTACGATACTAAGACATGAACAAGTATTATACGTTGATACTAAAGCATGAACAAGTGTTATACGTCGATACTAAGACATGAACAAGTGCTATACGTCGATACTAAAGTATGAACAAGTTTTATACGTTGATTCTAAGGCATGAACAAGTGTTATACATCGATACTAAATTATGAACAAGTGTTATACGTCAATATTAAAACATGAACAAGTGTTATATGTCGATACTAAAACATAACAAGTGTTATACATCGATACTAAAACATGACAAGTGTTATACATCGATACTAAAACATGAACAAGTGTCATACAAAAACATGAACAAGTGTTATACGTTAATACTAAAGCATAAACAAGTGTTATACGTTAATACTAAAGCATAAACAAGTGTTATACGTTAATACTAAAGCATAAACAAGTGTTATACGTTAATACTAAAGCATAAACAAGTGTTATACGTTAATACTAAAGCATAAACAAGTATTATACATTAATACTAAAACATAAACAAGTGTTATACGTTAATACTGAAGCATAAACAAGTGTTATACGTTAATACTAAAGCATAAACAAGTGTTATACATATACTAAAACATGATACCAAAACATGATACTAAAGCCAAAACATGATACTAAAGCATAAACAAGTGTTATACATAATACTAAAGCATGTATACATGAATAAGTGTTATAGTATCACTAAAGCATGAACAAGTATTATAATATCACTAAGACTGTGTTCATTTTAATGAATTTGGAAGAGATTGATCGAGGAGATTTGTGAAGATTTGAAGGTAAAATTTTTTGTTATTTATTTAAGTGAATTTAGAAGTATAGTTGTAAGAATTAGTGTAGAATTTAATTGATGTAACAGATTAAAAAAATTTAGTTCAAAATCTACTCTCACGTAAATAAACAACAAAAATTATTTTCAAGTATCACTAAAGTATGAATAAAGTAAAGTATGAACAAGTGTTATAGTATCACTGAAACTATAACAAAAACATGAACAACTAATACATAAACTAAGACATGAACAATACTAAAAAATCAAATATTTGCTAAAAACTCACATAATATATATTTAGTTATCAAAATGAAATTGATCCACCTACCGAAAACAATCATGGCGATGGAAACAAATAAATGCTTATCCCGAAGTACAATCCCTCATACGATGGAAACAAATAAATGCTTGAAAACGAATCGCTTAAGCTTAATAGTCTCCCAATTGCTTAATTTCTTTTTATGAAAGTGAAAATTAAACCGTCTCTCAATGCTAATTGTTTTCGATAAAGTGAATTTTTTGATGAAGTGAAAATTTTTAATAAAGTGAAAATTAAACCCATCGAGCTTGGACTTCCACACTGATTGGGTCATAATATAATCAATCCAAGTCTATCTAATTAATAAGACCTACCAAATCACACAAAAATTGAGATGCCGATATATGTATGAGCAAAATATTTTTGTAAAGAAATATTTTTTGTCATTTGAATTTATGTACAACATTGTTGTTCACTTTTATTTCTTCCATGGAAGTATATATTATCATCAATAATTTTATTTCAAATACTATTTACGTTAGAATTAACAATGTTTTGCAAATATTAGTTATATTATAATAGTATAATGTTTTTAAATTTAAATTATTATTAAAATCTTAATTTTTAATATTAGTTATTTTTAAAGTGATGTTTTGAAATCATCATATAAGATTTACTTAAAAGAACATTATTGTTTTATTTCAATAAAAGAAAATTAGATTGAAATATGTAAAATCCATCTCGAATCATCTGGGATTAAAAGAACATTAATTGTTTACTTCATTCCAATAAAAGAAAATTAGATTGAAATATTTAAAATCCATCTCGAAATCATCTGGGAGAAGGAAAAACGATCACCATTTAGAATAGAATATATAAACAATTGAGAATAGAATTCCATTAAGTATGAATAATCTTATTCAGTATATTTTTGTATTATTATAAAATTTCATTCAAGCAAAAAATAATCTTATTTAATATTATTATATCATTATAATATAATTGTGTTGTTTCAAATTACATGTTCATAACATCAACCTCTTCCGTTTTATTCCATAAAACACAAAGTAGAAGCAAAGTAAGTAAGGAAGACAGAAATGAGTTCGATGCAGAGACAGAAAGACACATAAGAAAGATTTAGAAGCATAGGTTATGAGTTAGGCTGTGCCTGTGACTCCAAGGTCTTGTTTGTCTTCCTCTTTACCAGCACCAAAGACAGGACCACCTTTTCCAGCAGGATCACTGACCTTCTCCTGCAATTTCTCAACCTGAATGGAACCTTGATCCTCCCTTGAACGCAACTCAGTCCTCGTCCTGTTCTCTCCTCCTCCTCCTACTACTGACTCATATATTGTTGCTGTCTTTGACCCTTTTGGCTGTGCTCCTTGTGCCCCAGACATGATACTACTTCTATGTGATCAATCACACTCTTTTGGTCGTTTTTCTCTGCTTATTTTTCACCTTCACATATGCATATATATATATATCATGGGAGGATATAGATAATGTAACTCTGCCCTACCAAAATCAACCCACGTAGTATTCAGACATGCCATCAGATTACACGTGTTATTTCGTACTGTCACTCTTCTTTTCTGCCACGTTTTCTGCCTTTTAGTAATCTAGAAAGTTTTTGTCAACTGAATGAACATTCTTATATTTGTAAAAGTTTTCACACTTGAGTTTTACAAAATATTTTTTTTTATGAATATGTAATTTTAAAGATCAAATTAAAAATTATAGTTATATTACTAAGAATTAAGTTTTTCATTTTTGTAAGAATTGGTCTGATTGATATTCTGTGACGCGACTGAAAAAGATAGATATTAAGCATATGATAGGTGCTTTGTATTTTTTGTAAACAATAAATATTAATAGATCTCACACTATAGTAACATTTAGGATATAATATTTATTTTCATTTTTAATTTTAAAATATAATTAAAATCAAAATGAAGGTATTAAATATATATCATCTTTGGAATTTATATATAACATATATATTTTTATAAAACATAATTAATGATAAATGGGTATATAAGATGTGTATATATGAAAATAACAAATCTTCTTTATATATTGTTATAGAAAAATGATATTAAATTTATATATATATACATATATATATATATATATATATATATATATATATATTCTTTACTTTATTTTTAATAATATTTTAAAATTATAATACAAGTATTCTGTTAAAAATTAAAAAAGGTGTGAGTCAGAGGGTTTGAGGGTGAAGGAATGAGTGAAATGTGTGATCAGTGATTGGAAGGAAAAAGAAAGATCATAGCCACGTGGATTTAATGATTTTAAAACATAAAAAAAAATTACAACTCAGTTCAAAGTTAACGCCGTCTCAATACACTTAACTGTTGGAGTAAAATGTTGTAAAAATGTTTACATTTCATAAGGACTTGAGGAAAAACATGAGGACCAAACTGAGATTTTCACACAAACATAAGGACCAAGTGAGGGATTAAGCCTAAAATAAAAAATACATCTCAGCATCAATTAACGCCGTCTGAGACCAGTTAACGGTTGGGGTAAAATGTGTGCATTTTTACAAAAATTATGACCCAATTGAGACAGTTCAAAACTTGAGGACCAAACTGAGATTTGCATACTAATATGAGGACCAATGGAAAGATTAAGCCAAAAATTAACAAATAATACTTGTAACATCTCATTTTAATAATATAAAATTACTAAAATAAAACATTACATATATGATAACTTACAAGGAACTTGAGACTTCTAAAGAAGGAGATTATACTCTTGAAGAACAAAACTTCTCTATGCTGCTACTTCTCTCTCAACCTATTCTGAATCAATGGAAAGATGTTCCCTTCCTAAGCTCACACTGGTTACGAGCTATGACGGGTCGTGCATTTGTGGTGGTCTCTACTGCTCTCCATAGTCATTGCCAATGAGTTTCACCCTATCACACTTACAAGCACTAGTTCAGAAAGGACTTTAGACGTTTGTTATTTTGGGCTTTTAACGTCTGATCTCTGTCCGACGTCTATATGGGTGACGTTAATGAGACGTCGGACCTATATAGGTCAGACGTCTATATAGACGTCGTACCTATATAGGTCAGACGTCTATATAGACGTCGTACCTATATAGGTTAGACGTCTATATAGACGTCCGATCCATACAGGTCAGACGTCTTTGAGGTTGCTCCTGACTGATGGTGATTCGAGTTTACAACTTCATATTTTAGTTGAAGAGAATGTATTGTATATTTTTTTATTGGATGGTTTTAAAAACGTAATGGAGGGAATTGGAGAGTGCAAAACGCAAGAAATCGCCGCCAAAGAACGCCGCCCAAGGACACAAGAATAACTGCACCAAAACCCAACGAAAATGAATTTTAATCGGTTCAAATGAAAGATAATGCATCAAAGAGTGATGTAATCGGAGTAAAACTAATTTAAAACGGTGCAAAAGTGAGAAAACGAACCTGAAAAGCATAACCCGTAGAGAGAAAATGCGACGAAGATGATGAACAATGAGTGTGCGTAACGGCTGTCTCGCGATCACGGTATTTTAATGCCGACATTTAGAAGTCAGTTATAACAGACGTTTAAAGGGCTTTAGAAGTCGGTTCCCCCCATAACAGATGTCTAAATGAAGTCAAAAAGTGACTTTTTAAATTTCTGGGTTTAGGGTTTAGACGTCGGTTCCCCTAATAACAGACGTCTAAAGGGCTTTAGAAGTCGGAGTGGCGGAATCAGACGTCTAAATGGAGTCAAAAAGTGACTTTTTAAATTTTTGGGTTTAGGGTTTAGACGTCGGTTCCCCCTATAACAGACGTCTAAAGGGCTTTAGAAGTCGGAGTGGCGGGATCAGACGTCTAAATGGAGTCAAAAAGTGACTTTTTAAATTTCTGAATTTAGGGTTTAGACGTCGGTTCCCCCAATAATAGACGTCTAAAGGGCTTTAGAAGTTAGATTGGCGGGATCAGACGTGTAAATGAAGTCAAAAAGTGACTTTTTAAATTTCTAGGTTTAGGGTTTAGATGTCAGTTCCCCCAATAACAGATGTCTAAAGGGCTTTAGAAGTCGGTTCCCTCCATAACAGACGTCTAAATAGAATAAAAAATTATTTTTTATTAACTTTTTCGTTTAGTTTTGGCGTCTATTCGGGAGAGCCGACGTATATGAGGACCTATAGACATCGCTTATGAGGGCCCCGACGTCTATATATAGACGTCGGGGCCCCTCTTACCTGATGTCTATATTGGCAACTTATTTACGAAAGTGTCACCGGTCATTAATTTACGTCGGACCCCCGCTTGACGTCTAAGGGTGACGTTAAAAGCCAATTTTGCACTAGTGAAGGTTAGTCTGTATTGTGTTTTAGGCCATACTAGAAGCACCTAGACTAAGACCTCTTACTACTCTCACCACATGTATCACTTCTCTTTAATTGAGAATGAATGATCATTAGAGTTTTAGGATGACCTCCAAGACTGAGCTTTTTGCATTCATACTAATAATACTTGGAACCACCAACAAGAAGTACCTCCTTGGAACTCATTTCCATATCTTTCCATTCAATATAATATATATATATATATATATATATATATATATATATATATATATATATATATATATATATATATATATAAACATATTACTTCCTATATCACCATAGAACTCATATAAAACCATTAATCATACATCAAAGGATCCAAACAGTGCATTAAAAAACACAAGACAAACTCACTAGAAAGGGGCGCATGGGGGACGCTCATGCGAAAACTTCTTGGAAAAAGGGCGCCTAGGGAGCGCTCAAGCTTGAAGTTTGCACAAAAAAGGTGCTCGGGAGGCGTCCAAGGGGTGCCCAGCGTCGCACCAGAACCTAATACACCTTTGATCTGACCTTCATTACCCTCTATACAAGTTTAACTAACTCCTAAGACCTTCTAAGTACTAAGAGACATCTGAAAATACATTTCTAACTCCAAATAGCTACCTCACACCCAATTTGATAAACTCATCCAAACTCCAAACTACTACTTATAACACCAAAAATTTGCATCTAACAGCTTGAACAAGTCCTAATTGACTTAATAACAGACCACATATCATCACATTTAGTCCAGACCTTCTAGTTTACAATCTCACTAGTTAAAACCTCTAAAATTGAACCTAAAACCACACAAAACTCAACATTTCAGCTACTAATTATTTTACCTCAGAATTCCCTTAACTTAGAGCCTAGACAAGTTTAAAATGACCATAAAGCAACCCCAAAAATACAGTTCCTCCCATTAGATCATTACTTCAAAATTTCACTCATTAAAACCCCATTTTAGACCAAAGTAACCCATTACTCAACTCATTTCTTATTCCTATCCACCACACTAATTGTATACCACAAATCTTCACACCAACAAACTTTCACAAGATCAAATCAAATCCAGTAGAAACATACTAGGCATTCAAGCAACATGAAATCAATTAAATTCATCCAAACATCATAAACACAAAAATGAACATCTCTATTATAATTAAATCATTCCATCATCCAATAACCATAGAATCATACAGGTAAGTTAAAAGTTAAGAATAAGTTTTCCTTACCTTACACCAAAATTACCAAGCTCTAAAACACCGACACTCTTGCTTCCGACTCAAGAAATATTAGAAATGCCTACAAATGGTGAATTGAAAACAAGGTAAGTCCTTAAGACCACTGAACAACAAGGAATAAGAAAAGAAAGGTGGGAGACACATACGTCATCTCTAAACCAAAGATTTTAGAGACAGATAGTGAAAGGAAAAAGGAACAGAAACTTACTTACTCTATAAAAGAAATTAATTGGAAAGAAGCGTAGACCTCAGGATTGTGATCATTTAAACACTTTCTGATTGTCAAAAAAATCACTCAAAAATTAAAAAAGATAGAGAAAAGTAACATAGAACTCAAAGACAAAGTTTTATAAAAAATTTATGTTTTAAGTAATGAAATAAGTTTATGAAGTTTTATTTATATTTACAAATTATTTTAATTTTAAAATACTCAATTTTATTATTTTAAAACATTTATCATAAGGTTATAAGACGGCATATTGAAAAATGCACCTACAGCACTGAATTTTACTGGTTTAAATAACTAGAGTTAAAATATTTTTAAATCCACGATAAATATATGTATAAAAAATAATATTTTATAGACATTAAAATATGAATAAATAAATTTAAACTGAAGTTAAAAAGTGGAAACACAAACAAATAATAAAGTTTCACATGATAAAAACTGAAAAACAAGTAGTAATAACTTAAAATTTATTTAAAGTCATATTTTGCATATATTTCTTTATTTAACTAATAAGTTTCAAAATTATTATCTATAACCAATTATTAAGAATAATAATTTTACATAAAATTAAGGTAAAAAAATATCTTTTGTTCCATTCAATTAGACAAACCTGAATGTTTGAAAATTGAATTAAGAAGCAAAAATCTCTTTAGGGTATAAGAAGCAAAAATCTGCCATTCATCCCAAGCAAATCCAATCCTTTTAGAAGGGTATTCTATCTTTATCAATGTGATGTTCTCTTTGGACATATTTGAATGTGGTATATTTTGCTGAAAGATAACCTAAGCCGGTACCAACTTGCGGTTTCTTTACATTAGAATAATACTCTATTTGACGTAAGATATACTATGAAATTATTCATCAAAAAAGAATTTTACATGATGTCATACACAGCCAAAGCCACCAAAAAGCCTAGTAAGGCACCAGCTATGACTTCAATCTCTGTATGGCCAATAGATTCTTTTAATGGGGGTATGCCATCAACTCCCAATTTTGAGATTTCTTCTTCTTGTTCTGTTTGCCTTATTTTGCTTCCTGATTTGACCAATAAACCTCCATTCGCTTGTTGTGGTTCCAAAGTGGCTTCTTGGGGCAAGAGGGACTTCTCAAAGTCTTCTATTTTCAGTTGCTTTGATAGTCCTGGTTGAGAGTTCATTAAATTATCTGCATCTTTGGAATGTAAAGAGTTGGCTTGCATTTGGAGTAGTAGTTTGTTCAACATTCTAGCATGAATCCCTACTTCTCTTCTTACACCCTGAAAATCACACAAGCCAAACTCCCAATTGTTAGTTATAAGGTTATATTCATAACAAAAGCAACCAAGTTAAAGGGACAAACAGTAAAAAACAGCTTTTCTTGGGCTGATTTTAAGTAAAAGGAGAAAGAGTAGTACAAAAAACAGCATTTATCTTATATAAATGTTCTTTCTTCTGGGTCTAAGCAACTGACATTTCAACTAACTTTTGGTCTAGTGAGGACAACTATGGGAGAGATTAAAAAACTGAGATTTATAATTCTTTTTTAAACGAATCTCAGAAAAGCAGGCAGTAAGTCGTGACTAAAACTACATGTAACAAGGTTTCTTAGGTTGAAGCTGATAATAATTTCCAGGTCACTTTTTCTCTCAAATGCAATCATCCTTTTTCTACTTTCCGTATACATTCTTTAAATTCCATTTCTCGTTCTGCAGCTTTAGAGGTGCCCAGTTCAAAGTGGAGCAGATATGAATAAGAACAAAAGAAGTATCTCTGCAATCTCACTCTGAGTATGAAACAAAAACCAAATTATGAAAATTTTAGATTCCATCAAAGTAAGGGACTAGAATTGTCCAACTAAATATTTAGTTGCATTAGGATTGAGCTAGTAGTAAGGGATTTGGGTAGTTTGCATCAAGTCATAGTTTCAGACTTCATTGTTACCAATGTATAAAAAATATTTAGTAAACCCTCTGTATCATTCTTCTACATACTATCAGTAGTACCCCGGGGTGTGAATTTACAATGTAAATACTGAAACAAAAACAAAAAGGGGTATTGAAGAGAGATGCTGCACCCTTCCTTTCTCTTTACTAGCTTCTTACCTTTCTGCATCACATCCCTCTCCTCCTTTAGTAATCTATACAGATAAACACTCCACCTAAATACCTTTGTTTACCTTATTGGCAATCTGTTACCTAAGTGCACAAATTGGAACATGATGACGGATTAAGAAGGAGGGGATACATTATAGATTAGGAATTGTGTGATTTTGTATGGGGTCTTTGATGATCCTTTTGTAATTGTTTTATGATTTTGTAATAGAAACTCTCTTTGGACATTAATGGCCACTACGAGTATTAAATCACTTGTTGGATGAACCTAATTAGTTGGATGAGCCTAGTGGTCTTTGGTCCACAGCATAGGTATCTGTTGAATTTTGTTAACTAGTATTGATTAATTCGTGTATGAAGCTTTATGCTCCTGGAGCTGCTTTTTTTGCAAATCCTAATAGCAACTTTTTTTTTGTATAACCATTCAGAAATGTAAAGCTTCTCTAACTCCAGTTTTATTACCCATTTATACAATATTTTCAGCACAGTATCAAACTACTGTTTTGAGGAGAAGATATTTTGATTAAATTCTCTGGCCTCAAACTTAAGCAACAACTTCATATTTCTTAGGTTCACAGTTTTACTAAATCAGTCCATCAACAAAAGAAAAAGAACAGTTCTAGCCTAAATGTAAATCCATAGATTATCAATGCTGGCAGACAGTTGATATTGTTGTAGTGTACATCAATTGTCCTGTGGTTTAGTCTATGTGGAACAAGTCACAATTCAATAGTGGTGCTTGAGCTGTTACGTGTTTAAGTAGAAAGAGTTTAATCTTGATTATCAGCTATAACTTTTGACCTAGTGATACACACTCGATCCAACAATTGATATCAAATTCAAGGTTGAGTTTGATTCCCAGTGTGGCAATTGTTCAGGAAGAGATTGTTGGAGGATGCATCAATTGTCCATGACATAGACTAGGTGGGTTAAGGCACAATTGAATTGTTATGCTTGGGCTCATACACTCTTAAGTAGTAAGAGTTGCGCCCTAACCATAAACTATATATAGCTTTTAGTTTAGTAGTAAGCACTCCATCAAACAACTATATCTATCATGGTACATAACATTGAAAAATGATAAGTTTATGATCAAACTGTTATTCAAAGCTTGTTTTTACTTTAGGGCTTTGACAGTGGAACACATTCAACCTGACAAACCAGAGGAGTAACACAAGCAAGAATTTTATGTTTACCAGTCCCCCACTGTACGAACCTATATAAATTGCTAGTTCAGCAATTCAGTCATCTTATAATATCTTTTCCATTCGGGTATATTGGAATTAGAGTTTAAGTTTTGTTGCCACTCCTCAAAATCTTCATTGGTCATAAAGAATTTTCTATTTTAGGTTTCTGCTGCATATCAGCTTATGCTAATTGCTTTACCAACATATAGTTCCAGAAACAACACATCCCCACATAAAACCACAAGTCACAAGCAAAAAATTAAACTAAATCTGTTAGTGTTTAGAGTTTACCAATACCACCACAATAAGAATTCCACAAGAATTTTATCATTCATGAGAGATTAGAATAATCACATAACAACCATAGCAAATATCTTACAAGATCTTAATTTAATCCGGCTTAAGACTTGTCAAATAAGTTTGAAATAAATAGCCAATGGACCACCACGGTGTCTACAAAATAGACCTCCCCAATTGTGGCTTTTTATCTAAGCGCAGTTCAAATGTTACACAATTAAAAGAACATAGCAAAAGACATTCACGTGATACAATACAAATACATGAAGTAAATAATACTAAAGACTAGATAGAAAGTACCATATTTGACAGAAGATCATACCTGAGCATCATACATAATGAGACCAGCATACACAACTGCAAGCCCAAAAATAGGATCGGAGAAGCCTCTGCATTTGAAAATTATAAAATTACAGATATCACAAGAACACATACATACAAACGTATAAATCAAGTTAAATTCTTGGTTATTGTGAGAAATAAAACCTATGAATGCTAAAAGTGTTTTAGTGATCACAAGACCATTAAAAAGGTCGTGTGCGTTTATCTTTTAGTATTGACCATTCAAATATAATCTAATAGTCTATATTTAATTATTCTTGAACGGAACACCAAAATGGCACAATCCCAATACCTTACCTCTCAAGGCCAAATAATGTTGCACAAGCCACTGTTGCCTGTGCCAGGAAAATACAAACAACTTGATGAGATACTGATATTGACAATGAAACCCCACTGGGTAAAAAATCAACAATTCAAGTGCCATCATCAAAATAGGATTAACTGATTAAGGGTTGCAAGGCCATACAGAAGAGTGCGACGATGGGAACCCTCCTGCTTGAACAATTACCCTGATATCAAACTCTTTGCCATACAGAAAAACCGAAGTGAATGGCTTAGAAAGTTGACCAATCGCCAAAGAAACACCAGCTGCAATCAGAACCTTGGAAGAAGAAGATCAAAGAAAGAGAAAAAAAAAAAAAAAAAAAAAGGAAAAATCAAAACTTGAAAGGAACCAAGAATTGGTGAGTCATATAAACTTTGAATTTTGAAATGGGGTACCTTGTTATGAGCAATTTGAACGATTTCATCAAAGAAACCAGGGCCAAGAGAAGAAATTCTGAAGGTGGAAGCTTTGGGCTTTCTAGGAAAAGAGAGATGGTGAAGAAATGGGTTCCTTTGTTTGAGTGATGGGGTGAAGAGAGAAACAGTGAGAGAGGGAGGAATAGCACAGAACAAGGAATGCTGCAGCAACATTATGTATGTTCTTGGTATCTATCTTGTTCTGCACCACTACTGTCAACTATGAAACATGTTCTATTCTAATAAGGTGTTGGTTGTTGGATGTATCTATAAAACAAAACAGAAATTGTGTACATAAAAAGAAGATTTAAATATATATTTTTCTAACAAGTTATGTTTTTCTTTTCTAAAATTTGTAGTGAATTTGATTTTTATATTCAAATTTTTAAAATCAATATTTCTATTTCTTAAATTAAAAAAAAATTACATACTGCATTGAAGATATTAAAATGATTTGTTAATATTGTTTTTAGATCTAAATGATCAAATTGAGTAATTATATTTCTCAAATTTTAAGAATTATTTTTAAAAATATGGAAAAGTAAAATTACAATTATCATAAACTTCATATTCTAAAAACGTAATTAAATCGATAAATTTTGCTTATCGGAATGGATAAGTTTTAACTTTTTGGTGTTTACTATTTTATTGCACTTTTGTATGTAATTTTTTTTCTTTAGGATTTATTCTTTTAATATATTAAATAGTATAAATAATAGACATTTCTTAAACCAATAGGACAAAGAAGAGCCCAATAACTTCTTAAAAAGATATTGACAAAATTTTCAATAAAAATAATTAATGTTTCTAATAAAAAATTAATTATCAACATGTCTGATAACATTTCATAATTTACAGGTGTGACATGTAAAATGAGACGAAAAATAACATGTATTGCATGCAGACACAAGTTTTCACGTATTAGTAGAGTAATTTATTTAATATTATTAAGATAAAATAAATAAATAAAAATAAACTATTGAGGATGAAAATAGCTTTTACTTGCGAAAATTTGAAGTAAAAATAATGACACTCAATGTTGAATTTCTTTCAAAAAAAATTTAAATACCTTTTACTTTTGCCAAGACTTAAATTTATCTAATAAAATGTATTGAATATAATAATTATTGAATAGTTTATCATTATTTCTTAATTTATATCGTGCACTCTTCATTTTTCCTCCTACTTGTGTCTATAGTGCTTTTCAAAGTTATTTTGAAAACGTGCAAATGCACGGATCTTTTTAAAATATTCATTTTCATATTTATATTTAGTTTCTAAAATATGTATATTAAAATAAATTATTAATTTTAAAATATATAGTGCTATATGAAAATAATTACATTAAAATTAAAGAGTGTGATAAAAGGTGGAAGAAAAAGACAAAGAGAAAGATAAGAAGGAAAAGAAAGAGAATAACTATGGTAATAAAAATACAATTAAGAAGAAATGAGAAAGAAAATACTTAATCACAATTTTTATCAAGTTAATAATTTATAATTTTTTTATAATGAATTTTACTGTTTTACTTTAAGAGGAGGTTCACCGCGAAATACAAACATCAATTAAATAAGTTTAACCATATAAAGAATCGAAACTACTTTTTACTCAAAACTTTAAAATAATAGATACCTGTTTCAAAGGAAAAGACAACTTAAACATTTGATGCTTTATTGTATTGGTGTATGTATTCTATTAACATATGTTAAAAGTTATGTTTATACGTCCTTAAAACCAAACAAATGTTCTCTAAAATAAGAATTTAAAATCCACAACTAAAGAAACTAAATCTAAAGACTATTATCGTATATTTTATTGGATATTCTAAAAAGTTCAAAGGATATAAATTTTGTTGTGCACACTAAAAGTGTTAAATAAAGAAATATAAAGTTTCTTGAAAATGACTTAATTTAAGATATTGTTTTAAAAATAGTAATTGTTCAACCTCTCAATCAAATTATAATTTGTTATTCATTTATGCATCTCCAATTCAAGAGTGTGCTAGTAAACCAAGGATTTGTTAACATTTTGAATTTTGAATTTTGTTCCATATCTGTCATGCTACCATGGACATACGTATCCACATGTGGATACACGTATAGTAATGTTGCTTTGGATAAAATTTTAATGTTGTTTGGTGATAAAGATTATACTCATTCATATTTACAAGTTTGAAAATCAAACTGGATTAATGTTTTGAACATGAAATCTAATTTTGTATCATGGTTTAAAACTAAAAATATATTGAACATTAATATAGCATAAAAAGTTTAAGAATTATAAGATACATAATATTAGTTGTTTTTCTTGCTATTTTTTTAATCTGACATTTAAATATATAATAGTTAGATTGAAGAGTAATTGATCTTGTTATTTTATAAATTATGTATAGTTTTTAATATGTATTTGCTCTCTTACTTTTCTTTTCTTCCATTATTCTATGGTTAATGACTATGAGTGAGTAATAATGATCTGTGATCCCATTATTGTTGTTGGGTTCTCAGTTGGATAAAATTGTTCATGTTAAAGTACTTCAGCTATAAGACAATTGTAATGCAACAAAAATAAAAATTACTTGACCAGCTTTTACAATTTTTTCCTGTCATTTCAGACAAGTAATAATCATGTCACATATTGCCACAACTCCATGTTTTATTTTTAATAATTAAAAATTATAAGTAAATATTGAAAATTAGGATTAAGGGACATGACAGTGTAGTTAAACTAAAAGTAATTTGATTGAAGCAAATGAGAAAATTGATGGTTAACCACTGAACTATGTATTCTCATTCTCTAACTCAGGTGTATGTGTACATGTCATCACCAATAAATTACTAACAAATATTGAAACCCACAATATATTTTTATTGTAATTAATACTATATAAAAAAATTACAAATGAAAATAGAGCCTCCACTAGACCACAGTAGAGTAGACTGATGGTTTTTCAAGAAGTACATGTAACTTCCAATGAGAGCAAGAAACCTAGTTTTTGGCCAGTGAAGGGAGAAAAAGAATATTCAACGTGATATCAAACCCTGGATTAGCTGCTGCTACATTTAGAGATGAATGTTGAATAGTGATTTTCAGCCGTAAATGAAACACTAAAAAATTCAAATTCCAAAATCTTCTCATCAATTAGGGGAACCAATAAATAGCAGCATGCCCATAACATAATGCAATGGACCAGACCTACATTATACAAGGGTTTTTGATAAAATCTCTAAAACTCCTCATGGCATAGGTTTATCACTACCTGCCAATTTTCTTCTCTGCTGATGCTCTGCAACTTTATAATCTACCACTTCACGGAACAAACTTGGATCAAGCACACAATTCTCACTTCCATATACAGCAGCCTGGACACTTGCCATCAGTTTGGCTATTTCTCTTCCAGAAAATCCCTCGGTTTTAGCTGCAGCTTCCTTTACAATATCATCAGTCAATCCCCTAATTTCTATTTGTTGTGGCTTTCCTTTAAACAAATCTTTAACAAAACCAGATTTTCTGGATCCAGCTTGGGCTATGTACTTATCCAGATAGAGCTTAAGAAGTTTGAATCGCTCCTCTTCCCCAGGCAAGGGAAATTCTAGAACCTCATCTATTCGATCCGCAACAGCCGAATCAAGATCACCGGGACGATTTGTGGCAAGAGCAAGGACTATGTCCTTAGACTGGTCACCGGTTCTGAAGAGAAGGGCATTTAAAGCACTTCTTTGTGCTTCACTCATATAAGTCTTGTTCCGCCTACAAAGCCATCAAATCCAATGAATCCATTTCAAACAATTTTCTCGGAAAGTATGTTGCCAGTTTCATTTTTAACAAACAAATGTGATCCTGATTGAGCAGCATCTAGCTGCTCTTTATCATCTTATGTTGTCTCGAGCAAAGAGAAGCAAAATAAAATAAATGAAAACATGGAAGAAGTATTGCTTACTCGCACAGAAATGCATCGGCTTCATCAATGAAAAGCAATAAACCCCTTTTTGATTTCTTAGCCCAATCAAACAACTGGTGTATCTTTGTTACAGCCTGGGACCCCAGAGGAGCAACGTCTCCTCCAGTCATTAATGCATAATCTAATCCCTGCATTAAATTGGAAACCCAAATTAAATAAAATAAACTTATTTGAAAGGTATAGATTGCAGTTAAAAAATAAAATAAAATTGATAAGCATAAATATTCAACTGATGAGGATAAATTTTATTGTTTCATAAAGCATGAAAGTATGAGAGCATAAATTTGTAGAGCAGTCAAAACATAGTTTTGAATTTTTTAATTGTAGGCCCTAAATAGCAAGAAGAAATTCTGAAACAGACCAAAATCGTAAAAATGTACTAAATAATTTGCTGCATGCTGGTGTATTCACACCAATTAATACGGAATGATAACATACATTAAAATTTACCCTGTTAAAGGGAAAAACCAATTTAACAATGCACCCACTTATTTGACCCAAGAAGAAGGTAAATTGTATGAAATACTTGAAAATTAGAATAAGTAGATCCATAGATTGAAGAAAAATCATACAGATTTACGAGCTAACTCTCTAGCAGCCATTGTCTTTCCAGTTCCAGGAGGACCATAAAAAAGCATGTTTCTGAATGGTGCTTGATGTGCTTTTGTATTTGCAGTTGCAGATGACAGCTGTTCAATTCGTTTCTGAAGAGAAGAATGCAAAATCACATCACCAAAACCACTTCCATTTTTAGAGGCAGATGCTGGATCATTACGGCGAGATAGGGAGCTCATGGCACGAGAAAACATGCCAGACCAGGGGTATTTCCCTCTGGAGGACTCTCGAATCAATGATGGTTGTCCCAATATTCTATCAATATATCCCCAAATTACTCGTGCACCTTCCCTGGGTTAGACCAAAACAATTGATGTGAATATAAAACTGCACAACCCATGAACTCACTCACAGCAACTGATGTGCATAATACCAAAGGCCAGAATGAACTAAACTATGCAACTCTAGAACGCAAATAACCCCAAAGTGAAATGTTGCCACGGAATAAGAAATATACAATGTAGAAAGGGAAAACATGGCTCTTCAAGTTCAAAATTCCCAGAAGTGAGAAGTGCTGGAAAAATATTACATGGTATAGCCCATTACTACATTACCCCACTGTCCTCAATTATAAAGCAAAGGCAAGATAAAATAATATCATCAATAACAAATAATTGTGTAGTTACCTTGTAGTGTAGACTCCTGCTGCCAGAGCAGTCACTCCACCAACTGCGACAACCAACTTATTTTGATCCGTTAGAATGGCTCTTATACCCCCTGCAACATATGGATAAAGTTTTTTTCAACTCAAGTCAGTATGGAAAGGAGTTCACCAAACACAGTAAAGCAATGATACTGATGGAATTCATCAATATTATGCTAAAATACATCAGATACTGAAGAAAAAGTGAATGAAAAGAGCATCCCTCAAATTACAATATTTTGATTAATAATGGAATGTTATAGGCTATGGCTCACTGAGCAAACCAAATTATGAATAAAATACAATAAAATACTATGTTACCCCACAAATTTATGTCAAAGGGCTTTTTTCAATATCAGTAGGATATGTACACAATGACCAAAAACACATACGTAATGACAGTTGCATCTTAGACTGTAAATACAATCCTCTACATTTCGTGAATCTGGTAAGAAAATACCTCCAATATGCTCAAAAGTGGTATTTATGGCAGCAACCCATTTTTCTCGTTCAGCATTAGCACGATCAACCAGCATTCGCCTGTTAACATCTTCTGCTAGCTTTGCTTCATGTGCTCTGCCTTCTGCTTCTGCCATAGCCCTTACTCTGATTGTTTCACGTTCAATCTCAGCTTTCTCTCTTTCAGTTTGCCTTCTTTGTGCTTGGATTTGTTCTTCTGTTGCCCTTCGAGCTTGCTCCTGTCTGATTGATGATTCTTCTTGCATTTTTACTAGTTCTTGGTTCCTGGATCGCTGATATTCATTTTCAGCCTGCCAAGAAAGAAATGCAACATTGAGAAAAGCTCAATAAATGATACAACAAAAATCCCGAGTTTCAAAAGGTTGAACACCTGCATCCTCTTCCTTGCCAACTCATCCTCATATTTGGCCATTTGAGATTTTGTTTGTGCCTGATGCTGAGCAAGCTTTTTTTGCTCATCATATATAATTTTTTGTCTTTCCTGCAAGATGAACCAAATGATATATCAGAGATAAATCACAAGACACAAAAACATCCTGAAGTAGTAGACAACAAAACAAAGCAAAAATGTCTCATCCAAATATTCAACAGTTTAAGGTCATAATTAAAATGAAAAATAACTTTGATTACATGAATTTCGTCCTGAAATAGCTAAAGCTTACCAAGCAATGAACATGATTTTATAAACTATTGAACAACAATGATGTAAAATATTCAAAATATTGACAATCCCAAGGAAAATGGTCAGATATGGACTGTGATTTCTTCTATGTGCTGAATAGTTAGCATGTGAGGACTTTTCTGAATATTCAGGAATAGTTAGGATTTCTGTGATGACGGAGATAGAAAAGAAAAAAGTTCCTATATGATTTTATTGTCTTTTGACAACAAAATAAATACACAAAGGATATTTCTCCTTTCAACACTACCATCTGTCCAGTTTTGTAACTAACAAAGAAATGAGCCTCCCCCTACTTCTACAACAGAATTCCTATTTATATCATTTTGGGGAACCCTTTTCGTTCATAAACTAACATCCACCCATAACCCCTGAAACAGACACCAACTCAAAACAGATATACTGACTAACAGGCCGAAAGATATTTCTCCTTTCACACTGGAATCTGTCCAAACATGATTTTGGACAAAACAATGGCGGCTGGATTCCATTTTGGCCATGGTACTAGAAAATGGAATCCTAAAATATCCCTTATATATCTATAAACCATAAGAGTAATCATATTATAAATCTTATTAGAACTGTTCTCGGTTATTATTTTCAGAAGGTTGTGATTTAGTTTTTGATGCAGAAAATGGGGGAAAACAAATCTTAACTGTTAGTACAAAAAAAAGAAAACAGTTGATTCATTAGTGTGGGCTGCAATAAGAGATCAATGTCATTATGTTAATTAAAAATGACTTGAAGGTATGTTAACCATTTGGTATACTACAAAAACACAGGTATACTACAAGAATACGACATCCAAAGTTCAGGGACTTGAGAATGGAACTAACAAAGAAATAGACCTCTACTACCATAACAAAAGTCCTACTTATAACAGGTTGGGGAAGCTTCTTCTGTTATAAACTAACATCCACCCATAACCCCTAAAAGACACTAACTCAAAACAGAAATCCTAACCAACATGCCAATGATAGATTTTCAAAGGTTTTAATTGTATTCAGTGGTTCCTGATATCTAACAGGAAATTTTGGAATGGTTCAACAATTCCACAACTTTTACTCCAAGTTTCATTTTCTAACCGTTCCTCCATTTCCCGCAAAGCTGCTTGCGTTCAGGAACATGACAGTAGATACCAGTTGTTACAATCCAGGAACTCCAATGATTAAAGAACACACTTGAGAGTAAAACAATAACATTACAAAATTCAACATTTTCCATTGCACTAAAGTGAAGAGAATGAAACTAACTTACTGTCTCATGCTGTGCTTTCATTTGCCTAAACTCAGCAACCTTTGCAGCAAGCTCTGCTTGTTTTGTCTCCTCTTGCTTTTTGATAGTTTCAAAGACCTGTACTATAAGAGGCAAGTTAAAAAGCCGGAGAAGAGAAATGGCGGGGTTGAATGGAAAGCGAAAATGAGCATAAAGTTGAAACCTTTTTTCCGTGGGGTGAAGCGGAAATTTCCTTGAGAGCCTTAACCCCTCTCTCCAGGGCCTCAGGATCAAACCCAGCAGAAGTGGTCCTCGGATGATCGTTTCGCACCTTTGGCGGCGCCGGAGAAGGTTGATTTTCAGAAGGATTCGGTGGTAAAACTCCATCTGCGTAAGCAGTGTTCTGATTCAGTAATGCGGCACTGGCAGCAGCTGCGGCTATGGCCGATGCGTAGGTTTTCAAAGCCATTGAAGGAATGAAGAACAAAGAAGGAAGAAGAAACCCGCTGCCGTAGGGTTTAAGGGGCTGCGTAGGTTTAAGGAAACAACCAGACTCATCGTAATAAAAGATCTTCTTAAAATATTAATATTTAAAATAAATTATAATTTAAATATTATTGTACATTACACTAAATTAGTGTTTATTTATAAAATCTGAATTATAATAAAAAATATCATTTAAAACTATTCTATAATTAAAATTTATTGTAACTTTTTAAATCTGTTTATTTATATAATGATCACATTTTAGGTTATCAAGAAAAGAATATAGAGATATAGAAATTTGCTCTTCAAATTAAGTATTTTAATTAATAACAAATAATAAATATTACAAGAATATAATTTGATTTATGGGGAGTTTAAAAAAAATTGTATGTGTTTTTCTATAACCGATTTTAGTTGACTTGATTATTAATGATTTTTTTTAATAATTATGTTTTCTCAAATTTTTTTAATTATTTTTATCAGATTATGATAAATTATTTTTTATCTTAAATTTAAAAAATATAGATATGTTAACGAAAAATAAAAAAGTAAATTCATTTTTTTAAAGTACATACAAGAAAAATGAAAATATAACATGTTTAATTTCTTCGTATGAAAATACAATATGTTCAACTTCTTCGTATGAAAATATGACATGTTCAAATTTTTTATATATTATAAAATATGATACTAATAATTTAATTGTTCAAAAAATTTATTTTAAGTTTTAAATTGATTTTTTTTTTGTTTTTTAGTTGCAATGGAAAGATTATTTTCTATAATGAAGATTATTAAAATAAGATTGTGAAATAAAATATTCATGAATTTCTTGCCAAAAATATGATTATTTTTACAATGAAAAAAAAATAACTAAAAATTTTAGTTTCAATTCAATTATGATGAGTTTTGAAAATTTGAAAGAGTGGTAATCTTATAGATATATATGTGATTTCTTTTATAGATACAATTATGATAAATTATATATTCATTTTCATTGTATTAATGGCAGTAATTAAATATATATATTTTATTTTTAATTCATATTTGTTTTTTCTAAAATAAAATGCCAAAATATAAAAAACATGTTAATTTGTTGCTTTTATTAAAATAGGTTTTTAGTATAATTATTTTTTCTACAATTAATTGAGTTTGATTCTTTATGCATTGATTTCTTGTGTTGATTATCTTTAATTTAAATGTAAAAATATAAATTTTAAAGTTACCTGGAAATTGTAGTTTAATTTTGAAAACTCCAAACAGTAAAAAAAAACACATACATAACATATTTGTTTCCACTACCAATATTGAAATGAATTCCAATGGTAGAAGATTGTTATTATTATGTGTTATTATTAAGCATGTTAATTCTATGAAAGAAATTTATTTATCTGCCACTTTAATGTTAATTGGATGAAAAATAACTATGTTGTTATATTTTTAAAAATTAAAAACTAAATTTAATATTTATTAACAATAAAATAAATGATAAAACTAGAAAAGTAGTATTTGTTTACAATAATAATATAAAAAATAGTTTCAAAATGTTAGAAGATTACATATCCTATTGAGCATGTTAATTTTATAAAAGAAAATCATTTGTTAACCATTATAATGTTAATTAGATGAAAAATAACTATGTTGTTATACTTTTAAAAATTGAAAATTTTAATTGAATTTTAAAAAATAAATCTCACTAAAATCAATATAGGATTAAACAACTTCGGTTAAAAATTTGGTTGAATTGAAGTTATACTAACACTTGACAACTTCTATCTAAATATTAATTATATTGAAGTCGTGTTTGATATTGACAACTTTAACCTAAAATTAATTTATACTGAAATTGTGTCACCTTACTACTTTTATCTAAAATCAATTAAACTAAAGTTGTGGTTTTGAACAAAGACTTCAATTTTAATGGTGTTGAGAATAAATCGTTATACATGTTGGCGACTTTGGTTTTCAATTCGTGGATTACCTTATCATGTTTTAGAAAAGAAAACTTCTAACTTTTTTGTTACATCTAATACTTAAATATATGAAGATAGATAATGTATAATTAACACTTTATTTTTAATGAAAAATTCTTAAACAATAATTTAAAATTTCCTAAATTTTTATATGTATATTTTTTATTTTTAAGATATATATATTTCAATAACATTAATTTTTGATAATTTTTGTGTATTTTAAAAATACTTTTTTGAATAATTTGATTACTAAATTTATAAGAACCTAGCAAATTTCCTTTTTAGAATGGATAATATGGCCTAAGTAATTAGATTCAAATATTTTAATACTAAAAGATTAAAGTATAAATAAAAATTTTATAAAATGAGTTTCATTATTTTAAGTCACATCATCTCTTTAGAAATTGTTTTTCTTTAAAGCTCTTATTTTTCTCTAAGTTTTTCTCCTGGTGAGAAAATTGTTTGAAGATCAAAGGGTGCTAAAGTGATCGTTGCAGTAAGATCTTCAACTTTATCCCAACAATTCTTGTAAAAGAGTAAGTTAGTCACATTTTTCAATGCATGTGAGCAGTTTTTCATTGCATGTGTCATTAAGTCTTCCTTTAGATATTTTGTTGACAAGTAGTTCTAATGACATATCCTAATTATGATTTTGTGGTTTATGGGTGCAAATAAAGTTCTTTGAGCTGAGGGAACAATTTTAGGTTCTTTGGAGTTGTTCGGTTGTATAACAAATAAGAGAAACTAACTATCGATTTTGATCTTACTAGTGTATTGATAAATTGTGTTGCATGCTTGATTTGGTTTGATATTGAATAAATTGGTAAATAGAGTTGTTGAATGTGAGCTTGCTAAAATTCTGCTACTTGATAACATGATTGTATGAAACTAGAGTGAATATGTGATGTATGATATTGAAAGGACCTTGCAGTGATTGCTAGTTGAATATACCTATTTTTGGTTGTTTGAATCGGTGGGATTGATGTTATTATGAATGGCGAATTGTTGTTGAATTGTAGTGTGGTAGAATGATAAAGTTATGGTTGGTTTTTGGTCTAAAATTTTGGGTTTTAAGAGGTCAAATTTTAAAGCAAATGTTTAGGAATGAACTTGATGTTTGGAGTATGTTATTAGGTCATTTAATAATTGGTTGACCTTTTATTTTGTATAAAATCTGGTCTTTAATATGTTCAACGTTATGAGCTTTTGAGTTGTTGGTTTGATATAGTGGACCTTGGTCTTGGCCAATTAAGTAAATTAATATTCAATTTGTGTTATAAACATGTTTTTGAATCAATTATAGTGTTAAGAATAACAACTTGGTCATTTAGACAGGCCTTAAGTGCATCTAGATCAAATTTAGAAGTTATCGTCTTTTGGTATATCGTTGAGCGCTTATTTTGGGCATTAGGCAGAGCAAAACACAAGAGCTACTAAGCTCCAAGGCGTTAAGCAACAAACTTTGGCGTTGAGAACTACGAAATCAAAGAGCTCTCTAGTTTTTGGACGTTGAGCGGCGATTAAGGGTGTTAAGCGCCACTTCTTCACTATAAGCCTAAGATTTTTTCCCATAATTCGTTGGGCAAGAAGGTAGGCTTGTTATACGTGAGTTCTCACATGAACGTGGCGTTGAGGGCCAGAAGTTGGTGATGGGCACGCCATGTTTTCAAAGCTTTGGTATGCTTTTGTGTTTTATGAATTTTTGCTATGTTTAAAGTGGGTTACTTTGAATTTTATGTATAACTTTTATTAGATTGGTGGTGTTTATCGAGTGTAATTTGAATGTGAGTGTGTTTGGTATTCATTTCATATATGATACGATGATTATGATAAGTATGTTATTGGTTTTATGCATGGTAGTTATGGTTGGCGTAATTTCATAGGTCTCGTGGAGAGATTTTATGGTGGCATTTCAATAGTGTGAGTATTGATGTGGGAGTGCAGACATTGGAGGTTATTTTTATACTCTAATAACCATTATTTATCAAGTAGAGAATAATGATTATGTGGTGAGAGGAGTAAGAGGTCCTATCATAAGAGAGGTCCTAGTGTTCTTATGACCCTTAGAAGGACTAACCTTGTGAGTGGTATCTTAGTAGACCGCCCAGGTTGATTAGGTATCACCACCACAAGTACATGATCCCCCAATATTCGACATTAATATTGGTTTGGACAGTCAAGTCTGGAATGCATGGTTGTATGTCTTAGGAGGACTTGATATAATTTGTATCTACTTAAATTATTGTTTTTTTAATTATATATGAATGTTTCTTTGATAAATTAGATTATCCTTTTTGTAACATCCCAAAAATTATATTAAACTATATAATATCGAATGATTAACATTAGAATATGACAAAACAATTTAAGGATGTTGATAGAGTTATAATTTTACAGTCATCCAAAATTGACCATAAATTTAAAACTTTACAAACATTAGAGTATTTCAAAATATATACAGCTAAGAAGAATCCTAAGAACTAGGTAGCTGCATCATCACCCTCCAATGTTTGCTCCATAAACACCTCTTCTCCCTCTGCTCACATCCAAATGGATGATCATTGCAAAGAGAAAAACATAGCACATGCAACACAAACAATAGTAAGGATAAGCTAGGTTTTAAAAGCATGCATATTATTTTATAGCATTGGAAATCTGAAAGTACACTCATACAAGTAAACAAGCAAGTCATCATATTATTAACACCCATTTTGTTACAGGTCTTACACCCTCGCATAGCGCACCAAATGGCTATGCGAGAGCACCCCAGGCAGTGGCTCAAGTTGTACCACTTCCGCAAGGTGACCTTGATTCGCCCTTCCAATTAATTGATATTTTCCCAACCCTGTTCCAGTCGCAAGGCAACTAAGATTCGTTGTGTGAATCATCAAACAAAGGGAAACCCTCTACAGTGATTCGCATAGCGCACATAATCGCTATGCGAATGCCCTGGCAGAGAGCACCTCGCCAGGGCGACTCGCTGTGCGAATCCTTTCGCACAGCGAGTCTGCATAATCTGCATAATGGAATTTTGCAAAATTATGCAACTTACTCACCCAAAACCTATTCTAAACATTTTGGTGAACTTCTAACACCCCTAAATCAAAGTATATGCTGAATTAAACCTGTCTAAATAATTCTAACCCTTACTTACGTGATTATAAAGTGTTTATGCATAGATTTCTATCCAAAAACTATAAATTTCACAACTTATAGACCTAAATTTAATTCTACAACTTTGTGTCTATTTTTGACCATTTTAGGGACCCAATTAGGTCCCAAATGACTTACCTGGACCACCTAAACTAACTAGAACCACCTTTAGTATTTAATTCTCCATATGATTATCTTAGTTCCTTTAATATAACCACAAACTCAAATGATGTACTTAACTACTATCTAGTAACCCGTTTAACAGAAATCACTTCACCCAACTACTCAATATCATCATCAAACCCTACCCATACTGGTTCATAAGCACAAATCCACAATTTCATTATTTAACAGACAATTATCAATCAAGTTCACATACCAAAATTCCCAAAGTTCAGTACAAACAACACCTATACAAACAATTCGTACATGCCGTATTTTACCACTTCAAACAACAATTTATCTCATGCACACTCTAATTCGCATAACAGAAATCAAGACCCAGCTTTCCTTACCTCTAAACCAAACAGCCAAACTCACGAAGACTTCAACCACATGCTTGCCCTCCAGAAATTGCTAGAATTACCTATAGATCACCATTTGATGATGGAATACAAATTTTAGAACCTATTTGGGACTAGAATTTTGAGGAAGACATAATGAGCTACATGCAATAAGATTCGTTGCACTATCACAGCCCTAAAGTTGCACGGAAGAAGGAAATTCAACTTAGCAGTGGAGAATTGAAAAACTCAACAACTCAATAGTTCAATCTCGAGTTAAAGTAAAGAGAAGCTAGAGAATTTTGAAGAACATAACTATATATAGAGAGAAAGTGCTTATCGATGAACCAATATGTTTTAAAATTTAGTATTTATACTGTTGATGTGTTTTTAACTATAAAATCTGGTTCTATCAACTTAATACTCCTATCAGGCCCTTTAATCCTATTTTTCAGGTTATTACACTTTTATCCTTGTCTGTTTGTTTGTGCATGTTTATGTGTTTCTATTTTCAATAATCACCTAATTATGTGAGCAAAAGAAGATATCTCTAATGGGTAGGTGCTAGTTGGTGGCATAGCTAAGGCTTAAAGTAGGATGTTTTATCGTTTCTTTTTGTTGTAAATACTATATTGGAAAATGATATTTTGACACTAATTTTTTGACACCATTTTGACATTGCACACGTGTCAAAATGTGGTTGGACGATTTCAAATTAAAAAAAAAAAACATTGATTTTTCTGTTCCAAATATACCCTTGTTTCAACTTTTTTTAATTTGAAAAAGTCCAACTATATTTTGACACGTATGCAGTGTCAAAAATTGGTGTTGAAATATCATTTTCCTACTATATTACACTTTTGGTTTCGTATAACATACCTTCTTATAGTAAAGAATCTTGCATATATATTTTGCTATTATATATTATATCTGAATAATTGTAATAATAATTTATATATTTATCTAGAGTTAATTGTTTTATATTATTGAAAATGTGATGAATCCTATATTAATTGAACACGGTGAAAATTTGGATGTTACAAAATGTTTTAAATATTTTTTATTTGTTATGTATTATATTTTGAATAAGTTTTATTATTAAATTTCATTTGATTTTATTGCTATTATATTAAAAAGTTTATATAATCATCTTTTAATAATTAGGAATCACGTATAAATTTAATAATAAAAATTATTTAAAAATTTACATAAAGTTTTTAAAAAATATTAATGAAATTATCAAAAGAATATTTTAACATAAAAATATTATAAAAAAATTATTCGATTAAAATAAATACATCAAAAATAGAAGACAGTAAAAAGTTAAAAAAACCATTAATTAAATTCTTAAAGTAAACAAAATGAAAAAAATGTTTATATCTAAATATAAGGAAAGCAAAAACAAACATAGAAAAGAAAGAAATAAAAAAAAGAGAGTCAGGTTTTAGGAAAAAAAAAGTCTTTAAAATAGTTATACGACTTCTAAATAACAAAGAAAAAAAAATATTTAAGACATTGTAAATAGAAAAGAAGAGAAGTAACGAAAGATATTTACTTTTTTTAATAGAAATTTCAAAGTCGTTTTTTAAAAGTATGATTTTATCTTTCCTAACATTGAAATCACCGGTTCAAAAGTACCATTCAATTCAATTACTTATAAATATTTACGAATTTATATATTTTTAATATTTTTATTAATATATTTTTTTTAAATAATAGCAAAAATAAATCTATAAAAGTTTGATTCAAAATAAATAATATCTTATTAACATGAAGGTTTGTGTCTATATCGATCCTCTCTGACAGCTTTAGTGTAAATTTATTTTAGGTCGAAGTGGTTAATATCAAACATGATTTTAGTTTAATTAATATTTAGGTAAAAATCGCCAACTGCTAATACGATTTCAGTTCAATGAAATTTATAAATTCACTTAGTTCTATGATTTTGTTTTGAGTTTAATCATGTCTAATTAATTAATCTTAGGAAAAAAAATTTTGACAACTAATTTTTGATAATTTTTTTTATAACGTTTACGTGTCAACTTGTGATTGATTCATTTCAAATATTTTTTTAAATATAAATTCAAACAAACCAATAAATGATGACACGTATCGAGTTGTCAAAAAGTTATTAAAAATAGTTATCAAAATATGAACCTCCTTAGTCTTAATATGACTATAACATTATTAAGGAAATCATGCTCTCCTTCC
This sequence comes from Vigna mungo, assembly GCA_036885675.1. Taxonomy (NCBI): domain Eukaryota; kingdom Viridiplantae; phylum Streptophyta; class Magnoliopsida; order Fabales; family Fabaceae; genus Vigna; species Vigna mungo. The sequence continues at coordinate 16,316,898 of CP144693.1, read as the reverse complement.
ATGATTTTATTTTCAAAAGTCAGAAATCGTAAATGCATGTAATGTTCTTTTCAAGATCAATTCGTGTTTACGAGATAAACTTAGTCTTTTTAGTAACTATTTTAAATCTGGACTCAAATTCATAATTTTGAAATTAAATTAACCCAGATTTAGAAAAAAAAATACTAATATTATGTTGTGTTATCGAGCATGCTATTTTATAAAAAAATATTAGGATTAAATATGTTTTTAGTCTCTATATTTTGAGACGATTTTGGGTTTAGTCCCTCTTTCAAATTATGATACATTTTAGTCATTCAACTTTAGAAAACTCTGGTTTTAGTCATTTTTATCAATTTTTTTTAACTTTATTTGTTGTTTCAACCACCGCGCTGCAAACACGATCAAGAAGAAAGAGAAGAAGAATTATGTACGGTTGCAACTTTCCTTTCCCAGAAAGAAATTTCTCACAAGAAAAGAGAGCACAAAAAGAATTCGAAAAACTAACGAAAGAGCAGAATACAACAGAAGGTGAGAAAAAAAAGTTAGGTTTTTTACTGTAGAAGATTAGAATTAAAATTAATCTATAAATTAAATTTTACGTAAGAGTATAATAGGAATATAAATAAAAAATAAAAATAAAAATAAAAAAAAGAAGGGATAAAAGTGGAATGAGGAGGTGGAGGTCCATAGAGGTGGAGGTGAAAGAGGAACGAAACCCAAAATCGCCCCAAAGTATAGAACTAAAAACATATTTAACCCAAAAATATATTTGGAGCCATTTTAATGTTAATTGGACGAAAATTAAATAATTTAAAAATTGGGAAACTTAATTGAATATTTATTAATAAGAAAATAAATGATAAAATAATTAAGCCTTTTGAAATAATATAAAATTTTAATAACGAATTATTTTGGTCGGAAGTGGACGAAGATGTGGAAAGAACAAAGGAACCATGATGTCTATTCTATTAGCAAACCATTCTCACGGATCCTTCATTCAACGTGATTGAACGGTAAGTCCAATGCAAACTAATCTTACTCTGTTCATTGCGAGGCAGTGATCATGTGTTAGTTCACGCCACATATTTTTTTTAAGTAACATAATCACAAACACAACCCAATTTCTCCCTTTCAGTGTGTGTTTGAGAGTTTGAATTGTTGATCCTCTCTGAGTTCACACTTTCACCCCAACCAAACTAGCAACAAAATGGGGTTTCAGAAGATAAGAGTTGACAACCCCATCGTCGAAATGGATGGTATGCTATGAATCACTTTATGCATCTCTCACATTTCTCTCGTTATTGTGTTTGTGTGATCTTTCTTCCTTTGGGTTCTGACGAATGTTAATAATAGTGTGTGAGTTCTCTATCAGGGTCCAAAGTTGTGTGCTTTAACCATTTTTTTTATCTGGGCTTTCAATTTCAATCTCCCTTTTTCATTTTTTGTTATGCTTCAAGCGTTTTTGGGACCTGAGATCATATGGGGGGTCTCCTCCTTTATTAATTTGATGCTTTTTCTTGATTGAAACGTTTAATTAGGCAAAAATAACTATTGAATAACATGAAAAGCTTGTCTAGAACCATATTAAGATAACACGAAAAGCTTGTCTAGAAGATGGAAAATTAAAGCAAGTTGTGAAATTGAAGCAAAATTATGATAGAAAATTGTATACTAAATAATAATTTAAAACATTTGAATGAAGTGTTTCTGTCTATATGATTTAGTTACTACTGAATATGCAGTTAAATTGGGGGGTCTCATCCTCATAGAATTTGTCTTTGGAGTCAAAGGATTTTTCCATAGATGCTTAAATGTGATTGACTTTCAGTTTCTCGATCTGAATAATCAGTCTTTCCTTGTCTTTGCATGTAGGGGATGAAATGACCCGAGTGATTTGGAAAATGATAAAAGATAAGGTAGTTTTATCTTGAGTTATCTTTGGGAATCAAGTAGGTTTATGCTGTATTTTTTTTTATTATATTTTTTCCTTATTTTTCTTTTTTCCTTTTTTTTGCAGCTTATTCTTCCTTATTTGGAGCTGAATATTAAGTATTTTGACCTTGGCCTTCCTCATCGGGATGCCACTGCTGATAGAGTTACCATTGAAAGTGCTGAAGCTACACTAAAGTGAGTGTTCAATCTTGATATTATGTATCATTTTAGAATTTGTTATCAGCCTCTTCTATTGTTTCTTCCATGATTATTATTAAGATAAAACTTGCAATACTGTTTGTTAGATATATTAGATTGATATTTTATGTATTTTATCTTTATCGTTTATCTTTAGTTAGTTTGTTATTATTCTTTATTTGAATTTTGGACTTAGTTCATATTTTTTCTATTAGAGTATCCTATGTGTATATTTAATACAAAAGAGATTAATCTCATACATAGTTTTCACTATATTCAACACTGTTAAAAGGAAAATATACTCGTGTCATTTTTTCTTCTTGTGCCAAAAATATGATTCAGTGCATAGTCATGCTGACTCTTCACTCATTTAGATTTGATTAAGCTATTCCATTAATCCAAAAATTTTAGATAGATCTTTCATAGCCAAAATTGTGATCAAATTCTGAATATTGTATATAAATGTTTTGCTAAAGTGGTTGAAATGTAGTTTTTCACTCTTTTATGCTTTTATTTAGCAGAGGATAACTGAACTTGGGTTTCAGTGCCACCAAGCTGGTGATTGGTTCAACATTGAATCATCTCACTATAAGCTTGAAATTGGTCTCACCTCCTTTAGCCCTTTGACTTGCTGATATAGTCATGTCCCGTTGGTAAATCCACTTTAGAGGTTCCTAGTTATATAATTGTAGAAATTGGGGCTGTTGGGTTGGGATTTCTCCCCATACCTGTGATGGTATAAAAGGGTGCAATGCTCCATTCCATGGTTGTGGTGTAGCCTAAACTGCCTTTATACTTGATGAAAAAATATGATTTAAGTGGAGATAAAGACATGCTTTTTATATGCTCAATTCTGTAAATACGATACTTTAGAATAGTCTAGGTTAGAATGGAAAGACATAATTCTTGTAGTATAGCAAGAAGATATAGTTTTTAGGAGTATTTGGTTTAGATTGACATATAATCAACTCAAAAAAACATAATTTATGTGTTGATTTTATCATTTTTTGAATTCTGTGGATTAGAGTAGCTTTCCTTTTTGTTTTTAGTTAATTATTAGAGAAACTTGTCTTACACACTGAGGTCTCCTAACATGCCAGGGAAAAATTTTCATTGCAGGTATAATGTAGCAATCAAATGTGCTACTATAACTCCAGGTATTCACAGATGTTCTAAGCTGGACTGATGCATACTTTTTCTATGTCATGACTTACGGTTATGTAGTAACTTGATATGCATTATGAATGAAATTCACATGCAAAGTATTTTTGTCATAGATGAAACTCGGGTCAAGGAGTTTAACTTAAAACAAATGTGGAGAAGTCCAAATGGGACAATTCGGAACATTTTAAATGGTAACTAAACTTTCTAATAGTTTTTATATCCTTGCTTTGTTTTCTGAATTTGATCTGACATCTAGGGGAACATTCAATCTTTATGTTCTACAGGTACAGTTTTTAGAGAGCCAATTATATGTAAAAACATCCCTCGTCTTGTTTCAGGTTCATAAAATGCTAAAGATTATTTCATATTTGAAATTTTGAATTTGACTTTATGATTGCTACTTAGCAAGTGTTAATTACTATCTCTCTATTGTGTAGGCTGGACAAAGCCAATATGCATTGGAAGGCATGCTTTTGGAGACCAATATCGGGCAACAGATACAGTTATAAAAGGACCAGGAAAGCTAAAATTGGTGTTTGGTAAATTCACTCTCCAGTCAACTTTTTCTCATGGATCAAGTAGTTTGAAGATTCAATCTTGATGGTGTTGCAAAGTTTCCCAATGAAAACTGAGACTTTGATTGCTTTCAATTCCTAGTACAAAAAAGCTAGAGAGGCCTATAAAATCAAAGAAATCTTATGGTGTTCAGTTGTGTGCTTACAGCTCCTAGTGGAGGTGAAGGAATTAAAGAGCTAGAGGTCTACAACTTTACTGGTGCTGGAGGCATAGCTTTGTCCATGTATAATACTGATGAGGTTTGTATCTGGATGATGCTTTATTCTTTTTTTATCATTCTTCTCAAATAATATCTTATTGCTTGGATGATAATAATATTATATTGTATTTGATCTGGAAACAGTCCATTAGAGCTTTTGCTGAGGCTTCAATGAACTTTGCTTACCAGAAGAAATGGCCTCTCTATCTTAGCACTAAAAACACCATTTTAAAGAAATATGATGGAAGGTATGCTGTTTTATTTTTGGTTCATCTTTCCTTGTATTTAATTTCTCTTCTGTTCTAAGTGAGATTCTATTGTAGTTGCTGTTAATCAAACCCTCAAGCACCTTTTTAACTCTTTGCTTTTGTGAAAGATTCAAGGACATTTTCCAGGAAGTCTTTGAGGCTCAATGGAGCCACAGGTTCAAAGCTGCAGGGATATGGTTAGTTGAATTGGCAATCTTGCTAATTGAAACCTTTATTCCAAATAGATTGCTAACTCATATTCTTGATTCTTAGGTATGAACACCGTCTTATAGATGATATGGTTGCTTATGCTCTTAAAAGTGATGGAGGTTATGTATGGGCCTGCAAGAATTATGATGGTGACGTGCAGAGTGATTTCTTAGCTCAAGGTGAGATATCCATATGCTCATGAATTTCACTTAGGTTTTAGTTATTCTTTGTTCTGCTGTTTCTGTTTATGGATGGGCCAAAGTTTCTTGAAATTCATTATAATAATTTCCATTGAACAGGATTTGGTTCTCTTGGCTTGATGACATCAGTGCTGGTATTGTTTTTCTAACCTTTTGCAGCATTTCTCTTTTCTCTTCATCCATACTGTATTTCCTTCCACCCTTCATTTTGCCACATTGCATCTCTAGTATGGATGTTCAAAAGCTAAGTTTGGCAACAGGTTTGCCCAGATGGGAAAACCATTGAGGCAGAGGCAGCCCATGGCACGGTAACCCGTCATTATCGGGTTCATCAGAAAGGTGGTGAAACCAGCACAAACAGTATTGCTTCAATTTTTGCCTGGTCACGAGGTCTTGCACACAGGTAGGGATTGCAATGGAAACTAGTCTGCTTAGTTATTCTTCATGCTAGAATTAGTATAAGTTTATCCTTTTCCGTTCGATTTCATATTACTGAAGTAAGGCTGGGTGGTTTAAGAGGCCGTTGTTTGTGGTTTTTTTTAAGGAAAAATGGTTTTTAGTAAAAAAGTTTGTCTAAAATTATTTACAATATTAGATAAGGCTTTTGAAATGAACGCACAAGTTTGTAGTGCTTCTTTTTATAAGTTAAGGGTCTATTTGATTAAATTTCTATATAAACAAGGATAAGAAAATTAAGGAAAATTGAAACACATTCTCCATAATCTGAAGTAAATTTCTACAATGATGTTCTTAATTTCTTTTCTTACAAGTGTTTGGAAGAAGTTTATCTACGCTAAAAATTGACCTTGCGAAATAAAGCTCCAAAATAGGACTCAATGAGTTGGTGCAGTGGTTAGGCACCTTGTGTTCACACATTGTGCAAACAATTCATGTAGTGACCAATCCATATTCAATTCCTAACATGTGAAAAACTGTCAAGTTAGGAACAACCATATAGTATCACGACTGGGACCAGTCTCTAGTCAAATGAACTTGAAGAAACCCATGGTAGGACAGAAAAAAAGCTCCAAAATAGGATCCATTTTGTAACTTTATTTAAAAGCAGGTTTACATGTCTTTTTATTTAATGATATCAACTTTTTGAAATTAAAAATGGGAAAATCCTAATGTTTTGCTCATTAGCTGAATTTATTTTTAGTAAGAGGTAACGTGTGAGGCATCTTATCTAGGTTGACACCAGTGTCTCTAACAATCACATGCAACACAAAATGGCATTAATAGTAAAAGATAAGTACAAAACTTGGGGTTAAAAACCAAACCCAAGGACAAAAGTCAAGAGAACCTATAGAATGGAAGACTCAACCTATTCCGAGAAAGTCTTCCTGTATAAAAGTCGCATCAAATTAGTCCTTGAATCTTGGAACCATGAGGGGTTAGTCTATCTGCACAAATATTGTCTTGACGGTATATGTGAGAGTAGTTATCTAAACTTAATTTTACTAGTGAGCATAAAGTAAAAGTTATATCTTCTTGAAAGGAAAAAACAGAGTACTAAATGAAGATAGCATGAGCACTTTCTATTAAAAGCTTATCCATATATATAGAAAAAATAGGAAAAAATATGTTTTTCCTAAGCTTATTCAAATGCATGATAACTTTTACAGGGCAAAGTTGGATGGAAATGCTAGACTGTTGGAGTTTACGGAGAAACTGGAAGCAGCTTGCATTGGAACCGTTGAATTGGGAAAGATGACAAAGGATCTTGCGCTTCTTGTTCATGGCCCTAAGTAATTTCTGGCACTCGAATTGGTCTTTCTGATTTTTTCTTTTGATGCTTAACAGATTAAAACTTGGTCTTTTTTCCAATGTGTAGGGTTTCTAGATCCCAGTATTTGAATACTGAAGAGTTCATTGATGCTGTAGCTGAGGAGCTGCGAACAAGATTATCTTCACAATCGAAGATGTAAAGTTCAAGATGAATGTATCCATTATATGTTCTCCATTTCCTTAATTTTTCTTTTTCTTTCTTGAAGGAGGGAATTCCATTGCTTCTCAGTTACAACATTTTAGAGTATATAACATTCTGAAATCTGAATTTGTAAACAGTAGTGCTACTTTGGAATACCTTATGACAATATTGAAGAAAATAAAAAAAAAAACCAATAAGGAAAAAATAACTTTCTTGAACGAATTTAAATGCCTTGTGTTTTACAATGTATATTTCTCAGAAATGTCTTCACTTTTCTGTAGGGAAAGAAGGTGGAGGTGACAATTTGTAGACTGTATTCCTGTCAAACTGTTTTTTTAACCAAATATATGACTTGTACTAAAAGTACAAATCTGAGATCACCAAAATTACATTTTGCTTGAGCCAACAGAACTCTTCATTTGAAGAACTCATGTCGTGTACCATAAACATCTTGTCATCGTCAAAACATATTCTGAACACTGAATTTTGCAAGCAGTGCTACTCTGGAAGTCCTTACATCAATATTAAAGTCATTTTCAAAAAAGTGGGGGAAAAAGAATGTTTTTGAACAAATTTACATGTGTTGTTTACATTGTATGTTTCTCATAGAAGTCTTCAATTTTCTTGGGGAAGAGAGGTGACACTTTGTACAGTATATTCTTGTCAAAGAAGTGTGTTATATCCATATAGAACTTTTACTGCTAAAAATACTCAAAATCTACGTAAGAATCACTAGCATTATGGCTGTGTTTATCATTAGCAATATCTGCCATCTTCTTGTCCACCGGGGGTGGTGTGTCTTTGCTGGCATACTTGCTGAAGTCTATAGTATCTGGTATGTGAGGAGGTGTGGCACTTCTGACTAGAGCCCAGTTCATTCCCTCAAAAAATGGGTGCTGTTTTATCTCCGTAGCTCCTCTTTTATATGCAATTCTCTTCTGAGGCTCTTTCACAAGCAATCCCCTAATAAGGTCACGAGCCACTGCACTGACCTGGGGAGTTTCTGGGAACCTAAGTGGTTGTCCAACAACATTAAAAAGTGTGGCTTTATACCCTGCACCCTTGAAAGGGGTTGATCCATGCAACAGCTCATACAAGAAGATTCCAAAAGTCCACCAATCTACTGCACTACCATGACCCTCTCCTTTGATAATCTCAGGAGCAAGATACTCATGTGTTCCTACAAATGACATTGATCTCACATTGGTAGGTTCTGCCATCAGTTCAGGAAGGCGTGCTCCACCAACCAATAGGCCAAAATCTGACTTTGCCTTGCGGTTCTTCTTTGAAGGTAAAATGCGCGGAAAAAAACTAGACGCTTGAGTAGTGCTTGCTTGGTCATCATTTAGTACGCCACTGGAGTCACTGTTGCCACCACTATTGTTGGTTGCATGGGCAGATGAAGATTTGACAAGTGTAGGACTGACGGAGCAGCGAAGGGATAAGTCAAAATCTGAGAGCATGATGTGCCCCTCATCTCTCACTAGAAGATTTTCTGGTTTTAAGTCTCTGTATACAATGCCAAGCATGTGCAGGTACTCCAGAGCTAGCAAAACCTCTGAGGCATAAAACCTATCACAAGATTTTTAAGCATATAAGTACTTAAGTTGATCTACAAACTGAAATCAGATGGGTAACACAAGTCCGTGTTGATGGCAAAATGATATAAACATAAAATACTAATGAATGCCCAGCCTTGGATAAGGTAATGAAATAAAAAAAATAATCTTTTTATAAAATAAATTTATTTATGCTAAAGTTAAAAGTAAAAATTAAGAGTAATTACAAGAGTTTTTATTACTTAACTCATTAATGAGATGCTTAAAATTGATTTCCATTTCTTTTCTTCTAAAACTGTGAAGAAGAAACTTGTACAAGATATTGCAATATTGTTTATCAATTGCATACAAGGTTTTCAATATGAATTATGATCAGAAGATGGTGAGGTTTAACTAACCTGGCAGCTTCTTCAGAGAAGCACTTGTTAGGTTGCTTCTGTCGAAGAGTATGAAGATCACCTCCACTACAAAACTCCATCACCAGACAGTAAAACTTCTCAGTTTCAAAGTAAGAATACAAAGTTGGGAGAAAGGGGTGGTCAAGGAGTCCAAGAATCTCCCTTTCTGTCTGTGCCCTCAGAAGCTTATTTCTGCTTATGAGTGCTGCCTTGTCCATTACTTTCATGGCAAAGTAGGTCTTGGTCCCTTTGAGATCCACAAGGTACACACTCCCAATGTCTCCATAACCAATGCGCTTGAGAAGCCTGAAGTGGCTGAGATTGAGAGGGCCACACTTTGAAACCATGTTGATAGCTTCCCACCTCACATCACCCCCAGTATGCGGCCTAATGTGTGCACTTGTGCTCTCTAAGCTGTTACTGCGAGAACCAGTACTCCCATGATTCGAGGTCTTTCCATGTGGGGTTGACACAGACACTGTCTTTGAATGATGGTGATCAGGGTTTTGAACAGGCTTTTTCGTTGTGCTTGGACTTTGGTGTTGTTGAGGGTTGAAGTCAGAGATATTCCTGTTTGGTGGAATTAGCCTCTGGGGTCTTGATTTACCTTCCAACTTTGCATTATCAGATTTTGAAACATGGTCTAATTGTCCAGTTTCCCTTCCTGAAGTGTGGACATTTGCTGCTCTGAAGGTCTCTTTTTCTGCTTGGTTCACATTATTGTGATGAGTTGGTGAGTTCTTTCCTGACTTTGCACAACTGCTATGAACACTAGGGTGTGCCTCTTCTGACACATTGTGTCTCATCTGTGTTTATGGATGAACCAGAAGTTTTGGTTAATTCTCACTGAGTTTTGTCAGGCTCTTTTTTCTCTCCAAAAGTGAATGCATCCAAGGTTATAAATTGGGTCAAAGATTCATTTTGTTCTTTGAAATTATATTTCACGAGACTTTTCCAGAGAGAAAAATAGAAAAAAAAACAAAACAAAACTGTTGGTTAAAATCAATTTGTGCATACATTGATTTATAGAAGTTATGGTTTTTATTTTATTTTATGCTAAGTTAATTTTGTTTTTAAAATAACTTTCTTTTTTCTTCTTACTTTTTACTCCCTCGAAGTTTTCACATATGTTAGTGCATACCCACTGCATAAATTTAAAAAAGCTGTGATGACAATTGCCATAAAAATACTCCAAAAAAGGACTTTTGTGAAGAAGTATATAAATGTTGTGGCCAATACCATTTTTAAAACCTTGAGATGCATTTTGTGTTCAATTATGGGGATGCATAGAGATGAAACTCTTACCTCAGGTGGTAAATCAGGCATCTTGACAGGATTTGATCTTATCAAAAGGCAACACAATAATACCCTTCAAGAGGAACTCCTGAAAAGAGAGAGAGAAATAAGAAAACTCATGCAAATCAGTTATACTGAGATGTAACATGGACTGTTGAAACAAATCTAAATGGTATAAAAATTCAAACAAAACTACACCTAATATAAGAAACTAGTTGTTGATTCTGAAACTGTGTAACCACTCAAATAATTGTGTTTGTGAGAGAATATACATATAAGTTAATAGGGAAGTTGTTGAACATGCACGATGCCATGATATAAACGTCAAAAGAATAAAGAACGAAAAACTAAATTCATGGCATCCACGTAATGAAATGTGATGCAGATCATAGGACATGGCGACCATTCTCAAAGTCAGAAAGCAAGAATAATAATAATAATAATAATAATAATAATAATAATAATAATAATAATAATAATAATAATAATAATAATAATAATAATAATAATAATAATAATAATAACTATTATATATTTTAGTGATGAGAAACCAAATCATCATCATTATTAATACAAATCACAGAGGCACATGAACAAGCAATTATGGCACATACATTGAAGATTGATTATCCATGAGAAAAGAGATTTGGGGGAAATAAAACCTGAAAGTCAGAAATGGCATGAATGCTGATAACTCCCTCTGGTAATCTAAGAGCTACAACATGAGCAACAAAGTTTGAGATGCATTGAAAAATGAATCTAACAGTTTTTATCCTTTGAAGAAGAAGAGAGAAAAATGATTGGGGGGAAAAGGTGAAGGTTGTTGGTTTGGACAGGAAATGACATGAGGGTGTTGAAAATGAGCTGGTTGTTGATTGGAACACCACCCATCATCAAAAACACTAGGGTATCTTGAGAGGAAATTGTGGAAGAAAAGGTAGAAGATAGCAATACAACCACAATTAGGAAAAAATCAACATTTATATATAGAAAATTGGCAAATCAAAACTATATGAAAATCAATTTGATTTTGGAAAAGAATGGATAGGCGTCATATTCTCTGTGAAATGGAAATGGCGGTTTAACTGCCTACTCCTATAGTGTCCATAAATTCACATCAACATATAACATTTTGTTGTCACCACCATTGCATAGCTTCCACATAACAGTATTGTATTTTCATTTTGTGTTGTTCAACATTATATATAGTTTGTATGGTATACTAATATTTTTTTCTACTAATCTTCCTATGTGTTTTGTATCATAAATTTAGTATATTCTTAAGATATGAAATGCATATCCCTTGAGATATATATAAATATATATATATATATATATATATATATATATATATATATATATATATATATATATATATATATATATATATTTTACAAATTACAAAGATGTGTAGTCATATTATCGAAATATATAATCTTACTCCTATTATATTTCTTAGTGTATATGGAGGCTCCAAAACTTCAAGTTTATCTTTGTTAGTTAATGTGATATTAAATGTCATGGAGTTAAGGTGGATTTGTATGTTATTCAATCTACTTGAGTGGTTTCTTTTATAATTAAGAGTTAAAGGGCTATGTTATAAGTTTGCTTATATCAATTTATTGAAAGGCACATATTTTCTTTTATACATTCATTCATAGTTGTAGGAAAAATTTAAGTTATTCATACATAAGAAACATTTTAGATGGTACACTATAAATTATGTAGAATTCAAAGTTAAAAAATATATTTCAGATTTTATGATTTGAAAAAAATGAGGAAGAAATAAGCCATACAATTACAAATTTTTTCTTTTGTTTCTTTTAGAATGATCAAAGGGCAAAATTAAAAATGTATTCATGTTAGATTTTTTTTTTAATTATTTATATGCTTCATAATTAACTATCACCCATACATTTCCAATCTTCTTATTAGTTAAATGTCACCTGACATGTATGCATAGCTGCAGAGTTTATATATATATATATATATATATATATATATATATATATATATATATATATATATATATATATATATATATATATATATATATATATATATATATATATAAGCGATGGTAAGTGTTTTAAAATTTTGGAAAGTTTCATACTTCTTTTCTTTAGATTATGGGTTATTGAAAAGATATGAAGTATTATTTGTTTAACCAATTATTTTGAAATTATTAAAAATTAAAGTAATATATAATAATCATTTAAGGCATTACATTAAAAAATATATTAAACCATTGAAAGTATTTGATATTTTGATGGATTTTTATATTTAAACAAAAAAAAAATATGTGATCACTTTCTCAATTAGAATTTATAATGTTTTCGGGGCATAGAGTTTGGATTGTTTAAGTGAGTATTACGACCGTTGGATTAGCATAACAAAATCTTGAATCATAAAAAATATAATAAGGTAAATTCTTACCTTATATTTATATTTAGATTTCTAGATAGATTTATAATTAATATAAATTTACTCGTAAACATTTTTTAATAACTGATCAGGAGATCATACAGTACACGTAAAATCATAATCATTAATTATAATTGGGTTAATTAATATAATGTATGAATTAAATTTATAAAAGTCGATTGCATTTCTTTATTAATACACTTAAAATCATAATCATTAGTTATAATTAGGTTAATTAATATAATGTATGAATTAAATTTACAAAAGTCGATTGCATTTCTTTATTTCTTTTATACTTTACAAAAATTTAGTATACTTTTACAATTTTGTAAATTATTTACACTATAATGTGTTGTTACTATTAGAGATATGAAACTAATTTGCTCTTCGATATGACTTTCAAATAATTTATGTACAAAGTTATTAAAAAAAAATCAAATTATTAAACCATAAAGGGTTTTGGTTTCATATTTTGTATTTTAATATTTTAATATTTTGTATTTTGTATTTTAATAAATGTTTGTCATCGATAAACTTTAGAATATTAACAGTAGTTGAATGTCAACATAACTTATTTACAAACTTATTACCTCAACATGCAAAAATTGTACATCAAATTTGTTTACAACCAAATTTGTTTACAACCCTATTGGGATACATCTTAATAATATAGAATACAACTAAAATTATAAAAGACAGAATACAACTTATCCGTTTTCTACACTTAAAAATTTAAAATTTTAATATTTTAAAATCCTAAGAGACAAAAACGTAACAAAAACATGATATCTTCTGAAATTAATCCTCTATATAGCTATTCTTCCTCTATCTCTCTCACCCCATTTACTTGGCCTTTAAACTTTGATATGATAGAAAAGATGTATATTTATATCTATATATAGTTTTCTTATCATCATAGTCTTAACACATTGTTTCTTTAATTTCAAGAAAAAGTTATCATATTCCCGCCCTAAAGAAACATGTTAAACAACCACATAATCTGAAATTCCTTGACTTTCAGTAATTGTAATCATATGAACTGGAAATAATTTTGACCCTTTGCTAGTTAATTCCTCATCTAATACGCTAATTAAATCCATACACTGACTCAAAATGAGTGCTGCTATTTGTTTTCCATGTTCTCATTAAAGAAAGAACAGATTTCAAACCAAAATTAATAACTACTATACTGAGTAAAGCATGATCAGCATACTGCATATAGAGATTCTTAACTATGGTTGGAGGTTTTGCATGGTCTTCTGTGCTGAAGAACTATAATGAGATTCAAGTTCTTTTAGGTTAGCAGCAGCTTCCTCCCCAACTTTGGATAAAGTATGATCTGTTTTTTCGGCCAGTTGATTAAATTCAATTCTTCTTTGTTCTACATGATCATTAAGAGAGGCAAATCCTGAAAATATTGCAGTCTGCTTCAGCTCTGAAACCAACTTCAACAGAGAATCAGCTGCCTGAACCTGTGTAATAAATCAATATAAAAAATAAACAGAAAAAGAAATGATTTCAGTGACTCTTACTAAACCTTGTCAACTTAACCATACTTAACAAGTCTCAGAAAACAGAACAATGGAGAGAATGACATTGTGACATTTGAAAGAAGTAATTTAATATGAATGAAAAAAAATATATAATTCAATTAACTCTGCATTATATACGAGGTAACTGCAAAGTGTAATATTTCCAGTGTTCCCAGACACAATCTATCACAAGATAATTTCTCTCCAAAGTAATAAGACTTTGATGTATAAAATTCAAGTAAAACAATATATCTTCATAAGAATTCTTGCTTATAAGCACAAGAACGAACAGAAAAAGCACTCTCACCATCCTAGCAGAACGCATCTCCATCATAAAAGCTTCCTGTGAGTTTCTAACTGGTGGGTCATTTACCTGCAAGACTGCATTTGTTAAGTACAAATAACAAGATGCTCATAATTTAGTGTGTTAATATATTGAAGACATTCCCGATTGTTTAGCCTGGGATCAGAACAAGGCTTAGGACAGCTTAAAAACTAAATCATCCACAATCCAAGTAACCCCATGCATGCATAGTGGCTGTTGACACACACCAGTGCATTGATGAGAAGGAAAAAGTGGATAAATAGTGACTATCAATGAAGAGAAAGATAGTCTTTGCCGACATCTAAAAGAGAAAATGTGATCAAGAAACTAGTCAATTGGTAGAGACCAACTCACCATTTTCATGGAATCACAAAATTACAATTGGGTTATCTTTTTATTGAAAATTGTAACTGAACCATACACAATTTCCCATTTCGAAGGTTAACCAACTCCGAATAAATTTGTTACTGTCTGTCTAAATATATTATTATGTTTATCTTATAACTAAGCTCCACCCCAACCTACTAGTAGCCTCCTACTTGAGCTATGGTAGGCACCAAAAAAGTGTACAACCATAATAGATTCTGGATGTAGTGGCATCATCCAAGTTATTTTAAGAGTTTTTTTCATTGGAGACTTTCGATAGTGAAGTTTTGGTCTCCTCTGTTCATTCTTTAAAAGCAAATACTCATTATCTCAGCCTCTCAATGAATAAGAATATGTCTGGGTAGGCGGTTGGGACAGCCAAACTGACATTAGGGTACCAAATGCAATTTACCGTAAAAGAAAAACATTAATATTTTATCGTCTCAAACCAAACTTGTCTTGCTCGTAACAACACGCTAGAAGCAACGCAATACATCTTCGAGCTGATAAAGTTGCAACAAACTCACTTTCAACATACAAGTCCTAAACATAAATCACTTCACTTTAAAATCATTTTCAACCAAAGTCGATTTTGTGAAATTAAAATCATCAGTCAGAAGATGACTCCGTAAATGTTTACCCAAATTGACATTCACACGGCAGTGACCAAACTTATCAATCGATTTCTCAGCATAATTGGTGTCGAGACAAAAATTCAAAAGATTTCTCACCTTAAATTGCATTCTATCAGACAAACAATTCACTCATCCTCATTGTCACCCCACTTTTCTTCACTTCTAACCCAGGTTATTAAGAACATCTGCATCCGTTCTCAGTGTTTCTACTCTCTACAACAGTAAACTACTGCATCTTTAATGACATTACTCATGGGCACCCTCAATATCAAGTAAGATAAGGAATATACGAAATCAATTTAAAACCTTTCTTCTTATCATCCATGCTATTGCTCCAAACACACAATTAAAAGCTCAGACTTATCCTACACATAGCTTCTTAAAAAGAAAAATTAAAAAATTGTTTTTTTCATGGTTGACATGAATTAAATTGTTAGGATGAATTGAACATCTTGTTTGAGAGAATTGAACATCTTCTTTGGACAAACTTCTCTAGAAGAACTTTTAGATGGTAAAATAAAGTAGAAAAGAAACGAATACCCTTGCAACGTTGACGAGGTGGCTAAAGTTATCAACAATATTGGCAATATCACCTTCGACCTTTTGCAACAGCGTCTTCTGCTTCTGCGCTGCGGCTGAAGCTGCTGCCGCAGTGGGTCCGCTTCCGGCACCGGCGCCACCTCCTAACCCCGCCGCTCCACCTTTGTTCATTCTATTTCAATGGGTATTTACTTCTCAGTATAGAAAAAATGCCTAAGATTAGGAAGATGGAAAACCCTTCATCTGTGTCTGATGCCCACTCCCTCCAAGGCACAAACTAAATGTGGTTGATAATTCTTAATTGCAATTTCTTTTAGTTTCTCTATTAATTGAATATTTTTAAATTTTAAATCTTTTAATGAGATTTTTTAAATAGATATCATAAGATTTAATAAATGTACAGTATCTATAGAAGTAAAAATAAAGTTGAGAGTGTGTTAAGATAATGTGGCAAATTGTATGATCTATACCATTTGATAAACATATCAATTATATAGTTCTATTCATGATTATAAACTTATATAATTAAATAAATTATTTTAGTATTTTACAAATTTATCATAGTTTTAATTTATCGAATAAATTAATTATTATTGGTTAAAATTTTAATTTTTTAAAATTTGTCATATAATTCTATAAATTTATAATTAGGTTTAATAGGTTCCGAGGTCCCTATATTTAGGGGTTTGTCTCCTCCAATTTTGGAAGTGATCAATTAGGTCCCTAATTTTGTCAATTTGAATCAATAAAAGTTTTTCCGTTAAATGCAGTTAACACCGTGAAGTTTTTGAACATGTGACACGCTGACGGTTCCAGGTGACACCGTTTCAAGTGCATAGGTGGATTATAAAAGGGTGAGATCCCTAAATTAAAAGGGTGTATTTGAAGGTGAAATCCCTAAATTAAAAGGGATTTCACCCTTTTATAATCCACCTATGCACTAGAAATGGTGCCACCTAGAAGCGTCAGCGTGTCACATGTTCAAAAACTTCACGTCGTTAACGGAAAAACTTTTATTGATTCAAATTGACAAAATTAGGGACCTAATTGATCACTTCCAAAATGGAGGACCCAATTGAAACAAACCCCCAAATATAGAGACCTTCGACCTATTAAACCTTATAATTATATATGGTTGATTATGTTATAATTTTAAATTTATATAAATTATAAACTTATATAATTATGTAGTTTACATATGATTTATAATTTATAATTATATAAATTATATAATAAACTAAAATCAACATTTATTTGTAATTATAAAAAATATTTTTTCTCCAATAACTTTTATTTGTAATTTAAATATGTGAAATGTTCACACAAACTCCATACTTTATATACTTTAATACAAATGTAAATGAAGATATGTACACACTGATAATTTTTAAAAATACAATTTAAGTATACATTGTCTATAATACAAATTTTATATAAATAAATTTATAAATAAGATTATAATTTCTTTTAGATATTGTTTTTAAATTGAATATTAGATGGGTGAAATGTTTTAAATAATGATACTAAATTATGTAAGTTAAAAATTTTAAAAGTATAAATAAAATTATTTATTAAGGAATTTCATTATATAAAACATATTATTTCTCTAAAATTTTTTCTTTTAAAAGTTTTGCGACTTTTCTCTAAAATTTTGGAATCTCTACTTATCTGTTTGAAGATCAAAGATCGTCTGAGAGATCCTTGAGACGATATCTTCCTTTCTAACCCATCAATTTTTGTAAAAGAGAGTAAATAAAGTTCTTGAAGGTGTGGGATAGGTTCTAAAGGCCTTAGAATCATCTAATCGTCAAACAGGTAAGGGAAGCTAGTTTTATGGATTTAAACTAATAGACAAGTCTAAATTGATGTTTGTATGATGGTATGACAGTTAATTTGAGTAACAAAATTTTTTGATAAAATTTGGTCTGTTGAGTTGAAATTGATGAATTCTTGTTTGCAGACAAGTCACTTAATTATATTTGAGTTTTGATGAATTGTGGATGTTAGATTTGTCATGTTTATTGATTAATTTGGTTGTTAAATCTTGGTTTAATAATAGGTTAGTAGGGTAATTGGTTTTGGTCTATAATTTGGGGTTAGATAGGTGAAATGTTAGAGGAATGGTTATTATGGTAAGTTTAATGTTTGGGGTTTGGTTTGAGGTCATTTAGGACTTGATAGGCCTTTTATTTTGCAAAAATCTAGTTGGAATAGGGGGAAATATGATGTTAGTGTTTTAGGTAGTTAGCATGATCTGTTGAATTGAATTCCTGTCCAAATGAGCAAGTTTGTATTCAATATGAGGTACAAAGATGTTTTCTAGTCAATTACAGTGCTAAGAATACCAATTTGGTCATTTGGATAAGTCTTGAGTGCATTACGATCAAAATTTAAAGTTGTTGTCATTTGGTTTAAAGTTGAGCGGCCTTGTAGGGCGCTGAGTCACAAAAAAGAGAGCACCTGGGTTTCAGGGTGTTGAGCGACCATTCTGGGCTAAGCATTGTGAAGTCATTGAGCTCACTGTTTTTTGGGTGTTAAGCGATGATTTGGGGTGCTAAGCGTCACTTTCCATTACAAGTTTGGGTTCTTTTTCTCCTTTAATTCGCTGGGTGAGAAATTTTCTCACTAGGCGAAGGGCATGGCTCACTAGGCGTGAGACCTGGCACTACGCGCCTACAGTTTCAAGTCTTTTTTCATACTTTTTATGTTTTTTCGAGTTATGTTTTGTTTGATTGAATTACAACATACTTTAGTTAAATATTATTGATGCCTATTGAATGGTGTATGGTTGTGAGTATGCATGATATAAGAATGTGAGAAGAACCTCAAGGAGAGATTTTGTAATTAAAGAAAGTGTTAGTGTATGCTTAAGAGACAAATTTCGGAAAGGAGGTATCTTGATATTCTACTAACCATTAAACTCATTTAGAGATGGATGGGGTGGGAGAGAGAATGGTAGAAGGTCTTTCCCTAAGACTTTTGAGTCTTCAGAATGAAAGATTAACCTTATGAGTAATAGGTTGAAATACCCATGTTTATGTCTCTGCAGAGTATAAATGCTACTACGAGTGCACACCTTCAATGAAGTCTATGTCAAAGCTTGTTTCCAGATAATTTAGCATAGAGTCAATTGTTTATATGTTTATATGATTGGTATAATGTTATAAAGGTTGAACTAATATGTAATATGTTAAATTGTTTGTGATAATTCTTTTTTAATACTAGCTTACCTTGCCTTCTTTTTTTATCTATGTTTGTTTTTCTTCTTTTGCAATGATCACTTGTTGGTGTGAGTAGAGGATGAGTTAGTTGTTAGCTTGCCGATGATGGAGATTGATGACGCCGTCAAGTGATGTTGGTTGATTTTTAATTATATGTTTGTATGGAAACTTCTACCTTTAAAGAGACTTGTTAGTTCATTGAAGTCTTGAACATATGTTACGTTGACATAGTTATTTATTCTGAATAATTATAACAATATTTTGTATATTTCTTATCTATTTACTTTGTATTATCGGAATGTACAATGTTTTATTTAGTAGTTTAAACTATTAAATTATATATATATATATATATATATATATATATATATTAATTAGTGTATGTAACATAATTGTTACATATCACAAAAGTAAAACAACATTAGTAATTGATTTTATATTTAAGTCTATAATTTTTTTCTATATTCATTTCTCACTCAATTAAATTCATATAATTTTTAAATAAATTATATGTGGTTTCATTTTTAACAACGTTAGATCGGCTAATAATAGAAGGAAACTTACAAATACTCGGACATTTGCAATTGTGTGGAAATAGGTTTTCTAAGGTGAAACTTTGTTTTTTTTCTAGGGTTAGATTTTAACCTTTTTCTCTAATCCTTTCTCTTTCTCTTCCTGATATTTGTATCCCAAACACACGAGCAATAAGTTACTGTAAAGATTGGTCATCAGGAAAGAAGGATTTCTCTTTGAAAAATGGATTGGTCATTAGCAACTCTATCACAATTCTGAATCTTGGAGTGCAAACAAAACAGATTTGACAAAATCTGAAGAAGATGAGTGGGTTAAATGGTGTGCGGTGAAAATATATATGGAATGTCAGAATCGCTAAAAAGATTCTTGGGGCTCAGGTAAATTGAAACCTAACTGCAATAGAAGATTCTTGGGACTCTAGTAAAATGAAAGTGTCGCATACAAGATTCTTGGGGCTCTGGTAAATTAAAAGTTGACACAGTCATTGACAAAAGACTCTAAGGATTGAAAAATCACCGCTCAAAATGGAAAGAAAGGTCATTCAAACAACAAGAAGAGATCATCAATAATTCTGCAACAGAAGAATATGGATATTCATTGTTTGATTTTAATTTTGTAATAAGTGGCTTCTTAAGCCATCTTTTTGTATTGCTGGTTGTAATCATCTTTTGAATATTAATGAAATTCTCTTTTGGTAAACATTAGTGAATGGTGATTGAATTATATAATTGATTAAATATGATAAAATCACTTTTATGATTGAAAATGTCCATTTTAATGTTACATGGTTGCATTGCATCAGTATTAATATTACGTCATATCGCTCCTTTTTTACTTCTTATCTTTTTTTCTTTTTCCTTTTTAACCTACAATAACACGTCGAATATTAAAATATACGACGTCCTCTGTATATTCGACAAATCCAAAATCTATCAACCTTTTTCTTCCGTTTTCTGTACTCCTTCAAGCTTTTTTATGTCCTTGAAGGAGATAACAGAAAATAGAAGAAAAAAAATTAACAGATGGAGTTCATAGGAGAAATTTTATGAATGGAAGATGTAGCATTTTGAAAGGGTCCGAAATCCAAATGTATAACGTCCTTTGTATATTCGAAATTCAAAATCTATCAACCTTTTTCTTTTGTTTTTTGTACTCCTTCAAGCTTTTTTATGTCCTTGAAGGAGATAACAGAAAAAATAAGAAAAAAAAATTAACAAATGGAGTTCATAGGAGAAATTTTATGAATGGAAGATGTAGCGTTTTGAAAGGATCCGAAATCCAAATGTATCAACCTTTTTCTTTGTGTTATTAACATTCCTTCAACCTTTTCATCATGACAGAATCAAACCACAAAGAAGTGACTCCTTTTTGTGACCTAGAAGGAGCTACTAGTAACACAAAAAGAAAAAGTTAACACAAAGAAACCTTAAAGTTGTTACAAGAAATTTGATAAATGGATGTCTACTTAAATTATTACTGTTGGAAAAGGCCTGATATGGGCTTCAATAATAAAAAGCAGTATACTTAAATGATATATGGGAAAATGCAGTTTGCTGCTAGAAACGAAGAGGCTGACGTCAATTTCTCCAGACTTCCAAAGTGTCTTTTTGGTTTATTTTTTTTTCTTATAATCTAACAATAAATGTCGAATTTCTTGAGCATTTGACATATTGGTCGCTCTCTTTTTTTCTTTTTACTTTTTAAATTCCCATAGAACGTCTATTCTAGGGGGCTTTGACGTGAAAGGCATTGGAGTAGTTGTGAGCATTAATTTTGTGTTGTTACCACATTGGTTGTTGTGAGCATTAATATTGACTCTATAAATATAATGCTTAACTCATACAACTCCACGCTCACTTCATCGTCTTCCTCCTCTCCTTTTTTCTACGCGGCATTGCATTTCTATGTGCGTTTTATCTCTTTTGAATCGTTTAAACTTACTTTTACTCCGATTAAATTAGTCTTTGATGGATTATCTTCCATTTGAACCGATTAAAATGAGTTTTCGTTGTGTTTTGGTGCAGTTTTGCTAGTGTCTTTTGGTAGCGTATTAGTACCTTCTCTCTTTAGTAGTTTCCTAGTAAGAAAAGCTTGCGTCTTTTGGTCTCTTATGGTATTTCAACCAAAATCGAACCTGGGTCCTTGCCTATTTCTCATGTCACCGTATTCTTTTTCATTGGCGGTTTGCATGACGTCTAGGCAACGACCTAGGTTCGGTTTTGGGTTGAAATGCCATTAGAGATGCAAAAGACGCAAACTTTTCTTATGAAGAAACTATCAAAAGAAGAAGGTGGTACTAGGCTACCGAAAAACACGCTCAAAACTACATTAAACACAACTCAGTAGACGTCGAATGCATAGAAGAATTCGACGTTATATAGTTGTTTTGAAAGAAAAAGAAAAAATAATAAAAAAGGAACTAAATAATAAAACATCGTAGCCAATATAAAATGACATTATATGTGTTGATTTAAAAGAAAAATAAAAGAATAACTACTAGCTAAAGGAGATAATAGAAAACACAAAGAAAAAAGTTAAAAGATGGAGTTCATAGGAAAAATTTTATGAATAGATGTCTACTTAAAATAATTACTGTTGACGTCAGAGCCAGTTTAAGTCGACGTTTTATTGGTTGATTTAAAAGAAAAATAAAAGAATAACTACTAGTTGTAATATACAACGTCCATCTTTAGTTATTGTGAAATCATATTATTGAAAACAAAATTTTGTATTTATTTATTTTGTATTGAACGTCAATTGTTTCCTTAACTGAAGTTATGTGATTACCTAAGTTTCGTACACCAAGGACCATCACGTCAGACCCCAAATTGTTCGACGTTCTACATTGGTATAAACGTTGAAACCATAAAGTGGGCGACGTTCTGTCTGGTTTAAAAGAGAAAAGAAAGATAAAAAAACGAATTCACTCTCTGTAATATAAAACATCGAATATTTAGCATGGTGGACGTCAAATGTGGGTAGAGTGATACTGCTGGAAACAAACCACTATTTCGTTATCTTTTTATTTTAAATTGAACGTCAGTTATTTCTTAAAATGATGTTAAGTGTTTCAAAGGTCATTGTTTTACGTCGTTCTGACCCTTATTTGACGTTAGCACATTTTAGATTACGTCTATATGATCTTTGTTTGTCGTTAATAAATATTAGTCGGCGAACAATTTCAATAGAGGACGTGGAGTGATTGAATTTATTTACGGTAATGTCACCGGTCATTTCTAACGTTGCTAATTGGGCGGTGAGACGTTGACCACGTGACGTTATAGCCCGTTTTTGCACCAGTGTTTACTAACTACACAAATATAAGCACAAAATTCCTCACTACTGCCTCCCATAAGAGTTTAGGTCGTGTCTCAATCCTAATGTGGTTGATCATCCTTTCAGACCAGCTACTGATCATCGCCTTGGTAAGCTATTACCTCACAAATTGGCTAAGCAGATGCAAGTCCTTTTTTGTGTGGATTCCTCCTTTTGCTCCTCAGACTACAGGGTATTAACAGTCGTTTCCAGCTATTGTACATTGATTGAACCAAATGAAAGCAACAAATGACTTAAGTTGAAGAAGATGGCTAGAAAAGCTAAGAAAAGGAACATAGAGGGGGAAATTAAGGACAATTGAAGACAAGCCAAGGAAGCCATGGTTCAATCAAAGGACAATTGAAGACAAGACTGATAATGAAAGTTGCAAAATTAGGATCTATAGAATGAAGATTAGAATGAAGAAGATGAAGATAAAGAAATAAAGGTTGCTCATGAGTTTTACGATGTTTTGGGCAATGGGTTTGGTTTTACGACGGATGCTACTAGTGGTGAAGTTATAGTCCTTCAATTTTATGGTTTGGGATATGAATATAAGAAAGAGAAAAGAAAAAGGAGGTAGAAAAGTGGTTAAAATCTAAACTACGAAAAAGAAAATTCTACCCTAACAAATAAATATCCACTCCATGTAACCTACAAATGCCAAATATGTGTCAAGTTTTGTTTTATCGTTAGTTAATATAACACTATTAACAAATGTAGAAAATATGGACATTATGTTTACCATTGAATATTGAATATTAATGTTATTAATGCCTATTTAACACTTTGAGCTTGTATGTATAAGTTTCTAAAATTTGTGTTTTCTACTTTATGTATATCATGCAAATTATGATGAAGAGAACAAATTGTATTGTTGTTATTGAAAATGACATTATGTTTCAACTCATTATGAACTTCTAATTGTGAAGTCATATTAAGGAGAAAGGATAATATAGTAGTACATGGTAGTATATAGAAGAACATGTGTTGATTGAATGACATGTAACTACTAATGCTTCCAAAACAGCCACCCGGCCTGGCCCACCACGAGTTGGTGGGTTAAATGGGTTGCCTCACTCGTTTACTTAATTACAAGTTATTTTTCTTCAATCCAAAACAAAAAGAAATTCCAATTGAAATCTAAATAAGTTCAATCCAAAATGATGTTAAACTCTAGAAGTAGTTACCTTAGGTCTCTTACTTTCTCTATAAAAATCCTTACCCTCATTCCCAATCTCTTCTATGGTTGGTGGCAAAGAATCATTCAAATTATCATGAACACATCGATCATCTATGGTTTCAGAATTCATTTTGTTCTGTAATAATTGTACAATGTTTCAGAACTCATTCGTTCAAGTCTAAAATAAAATAATGGACTAATGTGCAAGAACTGAACATGATAGGACATGACAAATAGCGAATGGTCCTGGAAGCAACACGGTCTGTGAAGTGCGAAAAACTCATCCTAGAACAAGCACGGTCTACGAAGTGAGAGTAACTCATCCTGGAACAAGAACAATCTATGGTGGAAGTGCGAGCAACACGTCGTCCTGGAACAAGCATAGTTTACGAAGGGTGTAGCCTTAATTTCCAAGGTGTCACAGGTTATTCAAAAACCGTAAATTTCAACTTTCTATCATAGTGCAAAAACGTATTTTTCAAAACCATAACATTTAAACATGCATAATTTATTCGCATTATACGAGTTCCAAAAGACTTGTTTAATTACATTATTCAAATAATGGAAATAACGAAAAAATTAAAATAACTCCAACTGCACTATCTTAAATTTAACAAAATAACTTTCATTAAAAATTTCGAGTCTGTTCTCCGTCTTCTCTCGAATCTATCATGCCTCAACACCATCTGAAACATCATCTACTCATGTATAACACATTACACGATCATCATTGATAATTTATTCACAACACACAAACACAAACATGTATGGGGTAAGCTATCGATAAAACAACCATAAAAATAATAAGATATAAACACATTGAACATATATCAACCATAAACCACCCCATACCCATGACAACTCAATCACAATGAATTACTCAATTCTCGATCCCCAACCCTTGATCTTTGATTCCTTAATCCTTGATGTCATCACTAATATCTCACACATAGATCTTTGTCTATTTACTTATTAGCACCTATGTTAACTACCTACTATAACTATTATAGTAACAACACTATCAACATAACATCACCTGGAGTATCTCAATTACCATGATCATCATCATAAATACAACATCATAATGACTATCCTAGTCATGAACAACATCATGAGCATCATCGTACCATGAACACCATAATGGAAAGAGTTATTCTCACTCCTGTACCTTACCTTACCCGCCTATAGCGGCTCTTATAGACCAATTTATAGCTTCCCCTACATATATGCTTGAGTAGTCCCTCAATCCAGCTAAGGGACATGTAATCCTCCACACAAGGACAAGGAAAACACCATCACCCCCACAAAAGGAAGGTTCAATACCCGAACAACCCTTCAAATGCACACAAGGCAAAAGGAAACACCTATCCACAGATAAAATCAGGATTTACTAAGTAAAACTAGTAGACTTATTCTCCACTCTCATGCTTATCAACCCTATACTCAGATATAACCCAACACTCACTCATGCTCCAATCTCAACCATAAGTCAAAACTGACCCTAAACATAACCACTAATCTCATTATCTAATTATCATCACGTTCTACAACTCCTCAAGCTTGGTCCACGTTTATTCTTCATCAAAATGCATTTTTCTAGTAAAAATACATTGGGATAATGGATTATCATAAGTGATAATCGATTATTTCCAAAACATTCACATTTACAAAAATACACTATGATAATCGATTATCACTTACGATAATTGATTATCTTAGTGGTTCTACACAACCAAATACTAGAATTCATCACTTATGAAAGGATAATTTATTATCGGTCTAGATAATCAATTATTCCCGGCACCATACTCAAAATCAATGCGCAAATAATGAATTATGACTAATGATAATCGATAATTGTCGAATTGAAACACACCTTAGACCAAATTCAAGTGTTCAAAACACACATACAACAACCTTAGATCGCGAGAAAACATACCCAATACATCATGCATGAATTCAAGCCTCACATATCCTTATGAGCAGACCCTAATACATACATTACATCACTTGAATCATCCAAAACCCATCATTATGTAGATTACAACCTAACCAAACCCAATATTCTACTTATGATTATCATACCATCTTTATAACATTTATTTTCATGGTAAAACCGTCCAAGCATCATAACTTTGTTTCCCTCTAGCATCAATACATATTATCATGGGATAACCCAACAATTCCATACATACTCTCAAAGGGAAAACCCAACATAAACGTTATCCCCATGCAAACACAAACCCTTACCCAACGATAACCAGTGATAATCATAACCAAAATTAGGTACACATGCATCAATACAAGGATTATCAAACAAGATAATAAAAAACATATAACATACAACAACAAACAAACAAAGGTAAGCTTCCACATACATTGATCAATACTAGGGCTTCACCAATCTTCCTTTGCATAAGAGTTTTTGTTGTTCTCTCTCTTTTTCTCCCAAAAACGTCATTCTCATCTCTTTCCCTGTTGTCTCTCTTTGATTTAAAGTTTCTAGGGTTTCTAAAACACAAAAATACCACCTCTTTATCTATATCTTAATATTTATAAATCAACCCAACTCTATCTCTACTATTTCCTCACTTATAATAATATATTTTAAAAACCAATCTATCTAAATCTCTATCTCCCCTTTATCTCATGTTCACTATCCACCTTTTACTTTTATTTTATTTAATTCACACCCCTTTTACTTCCTGCACCCCTTTATTTAATTTCTATACCAATTAAATAAAGGTAAAAAATCATTTTGCCCCTAAGCAAACATACAAATAAAACAAAGGTTTCCCTTAACTCCTTTTCTCCCTAGAATTGAACCCACACTCATTCAATCATAAACCATCATTCCATTAACAAACCAACACATCACATTGATAATATCACACACACACACACACACTCCAATCAACATATCAACATATCAATCATGTGTTGCACTTTATTAATAATAACATGAAATAATTAACATAACAATTATAATTCTAATAAACACCTAAACCTTCACACAAATTTTCAAACAATAATATTCAAATCTCAAAACCACTTAATTACTTATTTACTACATTTTCTAGGGTCTTACAAAAGGGAGCACGGTTTGCACACCGCAAAGCTTGATTTGCACGCTACGAAGTACATATACTTTTCTTGCGGAGAGCACGGTCTATGTTGGTCTGCACCGTTTCAAATTAACTCAGAAAAGTGAGAGCATTAACTCTAAGGTTTTCATTTTTGTGATATAATTATATAACTTAAAAAATTAGGTGGGTTGGTGAGTCAATTCGACTCATTATGAGTTCAATCCAGAGTGCTGGATTCTTAGTGGATTAGGCTCAATTGGCTGGTGTCAAAATTTCATTTTCTTTTAAACCCAACCCGATCTGAATCCGTAATGGACCAGGTTGGCTTGCGGCTTCAAATCTATTTTCAGAGCACTGTTACTATGACTTTTGTTATTTATGTATATTTAATTATGAATAATTATGAAACAATTTGTGTAAGGTCTTTCAATGCATAATATGATTGATATAATTTTTAAAGCACAAGGTGTTATGGCATCACATAAGTGTGTGAAAATATTAGAATTAATTCAATTATGTTACTAATGTGAAATATAATTATGGGATCTAAATGTGATTTAATAAAATAATTATTATGAGAAATTATAATAAAATAAAAAAACTAATAATCACTGTATGAAAGTTGGTTAATAAAAGGATTTAGGTTTTGTCTAGAATAAGAGTTTTGTCACTTTTAACCATAAGAAGACCTGGAAAGACTAAAAAGAAGATTGAAGATCAAGGATATTAAATAGATCTTTCATGGATTATAGTTATTATCTCCCTATTATAATTAATGTGTGAGAATAATAGATTTTTAGATAATGTATAGTATTTTTCTTGACTGAATTAACAATATATGAAAACTACAAATTACAACACGCGATAACCTTTAAAACAGAGTAAACGTCAATATAATGGAAATGATCATATTATCTCTATTTAACAAATATTTAATAAAAAATAAATATAAAGACTCAAACGAATAACAAGTTAAATATAAATTTCATATTATTAATTAACACATTTTCATATATGAATTATTTTTCATTTAGATTTAAATTTTTTATTTTAGTTGACTCAATTATCACATGTTTGAAAATAATTGTATGATAGAATATATTTTCTCAGAAAAATATATAGATAACTTAGATAATTTTCATAATAAAAATAATAAAATATTATTATTATTCAAATGTACAAAATAAAATATTTATATTAAATTTTAATTATATTTTTATAAATTTAAATTTATATAGTAGATATATATATTTTTAGAAAGTCACCAGATTTTGGATTTCTGCAACTATCACAGAAACAGCTTGGTAAACACAGAACAAAGTAACACACAAGTCAAGTGACAGCAATAAATCCAAATAGCGCCTTTTGGATCGGAAAATAATATTTTAATATTAATTTTTTTTACATCGTGCACATGTGTCAAAAATGTGATCGAACTATTTCACAATAAAAAAAACAAAATTTAATTTAAAATCATCCAACCAAATTTTAATATTTTAATAATAAGCAAGTGTGAAAATGGTATAAAAATTAAATTTTCCTTTTGTATTCTACAATAATTGGGTTCACATACACATTTTCCAAAGAAAATCAGAGATGGATGCTGAAAAGGATTCTCCGACGCCGGCAACATCACCGCCCGTGATACACCCCGCGGTGGCACCGCTCTCCTTCCTTCTTGGCACTTGGAGGGGCCAAGGAGAAGGAGGCTTCCCCACTATACACTCCTTCTCCTATGGTGAAGAGCTTTTCTTCTCCCATTCCCCCAACAAGGTTTTCTTGTGTCTTTCTCCGTAAACACTATATGGGTCTCTTCAAGCTCTCTTTTTATTTTTTGTTTTTTTTTAAGAATTTTATTTTAATACACCATTAGTTTACATGGTCAATCAATTCAAAATCGTTCCACTATTCAAAGTAAATCAACTGGTACGATGTTGTTTCAGTTTATCCAGTAGTACTAGTTTAGATCCGGAATCTGCTAAGGAACAATTTCGCCCTTTATATGTGACTAGTAAGATTGCTTATGGTAAAATACAATTGTTACTCAGGCAAAGAAAATTTAAGGATTATCTGAAACATGATGTTTAAAGTACAGAAAAGTAATTGACTTCTAATTATATGGCAATGAACTACTAAATTTACATTATTTGTGTTTTTCAATTACATTTTTCTTCTAACCATTTATGATTATATATGCTGAGGACTTCAGTTTAATTCATCTTGTTTCTCTTCTGTTGTGGGTGGTTGTGCACTGATTCTGTTTATTTGGTTTGGTGGTGTGTGAAATGGGTATAGCCTGTGATAGGGTACACTCAGAAGACATGGAAACTCAGCTCTGGAGAGCCTATGCACGGTGAGAGTGGATACTGGCGTCCTAAACCTGATGGCACCATTGAAGTTGTGATTGCTCAAAGCAATGGTCTTGTGGAAGTTCAGGTACTATTTTTCAATTTGATTTGGTTTTTGTTACGGATACACTGTTTGATCAATTGGCTTCATACTTGTGTCTGTATAATTTGTATGCTATAGGAATGGTGGGTTTAGAAGCTCCATGGACTCTTAATATGCATAACTCCTCAGTTTAAATTTTGAGGCAACTCTATTTGAATAAGAAAGATAGGGAATTGATTTAATTTTGATGAGTAATACCCTTTGGATCAACCTAAATCCTTGAACTTATTTGTTACTTGTCAAACTATAACAAGCACATGTTTATTATTTTGTATTTTGATCCAATTATTTTGTATTTTGCTCCAAATAAACTCTATGGCAAAACAGTCCACTTCTGCTACGTTTTGAGTCCCAATTTTCCTAACATTGCATTCGATCCATTATACCCAGTTGCTTGCAAGAGTGATAATTCAATTGCATAAATTTCCTTCTATATGCATTGATGCATAAGTTATGCAATGCGTTATGTATATACTGTTTTTCTTGTCATGTTGATATATTCTTCCGAATATATGTTTGATCTATAGCTTTCTTCCTTTATTTAAATGTTTAAACATAAAGGTCTTGATCATTTCATTGCTTCTAGGTCCATGGGGTTAGTTACTTTCTTGCCTTTCATTTTTTATTCCCTTTTAGTTCCCTTCTATGCTATTAAGGTGTCATTTGACATTGTGCTTCCAGAAAGGGACATACAGCTTTGAAGAGAATGTGATACAACTTCAGAGTGAAATGGTGGGGAATGCTTCTAAGGTGATCTAAATTAGTATTTGCCAAATGCAATAATACTGATGTTGATATCTCATGCTTATGATTGCATTGTTCATATACATTACACTCTGACAATGATTGGATTGTTTCTTTTTTGTTACATTTAAAAAACAACCTTCTTAGTAAGGCATCTTCTGATAATATGAATGTGTAAAAAAAGTTGTATTCTAAATGTTCTTAAGAAATTTTTTTATAATCATCTGTGAGGATTATGGTTTTTGTGTGATGAACAAGGATTGACTTATAATATGGACGCACTAGAAATTTATGAGGATGAATAAAGTTTAGATTCATGTTGTAGAATTCGTGTTGGAGATAAAAGAAATCTTTAAGAGGATGGATAATGGTGAAGAAAAATGCCTACATATAGTTTTTATTGACTTGGAAAAAACTTGGAATCAAGTATCAAGTGAAGCTATGTGGAAGCCTTTGGAAAAGTAGTCCATGACTAAAACATGTGATTGGATAATTATTAGTGAAAAAACTTGGTGGTGAGGCTAAAGTCTTTTCTATAAGAATTGGATTACATCATGGCTCAATTTCAAGTCCTAACATGGTTAATCTAATCTTGGATGTGGTTAGCAGGGTCAACATAAGACTGTCCTTAATTACATACTTGTTTTGGATGATATAGTGTGGATTGAGGAATCAAAAGAAGATGTTAGCTCTAAACTTAAGCTTTGGAGACAAACTTTGAAAGCAAAGGATTTTTATTTGTGTAGGAACAAGATACAGTATATGCATTGCAATTTTAGCTAGAAATAAGAGAAAACAATTATAAGTAAAAAAGCAATAAGATGTTATGACACGTCTTTCTAAGTTTAATACCCAGAATTAATTAATATTACAAATAATGGAGGACTTAATAAAGAGGTAGCACACAATATAAGCTGGATGGATAAAATGGAGAAAGACAACAGGGATCGATTTCATATCTCAAGTATAACAAACTCATGAAAGCTTTATTGCATTGTTGTCTATACAACTATACATTATGGTATTGAATATTAAGCTTCGAAAGGACTACAAGAGAAAAGACAGGAGTGTGAGAAGTTGGAATGTTTAAGATGGATGTGGTCACACAAAAATTGATAGAATACAAACTAATTGTGAACTAGAAGAAATTTGTGACAATTTACTTGGGAAAAATAATAGAAAATTGATTGTGTTGGTTTGAACACGTGAAAAGAAAGTCAATAGAAGCATTAACGATGAGAATAGATTACATTTTTTCAGCTTTGCAAACAGAGAGAAAGGGAGATCAAGGACATTGAAAATAACTGTTTAGACAGATTTTTATGGTTAATAATATGCTTCAGAATTTAATCTAGTTGAGCCCAAAGGCGTTGTGCAGTCCATATCGTGAATCTCATCTAATGAGATAAAGACATTTTGTTGTTGTGACAACAATGATTGGTAAACAGAAATCTACAAACATAGAGGGAAGTCGGGTGAGGACTTCTGAACATTTGGTAGATGAAATCATTCAATGTGCTTTTCAGTTTACATATATTTTAAATAAACTGATGAATCACTGACTACTAATAACCCCCATTGAAGTAACAAAAAAATAGCAGTAAATTAAATTCTTGATCAAGTAAACCAAATTCAAATGAAAATAAAATTTTAACAATAACATTGTTAAGGAAAGGTAAACAAAAAATTGTAAGCAGGTGCTATAAGTTGGTCCTTTTATTTGTCTTCTAGGTCTTGAGGTTGACTTATATTCCATACAAGTAAGACACAACTTGTACACAAATTTGTGGTTTCTACATTACCATTGTCAAAGAAAAAAAAAACTTGTGCCATGTAGCACGATTTGAAAATGCTTTGAAACACGACTTCAATAGAAAACACTGAATTTTAAATTTAAAAGATTTACCCATTTACGTAGTTACATGAAGCATTTTTTTAATCTATTGATTTCTCAAAGGATTTAAGTCTATTACGGTGATTGAAGTCCTACGATTAAGATCCCTTGTCAGCCATTCCTTTGCTGTTTATGGTTATGAAAAATGATTGTTTAAAGCTTCTCATAGATAAAATCAATGGAAGATAGTTCAAGAGAAAATTAAAAAGAACAAAAGTTAAATAAATTAAAATCTAATAGCTGTCAAGGGCTTGGGCTTTTAGAATTAGAGAAAGTTACTCTCTTAATTAAAGAAAACATAAAAGAAAAGTAATAGTAAACAAAGATGTTAATTCTAACTAAAGAAATGAAAATATACAAAATTCAAGCTGAAACAATGTATTATGCTATTAATTGTAACTAAAACAAGATTTAGTTGACATGAGTGCCTAAGCTACTTGATACCACTCTACCCAGGTTAAAGAGATACGAAGAAGTTTTAAGGTGGTTGATGGGGTTCTTTCTTATGAGGTTCAGATGGCTACCAACACAGTAACTCTTCAACCACACTTGAAAGCAACACTCAAGAAGCTCTGAAGCAGTCACCACCTCTTGAAGAATCAACACTTGGCATTCTGAACTCACCAAATCTTTTTTTAACAACAATTTAGACTGCCCTGCTAATTCTCTGTTAACTAGCAAAATCAGCTCTTCAAAACTCTTGTATACAAGGTTTGCGAGGCCTCAACTTTGAACAATCTGACATGACTTATTTTATTGGAAGCAGCTAAGCAGGAAAAATGAGCTTATCCTAATGTATGTACATCATACTTTATGCTTGATTTTAATTTGTTTCTTTGAAGTTATTATGATGCTTGAAATAATAACTGTATCTTATACTCAAACTTGATTTTAACGCTTGATATATATTTCTCATATTTCACCATACGACAATATTAAATATTTAATGATTTTATTAATTTCCGACTTTTGTAAAAAAAAAAAAAAAAAACTTGAGTTATCACTTTTAGCATATTTTTCTAATCAAATATAGCTTTTGTAAAAAATGTTCATGTTAAATAAATAAAATGATTTTTTTTGTCTTAATTAGATTTTAATTTTTTTAAAATCAAATGAACATTTTAAAATATATAAATGACTTGTTTAATTAATAAGAAGTGATTTTTTTTATATTGTGATAAATAATTAATTTTTTATATATTATGTATTTTTTATAATTTTTTTAATAATTTTTCAAATTTCTTTTAATTTTATAAAGAAGAAAATCAACCTGATTAGAAATTTAAACATAAAGATAGAAGTTTTATGTTAAAACATAATATACAAAAAAAAAAACAATAAAATTATATTTTAAAATTTTAGATTAAAGATAACATTTTATATTATTTTTGTATTCACTTTTTTCTATATTTTTGAAAGTGAATCAATCAATATGTGTATGATTAAAAAAATTGTAAGAGTAGAAAAATGAAAAACTAATAAACTACATGCATGCTGAATAATTGAATTAATGACCACTAGATAAAAAATACTTATAATCTTTAAATATTCATTCTAATAGTATTAACAATAACATGCCAAAGCAGTCTTGGTCATGTATTGGGAATTTGGGATCTCCTTCCTTTGAAAAACATAAACTATTTAGGTCATGTAGATTTTTATTTCTTTTTCTTAATTTATGATCAATTAATAGGCTTTCCTTGTCATTTTCTTGAGCATCCATCCTTGTAAAAGTAAGAGTATTATGATAATCATATTGCATTGTTTGGATTATCATTTGGTTAGGATTATTGTCTTAATGGATTAGTGGTAAAGCTTCTGCAATTAAGAGTTCATATTTTCTAGACAGTTCTTTTCGGAGATTTTTTTATAACTTGGTCGTCAATAATTTATTAACACGAAGTTGCCAAGTTTTTGGGTTTCTCTTTTAATAAATAAATAACATTTTCAGTAAACAATATTTTTTTGAAATGGTTTTTCAACATTTTTCTAAAAAAAAAATTAAAGAAGGTAGAATCCAACTTTTTTAAATTGAAATATAGTTTCCAAAAGTTAATTGTTAAACTGTTGATGTGACAATGAATTAAGTACTTTTATAAAAATACTCTTACTTTTTTATTTTTGTTTTTGACAATAACTTTCACCTATTAAATGTAATTTGATTATTTTTACAAATTATAATATTTAAATTTGCAACAAAGAGCTAATTATATTTTTTCTTATATTTAAAATGAATATTTTAAAAAAATAAAGCTCACATAGTTGATTCTAGTTTACAGTACTTTTGTAAATATTTTTATTTTGTGAACTTTTTCTATGAGAAACATTTTGATTTATTGGTTTTTCTTACATTAGGACAAAACGATGTTAGGAGGACTAAAATGACAGGTATGTATATTTTAAAATATAATTCTAATATGTTAACTTATAATTGAAGAGGAACTTATATTTTACTCATAATTGCATATATCTAAACAAGCTTGCTGAGATACCCTTTCGAGCAGAATTTAAGTTCTCACAAATGGAAAGAAAAACAATTTAGTTAATGAAAGTAAATCAGTGAACCATGAAATTGTAGTTTGACTTAACATAAAACAATTACACTTGTAACATTTTATGGTGTCACTAATGTACTATCAGAATTCTGGAAGATACAAAACATTCTTGACCACTTTATTGGATGACTAATTTATAACAGCCTGCACTCTAACTCACCAAACCAATAATTTCTGAGAGTTGGACAGAGAACCAAGAATTAACAATCTCTTCAAATCAGCCATGACAATGCTTGTAAAAGAAGTTCACACTGGCCTAAGAATGGATAGTTAAGCAGCAGCAGTGATGTACTGGATTGCCTGTTTGCATATACCAGTCATTGTTGCTTCAGGTCCATAAACCTGAAAAGATACCAAAATATAGATAAGAAAACTAAGTTCAGATGGTTTCTCAATGCAATCAATAAATGCATCATTTTGTTATATAACCTCAATGGGAATGCCAATCTCCTCTCCAAGGGCCCTCATTTTTGCCAAACCACTCTGGTAGTTGGGACCACCCCTCCTCACATAGATGTGCATCTTTGCTTCTTTTAGCTTTTGTTCCTGGTTTGTAATAGGTCAGCAATCAATTAACTCTACCATGAGCAAATTAATATGGCATGAGAAAAGCTTCATGATGATATATGTTTCACCTTCTCCTTCAGAGCACGGATTATGCCGCTGAATGTAGCAGCAACATCAGTAAAGTTAGCTATTCCTCCACCTATCACAAGGGCTCGCTTTTGGTCATCAGGATTTGAAGTTGCACACTGCAAAGAGATTTCCATAGAGAGAAACAATCACCATATCATGTTACAAAGTAGCATCCATTTGATAAGCCGTTTTCACACACTCCAAAAAAGGAATGTATGATCATTTATTGTATCCATAAGTTGATGATAAATATACATCAATAATGTTTGAGATAATTACATCAATCACAACCCTGGCATACTGCAGGACCTCATCTTCCTTTGGCGCACCACTATATTCTGCATAGTTTCCTAGCTCAGGAGCATAACCAAGATCACCTACCTGTTTTAATAAATTAGTATGTAAGAAAGAGTCTTTTTCTTAATGTTACAATATAACATAATTAGCTCTGAATTTAACTTCTAAAGTAATATAAACACACCGTATCAGCATAGATGACACTAGCACCTCCCCCAGCTACCATTGTCCAAATTCGCCCCTTCGGGTTTAATACTGTGAATTTTAAAGATGCACTTGTCTGGGAGCAGAAAATAAACAAACAACATAACATTGTTAAGAAACATAATTTGTAGTTCCATGAATTCATGATTACTAAATGTAATAATTTTGTTCACCTTTTCATCTAATCCATGAATGAAAGCCTCTGTACTGCTCATTACCCTTCCAAATGGCAATGGAAATTCGATGTTTCCCCATCTGTAAATAATAATAACTTTCATGATTCATTTTTTCTTTCTTACTATTAAACATTATTTAATTATACACGATGAATTAGAGTCAAGGGACACGATATTCATCCTATAAATAACAGTTGATATTCTTTAGAGGAAAGAAACTCACTTCTTGAAGTTCTTGAAAGCAGCAGTGTCATCAAGTTCGCCTCTCATGTCCAGAGGATAAGGCTTTCCATTGACCAAAGTGAAAGGATTCATCTCCAAGAAAGTGAAATCCAGGTCTAACAGAAGACAAATAAAATAGGAAAAGAAAATGCTTAAAACTGTAACTTTAAATACAACCATCAATGAACTTTTCTTCATAAGCACATCTAATGTTAGTAAAAGTATATTCTGTAATATACCTTGGAATAGAGTGTAAATCACCTTGAGGAATTCCTCAACTTCTCCCCTGACCTGTAAGCATGAATGAAGTACTTATAAGTAATTGAAACAAAGCGTCTGGCAACAAAATGTGACATTCAATCTCATGGTCCTACTGAATAACCAAAAAAGTAAGTTATCTTATTAAAAAACAAAAAAATTACTAAGATTAACATACCTCTAAAGGAAGGGTTGCAACAAGTGGAGCAATACTCTCAGATGTAAGAGACAGTCCTGTTGGCATAAATACAGTCTTGACCTGAAATACGAACAAACCACTTTGTAGCTTATGGGAATTACAAGGAAGATGTGAGAAGAATTTACTTCAAATAATTTATATGTAAGGTAAAAGTAAATTTTGGTACCTTATCCCAGTTCTCCTCAAT
Source organism: Vigna mungo (assembly GCA_036885675.1). NCBI lineage: Eukaryota > Viridiplantae > Streptophyta > Magnoliopsida > Fabales > Fabaceae > Vigna > Vigna mungo. Next base: position 16,280,022 of record CP144693.1, on the reverse strand, counting down.
TTCAATTCCTCCACATTCAGAAAAGCTTATACTGTTCCCTAGTCTCTCTGAGACAATGTTGAGGTAAAACTCCTCATTGTGAGGGATAAAAGGTTCAACAATGAAAGTTGTTATGGGCCCTTTGCATCCACTCATCTCAACCTACATGATCACCAAATATATAAATAAACACTTAAAGAGTAGACAGAAAGTAAAAAGAAATGGTGATTGGTGATTAAGGGAAATGAAAAATAAGTTAAGGTTTGGAAGGATAAAGAGGGAAAAAACACCTCTTTGCCGAGACGCTCTTTCACAAAAGAAGCAACTTCTGCCAAATCCAAATTCAAGGCAACCAAACCACTTTTGCCACGCTTTCCGAATAGCATGTCGGGTTTCACAACCAATTTTGAAGATAAAAGCCATGGTTCTTTCTCAGGTAGTTCATTGAAATCAGTGGATTCTGTAACCTGAAAAATACAACACAACAAATTTATTATCTATGTTTGATATGCACACTGCACTGGTTGACTAGTAAGACAAATTTATTTTCCACAAATCAGTTACATCATATAGTCTTACTCAGTTTCAAAACAGTGATTAAATTGTCATATGAAGACGCGCCATATTAACAACAAGCTGTAAGATTTGAAGATCATTATCAGATTAATGCAGTGCAATGATGTGACCATAGGCAAAGTAACACTAGTTGGATGTTCAATCACCAGATTTACTATCTATCACTATCTAGGACAGAATTCAGAAGGTGTTTGAGATATTACATTTGCTTCAGATAAACAGAATCCTATAATCAAGCAAAGGATTTTAAAACCCATCATAATTTTTAAGGTATAAGATTCACAGCCAAGCCAACATAAACTTTTTTGGAAATTTACTTCCTTATTATAAATCATAAAACAAATGGAGAGTGAAGTTTTCACTCCCTCTACTTCTGTATCTGAATATCATTTCCACAGTTTTCTAAATAAATTATCAATAATAAAAATAATCCCACATCACAGTTTAAATTATACATTTATATATTCAACAGTGTTCATTCATTACTAATTTTAATATTACAAAAAAAAAAAAACTAAGATAATGCTTACTTGTGCAGACTTGATGGGCAAGTCCTGGCCAGAGAGTCTTTTAAAGTGCTCCTTCAACAACCTCTTGGAGTCATACTCTCTTATCTTCTTGCGGGCCATTGCTTAACAAACTCACCACCAAAAACAAAAGTCTCTCCCCTTCAACATAAAACAAGAAAAACCCAGATCAAATCAGCTTAAGGGTCCTCAGAATTCCAATCAAAATCAAATTTTTAGTGCAAAAGAATCACAAAGAAAAAAAACAGAGAGAGAGAGAGAGAAACTGAACAGCACACTGAAACGAGTGCAGAAAGAAAGGAGAAATGCAGGTACCTTTAGAGAGAGAAACAGATCAGTGGAGAAGAAGGTTGAAGAATGGTAGATCCAATGAAGAGTGGGAAGTTTTGTGTTAGTGTGATGTTGGTGGCTTCATGGCATATATATGAGGTAAGCTCTTGAAGAAAGAACAGAGGTATCATGAAAAAATAAGCACCAAGAATATTCAATGTAACATTGAATAACTTATTTACTATTATAATAAGGACTCGTGAATCTCACGGTATGAATGAAGGCATGTATGAAATTAAAATAACACTTGGAGTTTCTTAAATTTATTTGAAAAAATAAATTATTTGTTTTATTTTCTCAATTATTTTTTTCTCCCGAAAAAAGCTTCTCAACTGACTCATTCAAAGAATTTTATAAACTTTTGAACACTGTTAATTAGACTTTTTACATTAAAAAAGTTGTCACTGAGCAATTGTTCTTGTACATTTTACCATTTTTTTTTTAATTTTAAAAAATTAAAAGTTAGATTTTACAACAGTGAATAATCTCGCGCATTTTTTTTTATTTAGTATTAAAGTTAATGAAATCACAAAGAGAATGTGATTTTTTTAGTGATTTTAAACTTTATTAAACTACTAAAAATGTTACAGAATTTGGTTTTGATAAGGTGGAAAATGTGCACCTCTCATTTTAAATGTTGAATAACCTTTGAAGAAATATCAAAGTAGATTTTATTTCGCAAATAATTGGTCACGTGTATTAACTCGTGGATCGCATGGACCGAATTTAGAGAAAAATCTATATATTAAAGTTTTGTATATGTAGAGAAAACCAGTTGTGTGAATCAAGACAAAATAATAAATTAGGATCTACACATGTTCAAATGTTTATTGCAATATACAAATTAACGTAACAATTCATTAGCATAATACTACTAAAATAAAATAATTTATTATATTATAATTTTGAAAAAACAGATAATTCAATATAATAATAATATTATCTACATATATTATCAAACTATTTTACTATAATCCTATTACAATATTATACTTAATATGATCTAATATTAATCACGACTATAATAGAATTAGTTCCTTGTCCACAAGAGGTGTTCTTACACTTCTATTTTTATATGCTCATATCAATAAGATAATCATTACAAAAGAATGAAAACAACACAGTAATAACAAAACACACAACAAAGTAAGTTAGATGAAAAAAAAAGATAACATTAGTCTAAAATACAATAGGTCATTCAATTTCCATACAAAAGCATACGTACAACCAAAATCTTCTAGAATCGATATCATTCGAATACATTATTTCATACTACATTTTACTCTATTTGAATCTGAATAGTTATTAAAGTCTTAGATAACCTTTAATCTTAGACTCAAATAGATGTCTAAACTTAAAAAAAACATTTTCAATGGAATTTTCTCTATAGAAATACCCTATAAACCAACCATTCATACATTTGTTTTACTTTACCAACCAAATATACTTTTAATATCACAATAGGTATCATAGACATCATATAACACAATCCCCAAAGATGTACAACAAATACAAATAACGCCCAGCGATATCTAAAGCATGCCCAGTAGTACAAAGTTAGCGGCCCAAAGTATTCATTGTTCTTCGTTTCTCCCATCTCATTAAATTTTTGGGTTCTACAAGCACCCTCAGAAAGCATAGGCTCAATGTGTTACACTTTGCAAAGCTAGTTTAATTTCTTACTTTCTAACAAGCTGACGTTGACATTTTATAGGGGCTAAATCTGATCACGAACCAATTCTTTCTGCCTGTGATTATTGTGAAAGTATTTGAATAATATTTCTATTAGAAGTGGTAAGACTAATATATATATATATATATATATATAAAGTGAGATGTAAATCTTACTTTACAAGTTAGTTTTGTGGGATTGAATTAGGTTTAAAATCCATTTTTTTAATATGATATCAGAGTCATGTCTATACTTCGACGTGAAGAAGGTGCGTTGAAAATCTTATATCGACTAGAGATAAAACTAATTTATAATATATAAATGAGGTACAAACAAATTGAGTTAGACTTAATACCCATTTTCTAATAATTTCAACCCAATTTTATTTGTATGATGACTGGTCTAAACTTTATTTTATGATGTCTGAATCAACTCTACATGCAATGTATATGGTATATTTAATAAATAATGTGTGCCACAAGAATTGGGTGACAGAAAGCTTTGAAAATGGATGTGTTGGGAATGCAAGTGCGAGTCCAAGTCTCACATTGGATAGAAATGAGAAAGTAGAGCACTATATAAAGATGAAAGACCCGTTAACTTATTGTCTTAAGGTTTTGGGTAGAGAGTGGTGTCAAATGGATGTGTTGGGAATGCAAGTGCGAGTCCAAGTCCCACATTGGATAGAAATGAAAGGTTTTGGGTAGAGAGTGGTGTCAATCCTTGATGAACTTGAACTTAAACTTGTCTTAAGATTTCTCATTGTTATATAAGTAATAACATTAAAATTTTCATATCAGTGTTTTCTTAAGCATGGTATTGATATGGATTAATCATTGCTGCTGCAATGCACTTTCAAAGAATATGAACCAACATAATTTCAGAGGAAAAGCCAATTTATAAACATGAACTATATCATCAAACACTTTTTATATTTATTTAACACAAAAGTATAAGAATAAAGTAATCATAAAAATACAAACTTTTATATTTAAAAAAAAAATAAAAGTAGTGTTAAATAAATAAAAAATTTAAATATATCAAAATTATTTTTTTTATTACAATTTAAAACAAGTATATTTTAATTAAATACTAAATAATAAAATTATACAAATTATTGTCTCTTTACTAACCTATATGTTAAGAGAAAGTAATAATTTATTTACATAAAAATGACTCGATATCTTTATAATTAAACTAAGTACTAAAAATTATCAGTTTGGAACAACAAAGATGTAAAATTTGACAAATTGTAACTTAATTTTTTTTTTTTAGAATGACTATATTGATCCGTTTACATATTCTGCCTAAAATTAAATTTATAAACTAAAATACACATTTTAGAACATTAATTTGTTATTATTAAGTTTGAAATAAAAAGTAAATAAAAATATACTACAAAAATATACTGTAATTAATAAACATAGCCAACCATATTAAAATTTTCATATAAGTTTAACTAAAATATGAATTCAAAACAATTACAATTACAATAAAAAATACAACATAATCATGATCTTAAAACGATAATACATTTCTAAATCATATAACCATTTCAAAGTATTAATATATTATAATATTATTATCATAAAAGTTATTAAAATATAAAATCTAATTAAAAATTTATAAAAAAAAAACTATACTCTTTAAATACTTCTAAAATAGCATACACAATGTTTAATCAATATTTTAAATATTTTTTAATACAATATAAAAAAGAAAATATTAATTTTTAACTTTTACCGACAATTATTTAATATTATATATCACTAATTAAACTATATTATTAATAAAATTAAAATAATGATAAATATATATAATAAATTATAAAAATATTTCATAAATGTCATAATAAATATAACTCAACTTTTTTTTTAATTTAATAAACTAATATGACAAAAAAAACGACCCGTGCGGATGCACGGGTCTCAAACTCGTTCCATTATGAAATAAAAAATTATTGAATTTAAATGATAAAGTCTACAATATGTCAACAAACAAAATTTTACTGAGAAGCAAATTATGTTTCTTTTCTAAGATAATCTCGGAGGGGAAAATTCTGAGCCGAGGGGAAGAAAATCTATGGTTTTAACACCATGGAATCAAAATATCTTGTCCTAGTCCCAGCCAGGAGCAGGAAAAGTTTGAGCTGGAGGCACACCAACTTGTGGAGCCGGTACGGCGGCGGGAACCGGTGCAGGAACAGCCTCACCCCAATCTCCTGCAGCTGTAAAAGGAACATTTGTGATTACATAAATTTCAAAACAATTATAAGAAAATGGTAACATTTGTGTGCGTATCATCATATCACTGCAGAATTAAAAATTCTCTTGTCTTTGTGCAACAGGGGAAGAGGAAATGTTGAATCATAGCAAAGTCACAGATTAGTACCATTTTTGCATACAATTTATAAAATAAAGGTAGACGCAGATTGCATTATCTCAAATTCAAATCCAGACATAGATATCAGGATAATAAACAAGCTATATGACGAAGCTGAACTTATTCATCCTCAATCACCACAGTTAAAATTTAGTACAACATCATCATAAAGCAAGGATCCAAAGTAAATTCAATAATTCATAGTCGTACCAGCTGTTTCTGGGGTCCAGTTAGTAGGAACTACCGGAATTGGTTGTGGAGCGTCATCTGTCCAGGGTTGATCGAGTGCAGTAGGCCATTGTCTGTCGGCAGGGAAGCTGCTAATGCCAGTATCATTGAAATCAATGGCAAAATCTTGGGCAGGTGGTGCTTCATCTTCCTCTTGTTGCTTAGCTTCTTCAGGTTCTCTATAGAAGAATAAATCCACCTGCATAAGAAAAATTGAGATAATTGGTTACTAATCCAAAAACGTCAAGGAAGGCTCCCAAATAAAACTTATTTCTTACAAGAATACACACATACGCCAACAGACTAAGTTTTCTCTAGAAATAAGGAACAGCCACCATTTAATTCATAAAAGCAACAGGTGTTTTACCATTACATCCCACTTGTGACCCGGACGAATAGTACCCCGCATCTGCAGCACCATACGAGCTAAAAGCCAAAACAGACAACCAATGCTATGCTTCCCCTTATTATTGGCCGGAATCCCAACGTCAACATACCGCATTGGAGAGTCAGTGTCACAAAAGGCAATAGTGGGAATGTTGCCAAGAGCACCTTCCTTAATAGGCTGCACAGAGATCAATAACATAAGGCAAAGTGTGGCAGATCATGCACAGTATAACAATATCAACATCAATTACTATCAGAAATTCAAAACATCCTCAATATGCCTTCAGTACTCTGGTTCTAACTTCTACAAGAGATAAATAACCTGATGATCTGTTCTTGGATCAGTGAGAATTAGAAGACGAGGCTCATTGTAGGATGTCTGCATCTGATTGGTGAATGTTCCAGGAGTGTGCCTTCCTGCAATTGCATGAGCCCCGGTGTACTGAGCAAATTTAAGCACTGCCCTCTGACCATAAGGCCTGGCGGACTGAACAATGATATCTTGTGGGTTCTCAATGGCAACAATTATCCTAGCAGCAAGAAGGAGCTTCTCCCATGTTTTGCCAAGGTTAATTATGTATATACCTGAACAACGACAACCCCAAAAATCAACAAAAGCTCCAAAACTTTTTATTTTAGTAGCAAGAGCAAGACTCTATAACAGTGCTAGAAAAAGAAAGCACCAGAAAGACCACTTTTATAAAATTCAAATCAGTAAGAGTCCAACTAAAACCTTGCTTGGATAAACCAGTTTGTAAACACATAATGGAGAAAAAAACTACGAAGTCAAAATGAATTAAGTATCTCCATAATATAAAATCAAATTATGCACGTCAATCATTGGAGAAGTTAACATTAGTTGATTTTAACATTTGGAGAAACTCAATTCTAATATTCTTAATTTCTTCCTCCGTACATATTTACGGACAAATTTATCCAATGGCCTAAATCATACACACAACAGAAAACGTATTTCAGGATTGAATATTAAAAGACCATACAATTAGCAAACGGCATGGAACACTGACCTTTCAAAAAGTCCTCAAAATTTAGACCACTCATAAAACTATAGCTATTACTACTAGATCATGGCCACTATGAAGGAGATTCAAAGGTATCTGGAATTCTACAATTTGGTGACTATGTATAACTACATGAATTTAACTGAAACACAATGGTGATGTATCAAAATGAAACCTAGTTATATTACACAGACATATTCCGTTATATAACAACACAGAAAAGCTAAGAACACGTAAATGGCCAGTGTTCGAGAAAATGGATAAATAAATGAAAGAATAAAAGTAAAAAGGAGAATTTGAGAATGGAGGACTGACCGTCAGTGCGGCGCTTGAAGACGTAGCGTTCCATTTGGAAGTCGCAGTTTTTCGTGCCGAGATGCACATCCGCGGCGAGCATCATCTGGATGTCCGTCTCCTTCTGCGAGAGCTGGCGTAAAGGAGCGGCGGTGGAGGAGTCGGCAGCGGCCATGGCTGCGGGAGTCGAAGAGGCGTAGTTGGAGGTGTTGGATTTGAGTAATTAGGGTTTCCGAATATTCTCCTCTATAAACACAAAAACCCTAATAATTTCAAATGACGCTAATACCCTTTCTTCATCGAAACGGATGAGGGAAATACAACAAAGACAAAAACCCTAATAAAACCCTAATAGTAGAATATTCCTTATGTGCTATTTGTATTTATTTACTTTATTGATAAAAGAAGTCTCACAAACATTACTAAATTTCTTTGTTTTAGTAGAAAGGTAATGAATTAAACAAATAAAGATAAATTTGTTTTTGTGATACAGTAAAAAAGGTTAGAACATTATTATTCCTGTTGACTTGACGTTTGTGATTTGTCTAATTAGTCTTGTTTCTTCTTTTTTTATCCTTTTAAAAGCAAGGATAACAAAAGCTCTTTGCGACAATCTTCTAAAATTTGATGCTTTTTACCAAATATGACACCAATAAGATCCTTTGGAGATATATTTGATGCTTTTCACCTCCTTCTTCCTACACTTCCAAAATTACTTTTTTGTCCTTCATTTAATAAAAGTCAAAATGCAATTAATGAACACTTAATGATTTTTTAACCTTCCTAACTTCCAACAACCTTCCTGTCTGAGGGTATAAACCCTAACATGCACCCTCTTTGTCGGTTACATCAGGAGCAACAACAGTGTTTTCCTTCTTCATTGTTTTATTGAGTTGAGAGTTAGTGATTCTGATTAGTGGTGGTGAACTTTGTTGGTGAACTGTGCTGGTGATAGGTGGTGCGAGGAGGAAGAGGAAGCTCGGATAGCTGGTGCGAGAAGGAAGACGAAGCTCGGTCCAGGTTAGAAATGAACATCGTTAACCGCCTTTCGTGGTGCGGTTAATCTTGTCGCCGTTCGAACGGCGTTTACTCTTTGCCGCAAATCGAATTGCGGTTTCTCCCAACCGCATTTCGTGATGCGTTTCTCCCCAACCGCCCTTCATGTTGCGGTTCGTAGGAGTCGCAGTTTGAAGTTCATTTGTATTGTGCACGTTGATTTTAATATATATATATATATATATATATATATATATATATATATATATATATATATATATTATGTTGTATGTATGTATTAGGAGTAGGAGTCTTGTATCCAGTATTACGAGTTTTATTAGGAGTTGATGTAGTGGAGTTGATCTAGTGCTGTATTACGAAGTGTGTATTAGGAGAGTTCCTGTATTGCTTTAGTTAGTGTCCAGTAGTTTCAATGGCTGATGTTTCTGGCATTATAATGTTCAATGCAGCTTTAGTTAGTTCCCAGTAGTTTCAATGGCTGATGTTTCTGGCATTATAATCTTCAATGCAGCTTTAGTTCGTTCCCAATAGTTTCAATGGCTGATGTTTCTGGCATTATAATCTTTAATGCAGGTTTAGTTAGTTCCCAGTAGTTTCAATGGCTGATGTTTCTGGCATTATAATCTTCAATGCAGGTTTAGTGTTTAGCTAGACTTAGGGTTCTTAACACTTTGTTTATAGAAGATGTAAAGGAAAACAATAACATGTTATAATGGTATGGGATGGGGTGTTTGCTGTCTTGGGAAATTTTGGATTATGAGGGTGTAGAAGAAAAGAATGGTGATTCGTTAAATGAGATGGGGTGTTTGCTGTCTTGGGAAATTTTGGAGCACATGAAGAAAGGAACGTATAGGTTACTTCTATGAAAAATTAGAGCACCTGAAGAAATGAAGAAAGGAACATATAGGTTACTTCTAGAAAAAATTAGAGCACCTGAAGAAAAGAACCTTAGATGACTTGAGAATGTTATATAGTTTAAATAATTTCTATATTAGGTATTTTAAATAATTTCTATTTTAGCTATTTTAAATAATTTCTATTTTAGAGGTAGATATATTTTTAGGTAAATATATTTCTAGTTATTTAATTTAAGACATAATTAATATATTTTATAATTTATATTTTAATCTTTAAATGTGTAAACATTGTTTTAATTATTTTTAAAAAATTAGAATATGCAAAGTTGGAGAAATTATGTAGTTTAATTAGGTTTTATTTAGCTTTTATTTAGTTTTTGTAGTTTGATTTTATATTTAAAAGTTTTTTTAAAATTTTTTATTTATAATTTTAATTTTCAATGTAGGTTGTATTTAACTATACAAGATGGATAGCTATCCATTTTTGGATTCTCAAATGAATTCTGATTTTATGTTGGAATTTTCTTCCTTTATAAACGAAGTCGGTAAGGGTGATTACACAGATAAATTTTTTACTAATCAAATATTCCCATCACGCGACGATATGATTGATTGGGTTCGAAAGATTGCATTTCAGCTTGGATTTGTGGTCGTCATCATAAGATCTGACACAGCAACTGGTGAACCTGGAAGAAAGACATTCGTTATGTTAGGCTGTGAAAGGAGTGAGAAATGTAGGAAGTATAAGCAAGACGTGCAACCTAGTGTGTTTGGCACGAGAAAATGTGAGTGTCCGTTTAAGTTGAGGGGTAAACCTAAAGGACACGGTTGGGTGTTAAAGGTTATGTGCGGTTATCACAACCATGAATTAGCATAGACTTTGGTTGGTCATCCTTATGCGGAGAGGTTAAATGTTGCTGAACAGTCAATTCTTATTGACATAACTAAGAGTCAAGTTAAACCCTCAAATTTTAGGATTCTTTTTGGAGGACATGATGTTGTGATATCGTAAATAACATTTTCAAATATATTATAAACATTTAAAATATATAATCGGTTAACTTTTTGAAATTATAAATTATCTAAAGATTAATAAAAATAAAATGAAAGACTCAACGGAATGAACTATTTTGATTTCTTCTAAAATTATATACTTGTTTTATGTGTATTTTAAAAGATATTTACGGATGAAATAAATATATATTCAATTTTAGGATAAAGTAGAATTTTTTGAAATAAGAAAAAAAAATAAGCAAAAGGAAATAATCAGTTTAATATTATTATAAAAAAACATAAAATATACATAAGTAAACATCACATAAACAAACATAAAAAAATAAACATATATGAATCTGTCCCTTCAAGAAAATGACGAACACCTCTACTAGTAGTAGCATCCTCGTACTCCTTAACAGATCTACGAGCAACCTGTAATGTCTGATTAGTTTGTTCATAGACTACAACGTTCTGTGTGACGTGTTGACAGCTTAACATGCCCTGCAACATCCTGATGACACGCCTCATACCACCTTGAAATGAATATAACCAAATAAATAAATTAACTATGTAAACCAAAATTGATATAGTAAACAATCACGCTTAGTTTCATTACATACCAACAATATATTATCAGGCGACCGTCTACAGCGAATTGGGGGCACCGGGATGTCATCACGAAGGTGTCGCCTCATGCGCGGTGCAAGACTGGGTCGATCATCGTCATCAGCTGGAGTGATGTACGGGTGGGACACCCGGCTAAACCACACCAGGTACCCATCAACACACGCAGAAGGGTCCTCAGCTTCAACGGCACCAGTAACGGCATGGTCTACATACCTCAACCAATGTAGATCAATCGTATGAATATCTGGCATCGAAAGGCTCTCAGGCGAACGTGGTATGATCTGCACAAAACCGAACTGACGCAACACGCGTTCAGGCATATGTCGGTGAATCATGTCGCCTAGTCGGATCCATCCTGAAAACATACATATGGCCAAGAATGGACAAATACATCTGTGCGACATGTATGGATGCTAGATGATCGCATCATACGTGAGCCCATCCAGATATCTACGCCCCTCCGTAAGACTCCAACCCTGTCTCGAAGGTATGTATCTTGAAGCTCGTGGATGGAGGTCTGTGTACGTATCTGAGACTCGCCTCCTTCCCATCCCAGGAGGATGCTCATATATCCAACTCTACAAAAAACATTACTTACTTATATTATTTTATACATTCCTAAAATATAAAAAAAAAACTTTATAAAACTTAAATGTACCTGTAGAAGAATGGAATATCCAACTATCTGTCTGACACCATAGAAGCTAGCATCTCCTAACTGCTCATAAGTATGTGCTAGTGCAGCTGCTCCCCAGGCATATCTCGAACATGCATTCAAGTCTCGCAACAGAAGGAGGTACGAGACACGAATCAATGTTCCACTCTTATTAGTAAAAATTGTGCATCTAAGCAGATGCAACAAATACGCCCGAGCAGCGCACTCCCAAAGCTCCTGCTGAGCATGGTAGAAAAGGAGTCAAAATTGTTCAAAGGAAATGTCCAAAGATTGAAAGAGATAGCTACTCAAGTAAAGCCTCCTATGGGTGACAAGGAGATGGTTGCCATATTCATCAATACTTTGCAACCACCCTTCTACAAGCATATGATGCGTAGTGCTTCTTCAAACTTCACAAACCTGGTGATAATCAAAGGAAGATTTAAAATTGGTGTGAAGACGGGAAAGATTGCACAAGTACCTACCATGACAACAAATGTGAATGAGTTTGAGTCTAAGTATGGAAAAGAAAAAGGGAATAGCTCAATCTTTTCTTACTGCTTAAATCTTGTTGGCCTACTCCCATCTGAAACAGTTTCAAGACAAAATTGGAAACTAGATCCAAACTCATCTTCCCACCAAGTTGTTGGGCAGAAAAATATTGATCAAGACAAACGGCCCGTGAGTTTCACTCCTATCCCTATGACTTATGCAATATTTCTTCCAAGTCTCCCACATAAAAGGCCTTGTCTCTACTTGTTACACGAAGCCTGTGAAATCTCCATGCTCCAAGTCTCATAATGCAAAAAGTGGTTACCACGAAGAGGCTATTGATCATTCCATCAAAAGTGTTGGGTGTTCAAGTTCAAATGCAACCTTTGACTAATTCAAGATGGTTAAAATCTGAAGAAAGCCAATCCAACACTAAGGCAAGGCTTGAGAATATCCCTGCAGATGCCACGAAGCAATGAAGTGAGTTTTAGGGCCACATAAGAAAGCATAAGTCATGGCACAAATGAATTTGATGTAGTGAAGTGTCTTGCTACTAGGGAAGTATGCTCATTGATCTCACGCTTTCATCCATGACTTTCAATGCGAACATTCACTACAGGGTTTCTCCAAGTAATGTTGAAAATTGAGTCCTGAAAGGGTATTGCGGAAAAAAGAAAAAAACAAAATTGAAAAAAAAAATGAAATGAAGGCAATTTTGAGTCACTTGTCTTTCTTGTGAACCGTCAAACTCTTATTTTTCAAAAAAAAAAGGAATAAAAAATGATAAATCAAAAACAAAAGTTGCAATGTCAAACTTTTCCGAGGTCAAATGTTTAATCAAAAATAAAAATTTGACATTTTTCAAGTCATTTGTGCGCATATTGCTTGATGACCTTTACCCTTCGCTTTTCCAAAATAAAGGATCTTCCCTAACAAACATTGTCACTGCCCTTAATAACAAAGTAAACCTTTACACTGGGGCAGATTGGCTTGACCAAAATTTTTCTTGCTTGCAATAGTAGGGTGATCCCTGAATCCATTGAGACAAAAAAATAAAAAAAAAACTAATAAAATAAAATAAAATAAAATAAATCCTCTAGATTGAAAACATGAAAGGGCGGTCTAGAAGGAAAAAAGCAAAAGAAAAGAAAAAACGACTCATGTTGAGGTCACCTAGTCGCAGAGTCAGTCTTTTAAAAATAAGGCAATCAAAGTTCAAAATGATGTGTGGCCTTCTTGTCTTTACCTAAAAACAAAAATATATCCATTGCCACCCCGTTTGAGCCAAAAATAATTTCTTTTTCAAAATTATCCCCAAGTAAGAGTTACCATCAGGTAGGGGTCAACTTAGTGTGCAAATGAAGAACACTCAATGATCAAACAAAGATAATTCATCGAGAAGAGTTAACAAAAAATACAAAAACAAAAACAAGAAAAACAAAAAGAACAAAAAAAAAGAGAGGAAATCACAAAGTGAGGTTGAACAAAAAAAAATGAAATGAAAATCAAAGTTCAAAAAAAAAAACAACAAAGTGCTCAAAAAGTCAAATAGTTGATGCAATGTCTAGATGATAACTCTTGCTTCAAAAAAAATATATAACCAACAAACATTCATTTGGGCCTTTATATTCTTTCTTTCAACACCTTTAGCCCCTGGCCACGTTACAAGCTTAATAAAGTCCACACAGATTGGATAATGTTTGCTCAAATTTTCATAAAGCTTAATTTTGCGATAAGACGAAATGACTTTCAATGTGTCGTACAAGAAAAAAATAATGTCTCGGGAAGAGGGGATCACACTGCCATCTAGCCAGAAGCACACAAAAAAGAAAATAAAACCAATTGGGGTCATCCTTTTAGCCAATCCTTTTCATGCCCACCACCTCTTCCAAACCCTTGCTAAAAGAAAAACTGGGGCAGCTTTGTGGATTTCACCACGCGTATTCCCCCTGAAATTCATCAACGCTTTGCAAAAGCTGGGGTAACTTTGTGAGTCTCTCACGAGTTTTTCATCAATCTGTGATCTCAAGACTGGGGCAGCTTCACAGATCTCCCTTGAATTTTCACCCTAATTTTCATAAATCCAAACTCCATGTCCATTTTCCCAAACGCCAAACTGGGGCAGCTTTTGAGTATCTTGTTTCACTTTGACTTTCACATATCACATCTCCGTTGAGGGGTGCATGAGGGATGATGTGCCCGTGTGGCTGTCCTAGTCTTCTCCAAACCCTTCTAAATGTCTACAATCATTCTCTTGCCAGTAAATTCAAGCATGTGTGCACTGATGTCTCGGAGGGAAAAAGTCAAAATGTAATAATCTCAAAATTAGATCTTGGATGTATGACATTCCTCAGTTTTCATAAAACAATGAAAATAAGGACCAGTTTGATGATTGCAAGTAAGATGACTGACTCAGGCAAAAAAAAAAAGAAATGCAAAATAAAGCAAATGTTTCTCACCAATCGATCAAAAAGAAAATCTTTCGGATCGAAACCCTCTTATGAATGGTTGTCGAATCCTTATTCAAAAAAATCACATTCAAATTTTCTCTTTCAGGCCATTTTGTTTCTTGTTGATCATGTTTTTCTCTCATATTGGGGTTTTGAAACCCTATCCTACATCAAGATTTTGACACTTTGTCATGAAGGGTTTCAACGCCAAGTTGCTTTTCAAAAATCAATTTTTTGTCGAAAATTACAAAAACATTTCAAAAGTTGCAAATTTCAGAAGCCCAGTTTTGTCTGGCACCCAAAGCCCAGCTCGCCTGGCACCCCAAGCTCAGGTTTTTCTTTCGTGATATCGGCCCTCTGCTAGGCAATGGTCGAATTTAGTTTTTCTTTGGGATCCCGGCCCTCTGTATGACAATGGTCGAACCCAACAATCAAATCATTACATCATCCACAGGGTTGGTACACCCTTTTCACGAGGTTGGTCCACCTCAAATCATTACATCATCAACAGGGTTGGTACACCCTTTTCACGAGGTTGGTACACCTCAAATCATTACATCATCCACAGGGTTGGTATACCCTTTTCACGAGGTTGGTACACCTCACATCCTTACATCATCCACAGGGTTGGTACACCCTTTCCACGAGATTGGTACACCTCAAATCATTACATCATCCACAGGGTTGGTACACCCTTTTCATGAGGTTGGTACACCTCAAATCATTACATCATCCGCAGGGTTGGTACACCATTTCCATGAGGTTGGTACACCTCACATCATTACATCATCCATAGGGTTGGTACACCCTTTTCACGAGGTTGGCATACCTCATTTCTCAAAAGCCCAGTTTTATCTGACATCTTTAGTTTTTCGTTATTGGCCCTCTGCTTGGCAATGGTCGGATTTAAATTTCTGTTCTGCGAGTTTGGCCCTCTGCGAGGCAATGGTCAAATCCAGGTTGTAATTTTCTGTTATCGGCCCTCTGCTTGGCAATGGTCGGATTTAAATTTCTGTTCTGTGAGTTTGGCCCACTGCGAGGCAATGGTCAAATCCAGGTTTTAATTTTCTGTTATCGGCCCTCTGCTTGGCAATGGTCGAATTTAAATTTTTGTTCTATGAGTTTGGCCCTCTGCGAGGCAATGGTCAAATCCAGGTTTTAATTTTCTGTTATCGGCCCTCTGCTTGGCAATGGTCGAATTTAAATTTCTGTTCTGTGAGTTTGGCCCTCTGTGAGGCAATGGTCAAATCCAGGTTTTAATTTTCTGTTATTGGCCCTTTGCTTGGCAATGGTCGGATTTAAATTTCTGTTTTGTGAGTTTGGCCCTCTGCGAGGCAATGGTCAAATCCAATTTTAATTTTCTGTTATCGGCCCTTTGCTTGGCAATGGTCGGATTTAAATTTCTGTTCTGTCACTTTGGCCCTCTGTTAGGCAATGGTCATTTGGTCGGGATTTGTTTAATTTTTGTTCGCTTTCTCTTTTGAAACCCAGACAAAATTAATGTTTCTATCTTTACTTAGCTTTTACTCGGATAATACGAAAATGTCAAATTTTCATATTATCCAGTAAATCTAGGTAAAGAGGGGCAGTTGTCAACACCCAATTTCGTCCGGGTGATTAAATAGTAAAACTTGTTTTCATTTTCATCTTACTTTTATTTTCTTTTCTTATTTTATTTTAGTTTCATTATTTTTACCTTTTATTTAGTATTTGTTTAGTCTTTTTGCTTTTATTATTTAATTTGATTTTCTATAAAAATAAAAATTAAAAAAAAAATATTTTTGGTGATGTGGAAAAGGAGGAGACGTTTGTCTGAAGCAAGGTGGAATGGGTTGGCAGGGGACATAACAGAATTTCATCCTCTCTCACACAGGGACCACGCCTCATCACTCACACTCAGAGGCACACTCACGACTCATGATTCTCACGAACACCCATTAACCAAAAAAGGAGGCACCATCCTGAGGACCCATTTTTCCTTCATTTTCCTAATCTCCATTTACACAGCGTTTACTATTACCATCATACTAACCTACACCCAACCATGAGCTCTGGATTCACTCACCAATTCTTAATCCATCCTCCACCTCAACCATCATCATACACACCATTTTCCACTCCTCTCTCCTTTCACCATAATCACTCCAACGATATTTCCCTTGAACCCCCTCGGAAAACCAATTCCCCCAACCTGCATTCTCCTTGACCATTCTATGCCGTCATTGCTCATCATCTTCATCTGGTTCATTATCTGGAAAACAGTAAAAACACCATTCATTCCCTTCATCCGCTGCACCTATCATCATCATCCATTGCAGACTAACCTCCTCCATCATCATCGAAACACCAAACAAAGACAAACAGAGAATCTCATTCTTACCCCCAACTTCAATCTCCTCCATCACAGAAATACGAAATCAATGCAAAACAAAAGGAATCCATTCAAGCTTCATCCAACAGAATCACAAATAATCCAACAATCAAAAAAAGGAACAATGAGAAGCACGGTGATATTTGTATGTTTCTGGTAACACTTCAGTCACACATTGGAGGAAGAAAGGAGGCAATCGTTGTCGGCATCAGGCACGTGTGCTGGCGGCGAATCTGGGTCGTGCGTGAAGAGGAGAAAGAGAGAAAGGGGAAACCACTGTCTTCGAGCCGCGCCGAATTTGTAGTTGATGAATGAGATCATTTGATTGGGAGGAGGTCTGTCCATGGTGGTTTTGGCAAGCGGCTGCCGGCGTCGTTCACGACGGTGAAGACACGCCGTAAAACCAGAGGGCTTCTCCATCGCGTGGGAAGGAAGACAGAAGGTAGAGCTGCTCCGACTGGCGTGGACGGCGTCATCGGTGACAGTCCTGCTCAGCCAAAGGAAGGTGGCAGTTACGACGCGAGGAGGAACCCTGGCGGTGACCGGCATCGTCGCTGGCGATCCTGATAGTGAGAAGAAGAGAGATCATGGTACGGTGCCGGCAGAAGTTGTGGCGATGATCGGCGCCACTAGGTGACACCTTGAACGACGACTTGTGGCGGTCAGTACAGTGGTGGCCGTTTGAGCAGAGGCTGAGTCACGGTCATGGACGCTTTCGTTCAGAGGAGAAGATGAAGAGGACCCTAGGTCTTGACAGTGTCTGCAAAAATGAATTGAAATTAGGAAACCCCTAATGAGTTTTTGTTAGGGTTAGGAGGCCTTGGGCTTAGCTGGTGGGCTGGCCCCTCTTTCTGGCAACATGCAGTTCCTATTTGCACCTCCAATCCGTTTTTACAAATAAAAAAAAGGGTTTGGGCCTGGCCATTGGGCTGCGGTTTCTTTGTCTGTCACTGTGCAACTCTATTTGCACTACCATTCCCTTTCTGCAAACAAGAAGAGAGGCCTTGGGCCTGGTCAGCAAAATATATATCCAGTGACACTCCCAAATGGCACTGCTGCACCCCTACCTTTGGTCATGGGCCAATAAGTTTCATGTTGCACCCCTGGTTTTGTCTTCTACACTCATTTTTTCTTATTGGGCCTATTGCTCTGTATTTTTTTTATTTGTCTTTACTTTTATTTCTTTAGCTTTAGAATTTGTTTTATTATTGTTTGTTTGAAAAATAAAAAAATATAAAACTCATAAAAAATATTTTAAAGGTTTAAGCGTGTGTGCGATCATTCGCATCAGCCTCGCGCTAAGATCTTTTCCTCTTTTATAAAAATATCAAAAGCATTTTAAAGGTTAAGGCACGTGTGTGATCACACGCATCGTCCTCGTGGTGAGACCTTTTCTTCCTTTTATAAAAATCAATAAAAATTGTTTTGAAGGTTTAAGCACGTGTGTGATCGCACGCATCGTCCTCGTGCTGACAACCTTTTCGTTTTTTTTATATTTCCAGAAAGAACTACGTAACCCTGATTTCTCATTTTTAATGAGAATACATAGGAGCAAGGTCAATCCTTGTCGGGTCTAAAAAACTAAAAAAATATTTTTGTTTCTTTATATTATTGTTCTTGGGATAGTTAAACATTTTGCAAACCACATCTTTATTCACGTATTTAATTAAAGGTACTGCCTTCGGGCAGGCGTTGTGGGGTGCTAACACCTTCCCTACACGTAACCGACTCCCGAACCCGAAATTCGGTTTTCGCAGACCTTGCCTTATCATTTTATGGTTTTTCCATAGTTTTCCAGAATAAACTATGGTGGCGACTCCAAAACTCTTTTTTCCAAAAGTTTTTTTCAAAATCGTTTTCCTTTTTGGATCGTCGTCCCGTCGCGATTCCGGTTGCGACACAACTAACCTGGATGCCTGCTAGAAGAAGCCCTGGATCTCACTACCACCAGCAACGAACTCGAGCCCGTGAAAATGATGAACAGAAGAGAAAGCAGAGTGTTCTTCCGTGTGCAAAGTAAAAGAAAGAAGGGGGTGTAGAGGTCTTGTGGGGGAAGACTCGGTCTTCTGAAATGGGGTGGGAAAGGAGCATCAACAACTTTTTCAGTCTTTTTAGAAAATCAAAATATTCTTTTATGGGTAGAATTGGAAATACAGAAAGAATGGGAGGTGCAGGACGAAGTGGATGAGGCGTAGGAGGGAACACTCATGAGTTTTTCAAGCTCATCAATTTTTTCATGCATAAAATTGGTATAATAGTTTGTCACTTTAACTTTTGTAATCTTATTTATTTATTTTTCATGCTTGTAAAAGTAATTACGTAAGTGGAACATACCAAAGGAAACATGGAATTGAAAAACAAAAGTCTATTTATTTATAAAACAAATATCTATTTATTTATAGTATAAAACAAAGATCTATTATATCCTAACATCCCTCTTCAAACAAAAACAAAGTGTGGGATTCGGTCCAAAGTAAAACTTGGCTTTGAAGAATTGGAAAAGTGGTTGAGGCAAATTTTTCGTGAAAATGTTTACTAGTTGGAGATTGGAAGGATGAATTGAGTGATGAGTTTGTGGGATAAAAGGAGCTCTCGAACAAAGTGGTAATCAATATCCATATGTCTAGCTCGTTTGTGAGCCATCGGATTTTGGGAGAGGAATACGATACTCTTGTTGTCACATAGAAGAGTTGACACTTAATAGGAAATATGCAAATCATTTAAAAGATGAGTAATCCATATCAATTCAGCTGCCGCATTAGCCATGGTTCTATATTCTAATTCACAGCCAAGTTACGATTAACTGTTTCTTAGCACTTTAGGAGATGAGATTGTCGCTTAAGAAGATAGAATAATCATAGGTTGATCGTCTAGTTTCAATACAACAAGCCCAATTTGCATTTGAGTATCCAAGAACATTAAAGGAACTCCATGGGTGAAGGATGGGCCATAGGACATGGCGCCCTTGACATATCGAAGGATGCGTTTAAATGCTTGAAAGTCAGTTGTTGGAGCTTGGAGGAACTGAATGACCAAATTGACCAGGTAGGACAAGTCTGAATGAGTTATAGTGAGATATTATAGTGCACCAATGAGAGAAGGGTGATATATGTGGTGAGAGAAGTAGAGTGTCCTCGTCCAGAGGTTTTACCTTGACCAAAGATGTTAACAAACTAACCTTGTATGTGGTAGGGTAAAACTCATTAATAATAGTTCTGTAGAGCATTAGAGGAAACCACAAGTGCATACTCGTCACAGTCTTATAACAATACATGTATCCATATAGTCACGTTTAAAATGAATGATTGCATGTTTTAGGATTTGTTAATATGAATGTCTACTTGTATTAATATATCTATTAATGATGTATGATTGAGCTTTTTTATACATTGTCTTATCTTTTTTTTGTGTTTTTTCTTTATTTGTAATGATATGAACAAATGAAGATGTTTTAGTAGATCCATTACAAAACAAGAGTGGTACTAAAACTTAGAGTTTCTATCTATATGGGTTTTAAAAAAACTCTATGCTCTAATCAGTGTAATATTATTACTCTTAATTGTATAGGAACTTTTGTATATATTTTGATTGTAAATGTATTATGTATATATATTTTTGAATTATTTGTTTTTTATATTAAATGTGTGTGATATTTGAATATTTTTAAAAATGGAAAGAAATAAAGGTATCTAATATATTATGTAGTGACCAATTTCAAGTCAAATGGCAAAGAAAAGTAAACAAAAGGAATGAGTTCATGGAGTAGGTGATACTCGTTGGAATCCACATCAGAATGGAAAACAAATTACAAAACTAAGAATCTAGAAAATGGGCAAACGTTTACCAGTTGCCGACAAAGGACAAGAAATCATCTGACAAGGAAGGGCTGGCTTGAAAACAGCGTTGAGATAGTCCCAATCGCATGCTCATGGATAATCAAATTCATAGTTTCTGTCGAAGGTTGAATGACAATACAGATTCGTTCAATGACTTGGGAATTTACGATTCTCAACCATTGCTACAAAGACAATTATTCTGTTTTTTTCATTATCAAAACTATTATACAAATTTAGAGTTCTTGGAATTTCTTGAGCACTTTTTGAGTTGTGGAGAGATGGGAAATTTAAGACCATGAGCGAGGGAAGTGAGGGTGAACGAGTGATTTTGAGGATGGAATTAGAAAATAAAAAATTAGAGGAATTTGGAAAATAAGTAACGTGGAGGAGAATATTAATGAGTGAAAATAAATAATAATTTATTAAGAAATGATATTTTAAAATGTTATAATTTTTAATCTCACTTTTAAGAAATTTATAATTATAAATGTCATACTTTACATTAAAAATTATGATAGTTATATATTCATTATGTTATATCCTAAAAGAATGGCATTTTTTTTAAAATGCATATTAAAACTATTATAAATGACATCTCCCTCTCACATTACCCCTTTCCCAAATGGAAACATTTTCCCTAATCGACGAAAGAGGTTGGGAGTGAGGATTTTCCTTCAATCGGGCTGGTAATTGCTTAAGATTATGCAGAAATTAGGAATTTATGTTTGTTTCAGTTCTTGATTTTGAAGAATATGCTCCTGTAATTTGCACATGGGGTATTAGAGGTCATAGTGTGATGTTTTAGTCAATGCATAAAATAATCAAGAATGATTGAGCTTAATCATTCAATGAAAGAATCTCAGTTTCTGATGGATTTGATCACCATTTACTTTGGGTTTGGATCTTGTGTCTCCATGTATGGATGTTTCTGTAAACAGAAAACAATTGATGACAACACAGTCAATCAGAAACATTTTGGATACTGACCAAAATGTGGCTCCTACACTCCCTCAACGCTGTATTCTTCCTCGGTGAAGCATTATTGAGTTGCATTAGATTTCCAGTGTTTTGATTTGCATATTTTAGTATTCAGTATGTATATGAATAGCATCTGCGTAGCTATGTCAATATGATTCTTCAGAGAAACTACAGGAGTTAACTTTCTTTAAGAATTAAAAATGTTTTTTGTCCTAAACTTTCAAACATTTTTGTTTTCTCTCTTATTTAGGTCCTTCTTCTTTTAGAAAGTTAAAGTTAAACCATTAATCAATAAATAAGCATATTATAACTTAGTATTATGTTCAGAGGGTTATTAGAATTATATTTAGAGAATTGTTAGCATTATAAGAAACACGACAAACCTTGTTTATGGTGAAAGTTGTAATCGTAAATCATCTTGCTTATGGTGCCAGCCAAGAGGGAGTATGTTTCAATTTGATTGTCTTTTACACCTCTCTAGAAAATAGTATTAATTAATGTATGGTTTATTTTTGTGTGGTTATTGAGTTGTATGTATGTCCATAGGAGCAGTGACAGTGACAGAGAGTAGGAAGAAATTTTGATAAGAAAAAGAAAGAGGTAATAAATACCTAGAATTAGATGCTGTGATCATATAATATATTAAACTGGTACGATTTTTCATTATTGCAAATTTCAGTTGCAGCTACTAAAACGAAATCTTATCTGCACTCACTCTAGGTTGAGCAATAATATTAGTTTATTTTTGTGTTTGTGTCATCATATAGATTATGTATTTTTTGCACATTTGATGTGCTTATCTTGATTGTTGACCTGTATGGCATATGTTTTTACTTTGTACTTGCAGTTCATTGTTCTAATAGTCCACATGATGTTTTGATTTTAGTCAATCACGCAGGCAAAAGAAGTAGGTTCTATTACTAGACTAAGATACATCAAATTATTTTAGAATTAACTGGATCATTGCTTCCAATCAAATTCTATTATATTGATAGTTGTCACCAGCTGTTATATTGTTCTTATCTGTTATGCAAAACTGAAACTAACTAGAACACTGGTTATATACTCTCACAATAACCATTAATCTTGATGAGAATATTTGAGTGTCAATGTTTTGAGATATAATGAGTTATTAAGCTTTTTTGAACCCCTGGATAGTATCATTAGCCACTTTTCTGAAGCCATAACCAGTTGTCCATCTCTTTCTTCCCTTTCTACTAGTTTATCTTTCATTGCCACTTTAAATGAGAACCGGGGAAAGAGAAAAGGAATAAAGTAGGTAAGGTTAACTGGTTTTCTTAATGATGATAAACGATCTTGATGCTTTTCTTGACAGGTTTTTACTCCTTAGATCATAATCTACACCAAACTTGTCATATGTATATCTAGAATTTGAAAAAAAAAAATAGAGCTTTGGAGCTCTCAACAAATTTTGTAAAGTCACGTTTACAACATAGTACTTTTGTCTTTTAGTTGGTCATGTTGGGTCTATTGAGGAGGAAGTTACCGGTGGGTTACATAGGTACCAATAACATCGGAACCTAACTATTTAAAATATTGACATCACTCTTTATTCAAAACTTTAAGACAATAAATTAATGGATTTTTCATCTTTATAAGGTGTTTTATTTTTTCATTTCTATCCAATGTGAAATTAGACTCACACTTGGATTCCGAATAGGGAACTGATTTTCTTTGAGCTTTTGATTTTCAATGGATAAATCTTTAAATTGTCCCTTTTACTGGCATTTAAAGGGATAGTCCCTTTTAACTCTGTTTTTTGCTAATTGTTTTGCTCATAATTTTCACCATAAGTGTTCAAGGGATGTAGTTCATCTTATTGTTTTGCCTTAGTTTTTAATGTTTCTTTAGCTTTTAGTCAATAAGCTCTAGCTGGAGCTAATTTTCAAGTTTTCAGATTCAAGTTTTATTTTTCACTTGTTATACACAATTCCATTATGTTAAAAACACTATTACATTGTTGTCCCAAGCATCAACTAGAATCGTTTAGTCCTTTATATTCCTCAATTGTCTTATGTTTTGTATATTGATGTAATAATTTTACAACTTCCTTTTGCAGTTTTCCTTTATTTGCTTCTTCATTCTACATTTAGTCTTTACTTTGCTGCATTTTTATGTTATTGAAATCCCCAATCTTTAAGTACAAAAATAATTTTTTATCAATAAACTCATTAGAATTGTATTTCTTGGATTGATGTAGGAGGACCTCTATGCTACAATAGTTTATATTTATGTTACATAACACACAACACACAAAGAAGTTGTTTTGTTGCATACATTTTATATATCTTATTTTACTCAATGTAATTAACAGTATTTTCTTTGTTCAAGGATATGGTTTGATCCGTATAATATGGTTTTTTGAGATGTTAGAATAATTTAGATATTAAAAATCATAGCAATGCCTAACATCAACTTTTTGATAAGAAAAAATTGTAACCAGTATTATTTCTCTCTTATAATCTTATTAATTACATTATTGAAATCACTTATCATATTTTAACCTTTAACTACCATTTTTAATTAGCTGTTACAACTTTATTTACACTCTGCAAATCATTTAGCTTCTCCAAGAGCAATTTATCCTTTCAGTTTATTTAATTTTTTTATACAATAATTTCTGCGCCAATAAAGATATAAGGATTAATTATTCATAGAACTTGTATTTTATTTTACTACTTTAAAAACAAAGGTTATTATCATGTCAAGAGTATAAACATTTCGGTTTATTTAATTTTTTTACACCATAATTTTTTTGTAAGTGAATATGCTAAGATTAGTTATTCAGAAGTATGTGCTTTATTTTACGTAATATAAAAGGAAAGGTTATTATGTTAAAATATAATTAAAAGTAAAATGGAAAGATAATTTGTGTACGTTACAAAATAATTCTTTATTATATATGCTTATAAATTTTAAATATATATTATTATAAATACTTACCTATTTGTTTATTAATTTAAACATTTGTATGAAATTATTTATGTAATATTTTAAAAATAAAAAATATAAAAAAATTTATTCTTTAGCATATGCAGTGAGTTAAAACTAAAGACGATTTTTTTTATATAAAATAATTTTTATAAATTAATTTATAAACATATTAATTTAATGAGTCTTTCTCCCTCCACCTCCAAGGTTTCGTCCTGCACCTCCCTATTTTATTTTAATTCCTACTGTATTCCTATAACCCGATTCCCCATAAGTCTACCCCTATAACTCTACTGCATCTCCCACAAAAACCTACAGCCCCCCTTTCTTCTTCTTGCTCTCATCTGCTCGCACCTCCCTTTCTTCTTCTTGCTCCCCTGCTGCTATCTCCCTATTGCCTATCTCCAATTAGTATTTTTCTTCTAAGATCTCAGATCTGTTTATATTGTGGGTTAAAAATCATTTGCTTAATCTGTGTGTTGCTTGATCTCGCTGCAAGTGTTGTGTGTTGCTTAGATCTCTGTGCGAATTTACAGAATCGCAATTGGAAGTGCGGTTAAGAGGAGCCGCAATTCGAAGGGCGGTGGAATGAGAACCACCGTTCGATTTGCGGTTGATGGTTTTTGGGGTGCAAACCACTAGTGGAAATGCGGTTAAGAAGAGCCGCAGTTCGAAGGGCGGTGGAACGAAAACCGCCGTTCGATTTGCGGTTGATGTTTTTTGGGGGTGCAGGGCAGAATACGCTGCTCGAACTGCGTTCTGCGTTTGTGTGAAACGCAATTGAGACTACGGTTGCACTTGCTGCGTTTTTTTTTAAACGTTGTTTTTTTAATTTTTAGGTTGTTTGTTAATTTTTTTTAAGTTTATAAAATTTTATATATTATTTATTATTAATGTAATTTAGATTAAGGATTAATTATGATTTTAGGTTAACTATTAATTAATTTATTGAATGAAATAATTTTAATTAATCTAAACTATATTTTCGTAAATAATTTTATTATATTATTTATTATGTATATAATTTTAGTTAATTTTTATTTTCACAAAATTATATTTTCGTAAAATTATCACAGTAGCCGCAACTCACATTGCTGTTGGTAGCAGCCACATTTCGAAAGGCGGCAAGCCTTAACCGCTGATCGAAGTGCGGTTATTTGGTTTGGTTCTGAGACTAACCTTTGCTTGTCTTCTTTCTCGCTTTATCTTTTACTGTAGCACCACCACCAAATATCTACCAACACTGATCACCACTACTAGCACGGATCAACACCACCAATCACCAAACCAATATCTAGAGTCTCTCCGCTTCAGACACAATGAACAGTAACAGTACACACAAAGGAGGTGCATGTTAAGTGGTATTAGGGTTTATAATCAGAGTTGAGTTGTTGCTAGTTAAAAATAGTTGTTAGGAAAGAGAGATAATTAAGTAATCATTAAACGAGCTTTGACTAAATTAAATTAGGGACAAAATGGTAATTTGGGAGGTGCAGAGAGAAAGAGGTGAGGTGCAGAAAAAAGCATTCTAATTTAATTTATTAAAATAGTAGTTTTTCTTCTTTTAATGTTTTTTCTTAAAAACATTTAAGAAAAACCCGTAAAAACACACTCAAATTCGCTTATCATTAAATTAATTATAATTCATGGAGACGTTTATTTATTCAAAGTTCTTTGTAAAGTCTTGTCCAATGATAATTTAACTTAATAATTTTTAATTATCTCTTTTGGCTCGTAACTTTTCCATTACTCGCTAGAGTTGTTCACCCTGGTTGAGATTTTCGGTTTAGTCCTGTGAAGCTTGTTCAATTGGTTTTCGGGTCAAGCTATCTGTTAAACCGAACCGACCCGATCTGCAGTGTGCTTCTTCGTCATCTCAGGTTTTGATTCATTTTCTCGCTGAAGCTATCGGCTCTGTTTTCAAAGACCATTTGTGAGTAATTTTGTGTTTTCTCGTTTGAAATTTTATGGCTTCAGATCTTAGATTTTATCAGTGACGAACCATAAGATGGTTTTGTTCTTTTTCATATATGAGTAGCAACTTAAAGTGTTTCCGCTTTCAGTTTTATTCAATTCTTAGTATATTTAGTATGTGAAGCCGTTTCATTGGGGTGCTCCTGAGATGGTAATGTAAGCTTTTATTTCATGTTCTGATATTTTTGCAGTATTGTGAATAGTTTACTCTGACCATTGCAATGCTATTTTTATTTATTGACATTTTCTTTGGAAAAACTAATGAGGTTTAATTCATAGATAATATCGAAAATGTCTTATTCAGAGATTGGTGAGAATGAGAGAGACTTGTTATCTAAGTAGTGTATCCTTATTTATAATTTATAATACAAGACTAGATTATGGAAACCATTTAATTTTTGTAGGAAAGAGGAAATTTAATTTTTAATTGGAAACAGGAAATTTATTTCATAGTTAAATAGCATATTTAAGTAATATTGAGGTAATTGTGATTCTGAAGCCGACCAGTTCTTTTTCTGATGTACGTTTTGTTGTTAACTTTCAGCAATGACATCCTTAGATATTCGTTCACTGCTTGTATTCTCTGCCATTTTTCGAGTTATTTTGATTGTGTATGGAGAGTGGCAAGATACACATATGGAGGTTAGATACACTGATGTTGACTACCTTGTCTTTTCTGATGCTGCTGCTTTAATGGCCGTGGGTGATTCCCCCTATAAGAGAACCACTTATCGCTATTCCCCTTTGCTTGCCTTTCTTCTCATTCCAAATTCATTTATCCATCGCTCCTGGGGAAAGTTCCTTTTCTCTGCTTCAGGTATGGTCAAGCTTTTGAATGCAATATCTGCTAACATTCTTTTTCAGTCACCAAGTTAAAGCAAGATTGATGAAACTATGTGTGGCATTAATTTTTAAAACTTAAGATATAAAAGTTCGGCTCCTTAAGAATGAGGGTTACACTTTAGGGACAAAAGTGCTACTAGACTAGTAAACTTTTAATTGAAAAATCAACCAAGCGAATTCAACAACTTAATGTTTTGTTATATTATGTCTTTGAATGTTATCACAGTGTCAGTCATTGGTTTTCCAATCAACAGTCATAATTTTGCACTTTTGTCTAGCCTATTGACAGGGCAGCAAATTGTCTTCCTTCCCTGACCCAAGGAGTATGCTTCAATATGAAACCAAGTCGGTCATGACGGTCAAGTGAGCTGGATGGGTAGCACATACAATAAAGGGTTTAAAGAATTGAATGTAATGGCTTACTATTAGTCAACATTAAGCCTAGTGACTGACCCATGGTTGGGGGGTAGGAATGATAAGACAAGTTGTGTTACTAGATAGAGTATGATCAATTGAGTGAGGACTTCAAAGTCACTCCCAATATTGGAGATAACGTGCCTACATGCATTGATTTGGGTCGCAACCAATGTAGCCTTGTGTAGTCAAAGAGAAAAAGGTTATTTCCAACAAAACCAAAATAAGGGAAGTATAAAAGAAATTGTGTTTGACTTGGGATTTGAAAATTTTTCATTATTTGTGAAAAAGTGACCATTTTTCCCCTTGCATTATTTCAAATCAATATGCTGTTACCTAATGAATATGGTAATTATTTTTCCAGTCATTACACCTAAGCAAATGTCATCTTATAAAATGCAGATATACTTGTAGGATATTTCATATATTATATTCTAAAGCTACGGAAGGCTCCAGAAAATATGTGCAACATTTCTGTCATGGCATGGCTCTTTAATCCATTTACCTTCACCATTGGGACACGTGGAAACTGTGAGCCTATTGTTTGTGCGGTGATATTGTGGATCATGATCTGTCTTTTGAAAGGTGTGGTTCTGTATCTGTATTAGCTTAAATTGATATAGTTGGATTGTTTGGTTTTTCATTTTTTAATATGAACACTCCGCATGTTCTAACAACTGGAATAGTTTTTAGATGATTAACTGGTGGCCTTCTCTGCAACGTAAAGAAGAAAGCACTTTTGATAATAAGTTTTATAATCAGTGTACTATTGAGAATCTTTCCAAAATAATTTTCGATCTTCCCGTTTTTCCAAACACTGTCCACTAAAAAGCAAAATCTTTTCATTTCATTCTTTGCTCATTAATTTCATTGCCTATC
Organism: Vigna mungo; assembly: GCA_036885675.1. NCBI lineage: Eukaryota > Viridiplantae > Streptophyta > Magnoliopsida > Fabales > Fabaceae > Vigna > Vigna mungo. The sequence goes on along the minus strand of CP144693.1, from coordinate 16,251,284 downwards.
AAACATTCTAAGAGCTAAAAACTAGAGATTTGGTACACTCTGTCTTATACCAACTAGTAGCTAACTTTTAGCTGTGTAACTACATAAAAAAAATACCTTTTTAATCTTTTGTGTGAGTAGGACACATAAGGACGAGTCTTACATTTGATTTTGCTTGCTAATTGGTTGATAAGGCAGACTGAGGTTGGTCATTATGGGATAAACTATCCAAAATACACACACACACACACACTTATACACTTGATTTGTGTAAGGAAATAAATAGTTATTTTATTGATAACAATTATACCAATAACATTCTCATCATCTATATTTGTAATGATCAAACTGTTTAAAATAAGGAGAGGCAAATATGCTGAAATGAATAGGGAAATTCTAAAGATATTTTCTCCTAATTACTATGGAGATATTTTGGTTATTTTTATCCCAATAATTGTTAAAACCATTCTCCTTAATAAATTAATATCAAGTATTCCAACTTGTTTATAAGTTCCTGAAATCTGTTGTGAGGAAGTATAATATTTGAAGTTGTGTATGGACATGAGTTGTAATCACAAGATCTTGTCAAGATTACATTTGTTGAAGTGTGAGGCAATTCAATATGTTTAGTCCTATCATATTTATATTATTGGACTATGGACAATGATCATGTCTGACTTGTTATCATAGGACAATTGCATAAGGATGTCAACCTTTATTTTAAGGTCATCTAATATGATTTTCATCAGGAGTCTCCTACGTGAACCTTGAGTAATGACTTAAAATTCAACTTCTGCACTAGAATGATATATTCTATCTTGTTTTTTGCTTCTCCTAATTACCAAATTTTCTCTTAGAAACATACAATACCTAACAGTAATTTTCTGTCAGTAACAAAAATTGCGTAGTCTTAATCAATACATGTCTTTTGGGTCAAAGTGTTTTTTTTCCTTGATAGTGATGGGTTGGGTCAAGACAAGTTTGGGATTGTGTATAAGAGGAGGGACAAAAATAATAACTGAAAATGACAGTTATAAACCTCCTGTAGATGTTTTTTTTTTTCTTTTTTTGTAACTGACTGTTATAAATAGTCAGGGGGTTGGGAGGAAAGGGGGTTGTAGGGTATTCTAAGTAAAGTAGGAGATTGGTGGAGAGTGAGGACCTCTCAAAAGTCCCTTAAGAGGGTGTTCTTCCTGTTTCTACCACATTGGCAGAAACATTGCTGTTCCTAATAAAGTTTACCAAGAAGTTGTCTTGGTGGTTTCCTGTAATACCAATTGTGTCTATCAATTGGTATATAGAGCCTAATCTTGGTTCTGTGGTTTCACTACAATGCATATTTATAACTACTATGTTAAATTTTGGAGCTGCATAGCTTAAAATCTCTGGCTCTATCATTGCTGGTTGATACACAATGAAAACGTCTTTTTGGTAAAAGGTAGAAGCATTAGATATTTGCCTATCTCTTGATGCCTTAATGGTATGCCTTTTTTCAGTTTTTGTCTCTGGTTTGCAGGTAATGTGTTACAGTCAGCATTTTGGTATGGACTTGTTGTCCATTTCAGGATTTATCCTATAATTTACTCTATTCCTATAATCCTGGTTCTTGATCCGAACTTCTTCCCATCTAATCAGAAACCTGTCCTAAGGAACTGGAGTGCTGTTCAAGGAGAGAGACCCAAAGATGGAAGTAGCTTGCATACTTTACACAATCTATTTAAAAGCATATTCACGTGGAACAGGGTGATATTTGGACTGGTCTCAGGATTGGTTTTCCTCTTTTGTACTGCTTTTTTCTACTGTTTATATGAGTGGGAATTCCTACACGAGGCTTTGTTGTACCATCTTACTAGAACTGATCCAAGGCATAACTTCTCCATCTATTTCTATCACATATATCTTCATTATGGGTATGATACTTCAGTGGTGGAAAAGCTTATCTCCTTTTTGCCCCAATTTTTGGTTCAGCTGGTTCTTATCTTGTGCTTTGCACAAGATTTGCCATTTTGCATATTTGTGCAGACCGTGGCCTTTGTGGCATTCAATAAGGTTTGTCAAGTTACATTTAATTAAACTCCCGCTTGTGGACTTCAGAGAATCAGATTGTTTATTTCAAGCAGAGTCATATCTGTAGTGGAGGCTTGGAGGCCTTTTGGTTATGGCCCCTTTTACATGTTTCCTTATATTATAACACATCTGATTTCTGTATATTTTGCAGGTGATTACAGCCCAGTATTTTGTTTGGTTCTTTTGCTTGTTGCCCCTAATACTTCCTTGGAGTAAAATGAAACTTAGATGGGATGGGTTATCTTGCATTCTTTTGTGGATTGGGGCTCAGACTCATTGGTTGATGTGGGGCTACCTGCTGGAGTTCAAGGGTAAAAATGTCTTCTTGCAGCTTTGGGCAGCAAGCTTACTGTTTCTAGCAGCCAACATATACATCCTTGTCATGATTATTCGTAACCATAGATATGCTTCAGTTTTCAAAGCTTTAGAGTATGCTAACTCCAAGAATGCAGCTAAGCTTGAGTGAGTGACCTTGACGCTAAATGATTTCAATTCAATTTTTATTCTTGTGCTTATTACATGTTGCCCTCTTCTGTTTTTGGAAGTTAACAATGCAAATTCAGGACTGCAGTTGAAGTTGAGAACCAACAATCATGTCAAAATTCGTGGAATATTATATTTTAAACGTGAAAACAAATTGGTGAAATCGATGTATTCTTGTTATGTTAATACTGTAATTTTTTTTCAATTTATTATCTTAATCAATGAATATGTTTTTATCGCTGTCAGCCGTTTGTTATTGATCTGAACTTGTAGAATTGACCTTAAGATCTTTCGAGAAACTCTCCTTTTTCTCCTTTGCTGTTTGAAAACATGTCAGTTACATATTGATGTTTAATCAAGGGTCAAAATTCCTGTCAAGTAACCCCTGAATCTGAACTAGTTTTAGGGACCAAACTTGTCCACTGGTTTTATCCCTAAATCTAGATGGTAGGGCTAGTTCGTCTGATTGTAAGGAGTCAAGGAGAAAGAGTAATTTACATAAAGCATCAGAACGTCCTAATGGTTAAATTGACATGATTGTTGGAAATAGAGCAGTTGTTGAATATATTATTAGGTCTAGCATAGCAGAGATATAGATTTTTAAGAGTAAAGAAGCCAATAGGAAGCATGACAAAAACTTGCATATCAAACCAACAGCTAATGTTCTTCAGGCGTCAATTGCATACTCCGACATTTTCTTGATTACTGGACAATGTGATACATTGCCAAACTTTACCCAAACAAACATGCTAGACAAGAATTGTCATGAAATGAAGATAAAAGGGTGTTGGTGTCAGAGGTGTACCATGTGAGATGTGGTGTACCTAAACAACATCAAGTCATTGCTCTTTGAACTTATTACTGCTTTAAAGGGCATCTGAGATTCGTCAACTACAACCTGTAAAAAAGGCGAGGGATGTTTTCATTTGGGAATTTGCGTGCTGGTCCTTAGTGTTGTCAGGCTTAGGCAAAGCTTAGTTGAAATGAGACCACACATTGAGATGAAGCCACACAGAAAACCTTAGTGGCCAAACTTCATGGCTCATTCTGCAAACATTCTGCCAGCCTTCTGATGCTGAAGAAGATTGTATCTGGCAAAGTGTGGTGAGGTTAGAAACATGAGACTCGTTGGGGTCCTGTTTCTGTGAGCTTGAGGTTTTCTAATGTTGAAACCCTAGAGGCTTAAGGCATGGTAAGACTAAGGTTGTCCTTTGGCCATCGGAGCGAAGTCAGATTAGACAAATGACAACCACCTCCAATGCCAAAAAGGTACCATGACTCCTGCAGTTTCACATATTTTTGGACCAACTGGTTGGTATCAATATGTTTCTTTGTATGTTTTAGCAAATTGGTGTATATGACCATAGTAGTCCCTAATTTATGTGGTGAGTTAACTATATATTACTAAACCAATGCGTGATGACATTAATATTATTGAATATAGTGAAAAACTATGTATGAGAATAATCTTTCTTGTGTAGAAAATATACATAGGATACTTTGTTTATAATGAAGGAAATATGGACTAAATTCAAAATATAAACTAAAGAATAATAACAAAGTAACAAAAAATAAGAAATTGAAGATAAAAGATAAATATAAGATATTTAATAATCTAAGATATTTAACATATATGAATTCTTGTCATGAAATTTAGACAAATGTGCTGATGGGTCACTTGTACTGTCTAAGTTTTTACATTGTTGTTTTTGTTGATGCATAATCTTGTAGCTTGAAAGATGGCTACATAGAAGTTCTTAAATAAATTAGCAGGCCTTAAAACTCGAACAACCTAATGACAATAGAATTTCAGGCAATATGTAATCCATATTGAGAATGAAATGTATCCCAAGTGTCTATTGGATTGCTTGTTTATTATCACAATGACTAATTTAAATAGCATTTTCAATTAAAATAACTACATTTATCCTAGCTAGATAGAAGAGGTCCAGGACTGTATTGTAATAAATTCTTGTTATAGAATCATTCACATCGTACTAGATTTCTGTACTGATCATACTGACAAGTTAGTACATAATGACTAATGTTTCTGGTTCCTTTATTCTTTTTTCTAGATGATGATGGGGGACATAGAAGAGGAGGATACCACACGTAGCGGTCAACCTCACATAGTGGGACAAATTATAGAGGGGTAGTCACTATTTTGAATTTTTTATGTAGTTTATATCATGTATACTAAACACATTTATTTTAACAATGTTCTTTTAACAAAAAATACAAAAATATACTAACGAGTCAAATTCAAGTTTCCTATATAGGAATAACTAATCACTCTTTTTAAATCTACTAGAAGTTAAGAGTTTGAGATTTAGAATATAATGTCTTTGTTTAGATTTTTTTTTCTTTGAAATTAACACATGCTGCCGTCAAAACTGTTTTAGCTCACTATTTGGTCAACTATGACTGTTGCACTAAGTTGCTGCACTAGCTTCACTATGAACTCCTATAGTTGACAAGGGCCACTCTCCCACCATAGTGACACTAGCATGCTAAAACTTTGATCCTTTCTTTCAGTATTATGTATGGACAGACATTCTAAAAGCTTACTTTGGCTGACAATGTTGTCTTTGTTTCAGTTAGAACGCAGAGTGAATTGTAAGACCTTTCTCCCATGGTTATGCATACATTATTGAGCTCTATTTTCAAAGAAATACACACCTTTTATGTTTGTATGTCCAGTTTACAAAATGATAAAATCTTGGGTTCTTCTCGCCAATACGTTGCAATTGGTTTTTGGCTGGTGCAACTTTTCTCTCGTTTTAGTCTAATGGTAGCTGTATAGCTGTTTCTTTTGGAAGGAATACAATTTTGTTTATAATGCATCTAAAAAGTAAGGCTACGTTTATTGATAGCATATATGCTCTCTTATGTATTGATGTATTGAAGTTTCTTTCGAGAACGAAAGTGGAAAGCATAAAAATACATATACATGATGAGCAAGAGGATATTTTCACCCAATGAATAGGAAGAAGTTGCTTTGAGATGGAACAACCTTCACAATTTTCATACGACTAAAGTGTCATTCCTGTTTAATATTTATATTGTACGAAATTTTAGTAATGAGTTTCTAAAAGATAAATTAGTGATTCCCATTAATAAGATAACAAATTCCATATATATGAAAAGAAAATAGATTTATACTTCACATTTAATTTAGTTCTTGAGTTAGAGCTGGCATGAACTATATTTGGAGACAGTAGATTTGAGGTCTTGTATTTCAATTGCACATGAGATCACTGCAAATTTGGTAATTTAAATCTCAATTTGTTATTCCAAAACTTTTCTAGGTGGTTGAAGATTTACAACAACTTAAAGCATATTCTGTACAATTCTCTCCCTAGCTTATTCTTTTATCTTTCTTGGAAACTGGATTTAGTATGTATTCATCATAGATACATGTCCTCTCCACAACTGTAACATTAAAAACAGATGGATCTTACTTATATCTAGCTTGTTGTTTACAACATTACTTTAGTTTACATATTTTAATATTGAATAGCATTTGACATGTCATTGTTCATCCGTTGATGAAATTACCAATGAAGAAAAAAAGGACAAACATGTTATCGACAAGGTTTAATACCTATTTTGGTCCCTCTTTTGGGAGGGTTTGTTCAAAGTGTTCCCTCCTTTTTTCAAAAGTTCACTTAAGTCCTACTGTTCAAAGTGGTCCTTTTTGCTAACGCCGTTAACTTTCTTAACGGCACAGTTGTCATGTGGCTAATATTTGCTGAGGTGTAATGTTTTGGCTGTGCTGGCATTGTTGTGTGTTTTAAAAAAAAATAATTAATTGTGACGTGGAATTTAATAAAATTAGGTTTAAATTAAAAATTGAATTTGGGGTTAATTGGGAGGTAATTAATTAAAAATCTCATTAAGAACCTTAATTGTTGTTGGAAATCTAAAATGGAAAAAAATCCCCAATCTGAATCCTAAGAACCCTAGAACCAGAAACCTGGGGAAGAACCAAAAAACCATAAATCTGAACATAATGAAATAATAAGGCCAAAGAATATTAAAAGCATTAAAACAACAACAGATTTTGTCCCTGACAATGACGAGGTGAGAAGAAAAAAAATGTAAGCGAATGGAGGAACGAAATTGATCACCAGAAAACAATAGCCAGAAAAGGCAACGATCTCTAACAAATCGATAATTACTGAAATTGAATCAAGATAGAATTTTAGCTCAAACAACGGTTCAAAAATATTTATCAACAGAAGATGATCATCAAAAGAAACAAAACAACAGGAAAAGAAAAGAAAAGAAAAAGGAGAAAACCTAGATGAACAATTCTTTGATTCAATCTTTCACAATCCAAGAAACAACAGAAACACAGAGGAACAAAGAGAGAGAAAAAGAACCTGCATGAGGAAGAACAGCAGGAGCAGAAACCGAACCACGAAATCGAACCAGACAACAAAAAACAAAAAACAAAAGAACCAATCAATAATTGAAGTGAACACAGTGCGACTCCCCTTTGACCATTCCCGAAAAACAAAAACCAAAACCCTATCCCCTCCCCCCACGCTAAAAAACCCTCAGCCGAAGTCCGAAATCAGCTAAAAAAACGTCGCAAGCGAGGCGAAAAAATGGAGAAAGAATCTCGTCAGCGGAATTTCTTCCTCAAGGTTTCTGGTTTTAGGGTTCTTAGGATTCAGATTGGGGATTTTTTTTCCATTTTAGATTTCCAGAAACAATTAAGGTTCTTAATGGGATTTTCAATTAATTACCCCCAATTAACCCCAAATTCAATTTTTAATTTAAACCTAATTTTATTAAATTCCACGTCACAATTAATTATTTTTTTTAAAACACACAACAGTGCCAACACAGCCAAAACGTTACACCTACAGTTTTTGCAAAATGTAGGACTTAAGTGAACTTTTGAAAAAAAGAAGGGACCACTTTGAACAAACCCTCCCAAAAGAGAGACCAAAATAGGTATTAAACCTATCGACAACTAACTAAATTCACCTGTCTGGAAATTTCTTATGTTTTAAACTTGGATGACAAGACATGCCAATCAAAAATGAAAAAGAAAATTTTAGCATACTACTTAAGCAAAAGGTGAACATTACTTAACAGATAATCACAACACATGCACAATTCTGGATTCAAATTTCCATAGTCATTGAAAAATTTTAGAATTTAAGTTTAGACATGATTTAATTTTACAAATTAATTCAATAAGGTTTTATTTCATTTAAATATTCTATTTTAATCTATTAAATGGGTTGACAATGTGGTTAGATAATTTATACTAATCTTAATAATAAAATTCTTACCTTCAATAGTTAAAATACTCTCAAAAGAGATTTGTAAACTTTTATGATTGACCTTATAACTATTAATATAAAATTTGATATTAGAATTTAAATTAGCTTAGCTTAATTTTACAAATTTAATTAATAAAAAAGTTGATAACTTTTAAAATGTCTGCATTTCTCTTAATATTTAAAAAAAAAAGTTGAATTGAAGCATATGCACTGGTCAATTGATTTTAGTGATAAAACAAACAAGCAATTATTCTTTCAGGAGAACCACACAGCAGTGGGCAAATTAAATTCAAGTTTAGGAGATGGTTAGCCATAACAGTCCCTACTTTTATTTTTAGGTTAAATTTAAAATTTGATTTGAACATATAATATTACATGTTTTGTTTTATAGGAACATTTTCTTCTGAATACTCACCATTGTCTACATCACAACAACGTTAAAATAGTTTACCTATAAAAAAAATGTTAATATAAGGATCAAACTGAAGTGTAAATTTCTATCACAGGAGAACTTCGACAAAAGAAAATATTGTTAACTGCAAGGAGTATTTCATGTAAGAAACAAAGTTTGGACAGTTTTTCATACAAAAAAAGATATGATGTGTAATCACTATTTAGTTTCCATTGAGCCTTATTTTCATTACTAAATTTTCAATTCTTTCTTTCACTTTGTGACAAAGGAAGAATGGAACTATACTGAATGCTGTGTGTTACACATGCCAGGGTTCTTAACACACCAAAGTGGCTGAATTGGCTCAGCCCCTATTCCTCTGCTTACCATTCTGCTTCTCCATTCATTCAGTCTATCTGTGGCCTCTGCATATCTCTTCACACCCTTTTCATCCCTATTTCCTGACCACAGTGACTCAGCCATTGCAGAAGCTCTTGGCCAAACTCTTCCATCCAAAACACTTGCATCAGCTTGTTCAGACCATAGTGCCACTTCTCCACCCAAAACCAACTTTGCTTCTTCCTCACTCAGCCCATATGTTATGTCATAGTTGTATATGGTTTGCCATGTCTTAAAGGGTGCACACCAAGATCCACCATTGCCTGTGTTTCCATCTTCTTGCTTGTCATAAGCACTGTTGTTTCCAACATAGGTGCCATGTCCACAATCCAGATAATAGAATTCTGCAGATGACACAATGGTTCTGTATCCTGCAGAAACTATCTTCTTAGTGTGATCATGTCCATTGAGCCATGTCTGCAAAATCACATGCTCCTTTGGAAGGATTGTGGATGCCACGTGCACTGTGTCATCTAGTAAAACATCTTCCCAATATATAACAGTGCGGTTGAGGGAAACAATGTAAGGGAGGGTGTTGTTGATATACTTCTCAAGAACTTGGTTAAGGGTTCCACCATTTGATAGATGTTTCTGAATTGTGGAGTCAGTTTTCCAGCAACCTGGTACTATCTCATCAGCACCTGAGTGGAAAAATGGTTCTGGGAACAATGTGGTTATGTCATGTATGACATTCTTTAGGACTTGGTAAGTCTTGGGGTTTAAGGGGTTCAAGTGTCCTGTTCCTGGTTGTGAAGCTAGCCTTTCAGACCAATCACTTCCAGCTGGCCACCAGAACATGTTGGCACAAGTTACAATCTCAGGGTGGCCTAATGCCCATGATGCTGTGTGTCCTGCAGATATCAGTGATTAGCATAGTTCTCAGAATTTCTATCTTGTGAAGTTAAATTATGTTTAAAAGAAAAAAGAAGGTTAAGAAATGAACTTTGAGCTTAATTCAATCCTACAAAACTGATTTATTGTAAGATGAGATTATTTATATACTATAAATTCATCTTTATCTTTAGTCGATGTAGGATCTTCAATAGAAAAAGGTATGATTTTCAATCAAACATAGTATCACGGATAAAACATTGTTTCAAACTTTGTAATCATACAAAAAAATCTAGTTTATTGGCCTTATGGTTACACTACTTTTAAGCGAGGTTGTAACTGCAAAGAATTTGACATTCTAATGGTAACCTGCAGTTCACTTTTCATTCTTATTTTCCTTCTCTAAAATGTTCAAGGAGAAATTCTCCAAACATTATGAAATAGGAAAAAGAAAATACTAACACCTAAAATAAAGTTCCTGCCTTGTCAGAAATGAAGATAATGATCATAGAAAATGGAATTTTTGAAGTAACCCAATAGTCATTATAGTGGGATCCCCATTCAGACATAAACTCTGCAACCTGGTTCACTTCATTCAACACAATGGTAGGATCCTATTCATCATTTTATATAAGATATCTATCTACTATTCAGGGTAATAGTTCAAATATATTAGTAATGAAAGTTGCTCTATTGTGCAGAATGAAGAGAATGATCTTCCTAAACTTGTAACATTTCTTTTTTTGTTACAAAGAAAGTGTCTTCCTAACCTGGAATGAGATGCACAAATATTTGGTATCATCAGTATAAGGCCATGTCTCTCAACTGCTATTTGTTTGAAACACAGACAGGGTAAAATATACACTTAAACAACGTTATCACTTTGCCAGTTGTTTTGACAAACACACAAGCACCACAAAGTAAGAGTCAGCATGAACTTGATGGAAAAATGCTTTTCATGAAAAAAGTCAGTCAATGAATTAATGAAAATGAAAAAGCAAAGTGAATCCTCTCGTGCTCACACCTTGTGTTTATCTCTCTGCTTCTGCATACATGATTAGACATTAAAATGGTGCAGATATATATGTAGACACATCACTTGAACATAACCTTTCAGATACTAAAATGTGACGCGCCAAGAAAATGGTGCTGCAAGAAATTACAATTGGTTAATTACTCAACCGAATACTGCTATTCTTTTTTGTTTATACACTATATCACGAAGTACAAAGGTTCATTTAAAAAAGCAACACCATCTAACCATACTCTTCTATTTACACAGACAACAACTGTGTGAACAAGGAATTCGATCATATGAATAAGGAATTTGACCATGTAGCAACCATAACGTACCATGTTAGTCTAATTACTGTAATTTATAAACATCTGGTTTAATTCCTAGAAAGGACCAAAATGGGGAGAGGAACAGAACAGCTAAGTAATCAGCCAATTAATCAATTCAGCACCGTTTTTCAAGTTAGGAAATTTTCTAGAAACCAAGAAAAAGCTTCCAGAGTAAAAGAAATTGTTTCTAACCAGGTGTGTCAATCTCAGGAATCACACGAACCCCGTGATCAAGGCCAAATTCTACGAGTGTTTTCACATCCTCGGGTGTGTACACCATGTGAGGTGCATAAGCTCCCTTTTCAGCCAACGCAGGCTCTGAAGGCAGAACCAAAGGGAAAGATTCTGCGTCCGTGAGATGCAAATGGAGCACGTTGAGCTTGTTCATGCTCATGGCTTCCACTGTCCTCAACAAGTCCTTCACGGGGTAGTAGTTCCTTGCAGTGTCCACCAGCAGTCCACGGTGAACAAACAGTGGAAAATCCCACACTTCCACTCCCACTGCGATCTTCCTGGGACAATCCCATACGAGTTGGGAGAAAGTCTCCAAACCTCGCATGGCACCCCACACAGTCTGAGCAGTGAGAGTGGCATGAGAAGAAAAGATGGAGAGAGTGTAGGACTCGTTTACTCCGTGAATAAGTCCTGCATAAGGGTCAACCACTTCAATACTCAAATTTTGCAGTGGTGGAAGGTCCTTGGAGATGTTGACTCGAAGAGGGACAAGAGGGTGGTGGTGCTCTGATTTGATGAGGGTGTGGTAGTGAGAGATGGCGGCAGAGAGGTGTTTGTTGCGGTGGATGGTGGTGGTGATGATGGTGAAGGAAGAAGAGAGGAGGGTGGTTTGATACGGTGGGGACCATGTGAGGTTCCTTGGTTTGGGCCACACATTGATGATGGTGGTGGTTGATGCTTCTGCATAATCGTTGAACCTTGTGCATGACAAAAGTAAAAGTAGTTGAAACAACCTTAGAAACATGGTTGATTCTCCTTGTATCATCATCATCATCATGTTGGCAATGTTTTGCCCTCTGGGTTTCAGGGAGCATAATTTTTTATCTAATAAAGATTTTATTTTTCTTTTTTGTATAAAATATTTATGAAAATTTGTGCAAACTTGTCTGTGTTGAAGGAGAAAGGATAAATTTATAAGGTATAAAATTATGTAATAATGGTTTCAACTTAATGTTTAAGTAAGTTATCTATGTATGGCTGAAAAGTAAGTGAGACTGAAGAGTGTCCATTGGAGTGTGTGCCGTTGACTTATTGGTTGCTCTGGTCTGTGGAAAAACTGGCATGGATGTACAGAACGAATAAAGATAATAGTTGCTATAACAATAAGAATAAAAAGTTAATATATACTTCAAATATTGATTAACATTGAGATATATCTAAAAAGAAAAAAATATATAAATATATGAGAAATATAATGTAACAAAAAGAGAAATATGAAAAAGATACTAAGTTTTTAACAAATATATATAAAATAAAGTTATATATATCAGTGTTATTGTCCTTATAATAATAATAAGCAGTAAAAGAAGAGCAATTGATTGGGGAGGAAGTTCCAAAGAAACAAAGAAATTTCATTGGAAAAAATAACTAATTTCGTAAGAATGATAATTTAATTTTTGAACAAAAAAAGCTGATTGTTTTTTTCTGAAAATATTAAAAGTCTCATGATTATGTTCTATTCTTCTTTTTATTTATTAGATTATTTTATAGCTAAAATATAATTTTATGAATTAGTTTCACATTAATTTTTTTATCATTATACTATAATGTTCAATACTTAATTTATATATTTTTTATATTGAGAAGTTAAATTTCGTTTTTCGTCCTTTTAGTAAATTAGATTAGTAGTGTTTTACATATTTAAGAATTAAATCTTTTTCAATCTTTTTTTTTTTATTTCATTAGAAAGGCTCCAGCAGTTTTATTTTGGATACTATCGATTATTCATTATGGAGTTTAATAATTAAATTGAACACACTATCTTAATCAAAGCACAAAATTAATATTTTTTCCTTAAGGGTTGAGGATATGGGTATCACGAATTCAATGAAGATAGCATTATACTGAGATTTTCCAATATATATCTATGAGATTTACAATCCACATGTAAAAATTTGAAAATGCATTTTTTGTTTTGTGTGTTAGTGTACTATGTAAATATATTGTGCCTCTTAAGAGAAATTTTGAGACATATTTTACTACAACCTTTCAAACTCATGTTTAGACTCTCATGATTTCTCAAATTATACCAAAACAAATTATTTGTCAATTATTTTTTAAGGTTGTGATGAGATGAAAGATTTAAAATTTTAGAGAATTTGAAATTGTAAAATTACTAAAATAAAACGTTACATAAATGTTAAGAGAATAATTAGGTAAAACAAACCTCCTTCAAAACTGAGATTTACTTTTGTAGATTTATCTAACAACTCATATGTTCCTCTCTCACCTCTTGCTAGAACAACTGAAAGAAACATCTCCCTAAGCTCACACCATTTAGGTGATCATTGCAAAAGAGAAGAACAATACGAAGACAAATAACACAAAAGCAAAGGTAAGTTAGATACCAAAGAAATCATATTACATTTAGAACATAACATACATAAATAATTTATCTAACATACATCAACCCAAATATATTAAAAGGCAAAGACCTAGACCGACCATCCAGATATTGTATGGAATGTCGAGTTATAGAGGTTCTTATACTGGTGTGGTGGAACAGTTGGACCACCCCAAGCTACCACACCAGGTTTGTCCATTATCACTCGCCTTAGGCCAAGGTAAAGCCCCTAGACTAGGACCTCCTGCTATTCGCACCACATGACTCGTCACTTTCTACTTGAGCATAGATGATCATTAGAATATCAGGATAAACCCCTAACTAACTCTGACCATTCATACTAACAATACTTGAAACCATACCGAAGGAGTTCCTCCATGGAACCCATGTTCACAACTTTGAAACCCTTGATATCAATTCACCTTTACATAGTACATCAATACATGAGACTACTGATCATACATTAAAGAAATAGAAACAACCATACAAGTCATCAGAAATCACCCAATAACACAATTTATTCATCGCATCCTGATACTCATATTTAGGTAAGAAAAACAGCTCTGAAACCCTCACCAATAACTTCGGAAGGGTCCAAAACGATCTAAAGAACGTCCAAAACAGACATCCAGAACCTCCCCAAAAATGTTGCAGTGCGGCCAAGTAGCGCCCAACTTCCCCACAAGGGCGCCTAGCGCCATGATAGTAGCAAAACCATTTCGAATTGGACCTTGGAGACCCTTCCCTCAACTTCTAAAGACATCTAGGACCCTCCCGAACTTGAGAAAACTTAGAAAACCCTGTTGTCACTCAATTTGACACTTGAAAACTCACTTTTCACTCATATAAGCTACCAATTTCAATTTTACACCTTTAAACTTCCAAATCAATTTATAACCTGCATAAACCAGTCGTAATATACTTGTTAGCACTCTCTAAAACCTCATATTTGTCCCAGTTACATTGCTTCTCATTTTCATCCCTGAAAGCCTTTGAAATAGGCTAAAATCTCAACCTATGAAGTCATTTACCATCTCCTAACAGATTTGACTGGTTTAAGCAACTAGACAAGTCCTAACCTTAACATACCTCTAACCTTCCAAAACAGTGCAACACACTTACCTTAACATTTCACTACTCAATACCCTCTTTTTACACCAAAAACACTTGAAAACAACCCCTCTATATCACCCTTTTTAATTCACACAACTTTTAACCATCTAACCATCCTAACAAGTTTCAAATTACCTCATGACAGTACCAAAACAGTTCTCATAACATTCCCATACCTATTTCTAAATTTTACTAACCAAAACCCCTCATTTAAGCTAAAAATCTAAGTAACTTGATTAATACTCTCACAACCACTTGAATTCTGTATCAAACACTAAAATATCTTATCACACACATTTAAAATAGTATACAACAACAATCATATAATCATACCAACTACAATAACACCATATCATCAAAACACCAATTTAACATACGTCAAATTTACCCAAACACACCATTTTTACTAAAACATCTAAAATTTATAGAATTACTAAATTTATTATACAAACAAAATTAAGATAAGGTCTAGCTTCCCTTACCTTACAAGAAATAACCTCAATCCACGGAAACGTTCCTTCAGTCGCTTGAAACGCAAGAAATTTCTAAACGGACCTACGAGGCACCAAGATTGAAACAGAGAGAGTTCTTATAACTCTAACTTCACAAAGAGCAAGAAAGGAGAACTAAATGATACATGCATAACAATTATGTGTATGATCATTGTCCGAAACAAAGAGGACAGAAAATGAGTAAAAACTTAATTGCTCTAAAACAGAAATTGATTGAATTTGTAGATATTGACGCTGTGATCATTTAGACACTTTCTGATAATCAAAGAGATGACTCAGGAGTTAGAAGGTAAAAACTCTAGAAAAATGGTTTTTAGAGAAATGATACGTTTTAAAATAATAAAACTCGTTTATAACAAAACTATTTATAATAAATTGTTTAATATTAAAATAATCAAGTCTCACTATTTTTAAAATACCACCACTTCTAAAAATATCAGGGTTTTACATAAATGTTGAAAATTTGAATTGTTTTAATTTTAATTACTTTGTTTAAATAAATGAATTAAAAGTCTTAAAGGTATAAGTTTGGATACAGTGATCTGATTTTTATACGAAAAAAACTAAATCTATTTTAAAATTTAATAACTCAAATAGTTATATAAAATAATATTTAATCATTAAACAAATAAATATTAACATTGTTATATTATCTATACTTATAAGGAACTCTCCTTTTTAGTGTTTATGTTTGTTTTACAATTTTATCTTTTTGTACAAAAGTTTTTTAAATTTAAATAATTATTTTATCGAAATTACTTTTTAAATAACTGGTTCTTTAAACTTCACCATTTTTTTTTCAATTTAATAGTCTGGTTAATCTTAACTATTTTATTAATTTTTATTATCATAAAAAGGATTAAGACATTACTATTATTAGAAAAGAGGACGGATGAATGAGTGTTGCGAGAAACAAGAGAAAGAATAAAACGAAGCGTGAGGGAGAAAAAAATAAGTGAGTAGTTAAAAAGAGAAAAACAGAGAAAAAAGAATTAGAATAAAAAAATGAGAATAAAAATTAGAACATAAAGAGAATAGGAATATTGACAATCAAGAACTGAATAAACAAGAAAAAGTTAAACATAAAGATGAAATATAAGGAAAGGCTTAGTTGAACCTTCAACAAAATTTTAAATCCTTTTTATTTTGTTCACTATATTCTTCATCTTCTTTATCTTGAAAACCTTTTATACAAACTATATTCTTCATCTTTTTTATTTTAAAAACCTTGTATACAAACATGATAAGATGAAAATGTGTTTTGAGAAATATATAAATCTATACAAACAAATAGTTAGGTTCTTATAAAAAATTTAGTGTCTTAAAACTTGTATATATTTTTTATAAGTAAAAGTAATTTTATTTAATTAATTCATTTAATAAGTATTGGTTGAATTAGTTTGATTTATTTTCATAAATTTATTTTTTATTTTTAATTTAAATTATTACAAAAACAATTGAAGTTACTTATTGTAACATCCCATTTTTAATAGTAAAATACTACTAAAATGAATATTACATATATGACAAATTAACTACTATAAGAAATAAACCTACGAAAGACAATATCTACACCTGTAGATTCGTCCGACTTCTTTACTGAATCTCTCGATCACCTATTGCTGAAGTAACTGGAACAAATATCCCTCTAAGCTCACGCCAATCAGGTGATTATCACAAAAAAGAAAACATACAAGACAGACAAACACAGAAGCAAGAGTGAGCTAGATAAACAAAATTATTAATATCATGCAATTATATGTTACCATTAGTTTGAATTATAAACAGCAAAATATACATAATTTAACCATGCATCAACTACTCAACACAACTCATCCGGATTTGTATAAATGTCGAACTATTGGTAGTCTTTGCACTTGAATAGTTCAGCTGACACTCCCCAACACTACACAAGGTTAGTTCTTATACTAATCTATGGTTAAACTCTAAGCCTATAGACAAGAACCTCCCGCTACTCTCACCACATGCATCATTCTTCTCTATTTGAGCATGAATGATCCTTAAAGTGTCGGAATAGACTTACCATTTCAAAGCTCCATACATTTATACAACACAACCACCTCATTAACCTCAAATACTTCCAAGATTCTCACCCTGAGTCATGGAATTAAGTTCATCCATCATACTTTCACTTTAAAACTTAACTCAAGACATGAACAACCAAATACCATAATATTATCACATTGAATCCATATGAAACCATACATATAACCTTTCACTTTTACATTGCATACAAAAACATATATATAATATTAATTATACTTCAAAGGACCACAAACAACCCAAAAAGTAATCAAAAATCGCATGAAATCATTCCATACACAAGACAATAACAGTCCCAGAAGAACCACTAAACAACACAACCTCGTAAACTCATACTTAGACAAAGAAAATGACTTTGAAATGATCACCAACAGTTTCAGAAAGGTCCAAAACCCCCCAAAACGACCTAAAAAACGTCAAAAAATGATACTCAGAACCTCGAAAACCACCTAAAACTGTCCTGGATGATTTTTCGACGACAATAATCGATTATCATCCGTAATAATCGATTATTTAAGAGAGCTTTGAAGAAAATACGACTTTTTGACTAGAATAATCGATTATAAAGTGAGATAATCGATTATTCTTATCAGTTTTTGACAACAACTTGATTTTTCTGGTTTTGATGCATCTGAGACATATCCAAATGATCAATCTAAAATCTGTAACACTAATATTAATATGAAACATGTTTACAGATGAAAGTAAAGTATTGCATTGGTCATTTGGATAGGAATTAGATGTACTAAACTAACTCAAACTCTATTCCAAAACATCAAACTCAATAACTAAAGGACCTCAAACCCAATTCTAACACTTTGTACCTATTTTGACCAATTTGGTGACTCACACAAGTCACAATCCACTTGCTAAGACTACCCCAACAGTCTAATTATACCCAGAACTCCTAACTCTCAAATTCACTAACTCACTTCCTCTAAAATGACCTAAAACACTACCAAATCACTGAGTTTCCTACCCAATAACTTGTATAACAAAATTCTACAACCTTAACCAACTTAAACTCAGTTGTGCATCATACCCAAACCAATTCACACACACAATTCACAGTTCCATAACTTTGTCATCCAAAAGGCATATGATTTAAACTAGCAGTTTACTCAATTCAGCTCAATCAGTAACAACATGCATAACATAGTTCACACACATACATTATTCATAAATAAAAACAGAAACCTAGCTTCCCTTACCTCATAGATTCAGTGCACAGAAGAATCCCAACCCTAACAGCTCACTAGCACCTCATAGGATATGCGATAGGACCCTACAGATCACCATTTTGTGATGAAGAACAACTTTTAGAACTGGAATTTGACATAGAATTGAAGAGGGACCCCAAAACACACATGCAATCAACATAAATTACATGGTACAGGTTCAAGAACGGCGGAGAAAAAAGGAAAATAGCTTACCCGCTAAAATCCAGAAACTGATCGGTCACTTACGGAGCCCTAAGAACAGAGAACATTGGAGCACCTCCTGATCAAAGATCCTATGGTTCAGTGAAAAGATTTGGTAGAAAGAATGAGAAGAATGAAAAATCGTGAAGAGAGCTGTGAAGGAGAAAGTTGAGTGCTCAGATAATGAGAAGTAACTTTGAAATCCAGTATATAATATATATATATATATATATATATATATATATATATAAACTTATTTTATCTTTAAATTTTTTAGTCCCATTTATCTGATGTCACATGTGCTCTCTCTAAAGGCTATTTTTCTCAGTTACAAACTTTTATCGATCGAAATAAATTTGTCATTAAATTTGAATTACCGATAGATTTTATCAACAAATTTTTAGAATTTATATTACCAACCGATTTTTTTTTGTCAATAATACATACTGGATTTACCGTGGAATTTTTTCGTAGGTAAATTCTTCAACAATACATACTGGATTTACTGGCAGATTTACCGACAAATAAATCCGTCAGTAAATTTGTCGGTAATAGCTATTTCATTTACCGATGAAAAAATTCGTTGGTAAAAAGAGCGACAAATCAACCAGTCTTTCTCTATCACTACGAACCACACATTATTAATTTTTTTATACCTCTATCTCTTTTATTTCAGACTCTTTTTTTCTTCTCCTTCCCCAACTTCAAATCCTACTTCTCCTATTTCAACTCAAACCACCAAATCTACAGGATCCCATTTGACGCACCTCCATCTTCGTTGATGTCGCCGTCGCCATCTTTGTTGAGCCATGTCGTCGCCGTTGTCTCTGTTAAGTTTTTCGCCGTCGTCGTCTCACTATGGAGCCACGTTGCCACTGTCATCTCCGTTGAGCCATGCCGTCGCCGGGGTCTCCTTTTTTCACTCAATCTTCTTCTTATCTAACACGTGCAACAAGGGTGGTGATGCTTCTATTCTTCCATTGTCGTTGTGTCATACATTATGCCGCCGTGCCACACACTACCACCACCGTGCGTCATCGTTGGATCGTGCATCCAAACCTCACTTCTCGTTTCCTTTTTCTTTTATGTTTATGGTCAAGTAATTTTCTATGTTAGCTTTCTACAAAATTGTATAAAATTATTGTAATGGTAATGGTAATTAGGTGATAATAAAATTGTAAAACAAAGCAAAGTGGAATAATGAATAAAAGTGGAATGGTAAATTTTTGTGCAGGTTATAAAATTGTTAGAATATGTATGACATTTGGTTATAATGTCTTTATTTTTTTTGGACGGGAGAAAATGGAGGAAAGAAGGAGGGAAAGAAAGATGATTAACCTGATTGCAATATTTATTAATGGATTTTCCGATGAATTTCTTAATCGATTATCGACAAATTTTTTCCTTTAATTATTATCGACGGATTTATTTTTTCGATAATCGCCAACAATAATATTCGTCGATAATTTCCGACAAAATGAAAAATCTGTCAATAAAATTTATCGACAATACTCTTATCGATAAATATTTGATCGTCGATAATCCATCAATAATTTTATTTTATTAATAAACTTTGCATATTATCGCTAAATTTTCATTATATGTAAGTATATGTAATAATATATAAAAAGGTCAAAGATAATAAAGAAATAGACTAAAATATATAAAAAAATAAAATAAAATAAAATAAAATAAATTATGAGTACTTTTACGTTACTTTTAAAATAAGATAATTTTCGTCCGTGATTGTTTCCAATTATTTACTATAGGAGAGGATGGAAATATGCGAGTGTTGTATTTGTATAACCATTGATCTACGAGGATTTGGAAGAATGGATTTCAACGTGTGAGAGTAATATTATCTTAAAGTCAGCTTACTTCCCCAACAATTATCATTTTGTCTTTATGCTTTTTCATTTTTTCACTTTTACACTTTTGTACTGTCGGTGTCTTTATTTTTCTTTTGTTTTTTTTTTACTTTTTACGTCATACATATCAATTTAAAATAATTTCATAATGTCAAATTATTTCTTCATTTTATTTAAACCCAAAATTTTATTTCATTTTAATTTCTAAAAGTCATATTTTAATTTAATATATTTTTATCAATATTATAAATTATATTTTATAATATAATTTATACTATTTACAATTTAAGTTAAATTAATTTTACAGATAAAATATTTTTATTAATTAAATTATTATTTTTAATCTATCACATTCATCAGTTATTTAGAAATTTTAAAAAAAAATCCCAATCCAAACAATTAAATTTTTTCTCTCATTTCTTTCAAATCAACTCTTCCAAAACAAATATAACATTAAAAATTTATTCTTTTAATTACTCAAATTAACTTATAAATTAGGATAATGATATTTAAACAACATTTTTTAATAACATTTGAACATTTTAATCACGTGTCAATATGTGATTAGCTAAAAATTACTGTACAATAATGTTTATGATTATTATTATTGATTTTGGAGTAGCAATTTTTTACTAAACACATATTAACATGTAATCAATATTCAAATGTGATAAAAAAATGTTGTCTAAATATCATTTTCTTAAAAATTAATTAATAAATGGTTTACTGTCTTGTTAAATCTGGCACACATAGACAAGTAGCAATAAAGACTAATAAATGTTTCTTGAAAATTGGTTTATGACATTAATATTGGTCACAAATTTTGATAAAATATCAACAATATTCTGACATTTTGACAAATTGTAATTAAGAGTGTTAAACATAAGGTGTAATTGAGTGGTTATAAAATAAATTAAAGAATTATGAAAAGCAAGTATACATCAAAAGAAGCAACCTTATTTTGTGTTCCGTTTTGGTGGATTTCTGGTTGGTTAGGTTAATTACGCAGTTTTCGACGAATACAAGTTCATCAGCTTCCGCAACAAAACTGTGAGTAATTGGATGATTCTGCTGCGAAATTTCTCATAGCCTTGAAATAACCAATTTACGTTACCTCTCAACCTCACATTCTCGTAACGTAACGTTCATTAGGTCATGTCATTTTACGTGAGAACTTGAAATAAAATACTACATTATTTTAATTTTAAAAAGGAACAATAGAATTGAGAAAAAAAAATCCTTTTTTAATGTCTATGCACATTTTATATTAATTTATACTTTTTTTTAAGATTTGAGTAGATTATAAATATAAAGAAATATTAAAAAACTACAGTATGTTAGTACACACTAATAGACGTAAGTTACGGTATAATCTGATGTCTATGAATATTTGTTAATACATTAATAGACATAAAATGTTGTCGATTTTTTGTTAGAAGTGACGTTAATTAGACATTGGTTTCTTATGATAGTCGTGAAGAGATATTGAACTTCTTCATAACAGATATTTTATGACATCTGTTTTCAATGCCAATATCACTTTGATGTCTTGGACTAAAATATAAAAAAAAAAAATCTTTTACATTAAATGTCAAAATTAGCATACATTTGTTATTTGAATTTTTAAGATCTCATTGATTAACTTTAATTAATTCACAGATGCGTCTATTATTTTGAGATGAAAAGAAATAAAAAATATAAATTTCTACTACCATTTTATCATAACTATGAAAATTTATTGTATTTTATTCTACGTATAAAAGAAAGTTCCAAATGGCTTTTTGGCTAAAAAGGTAATATCACTCCATCTCCATTATCCTTTTCATTCGCATCCTTACTATGTAGAATATTAATTCTTATTTATTATAGTTCCTGGTATATCGACTTTTTTTTTTCACCCTTTACATGAACTTATCCTGTTTTTAATGCAGCCTTTAATTATTTTTAAGAATATTAAATATATTTAATGACTAGAAAACTCCAAAAGCATTCAACATATTTTATTTAATAACTAAGATAATATTAATTCAGTAAAATATATTTTTCTTTAATATTGTACTTCCTCAAGGAATGTTCATTTCTTTTATACAGAATATTTATTAATTTATCAGTATCATTTATTGATGGAAGAAAGAAAAAACCAAAAAGTTGCTATCTCGATAGATTTAAGAAAACAAAAGCTTTTTTATTATTGTCAAAAAATTATTAAAAAATATTGTTAAAATATCACCATATTTAAATAATCACATGAGGACATGCTAGATTTAAAGAATCACATGAGGAATCATGAGAACAAAAAGAGGGAATGCTAAACTTTTTGCAAATACTTTATTTTAAGAGGAAGAGAGATAGCCACAAGAGTTTCAATCAACCAAAAGACAAAACCCATAGTGAATCCAACCCATACCCAACAAAACCCCCATTATATATATATATATATATATATATATATATATATATATATATATATATATATATATATATATATATATATATATATATATATATATATCTTTAGAGCATATATTAATTTGATTATTGCCAAACACCAACAACAATAACAAAAAAATACTGTGCTCTTTTTGCTGCAGTTGGGGTGAGTTTTTTTCACTATTTGGCTTTGGCAAAGAGTTTCAAAGATCTGAGACTAACAACAGTTGAAAAGTGTCACAAATGGTTGGCAATGTGAAGATTCTTTTCTCTGTGTTTCTGCTGGCAACACAGGCAATAGGGTTGTCTGCAATTCCACCATGGAAGAAGCTGCATCTCCCATGGAAGAACCATCATTCTAAAGGTATTTTCTTCTCTTCTCTGCCATTCTTGCTTTATCTTCTTTTCTTGTTTTACTTGCTTTGCTTTTCTCTCTTTTTTTAGTTCAGATCTTTCTCTCATAAGAAAGAGGACAGGGAAAAACAGTATATATAACACTCACAAATCAAAACTATGTTTTAAAACTCATCTATTTCACTAAACATTACATTTTCTTTATATTTTTATTTTAAGTTTTTAATTCCTTCACACTAACATTGTTAAGACAAACAAATATATATGTGTTAAAACAAATTAATTTGCGTTTACTCTATTTTCTCTATTATTGATTATGCATAATGTATTAATTTTACTGAAATAATCTCATTTTTAATAAATATATTATTTTTATTTGATTAGAGATTAATTAAAGTAAAGTTTTGTTGGTGTTAGTTAGGTGTGGATGGCCAAACCTTTTTTTTAAAGCCTTTCTTTGTCCTTTCGTCTTTGACATATTCTTCTTCCATTAACATTCCTTTTAGTTTACGAAGAATTCCACCAAAAAGGAATAAATTGGGGACTGTGAATTGTGTCATGGAACATATTTTATATATATATTTCACTTATTTAATCTTTATAAAAACAATAATATTTTTGTTTTTAATGTTAAATAAAACTATTTCAAGTCACACCATTTTGCTAAAAATAAGTTGTGCAAAAAGATGGTTATTGAGTAAGAAAAATATAAGAAAGCGCGTGAGAAAAAAATAAAAAATAAAATATATTTATTTATTTGAGAAAAAAAAATAATTTATATATCAATCTCTTCTCATGATATTTTCTCTTCAATCTAGTAGCGGAGCCTCGTTATAGAGTCTGGAGAATAAAACTTTGAGGAATCAAGCTTCTATGAAAAAGGAAGTTCTAATTATGGTATAAGAAACAAAAAAAGAGAGTGTTTTAGTTTTTTTTCTAAAACAATAAATTAGGAAAATTTATAAAATTATATTTTATATTTACCAAACAATATTCATTTTTATACAATGCTACTTTTGTTTTTTGACAAATTTTATTTTAATACAAAAACAGTGAAGTATTATTTAAAACTAAAAGAGTAAATTGATAAGATAGACAGTGAAAAAGAAAAGCAAGTATGAAAATGTTTTATAAATATAAATTGAAAAAGTTGGAGCACTTTTTTGGCAAAAAAATAAAGTAATTTTAATATAACTTATTTATTTATACAATAAATCACACTTCTTTTAGTTCCAATTATAAGATGTTGTTTTGAAATTTTATTGTCTGACAATTTTCTAATTATAATTTGCATTAGTTATTGTTTTATGAAAATATCTTTAATTATTTTATTTCATTATCAATAAATGGTACGAAGTATCTTTTCTGTATTGAAGAACTGAAGAATTTTATTTATTTATTTTTTTTAAAGTTAGTGTTTCTTCACATGATAAATATATAAGAGAAATTTAAAAAAAAAAAATACAATTCCTGGCAAATTTAATTTTACTATCTAAATTAGTTAAATTTTCTTATTTAGTGTAAGTTAACTATGAATGTCTTATGTTTAGAGACCCAACGGATATTAATTAGTATGACATATTTAATCGAAAATAGATATTAAATGCACGCCTTTTACTCTATTTGTCCCTAAATACAAGACACTTATAACTGATTTATACTAATTACAAATGTTGATTAATTTCGTTAGTGGTAGTATTAACTTTATGTATAATTGTAATACATTTTTTAAAATCATACTTAAATAATTAATGAACAAGAGATAATAATAAAAAATTAATATTTAAGAATATGATTAAAACGAAGTGTTAAAATTTTGTAAATTTTTTTTTTCAAAATATCATTATCCTTTATTTAAATACAATTTTTTTTAAATGGTTACAAATTAGTGTCACAAAAGCTAAACGAAGAACATGAAAAGTTTAAATTAAAATAAAATATCTTTATTTTATTATTTGGGTTATTGATATAAGGAACATAGTTAAGCAGTCAATAATACATAACAGAGTACTCTGTTTTTCACCAGTTCCTCCCCTCTGTCCATAAAAAGTGAAGCTGATATAATAATAATAATTCTACTAACGTCACAGATATTCCAAACAAACAATTATGAAGAATTCCCAACATAAATGCTAAAGTAAATAGTTTAGTACGTTTCATGAGGTGGAAGATCTCGTATAAATACAAATAGATATAAATGTATACGCTCATCAACTATAAATAATATAAAAATAAATAAAACAAATTTATAATATAAATAATTTTATTTTACAAATTAGTGATCAAAAATTAAATTAAACTTAAAATTTACTTTTTTTTTTTACTGTATATCACAATGAGTTATAACCCTACCTTTAAAAGTCCATTTCTTAATAATACCTTAAAATTTAAAAATTATCTCAAAAGGAATAAACTATACCTCTTGCAAAATCCTCTATTATTGTATAGGAATCATGTTTTTGTATATATTAGCACTCTTTGCAAACTCAACAATGGGTGATTGTCTTACTTCATGTTACTGTGCAGAGAAATCCATTAACAAAAGGCAAGCTCTTGCCATTGATACCACATTCAATCTTCCGGTTCCTGTTAAAAATGCTTGGCCTCCAGGTAAACATAATCAGAATCCTCAAATTCTCTTATTATTATGATAAAGGGTGAGCTTGCATGTCTTGTCTTTTAAAATTTGTTTCACTAAAATAAGCAGATTTCAACTTTTCTTGTGTGTTTTTTGGATTTGCTTATTTTTAAAATGAACAGCTCTCTAACTTTCTTTTAAAGAAAATTATCTACTTCTTAAGCAAGTGATTATATCAAGAATGGTTTATGCAGAAACACTTGTTTCAAGTTTATCACACAGAATAATCTAGTTAAACGCATGCTGATTATTTTGTGGTGAATTGCTACATTCAGGTGGTAATTTTGCTAGTGGAATAATTGATCTGGGTGGGTTGCAAGTGTATGAAACATCAACATTAACCAAAGTTTGGGGGGTCTATGTCGGTGGAGCTGATGGTAAAGGGTTTTCAGTGTATGAACCAACAGGAATACCTCAAGGTTTCCACATGTTGGGAAGCTACTCCCAACCCAACAACAAGCCTCTCTTTGGATGGAATCTTGTGGCAAAAGATGTGTCTGCAAACACCAACAACCCCATCTTAAAGAAACCAGTTAATTATAAACTTGTGTGGAACAGTGGATCTCTGAAAATTGATCAAGATGGTCCCATCTATGTTTGGCTTCCAATTGCACCTGATGGCTATAAAGCTGTAGGCCATGTTGTCACCAACACAACAGATCAGCCTTCCCTTGACAGAGTCATGTGTGTCAGGTCAGACTTCACAGATCAATGTGAGACAAATAATTTGATTTGGGGATTGGA
Organism: Vigna mungo; assembly: GCA_036885675.1. NCBI lineage: Eukaryota > Viridiplantae > Streptophyta > Magnoliopsida > Fabales > Fabaceae > Vigna > Vigna mungo. The sequence continues at coordinate 16,224,768 of CP144693.1, read as the reverse complement.
CACCTTCAATGTGTTTGATGTTAGGCCAAGCAATAGGGGAATTCAAGCTCCTGGTGTTAGAGTAGGCACATTTGCAGCCCAAACTGGGACTCCTAACCCTCCATCTATTGCTTGTTTGAAAAACAATAATCCAATCCCAAAATACATGCCTAACTTGGAACAAATCAAGGCAATACTCCAAGTTTACTCTCCAGTCATGTACTTGCATCCTGATGAAGACTACTTTCCATCTTCTGTGGAATGGTTTTTCACCAATGGGGCAGTGTTGTATAAGAAAGGGCAAGAGAATCCTGAAACGATAACACCAAATGGGTCTAACCTACCTCAGGATCCTCACAATGATGGTGCCTATTATATAGGCCTGCCCTCTGCTGCAGCAGCACAAGAGAAGGTTAAAAGAGGGGATTTGAAAAGTGCAATAAGTTATGTGCATGTGAAACCAATGTTTGGAGGAACCTTCACTGATGTTGCAATATGGACATTCTATCCATTCAATGGACCTGCAAGAGCCAAAGTTGAGTTCCTTACCCTTAATCTGGGGAAGATAGGTGAACATGTTGGTGATTGGGAGCATGTGACACTGAGGCTAAGCAACTTCAATGGTGAACTAAAGCAGGTCTATTTCTCCCAGCACAGTAAGGGTATGTGGCTTGATTCCTCCGAGATTGAGTACCAAAGTGGGAACAAACCAATGTATTATTCTTCCCTGCATGGCCATGCATCATACCCTCATGCTGGCCTTCATCTGGTAGGGCAAAATAACGTAGGCATAAGGAATGATACTGCTAAAGGTGATAGTGTTTTGGACTTGGGGGCATTTCAGTTGGTTTCTGCTGAGTATTTGGGTTCTGAAGTTGTGGAGCCTCCATGGCTGAACTATTACAGAGATTGGGGTCCTAAAATTGATTATGACATAGATGAAGAGGTGAAGAAGCTTGAGAAGATGTTACCTGGAAGGCTAAAATCTACTTTGGAAAATATTGTGAAGAAGTTGCCTAGTGAAGTGCTGGGAGAGGAAGGACCAACAGGACCAAAGGTGAAGGATAATTGGAATGGAGATGAAAGGTGAAGATTGTAGAATTTGGAGACATTGGTTGTTGTGAACTTCAAATTGGTTACAGGAATGATAATTATTGTGTGCACAATGGAATTGAATAGTACCAACTATTTACTGAAAAAATATATTAAGAAAATGAATAGCTAACACCAACCAATTGCTTCAAACCAGTTCATAAACTAGTTCAAAGTTTCTGATGACTTTTTACAAAGTACATTGATATATTTGTATACTAAAACGATTTTAATATATTTTAAAATATCATAGTGCAGATCAATGTATTTTAACGATACATATAGGACCAAAAATCTAACATAAAATCCAAATTCTTGATAGAACCTTGTCAATTCTTGGTTTTCCTAAACAAATTCTGGTATGAGTTCTTCATTATCAGTACCTGTACATACAAAAACACAATGTTAAAGCAAAGAAAGAAAACAACAATGTTTGATTAGCATAAGAAACTAAAATATTACAAAAGGGCAATGAATTGTTGAGATAGAGAAACCCTACAAAACCCGTTTATATGATAAAGAGACTTATCCGACATTAAGATATAATGCACATTTTGATTTTATATAGTTTATTTTTTCTGGCTTGTTTCTCATAAAAACTCCATCTAGAATCTTGGTTGGTGATGACATACTTTTTCCAAAAGAAAAGAAGATTCTCTCATTCTTCATGAAAATAAAGTATTTCTTCAAGAAAAAGCAAAGGTGATGGATAACCTATACACAAAAGTATAACCTCTATCTTGCATGGATCACAATATCTTGGTTAGTTTGATCACGCCAAGAGGAATATTTAAAGGATTTTTTCATTACATTAATTGCTACTAAAACCCATTTTACAATTATATTTTTGTTGCTATATGTTTCACGTTCTTCATGCAAAATGCTCATCTTGTGTTAATGTTCAATGAATAACCTCATTGGACAACAAAAGTGACGTCATAACATTCAACCTTCTGAAAACACAGCAATGGTAGGTTCTCACAAGAAAAAGAAAAATCTGCCTATTGGAAGCACATTTAAACTTCCTGCTGAAATACCAGTTTGGCCACCAGGTAGCAGCATTATTCAGTATGCATATCTTCATTTCTGTTCTGCATAATAAGATTAGAAACAAGGTGGCCAAAATTTCTAATTCATTTGGTTATGGTAATTTTCTGTGATGGGTTCTTCTGGCTTGTCATGGATTTTGTAGGTGATGGATTTGCAACAGGCATCATTGACCTTGGTGGTGGGTTGCTAGTGTCACAAATCACAACATTCAACAAAGTCTGGAGTACCTTTGAAGGTGGAGCAAACAATCTTGGCGTAACTTTTTTTGAACCGACAGGTTTATCTGAAGGATTCTTCATGCTAGGATGTTACTGCCAACCAAACAACATGCCTCTTCATGGTTGGGTTCTTGTGGGCAAAGATAACTCTTCACTCTCTAATGGAGCTTTAGCCAAACCAGTTGATTACAACCTGGTGTGGACCACTAGGTCCTTGAAAACAAAGCAAGATGAAGAAGGCTACATTTGGCTACCGATAGCCCCAGATGAGTACAAACCTGTGGGCTATGTTGTCACAACCTCAGCAGAAAAGCCTTCTCTTGACAGAATCAGGTGTGTCAGATCAGACCTCACCGATGAATGCACAAGATACCATTCAATGAAGCTTTGGAGAACAGAAAGCAAGAGGTTTGGTGTGTTTGATGTTAGACCAATGAAGAGAGGCATTGGAGCTCAAGGTGTAAGTGTAGGAACCTTCCTAGCTCAAAGTGGAGGAGGGACAAACCCTAAACCTTTACCTATAGTTTGTTTGAAAAACACAAAGGCCAGTTTTTCTTACATGCCCAATTTATCTCAAGTTGAGGCAATGATCAAGGCCTATTCTCCATACATGTACATGCACCCCATGGAAGAGTACCTCCCTTCTTCTGTGGACTGGTTTTTCAGCAATGGGGCAGTGCTGATGGAGAAAAGAAAGGGTGTGATAAGGGAGAATGAAATAAGACCAAATGGCTCAAACCTTCCCCAAGGTGGTTCTTCTGATGATGAAGTTACATATTGGTTGGACCTTCCATTGGATGAAGCCAAGAGAGTTAAGGTTAAGAAAGGAAATTTGGCAAGTGCAGAAGCTTATGTTCATGTTAAAGCAATGCTGGGTGGGAGTTTCAGTGACATTGTGATGTGGGTTTTCTACCCATTTAATGGAGGTGCAAGGGCAAAGGTAGCATGCACCAACATTCCTCTAAGGGGAAAAGGAGAACATGTTGGGGATTGGGAGCATGTGACATTAAGGGTAAGCAACTTCAATGGAGAACTGTGGAAGGTATATTTGTCACAGCATAGTAGGGGTGAATGGGTGAATGCATGTGAGTTGGAGTTCCAAAATGGGAATAGGGTTGTGGCTTATTCTTCCTTGCATGGGCATGCATTGTTCCCAAAAGCTGGGCTTGTTATGCAAGGGATGAGAGGGTTAGGGGTGAGAAATGATGCTGCTAAAAGTGATGCAGTGATGGATATGGCAAATGGGTTTCAAATAGTTGGTGCTGAATATTTGGGGTCTGATATTAGAGAGCCACCATGGTTAAATTATTGCATGAATTGGGGTCCAAAGAATGGACCAAAGGGTCCTAAACAGAAGGATAGCTGGGAAGGAGATGAAAGGTGTAAATAGTACACTTGTTACCAAATTATATATTTCCATTAACACACTGTAAAAAGATTCATAACTCGTCAAAATCTATCCAAATGAAACTTCTCTCTTTATCTTTTTATTTTTTTTTTCTTAATCCACAATTTTTGGTTAGGATTTTAGATTTACAAAATAGAATCACTCATTATATTTAACATATATAATATTATATAATAGAGTGAAATTTTAACCAAACATAAAAGATAAAAGAATATTAAAATGAAATAAAATTAAAATTGAATTATTAAATAAAAAATTATTTTACGGAGTTATTAGGAGGAAGTAAGAAATTAAAATTGTGAAGCCTGTACAAGTAATATAGAGATTCATACATTTGAACTTAACATATATAAAACTAATATTGCCCTTCCACATCAGGCTTAAACTTTTTCACATTCCTCTGCAACATAATCCTGTAACAGATGAGGAGAATTTGAAATGATATGGAGCATTTTCCAACTAGGCTGAGCAAACACTATCGTCTGCTCCATGAAGGTTTCTGCTAAAACTAATGCTTTCATTTTCATGATGCATAGTGTTGTTTCTTTTCTCAGGTTTTTTTGTGTCTTTTTGCAGAATATATAATATGTAATAGTGCATCACTTTCTGATAGAGTCTGTTTCTCCATTGTGCATAAGAAGGTACTCGTTTTTTTCACATTCTCCCGACATATTTTATAATCTTTTCCTTCAAGATGAAGAATTTGTATAAACTATGTTTCTACTGGTCATTTGTTGTAATTATTCAAAGTGAAGTTCATTAACGTGCTTTGGTTGTTCTGGTCTCTTTCCAATTTGCTTTTCTTCATGTAGAATACACACCACTAACACCACATACTTATGCAACAACACTGAATGAGTAGGAAAGGAGTGGGGAAGGACATTCGTGACGTAAAGGAAAGGAGTTGCAGGGACAAATATTTGACAATATATACGTGTAGTTTATAATCGGTCTGTTTTAAATATTTTTTAAAAATTAATTTAAACAAGGGTCAATAAAATAAAATAATAACACTTATTTTATTGTAAAAAAATTGTTAAAAAAAAAAACTATTAACGTATCCCGATCCATAAGAAATACGGAGAGAGAAAGAGTAAGGATCAACTACGTAAACGGGGAATGAAAAATTAGGGTCCACTTTTTTATTTCATTCAAGGGTAGAATGGACACTATAAATTAGAAGGTGCTAGAAGAAAAAGTGGAGTGTAGAAAGTAGCAGCCATTGAGAAATTGGGTTAATATTTTAAATGGGCTTGGTGATTATTTATGTATACCATTTTCTTGGCTGCATCTTCGTACACCTCCCTTTTAACTTTCTTTTCTCCTCTTGTAGCCCTATAAATTTTAATATTATCATTTTACCCTTGATTAAAATATATTTTTCATATTTTTTGGATTATATAATTTAGAATGTATTTTTCAAATTTAAAAATATTTACTGAAATATCCCATTAAAAAGCATTAAAAAATGAGATGCAAGAATTTTTATTATAATTAAATGAGGAATAATTTGAAGATTAAAGGTTTTACGAGGGTCGTGAAAGAAAAAGGGGAGCAATTATTTAATTATTTAATAAGAGACAAATTTGTTATTTAATTAGCAATTATAATTTTTCTATTTGTTTCCTTAATTTTTCTTTTTCCGTTTTCTTGTTCTACATTCTTTTTCTTTTCCTTGATAATCTCCATGACAAACTATTGCAAATCCGAGACCAAACTTAATAAAATATACGATTAAACAAATTCACAAACGCATTGAAAGGTGAAGGAAAGGAAATGGGTTAAAGATAAGTATGAGAAAATATGAAATAGAGCTGTAAAATAGTTTCGCAATTTAGGGATATGATTTAACTAATTACATTATATAAATCTAAGAAAATCACATAAATATAAAAATGTGTAAAATACCCATCTTTTAAGAAACTATAGACAAAAAAAAATTATATAAATATACATAAGCACATAATATGCACTAGAAATAATTAAAAAAGAACACAAATACGAGTAAGAATATAAATAATACTCAATTTTGTAAATTAATTATAGAGATTATATATATAAAAGGAAAGATGCACTATAAGATAGAGACAAGACTGGTTTAAAATAATTGTGGTGAACATCATAGACTCTATGCACCTTAGAATAGTGCCATCTTCTCCAATCAATCTTGATCAGTTTCATATAATTTATTATCCAATTTCATCAAAATATAGTTCAAAATGACATTATCATTTTCAAATGATAATGTAATACGGCTTCGAATAATAGCATTGCATGCATTTTGATTTTTGTTTCCAAATTAATGTTGTATGAAGTTGTTAATTGACACTGGTTTTGGAGGACAAGCAAAAGGGACAAGATAAAGACTTGAATAATAGGTTGACATCATTGGACTCTATAAAACTATATGTTATGTTTTCTTGTTTTGACTTCATATAGTATAATTGGAAGATATATTATCAAATGTAGGTTGGGTTGTTTAGAATCTTATTTATATTTTGGTAAATGAGATCCTAGGTTCACTTTGTTCTCCATTTGGAATAATCTTAGACTTTGACTATTAGGACTTTGAATTTTTTCGGTGATTTTTGTTTCTTTCTTTCTGCTTTTTAAGTTCATTGTCAAATGGTAAAAAATTGTCTTTTTTAAATTTATAGTTTGAAGGTAAAATATCGTACCATATGTCAATCACTCTTATTTTCAATAAGAAACACGAGCTTTAAAAAGTAATTGGTTTATCAATCCATGAAAGCAAAGGTAAATTTGTTTATTTAAATTAATTTTATGAATAAACATTTTACTTTTTGAGATTTGTTTTTTTTCATATGAATTCATTCTAAATTAAAGTAGACTAAGATTTTTAATCTATTTTATAATTTAAAATAATTTCCTCCAACTCATATTAACACAAAATTCGTCTATCACGTCTATCTAATACATGACTTATAAAAAAGAACATAACATACTTGTAATTAGTTTGTTCAAAATTTACATTTAATGTCATAATAACCAACATAAATTTTGAAATTTATTCATGACCAGAGTGCAACATACATAAATTTACGAATGTTACCTTTTGGTTAGACGTAAATCTTAAAATTTACATATGTTAATAAGAGTCAATAATGTAACTTTAGCTTGTATATCATAAGAGACATTTAAAAAAACTTATATTTGACACAATTCTTATTGAGAATGAATAGTAAAAACATTATATCACATAATCAAACTTTAAAATTATTTATTTAGTTTAGTGATAATTTGTTCTTATTATCTGATAATCATTAATCACCTATTAGACATAGTGGAAATATCTACATTGTGTCTTATTGTTTGTTAGACAAAACATTTAACTACAACTTTTTTTTTTAATGTTCTAAAGTTTGTTGTATTTAAGCATACAATAAAACAAAAATATAGGCTGTTGAACTTTTGCTCTAACAAATATTTCAATGAGAGAAAAAATCCCTTAAAACAATCTCAAAATTTGAATTACGTTGTTAAAATGATAAAGCTTAAATATTTAAATTATGGCGTAATCTTCTTTACCTTTATTCTTTCTTCCATAAACATATGCACAATTCATCGAGGATTTGAAGTGTAATTCCCTTATATAAGCTGAATTTAACCTCATCAAATGTGATGAAATACTTCCCTGTCTTACTAAATTTTAATAGGACAGCATGAGAAAGAGTGGAAAAATTATTGTTACATTCATTTTCTACCATGACGTCTATGACCTAAACCTTCATTAAAATAAATTTAAGTTCTTCAACGATATTAGTGGAATAAAGAAAGTACATAGAAAAATGATACTTTGACATACATAATTTTTTTACGTTCATTTGACACTACTCTTTTTTACTTTTACTTTTTTTTAAAAAAAAAATTACAAAAGTTCACTCTTTTAAGACCATTTTATCTTTATTAGATGTGTCAAATGAATGTCAACATGTGTCATGCTATTTTTACTTAAAAATTAATAAACTCAAATAGTTGTCATCTCTCGTCATTTGTGCATCATGAAGAGGGAATCTTCCTTATAAAAGGTAAAGAAAATTGTGTATTCTTCTATGAGAAGCTCAAAATTAGTGGCAAAGTTTCTCTACAAGGAAAGGCAAACCCGTAACCTTTTCTCTAAAGGTTTCACTTTATTAAGGCAAAAGAGGAGATCGTTTGAAGAATTTCCTTCTACGTTACTATTGCTAACTTATTTATAATCGAGCTTATGCAGCTATTTTTCATGATAGAAACGTGCTTTTGGTAAACTTACTGCTTTGCTTTTATACTATAGCCATATAAATGTTCATAAAGTAACATCGTTGACACTTTTTATAAGCACATTCAGCCACTCCAACAAAATGGAAAATCACAGCCATTAGCTGCATCATCAGGTGAACATGACATATCTCTTCCCTTATCTCATTCATTTCTGTGTTGTGATCTTCTCTTTCATTGTTTTGTAGCATTTTCATGCAAATGAAAGCTTTTTTCTTCCTGTGGTTTGGTTTGAAAACACTTGAAAGTTATTAACACCTTTTTCTTCTCTGGTTTGAAATTTTGGAGATTTTATCTTATGTGTAATGGTACTATAACACACTTTTACATTCATTTAAAACAGATTACAAGGGTAAAATAATCATAAAATTATAAATTTTTATCTTTTTTCAAAAAATAAGAGAGTAAAAAATAAAAAAAGATAATATCAAATGAACGTAAAAATTTTAGATATGTCAAATAATATTTTTCTTATCTTATAAGTTTGTAGCTTATCATAAAGAGAGATAAAAGGTGTACGTGAGTGTTAACTAAAAATTTGACTATTTCTCTAATTCGTAAAACCTATTTTTCTGTACATTCCTTCTTTTGTTTTCTGAGTGTGCTTTCCTTCATAACTTGATTCTTTTACTTCAAGGTTGTAGATATACAAACATCGTAAAAAAATGCAAAGACGTGTAAACATTATAAATATCATAAATTCCCTCTCTTTCTTTTTCTCTTTTTTAATGAACAAAAGAGTTTCGAAGAATGTAAATTTGAGGTTTTTGTTAAAAATAGCGTTTTGTTGCTAATTAAAAAAAAACAGCATATATAACATTTTAGAAGTTAAGTCTTAGGATATTTTTCATAAATATTTTGGATCAACTCCCACTTATTTCAAAATGTTTTTTTTATAAGTATTTTTACTTCTTTTATTTTCTGCCTCAATCCATTCTCAAACATTTTGAATTTAAGCTTCATTGACTGTAAAATTAGTTAGTTATTTAAATACAGTAACATAATAAAAAAATAATTCTAAATTAGTTGTATGAACTTTTTAACTTTTTTTGGAGTACTAAATATTACGAGGAAAGTAGATCATGGATTGGATTTTTCGAATCTAAATCTAATAAAAAAATTCTATATAATTCAGTGTTATTTTAATTAATTTAATTATATTTTTATTCAATCCAATTTTAATTATATGAAGATTAAATTGAATGAGATAAATCTAATATACATTACGTCTATTAAATATGAGTCATGCTGACTCGCACGACTTAGACCCAAGTCAACTCGTGTTGACATGGGTTTGGTTCATTCGGCTCAACTTTTATTTGAGTCTTCTCACCTTAACATCAGTAAGAACTAACTTGAGTCAATCTATGTGAAACCGATTTGACTTGACTTAGGTTTGTGTCGACTCGGTTCCATCAGGGTTCGGGTTGAGTTGACTTAACTTAGGATCATCCTAAATTGGCTTGACCTTGGGCTTATGATGACTCAATTTGACCCTTCGGCCTAGGTTGACTTGATTAAGCCTTCCTCTCGGGTTAACTAGGCTTGACCTTCAATTGGGATTGACTCGGGCTGACTTTCAGGTAAGGTCGACTCAACTTGACCCTAAGTCCATGATAACTCGGCTTGACTTTCAGTCCAAGCTGACTTAGATCAATCTTTTACCCTTGCAAAATCGGTTCCAGAATCGACATAGATACAGATGGTATAAAAAGTTTTCACTTTCTACGCTGGTTAAAATCACAACTGGTATAGAAAATGTTTGCTTCTTCTTCAGACACAATTGGGCACAACCTCTCATTCACCCAACAAAGCTCGAATCTCACTACCCATCTCCTTCTTCCTCTAAGTGTTTCAAGGGGTATTTTCTGCCCCATCACAAAACCACTCACAAAGAGCCCCAAGCACCACCACAATGTTACAACCATAAGAGCATAAACATTACCACCACCTCGTGAATATGCTTCTCTATTGCATATCCACTGATAACCTGTGACGTAAACCTACACCTCGTCAGTTATCACCAATAGCGACCATGAGTTAGCCATTGTATGTGTCAACTCCGAGCAGATTGCGAGCTTCATAGCCTACACTTGAAGAAGTACCATCGGTCGCACACCTACGTGTGATGAATTAGGCTAGTCATGAGAGCACCATCGCGCACGATTTGAAATTGTGAAACCTCACCGAAAAACGTAGCAACTACCATGAATGGCAACATTGAACGATGACGTGGCAAATTTGGTCTCCAACACTTCAAGTTTGTGCCTCTATCCTACTCTGGTGTCGACATGGTACCCACCAGATTCTACACTACGAGAGCGACAACAAGAGCGCGAACAAGAGTGACAACGATGGCGAATGGTCGACCAACAACGAAGACAAGAACTTAAGCAATGGCGACAATCACGAGAGTGACTGATGCAGGAGATGAAGGCAACCTGAGCTAGGAAGCGTGGAGTGTAAAAAGGAGAGAACGTGAGGAGTGTAGGGAGGAGGAAAGCAAAGTTGCAAAGAGAAGGAATAGTGTGAGTAAAGCTCGTCTATGTAGTGTGAAAATTAAACATCACTTTCTATTTCAGTTTTAAGTTCAATCAGTATCGAAAGCCCTTTTAATTTGTTACAAAATTGTCATCGCGTCACTTTCTATACTATTGTAGGTCTAACAGGAATAGAAAGAAGTATTTGTAATTTATTACAAAATTATCACTCTGTCACTTTGTATATTGGTTCTAGGTCCAACCAATATAGATCTTTTCATATTTACAATTTTGTCACATCATCACTTATTGTGATGGGTGGACTATAATTTCCATAATAAGTCATCATAAAAAGCTTAAATTCAAAACATTGTCATATTAATTCTTTATAACTTAACAAAAATGTTATAACTGTATAAATTTCTATTTCTAACATCAATTATTGATTTAGTGACTCATATCTTTCCAAATTTTTTAGAACTTTGTTTTTAGACTTCGGTGGACGTCAATGTTTTGATTCCAAGTTTGTTAATTGTCATCGTTGGAGTCAATCATTGTGCATCCAAGGTTTTGTCCGTTTTGGACTTTGGAGCTTTGTCACTATATTTTGTCCATAAAAACCGTCTCTCATAATAAAATAAGAAATTAAATATTTAAACTAACTTTGGCTTCAACTCCTAAATTATACGAAACTATATTAAGAGTACCCGAATACAAAAATAATCTTATTAACTTTCTTTATCTAACATTTCACTAAAGAAAATTAAGAAAATCTTAACTTGTTAATAAAAAAAACTTAATTCACCAACATATACTAGAAGAGATTGATCCAAGGATGCAAATCTTACAGCTCACATGCAAATACAAGAGAAAATGAGACGGCTAGAAATTTAAGGTGGAAAATATTTACTCTAAACTAAAACATTAATTAGATTAAACTCTATTGCACTCTACATGGTGACTTCTAATCGGAGAAAAGACGGAAGGTATACCATAATTTTAGAGAGAAGTTAGAAATAATTATGTGAAAGAATAATTTAGAAAAATAGTAAAGTTTGTAAAATAAATTTTTTATGTATAAAACTTTAATTTATATATCAACTATAAGTTAGACTTTTTACTTTCATTATTTTTAAAATCACTTCTACAAAACATAAAACTCAATTTTACAAAACATAAAATTGTTCTTACAAAAGAAGTTAAAGCTTAATTTATGTATCTTACAGACGTCGGACATTATTGTTTTTCTCAAACAATCTTCAAACTTTAATTAGTATTTGTTATTAATAGAGTAATTAGAGATTTAAACGATATTGTATCTTCTTTGGAGCATTTGTATTTATTATTTTTATTATTATTATATATAATTTGGCTCAATTAAGTTTATTGAGTTAGATATTTAGTAATTTCTTTTACAGCACAATCCTAATTTACTATACCAAAAATAATCGAACTGACTACAAAAATATAATTAAGTTTGGTAAAGTTGAAAATAGAGAGGTTCATTGACTTTTTTTTTTTTTTATAGTAGCTATATTTCACTATATCATTCTTTTGGGTTATATGGGTATGTAACAAGAGTGAAATTACATGCTGAATGAAGTAAAATAGTAAAGTACACATACATACATGATATGATATACATGTTTTTCATATTTGTTACAATGTTTGTTATAAAAAAAATATATTTATTATTGACCTTTAAATTGACTAGTGTTTTAATTACTTGAATAGGTTGTTGAATTGTCTATGCATCATGATGTTATTTAAGCAGAAAAATTTCCATTATTTTGCTGCCCTCTTCATGAACTTTTAATTCAAATTAGTAAGCTAGGTTCACCATCACATGATTTAATAAATATTGCTCACTACTTTTCTTTTCCTTATCTTTATAATTGCTCATCCAATTCATTAAATTAAGCTATATGGTCCCAATTTATTTTCCTTTTTCGGAAAAAATAAGAGATCATGCAATAGCTAATTACTCATAAATGTCAAAAAGAAAAAGAAAGGGAAAAACTATATTCCATAAACAAAATTATTGGTAACTTGGCACCGAAAGAGAAGAAATCAGAGAACAATAAACACACTTCTATTTTGAAAATTTCTAGATCAAAATTTTACAAATATATAAAAAAAATAAAAAAAAATGTTTCATTTTTGGATTTGTTCTTCAATGAAGAAATCGTTTTCCATATTAAACATGATGATACAAAAATGGAATGATTCGTTTTCATTGAAGGTGACAATCTCTAATTGAATGATTTTCAGAGAATTATTATTATAGTTTCCTAGTTTGTATTTTCAGCTACTTATTTATGAGTCATCTTGTGATGAAAATTGCAATGTGATGTTGAAGGAAGGAATGACAAAAGGGATAAAACAAAACTTGTGTGTCATGTATTCAATGGCAATGGAATCATCAAAAGGGTACTCACACTATACAAAGGAGGATCTACACATCATGAAAAGGTCAATATCTCAACAAAATCCTTTGTTTTTTGGACCATTATGTTTCAAGTTTTTCTTAATTTTTTTAGTATATTTTTTTTCCATTTTTACTTTATATGATTATTATATATTCTGTATAGTTTTCTTGTATTTGCTGGCCAAGATTGCCATTTGGTATTTTGAAATTGTCAAACACTTTGTAGTGTCTTTCTTGTCATCTATTTGTCTTCAACAATTTGTGTTTTTAAATTAGGTCAAACTGGTTTTCTATAAGCATGGTTTGCTTTTCTTTTTGGTTGCATTTGGGTGCATCTTTGTGTTAGGCTGCTAGCAAAACATAAACAATTTAATTTTCTTATGAAAAAAAAAACTGATTAAGTAATTAATTTAATACAAATTAAACTAAAAATCAGAAAAATTACATGAATATTGTACAAATTACAACTAATGAATAAATTAATTTCAATAACTCACGGAGAAATTCACATACTTTTCTCTCTTCAAAGTACTTATGAAAAAGTTTGTCTAATACACCTTCATTTATTTTATATCCCTTTTCATTGAATTTGTAATTAGTATTTTATTTGTAGAAAAGAAAAAAAAAACATTTGTTATTAATGCAGTAATTTCTTAATACATGTGAAATAAAGTATAAAATTGTTAAAATATCAATTGATTTTATTATTCTTATTTTATCATTTAATATTCACATCTCTTACAAAAAGGAATCTTTGTAAATAAATTTCATGTCCATTTCTTTTAGAATAAATATTACGAGAATTAAAAGTGTATTATACTTTTATGCCGTTATATTATCACAAACTATATATGTATGGCTATTGATTTATCATAACTCTTTAAATTTGTAAAAAAATTTACTGATAAAACGTGTCATTAAACTTATTCTTATAAAGAAAAAAATATATTTAAACTGAACGTACTTTTAGATTTATGGATGCACTTTTTGTGTGTGTGTGTGTGTATATATATATATATATATATATATATATATATATATATATATATATATATAACATTTCTAGTATTAATTATATTATTATTCATTTTTCAATATTAAAAGAATTCTTAAATTATGATAAAAAAAATTCTTTTAAAGGTTTAATATTGGCAATGTGATAATCAATTTCACATATTATAGAACATTCACATTGATATATAATAAGCACTGGTATTCTTTATATGTATAATTTTAAATAAAATTGTATTAATTATTCTGTGAAAATATTACTTTAAATTACTCACAAAATATGTTTTCAAATCATGCTGCTGCATCTTCACATTAAAGTTACAAAATGAAAAGAATAATATGTTTTGTACAAAAACATCAATAAAAAATAATAAAATATTATTCTTTTAATATTTTGTAATAAAATATTCTTTTTAATTATATATATATATATCTATATATATATATATATAATATTTTTCAATACATTATTTCATTTAATTATTTGACCAAGTCAAAGTGGTATGTTTTCTTAATCATTAGCCTAGACTTCATAATTTTAATAATTGATTAGGACTACATTTCAGTTTCTAATTGTTTTATCCTTGAATTCTGTTTGTTGAATTTCAGAAAGTCAACAACAATAATAATAATAATAAACTATCAAAATTACTCCAACGCAAAAGGTATGAAAATTTTTGTAGGCAAGTATGTGTAATAGTATGGACATTACAACACTTAGAGAAAAAAAAAGAAACAATACAATAAAAGACATGTAGAGGCAGTTATTCAACATATTCAAAAACAATACTATTTGTGCTATAATTCAACATCCATAATTTTTATTATAATAGTAACAATAAAGAAAGTTATTAATAAGAAATAAAATAATTTAATTTTCTAGTTTCTGAGTCAAACAATAAATCTTAATTCTCACATTAATTATCTTTCTTTCATTCTTTTTCTCTCTTTTTTTTTCATACCATCCCTCTATGAAACAGAAAAAGAAGAAACAGAAAAGAACTTTTTGGGGAACAATGATGTTAAGTCAAAAGCTGACTATAATACATTTATTATATGATTTCTTAAATCGCGAGAAATCAGATTATCCCTGAACCTGGTTCCACTCTGTAACTACATCTTTATATATCGTCAAACCTGGTCAATTCTTGCACACTTTTTTCTCTCTCTCTCTATCTGCTTTTTCTGTTAGAAAGAAGAGGTAAAGGTAAATGCGTTCTAGTCCACAAACCAATCACTTGCTTGGTATTCTCTGGTCTCGATGTTTATCATTCTTTTGTCTATGTTAAGGAGATCAAATGTTTTTGTTTTCTTGTTAGTAGATAAGAACAAATAAGCACTCCATGCATATATGCTCATGTAGCTACCTAGCAGGCCTGCATTATATTAACCATATATTATATGATAATGATATGAAATTTGTGAATATTTTATTTCACATAAAGGTTTGCATGCTGTGATGTCAGTTCAGTTCCTTGTGTCGCAGGCCGGCAGAGAGACAAAGATCTCTTGTGTTGTGTGTTTTCCAATGTTAGCTGCTGCTTTCTACGTTTTATATAATATTTTGAAGCATAGTAGAAGATAGCTGAGTTAAACAATAGAGGGTGTTTTGCGTTGTTCCTCAAAAGAAGAGTACTTGTAGGGTTCCTTTGTTAAGAGGGTATTGGTGTTTACTGCAGCAAAAGCAAGAAGAATAACACACCAAGAGAAATTGAAATGGAAGGCAAAGCTTTAGGAGAAGTGAGAAGGCTTCACATCATTTACTTCCTCAGTCAGATAGGTGGTCATGCAGATCATCCTCATCTAATTCGTGTTCTTCATCTTACTCGTAATGGGGTTTATCTGAGAGGTGTGTTGTGTTTCCTTTGTTCATTTTCTGCATATTGTTGTTTCTGGTGTGCACTACGCATAAGGTGATGTGAATAGAGTAAAGAAATGCAGACACTTGTTACATTTCAGACTCTTGGTTTCTATCTTTTCTCTTGTCACATCATATTACCTTTCACATTTACAATCTCTTTCTAGGTGTTGATGGATCATTTTTGCTGTGATTAATGTGATTTTTATTAGCTAACGGTATTGCCTTTTATTTATCTCCTGAAAAGATGTCAAAAGATGGCTTGGGGAATTGAGAGGAAAAGACTTGCCTGAGGCATTTTCTTGGTCCTACAAGAGGTTGAGTGATACCCTCTTAATCCTTGCTTGGGTCCATTTCTATACTTCATTTTTTTAACCTTTAACCATATGTGTGCATTGTGATGAATTTGTAACTAACAATTATTGAACGGCAGAAGGTACAAGAGTGGATATGTGTGGCAAGACTTGCTGGATGACGACCTCATAACCCCCATCTCTGACAATGAATACATCCTCAAAGGATCACAAATCCACACTACCCCATTTGGTATGTACTTAGAGAAAATTGCTATTCCCACTTTTGTTATTCTCATTAATATTTCAGTATGGCCACCCATAATTTCTATCCATGGACATTTCCAAAGCATTCTGCACTTTTCCAATAATGTCAAAAGCCTCATTAAGTTGGACAACTTTTTGGATAATGCTGTAGCAACAACTCCTTCACTAGAAGAAAAGAAAGCTGTAGTTTGTGATATCCATGCTGAAAAGATGTGCCCTCAATTACAAGTTGTAGAGGACAAAGAACACCACCAGCAGCAACAGCAGCAGCCGCCACTGTCTCTAGCAGAAGAAGAATCTCAGATTCAGCCAGACCAGAATTCGAAAACAAATTCTCCAACAAAAGGGTCATCAGAAATCAGTCAGGACTCCTTGGTCTTCAGCTCAGACAGGTCTTCTGTGACAGATGATGACTCTTCTAAGGTTGAAGAAGAGAAGCACTTAGAGATCACAACAGGCAGTGAAATGCACCAGGAGAAATTAGAGACTTGCTCATTGCCTTCCTTGTATCACAATCTGTTGAGTAAGAAGGGCACTCACAAAGATGACCAAAATAAGACTCACTCACCTGATTCATCCCTGTCCACCATATCCACATCATCATCTCAATCATCCTTCACTAAGATCAAAAGCAATTCTACCAAAGTTTCTAATATTTTTCGAAATTGGATCACTTGTGGCACTGTGGAAACAAATGATGCAGCACTCATCATGATGAACCCGGCTCAAACAAAAGTATCGAAGGAACCCAGCAACATAGCTGAAACAAAAGCTGAGATTTGTAAGGGAGACCGACTGGGAGGATCAGAGAGGTGCTTTAGGACTTCTTGGGGTCATCAAGACCAGAAACAGCAATATGGCGCAAGGTGATGAGTTATGCTATCAATTGAACTTTGAATATATTTTAAACTAATGATCCTAATATTGTTATCTACTTGGTTGCTTCTTGATTTCTCATTCTTTTTTCTTGTTTGCAGAAAAAGCTTTGATGGAGAGGAAACTAACAGGAGCAGGAAAAAGTTAGGCGACTTGCTAAATCAAAGTTCTTCCAAACCATTTGGTGGACCAATTTGCTCGTAAGTGACTCAAAATGTCACCTCTTGAATATAATTTCAATTATTACCATTTCAACAGTATGGTGAGAAGCAACTGTGCATGAAAACTCACGGTTATATTTGTGGAAGATGTTTTAGCTCTGTTGAAGATCAATAGGATACAATATTAGGACTTGTCAGGACCTGATTGAGGCTCAGCTAAATGAGGTGCATGGAGACCAGAAAAGCTGCACTAGACTGTTTGTTATTAGTCTAATAAGTATGAACAAAATTAAAACATATATACTGAAACGACAAGTGGCAAAAGTTTCCAACAAAAAGGCCACTGAAGTGAAGATTCAGGGTGGTTGTATAAGTCTAGTCAAAATCCATAATTTAGATTTTCTTGTAATAATATATAAAATATAAAAAAGGGTTCACATTTATTAGCAGATTGTGATGTTTACCAACTTTTGGCTGCGGGGTATAGTGTTAAAGATTTCACAGTTGTTTCATGCATGTCAATTAAATGAGAGTAGTTAGTGTAGTATGTATGAGCTATATGTACTTGATGCCCATATGTTCGAGACACTTTCAATTTCACGTTTTTATCATAATCATCAATGAGAAAGACCATAAATAGGACTTGATGATGCAGGCAATGTGGGAAGTCGTTTAAGCCTGAGAAAATGTACAAACACATGAAGTCTTGTAAAGGAATGAAAGCCATGGGAAAGTCAGCTCCAATTGTTGAGGAGGCACAGCTTCCGAGATCATCAACTTCATCCCATACACATTACTTTTTGACCAACTAAAATATCAAAGTATACCTTCATCACAGAAGGCGTTAGCTTTTGAATTTTGATGTTTTCACACATGGTCCTAGGTGCTCTTATAAAATGTCTCTATCGGTGTCTCTTTCTTTCTCTACCATACCCTTTGGCACGATTATTCTTTTGTCTTGAAAACGAAAACCAAAACATTCTGCACCACAGAAAAAAGCCAACCTTTTGGCACAACACTACAAACCAAGAATTAACGGTTTGTAGCCAATAAACGCAAAGAATGGCATTTGCTCATACAATAGCCAGAACTACACGTTAAGAGTGTACTTGATATTTCTGAAGGTTAGCTTAAAAACCGTAATGGAAACAAATAACCAAAAGGTTAATCCAAAATGAATTACAACATAAATCTACAGTCAATAATAGTAAGTAATGACATATCCTTATCATAGAATGCAGCTCAAAAATAGTACAATCTTGGGAATTACTTTGTTCAGCCAGAAAGTTAAATAAAATTATACAAGGGTTAAGATCCTAATTAAAGTAGTTATACAGAGACCTTATAACTTTAAATCTTCACTGTAATACCAATGTCAGCTGTCCAATGCAGAGTCAGTTGAGGATAGTATTCTCCATATTCTCAATTTTGTTAGTCATTGTGGTATTGCACATTTTATTAATTAGAAGCAATAGTGGAATTAACATGCTCTAGTAGAAACCGGTACAATGTTTTCCTTAGCTTCTCTACTCTCCGATCGACCTTATCTCCACCAACCAAATTATCTAACCAGTGATTCACCTGTTTGAGCTGTCCGAGAAGACTTGCAATTTCAGTGTTCACTTCATTTTTCAACCCAAATTCATTCCGTAGGGACTCCTCCAAGTACTCCAGGAACCATTCACTAGATGCCTCAAGCAGTTTTTCAGCCAAACTTGCAGCCACCTTTATTTCAATTCCTTTTGATTGATCCTGCTTGGCAGCATCCCTGTTCTTGGTTTGCAAGAGTTTCCGCTTCGCAGAAGGAAGCTTTTTAGCAATTGAATTCGGCAAGGGACTTGCTTGAGTTGCTCGGTTTTGCTTGCTTTGAGCAGTTGCATTCTCAGTATTGATGTCCTCAGGAGAATTCTCAATGACAACATAATGACATTTCTCATCATTCAGAACCTCACTTTTCACCTGTTTTTCAAATAGATTAAATCTGGAAAGATTGGTACCTATGGCAGCTTGTACCCAAGATATAGCATTCATTCCACTGGGAACTTTGCCAGCATCTTCTGTTGCACACTGCAGGGTAGAGTGGCCGCTTGGCTTTGGTTCAGGAAATGGGGTGAGCAAAGAATCAAACAGCACTAAAACTCTCCGCAAACTCAGGTGAAGCTCCAAAAACTGCTTCACAAGTGATCCAGCAGAATGTGTTTGATATGACTTGCAAAGTTCTGCAAACATGCTGAGAAAGAATGCTCATCTCAGTCGGTAAAATTATAAAGCCATTCCAATAGCTCATCTTTACCCAAAGGAGGAAAAACCAATGTGTATGTTTGTGTGTGTTGTGTTTAGCTAGCTTCAAGAAAAGTAATCACTTTAAGATAGCTTTAGAAAAGAAACAACTATTTCCCTGAAGAAGCTGATCCAGACAAGCTATTATTAGAAAACTGAGAAATTTCCTTCCAATCTGATTATCAACAAGTGACAATGATAGTGATGGAATAACCATAAGACTTGTCATGATATTTGCTTGGCAAGAAATTTAGTTGAAATAACATTCAAATAGTGACACATTTAGAAAGATAAAATCCACAACAACTTGTACCCTAAAACTGAAAGGGGCACAGGAGGTACAGGTACAGTTTACAGCACAAATCAGTTAACCATATTTTGAAAGGAACAGTAACAGAAGCATTTCTGTATTTCAATAACTAGAAATGCTTTCAGAAATTAGAAAGTGTTTAGTTTCATTATATCGTTAAATGCAATATTTCAATATTATTGCAGATAATATGCATTTGTTAGACATAAGTATGGCCAATACCAATGTGAAGGAAGCGCAGAAAGAGGTGACAAAAACATAAGAACTGTATTGTCTGCAATAAAAGTATTAAATAAATAAATACCACATGCATTGGATCACAGTATCTGTAGCAGATGCTTCTTGAAGAGACCGAACAGCCACCAAAAAAGTAAAATTTCTATGACCGACAACTTGCTGCAAAAGAGTGACACAACAAAACTCAAAAACTAGAGATGGTTGCGAGAAAGTTTGAATATTAGCAAGACACAAATCCAGTTCAATACCTTTGCAAGATCACACATGGAGGGTGAGAGATCATCCCAAGATGCAGGAGTATCGTAAGACCATGACTTGAAATTGAGGGGAACCTTTACTAGTTGGCTATGAACAGTGTCATCACAGGGTGACCTACTGCCAATACACTTTCTCAGAGGAGTGTTTGTCAATGATTTTGGACACAGATTCTCGTTTTTTTTCTTCAAGGGTGAGACACTAGAAGTTGGAGATTTTAGCGGAGAATCAGCTTTAGTAGAAAGCTTCTTGTCTATCACCTACAGCATCATACACCATGTACCCACAATAAGCTTCAAGAAAGCTAAAACACAACAAATGACGCATAAAAATAAACCTTTTTTGTCTCATACAACATCAGAGTAAAAGTATTATAATCTTGCTGCATGCAGTGCAGACATCAGAGCTTGTAGCACCTCAAAAGTACCCTCAACAAAAGGCCCTACCATATTGACCTCAAACATTCACGAAACACATTTACGTAATTCATTGCCAAAAAAATATTGACAACGTTTCAAAGCTTACGAAGAAAAAGCTGTGGGCGTGGTCCACAACAACAGAAATTAAAGCCTTTTAAAAGCGCAAAAAAAATATAAAAAAAAAAAAAAGAAAGAGGGCCCTCATTTATCCAAAACGGTGATTTAACAAAAGGAAAACAACAACATTCAGCAGTGGGACGACAACCTCACGTTTCCTTAAAAATCTACAACCTTAAACTTGGGACATTGCTGAACACAACTTAATGACTACTATAACATGTCCGCCATCAAATACATACTATAAGAACACACTCACTCACTCCCTGACAAACCCTCTATTAAACCACCCCTTCAAAAGAAAACCCATGCAAAATTTACAACAAACAGTCCAAGGGATCCAAAAGGAAAAACCTTTCATTCATCAAATAAACTAAGAATTAAAAATGAAACACAAACTTAAATGCAGTTCAGATCTTTTACTCGAAGAAAAGGTGAAATAAAAAAAAATATATTTATTTGATAAATAAAAAATCCTTTTTTCCTCTCCATGTTCAATTCAAATTTTAAATTTTTTTCTCTTATTTTCCAACCATCATACTCCCTGCTAAAATAGGAACTTGGAACAGTGAATGAAAAACAAAGAAAAGAAAGCCCAGTAAAAATTTTGAATTTTAAAAGTTCATTCCCATATACAAAAATGTTTTTTTCTCTCTACCAAAAAAAAAACAAAGATACTTCCTTTTCCCTCCTTTTTCTTCCCTTGTATTCTCCAAACATCCCCACATGTGAGTAAATGATTGAAAGAAGAAGAAAACAGCAGAAAAAGAACAGCAACACACGTTAGACGAAGTGGGGTTGGATTTCTTGTGCTTGAGTTTACCACCACCGGAACTCGCAGAACCGGTTTTCTCCTTGGGAACAGGGCTATGATCCCAGACCCTTCTCGCAGAGTCCAAACTCAACCTCCTCGTCTCCACCTTCTTCTCAGCGACCCTCTTCTTCACCCCTGCAGTCTTGCTCTGGAGCGCGTGGAGGGACGCGCCGGGGAGGAGCTCTGTTGGGTTGCCGACGCAGGGGCGGCGCTTGGGGAGGACGGTGAGACCGCGGACTATGGGGACGGGGGAGGCGCGGTCTAGGCGGGTGACGTAGACGAAATGGCCGAGCTGAAGCTTGTCGGAGCAGATGAGGTGGGCATCGTCGTCAGGGACGGAGACGAAGGCCGAGTGGAGGGAGTCGGAGAGCTTGATGAAGTAGCCGCGGGTCTGCAGAGCGGAGGTGGAGGAGAGACGCGGCACGATCTCCGTGACCTGGAGGAGGGCCTGGCGGTGCGCGGCGGTTACCTTGCTGCCGGCGTTCTCTATGAGCTTCGAGAGGACGCCGGGAGTTAGGGACGCCATGAAGGTGCAGTGTGAGTAGTGGGAATGGAAATGAGAACAATAACTGAAACAGAAAACTTTATGTTATTTGAAAAAAATAAGGAAACTACAAAATAAATTTGTTATGTGAAAGGTTTTCTAAAATGAAGTGAATAACTCTTTTTCTTGTTTTAATGAATATTCACTGTGTTTAAAAAATATTTTTTTTCATTTTTTAAAAAGAGGATAACTCTAAACATAAATTTAATATTTGCACTTCTTTACTTCCCGTACCTTAATCCCACCAAAATAACTGTAGTACTTTATCTTTTATTCCTAGAAGGTGAAAAGGAAGAAAATATTTAAAATTATTTAAATATTTGATATAATATGTCATTTAATAATTTTTTTAAGCTTTTGAGTGAAAAAAAAAAGTTTTAAATCATTTTTTTTCTTAAAATAAACTCTAATGTTCAGTTTAGTTTCCGCTTTTAAAAATGTTAACTTTTAATTTCTACAATATAAAATATATATCAAATCAATCCTCGTGATAATCAAAACTTAATTTAGGAAAAAAAAAAGTTTAAACCTTAAAAAAAATCTAACGTTGACGTTGGCGTTAGAGAGTGAGACAGAGGAAGGAGGGTGGGGAAGGTGCAGGTGTGGCAGACACAGAAGGGTGATTACACATGGCAAACACAGAGATGCCACTTTTCTTTATATTTAAGTGAAGAAACAGAGGGAAAAGAAAGTGAGTTTCATTGCATAGAATGGGACAGCAGAATGGACAGTACAAGACGGAGGGTTCAGGTTCCTCTTATTCACATAGGATATTATTTCTTTATATTTATTATTATTATTATTATTTGAAGAAATATTTTATAATGTGGAGCTATGATATCACAGATATAAGAAATTTATCGTAATTGCAGATATAGTTTTCGAGAGACAAAAGTGAATTATAATAGATGTATTATGTTATTAAGCTATAAGGTTAAGTTGTGAAGATTGTGTTATGATGATCATGTCATAAGGTTTGTATTATTAGATAAACATTTTATTGCTGTTGTTAACTATTGATTTAGATTAAGTGATGAACTTTCTTATGATGGAAAATGATAAATAAACTTTGAGATGTTAGCATAGTTGAGATATTAAAGTTCATAATGATATTTAAAATATTTGAAGATTATGTTTGTCAAGTTGATTTTTTGTTGTAGTGGGATACGAGATTAACTTATATGATTGAACTACTTGGTTATGGATTAAGGATAATATTATGTTTTGTAGTATTGTTAATTTTCATTAGCTTACCTTTTGTTTTTATTTTGTGAATGGTATTTACTAATAATAGTATGTTATACGTGATGTTATAGTAGAAGATCATGTAAGTAATGGAAACTACAAAGCTTTTAAAATGTTAAAGTGAAACTTTTATATCTATATATTGTTATATTTTATAGTTTCTTCTAGGACTGTGATGTTTATGTTATTCTTTGAAAACATTTAAAATACATTTTCGAAGAATGTAAATATATTATGTATATGTATATTTCATGAGGTTTTTTTAATGTTATTAATCATGATGTGATGTGATGAATAAATTGGTAGTGTGATATCTACTCATTTGGGTTGTTACATTTATTGTTCTCTTTTTTCTTATGGTGTTATTATTAATATTGGTGAAGTCGGTCAAAAAAGGTTATCTGTTATCAATTAGGAGCATTGGTGTCTTAAAGCCAGTGTTGAAGTTTTGATGATGTAAATGTTAAAGAATTGAAGACTTTTTGTTGCATCTATGTTTAAAACATTTTGTAGAAACAATTGTATAGGATTAATTTTGATGATGTAAAAGTATTTAGAAGTTTTCCTTTTAGGGAGTTATTGCACAAATAATCGATTATCAAGGGTGATAACCGATTATCATGAGCCTAAGTAGAAAGAGATTGCTCGCGTAAATAATCGATTATCACACAGGATAATCGATTATCACTGTCTGATTTAATATTGTCCAAGGCGCGCAAATAATCGATTATTACTTAGAATAATCGATTAAGTAATAATAGATTATCATCTTTTAAAAACCCCATAACAGCCACAGATAATCGATTATCACTGGCAGTTGGGAGAAGATTTTTAACTTCTAACCCTTGGGCTATATATACACCTTCCTAAAACCTTTAGACGTTAACTAAGCCATTTGAGAATACAGAAAAACTTCTGAGGAAGTTCTCAAGTGTTAGTGTGCTCGAATCAAGTCTTGTGAATATGAGAAGCTTGCGCTTAGTGTGTCTAAGGTCGAAGTGGTTCTCTTCAAGTTGATTGAGGGGTTCTTCTGTTCGTTTGTCAAAGGAAGGTGTTCTCTATCTTTTAATCTTTCTATATTCTGATTGTAATCTGAAACCATATTTTAGTGGAAATAGTTAATCACTCTTTATAGTGATTAACAACTGGACGTAGAATCTTTTCATTCGAACCAGTATAAAAATACTTTGTGATTTTCTCTATCTCTATACTTTTAGTTTACCAACTGTTTGATAAAAGTTCTAAAAGAAAATCATTAACTTCAAAAAGAACTGATTCATCCCTCCCCTCTTGGTTATTGACCGTAACACACTCTTTAAAACTCTTTTTGCTATGCGATACCAATCTCAAAATTATCATCTCAACTTGTTGAAATGATTTTGAAATTTGATTATGTTGAATCTTTGTTCTAGGTTCTAGATTTTGAATAAGCTAATTTTTATGTAGAATTTTCTTTGGAATAAGGAATTATAGGTAATTAGAGCTATTTATGTTTCTTCACAAAACCTTCGGATAAATGATTTAGATGTGAAAATGACTTACTTGTTTATAAGATTTTGGTTTCTATGCAACAATATCTTTTTGGTTGAAAGTTATTTGAATGTTTGAAATGGATTGTTATTTGGTTTTGAGTTAATAAACTTCTTGTTTTTAGAATATTTTGAATTGAGTATTATTATTTAGAAGTTGATTTGGTGGCTAAATTATGCATGTTAAGGTGTATAGCTTATTAAATTGAATTTTAAATATGGTTTTGATGAGTATAGTCAATTTATATAGTTGACCCTAATATAATCTAAATTATTCCTTTGAAATTTAGCAAATTAACAATTAATCTCATGTAATTAAGCTAATCAAATACCTGTAATTAGGTTATCAAATCTATTGTAATTATGTTGTGCATAATTACAAACCTAATTAGATCATATTGTTAAGTATATATACTTATCTCCAATGAATAACAATATACACATTCAAATTATCTTTCTCTCGTATATGGTATCACTAGCCTTTCTAATCCTATCCTATCTCCTTGCATAATGCTCATCTCTTTACACATTGCCTCTTTTGTTGAGCTCCATTTGTTGTTCGTTTCTTGGTTGTCGACAACTTGTAAAACAGAGCAAGCCCAGCCCTTGGAACCTCTGCTACACTCGCACCTCTTCCACCCATTCCTCCTCTGCCCCTAGAAACTTCGTTGCAACTGCACCTCCTCCGCACCCTGGAACCTCTACTAGTGACGCTGGTTGCGATCACAACTTTCGTCATCATTTCGCATTCTCCTCTCTTTTCTCGAAATGTAGTGTGAAACCACAAGAAAACAGTAGAAGGGGGTTGAATAGTATTTTAAAATTGTTTTCATAATATAGTGTGTGACGAATATTATAAAGTAAGTTGATCATTAAGGTCTACTTAGATGTTGTTGTTTTGCAAAGTTCGTGGAAAATATATGTTCAATAAAACCGTGTAGTGAGCACAAAGAATATGTTTAATGATTTTGTGTCTATGAGAAGGTTTATAAAGATTGTTACAAAAGTTGTGGAGACACTAGGTTTTATGAAAAACTTTTCAAGAGAAGACTAGAAAGATAAAGCAATGAACAAGGAGAATTTATATATTGGTTCACTCCAACTAAGCCACATTCAATTCTCCCTCAAGAACTCTTGAGAGATTCCATTAAGTATTATCACCACTTCTAGTTACAATGAGTATTAGCACCACTCCTGGTTACACAAGTATTCTCACCACTTATGGTTACACTAAGTATTAGTACCACTCCTGGTTACACTAAGTATCAGCATCATTCCTGGTTACATAAGTATTATAACCACTTCCAGTTACAATGAGTATCAGCACCACTCACGGTCTCAATGAGTATTCACACCACTCCTGTTTACAACAAATCCACAGCGGGATATACAACAAGATACAGATGAATAACTCTCTAAGAGAGGATATTTTTTTATACAATATAATCTATAAATCTTGAAGGTGTTTCACTCTTTCTTTTCTCAAAAGCTTCAGATTAATAAACTGAGCATAGAGAGTTGAACAATAAAATGTATTCACTTTGTCATCCTTTTTGTCTTCTTTTCATACTTTGACTATTTATAATTTTCTTGAGAACATGTTTATTTAGTGTTGAGTTGACTTCTCGTAGATTAGGTTCATAGCCTTTTTAGCTTATAAGTCAAACTCAAGTATATTATGTAGTTGTACAGTGTTTTATTAGAGTTTTTAATTAATGCGCAGCTTAGTACGACTTGTCAGAGCAGAAGTTCTCAATAGAAACATAGAAGTTCTCAATAGAAACATTCCTATAATGTTCTCTTCATCTCTTAACATCTTTATCCAACGTGTACATTTGTTCTGATTAATCCATTGTGTAACTCTAATCTGCACCATTAAATAAGGACAAAACATACAAGCAAAGTATCACATTTTAGTACATGTATTAATAGACATTTAACATTTTGAACGTTTATATATGTTAAATATCATTTCTCATTCAAAAACATTTTATCATATGTCATGTTAATAATAAATGTATTTGATTTAGTTCAACATTCAAATATTGACAAACGATACAAAGTGTTTAAACACTTGTGAAATGAAAAGCAATCTTGAGGTATAATATTAGGCATGTTTTTCATCGGACTGTTTCTTCTATACAATGTTTCTATTAGTAACATGTTCAAGACCATGTCTCATTGTTCAGAGCATATATTCTTTAGACAATATCTTTGCTTTAACACTTTTTCTCTCATTAACACTAATTGAATATATAATGTTTAAGCTTTCAATGTTTTATTCATATCAAGGATAAATATGTTAGTTTCGGCACATGAGAACTTATTCTAATATTTTTGCATGTCTTCCTTAGACGATGCTTGTTGAAATTTATCTTTGTAAAACATATTTGTACTTGATAGCTTCTCACACTTATTGTTTAACAAGATTCTCTTAGGCATTTTTTCACTCATCACTCGATGAATGTTTTTATATTTTAAGCAAAGTGTCTCACAAATTTATGTAGGTTA
The DNA here is from genome assembly GCA_036885675.1 of Vigna mungo. Classification (NCBI taxonomy): domain Eukaryota; kingdom Viridiplantae; phylum Streptophyta; class Magnoliopsida; order Fabales; family Fabaceae; genus Vigna; species Vigna mungo. Next base: position 16,197,108 of record CP144693.1, on the reverse strand, counting down.
CTGATCAGACGCTTCTATTTAAGAGTGCATCATATTGTCTGATGCTCATTTCTTTCTCTAAGGAAGTACCTTTGCAAAATGCTTTTCTTCTTGATCATTTAAGCCTATTGTTTTACAAGGTGTTCTTATAAACTCTTCCCGTTGATCATATGTTTCCACTTGTTAATCCTATAGTCTGGAAAAATGTTGTTTGCTAGATATCTTATGATAAGACTTTTCATATTAGCACTTATACGTTTTTACTTAAGTCTTATTAAGCTCTCAGTGTTTTTGCTAGACGTTTCTAGATGATTTGAGCCTAATTCTTTTGGTTTCTATCTCTTGGTCGAACAATCATATGGATGATTCTATTTGATAAATATTGTTGATGATTCTAAGATATTGTCTATTTCCTAATATTCGAACTCTCTCTTGTGATCACTCAAGTATCTATGTTTTCTCAGGTTGTGTCTATGTTCTATTTCTTCAGACGTTTTTTTCTCAAAGATGATCTTTCATTATTATTCTTGTTAAATTTCAATACAAAGAGATATTAGACGATTTATTCTTTTAGACAATTTTCTCTCAACACAGTGATATAACTATCATCATGTTGCATGTCACTATGTTGGCTTTGATTGACACTGCCTCTACTCGTGCACTTGCGCCCACTATTGACATTGCGCCATGTTTTCAACAAACTCTACTCCTTGGCTTTCCTTCTCCATAGTCCTCCTCGGGTAAACCTGAATTTCACCTTGCCCTCATTGTCACTAATATTAAAAATAACATTCCATTTGTGTTGGAAATGGGGAAAGACCATTTTTTTTCCATGGGCTGAACTATTTCAAACCATGCTCGGGGTACCAAAGTTCTTCACCATATCATCCCTCAAACTAGGAAGGAACATCCAGATCCAAGCGATCCATATCATGAATAATGGATCACCCTTGATTTTGTTGTACTTCAATGGATCTACTCTACCATATGTTTTGATCTCCTCACCAATGTCATGGAGAAATGCTCCACAATTGTGGCTACCGCACTGCACTTTTTTAGGACAATAAGAATTTCCATGTTGTTGCTCTCAAGCACGATTTCTTTTTCACTTACATGGATCACTTTTGAATGTTTTTGCATATTGTTAGCATCTCAAACAACTCTCTCAAGCAGGATTTCTCTTTCACTTACATGGATCACTTTTGAATGTTTTTGCATACTGTTAGCATCTCAAACAACTCTCTGATCAATTGAAGAATGTTGGTGCTCCTGTCATCACTCATCATCTGGTGTTGCAACTAGTCTCTAGATTATGTGAGCCCTTTCGTAGTGTTACCACCATCATCTGTTAAGGCAATCCTTTGCCTTCCTTTCTCCAGGCCCATTTCATGCTGACTCTCGAGGAATTTGTTGCGGCGAAGATGCAAACCACTACCTCCCACTTCACCATGCAGACTTTAGCCCCACGGGCCATTGATCATTCTTCTTAGCAACGCTCCAACAGTCACTTGAACCCTCATTCTAGGTCCAACTGCAATCATAACAACCAAGGTCGCTCTAGCGGCCGTGATTAGCGTAACGACTCTTGTTCAAATGATTATTTTGGTTTATCTGGCTCTCTTTTTGCATCTTATTTCCCATCGTGGCAGCTACCTCAGTATGCCACTTGGAATCCTTAGGTTTGGATTTACCTCATTGAGGCATGCCTCTTTACCCTTATCCTAAATCTCAATGGACTCACCTCACATATTCTTTAAAGCAAGCTGCCATTCTTGGTCATAGTCCTCAAGCTCACACCACCACAGCTTCCCCATAACCCACAAGCATTATTACTACTACTCTAGTTAATATAAGCAAAAGCTCAATACATCTCCCGACACACCTTTTGAGGATCCCATTATATATCGAAGTCTTGTCTGCGCCCTCTAGTATCTCACTTTCACTTGTCCTCACATATCATTTGGGATTTGTTTTCACATGCATGCCTGATGTTATAAACACATACTAACATTAAAATGCATTTTGTGTTATGTTCAAGATACCCTACAACATGGTTTACACTTATATTCAATATTTATTAAGAAACTTCTTGCTTATACTGATGTTGATTAGGGTGAATGTCCTAACATTGGTCGCTGTACATTTGATTACTGTGTGTTTCTTGGTATTACGTGTTAGTATTTGATGAAACATAATTAATATAAGTCTTCATACTTATATAAGTTGGAATGATTAAGATTTAATTGAAATGAGTGAAGGATGATACTTGAACATTTTGGATTACTTGATGAAAAATACTTAATATAAATCTTAAATCTTCGGAAGACAACCATCAATATATTTCAAAAGATGACAATCAATATTCTGCCTGTTAAATATCTTTGATATATTAATTGTAAAGACTTAGAATTTTGTCAACACCAGGGGAGGACATATGGCAACAGATAAGAGGGTGATCATTTTAAAACAAAAACTTAAGCAAAAATCTGATTTTTTGAACCATTTCTCCTGTCTGAAAAGTCATCACTCACTCTTCAAGCTCTTCTTCTTCTTCTTTACATTTTCTCCCAATTCCTCACCATCTGAAACGTTTGGGTTCCTTTCCAGAGTCACCTAAATCATCTTGACGTCGAAGACTCCAATTGACACCAATTGCGTTCTGGGTTCAAAAGGAGGGTAAGTTGTTCTTCCCTCTTTTCTACACTGTTTGAATTCTAGAACATGCAATCTGCTGATTGCATGTGTTCTTGATTTGTCCCATCTCAATTCTTTTTTATTCCAGCTTTAAAAATCTGTTTTGATCACCATTTTGTGATCTATAGGGTTGGGGGCAACATTCTGGAAGTGTCAGGAAGTCTAGAGGCAAGCCTTGAACTGTGTTAGGAAAATTAAAGGTAAGGGAAGCTAGGATTTCAGTTCTGTTATGTGAAACTCTTGCATGACTTGTGATTATGTTTAACATTGTGAAAAACTGTGCATGAGTGAACTGTTTAAGAGAAAATGTTACTGCTGCGTGAAAATTTGATAATTTCCCATGTTAGGTATGTGCTTGTTGAATGAATTGTATATGATATTGTAATTGGCTGTTTAGTAACTATTATGAGTGAGATTGGTGGTGTGATGGAATTACTAAGATGCTGGAAAATTTTATTATGCAACCTGTTAGACAGAAAATTAAGTTAGATAAGTGTTTTAAGCTAAACTAAGGGAATTAGCTTAGTGATTTTGAGATCTAGGAGTTATGGGCTAACTTAGACCATTGGGATTCTTAAACTCTGTTTAGTGAATTAAAGTTGTATGATTTGTAACTCTGTTTGAAAGTGTGAAACTGTTTTGGTATATTATGGCTGTTTGAACTAAAATTTGATTAAAATGCATGTTGAATCAAGTGCTCTTTAACATACAAATTATGAGACTGTAAATATGATTGAATCTGGTATGAACAATGTTTGATGTTGTAATTGAGTTTGTGAAATCTGTAATTAGCCATTATGCAGGTTACTAAGTAAAGATTAAGTGGATGATGGTGTTTTAGGATAGATAGGAGGAAGTAAGGTAACGATTTTGAAATCTAGGTGTTAGGGACTGAATTTGGCATATGGAATGGATTAGATAAGTCTATTGTGACTTATTAGAAGTACTAAAATGGTTAGACTTAGCTGTTGGGTAGTAAAATTTAGTTTGGTCCTCTAAGTCAACCAAATGGAGGTTTTAGTGTGAGAATTGAATCACAACTGGTAAGAAAAGATGTTAGGAATGTTTTCGAGCATTTAAACAAGCTTAATTGAATTTGTAGAACGAATTAGAAGTGAAAGAAATTCACCAAATGGCCTAGAGTAAGTTTTGGGTGTGTGAGTTCCTCAAATCTGCAGAATTTCGCGCTGCAGATTATGCAGAGTCGCCTAGCGCACTCTGTGCACTCTGCGAAGGGTTACTGGTAGGAAAAATTCGCACAGCGCACCACAGGGTGTGTGCTGAGCGAATTTTCTGCGACAGGTTGAGTGATTTTAATGTTTTTGACGTTTTGGGGGTTTCGGACGTCCGTTTTGGACGTTCTTTAGGTCGTTCTAGGGGTTTTTGACCCTTCCAGAATTGTTGGTGATGGTTTCAAAGTCATTTTCCTTGTCTAAGTATGAGTTCACTGGGTTTTGTATTGTTTAGTGGTCCTTTTAGAACTATTATTGTCTGATAGTGTACATGGAATGATTTCATACAATTTTTGATGACTTTTTAGGTTGTTTGTGATCTTTTGAAGTGTAATTAATATTATATATATGTTGTATGCAATGTAAAAGTGAAAGTATGGTTGATGGACGTAATTCCATGATCCTCAAGGGAGGTTACATGGTGGTGCCCTATAGTTGTTGTGATTGACCGTATGAATGGCCGGAGTTCAGGATGGGGTTTATCCTGACATTCAAATGACCATCCATGCTCTATTAGAGAGTGATGAGTCATGTGGTGAGAATAGCAGGAGGTCCTAGGATAGGCGCTTTCACTGTAGGCCTATACCGCTGTAAAGGGCTTACACTTGTGTGTGGTCGAGTGAAACCCCTCGGCAATGGCTTTGCAAAGCAGTAGGGCCACTACAAGTGCACAAACCCCTGGAACTCGACATTTCATACTAGTCCGGATGGTCAAATCACGTGGTCGGTCATTGGTATCAATAAAATACATTTGGTCATAGTCTGTATTGTTTATGGTCCTTGCATGCTTGAAATACTTGATTGATAACATGTTTTTTTATACCTAGCTTATCCTTGCATTGTGTGTGTTGTATGTGCTTGCCTTCCCCCTTGCGATGATTATCTAATCCTTTGGATGTGAGCAGTAGCTGATGATGTTCCACCGGAGTGCGCATTGGAGAGCAAAGAAGACAACCCCTAGTTCTTAGGACTTCTCCTAGTCCAGTTTAGATAACTTATTTATATTTTGAGAAACTTTGTAATGTATATGCAGCTCCTAGCCTATAGCATTACACCTAGATCTTTCTTGTTATTTTGAGAGATCTCTTAAGTATGTAAAGTTTTAATTTCATAAGTATTTCAGATGACTGTACCAAATATAACTTCAGATATATCCTTAAACTGCCTCATCTTATTATAATGTTATGTCCTAATATATTATACTCAGCTTATAATTTATGGGATGTTACATTAATTCATTCATAGGCAATTCTTATAATTTTGTATATTGGTATTTTTACGAAATTAAATTATCTTTTGTTTACTAATTATAATATTTCTTATATATATATATATATATATATATATATATATATATATATATATATATATATATTAAGTTAAAATTTTCTGTCAATAATTTATTCTTTAACATATTTTTTTTGTTATGAAATGCAATGATTGTATTATATTCACAAACAAGGATATATTGATGAACATTTGTAAAAGGATTAAAATTTATTTATAATTTTTTTAAGCATTGTATTTATATATATATATATATATATATATATATAATTTTTGAAAGATTATATAATTTTATGAAGGTTTTATACATATTATTTGTAGCTTATATATTACAATATTTTAAAATAAATTCTTATTTAGATGTTTTCTCATAAATTTTTATGTTGATAATATGTATTTATACATTAATTAAATAACTTAAAAATTAGTTTATCAATATTTCAAAACACAAATTTTCTATTTAAAATCATTTGTTTTTAATAATAAATTTAAACTTGGAGAAATAAAAAGATGTTGAATATAGTTTTGGGTTTTGGTGATGCAACATCGTTATTCACGTCTTGGCAACCGCTCCAAGGCGTCACATCGTTAGTCGTCTTTTTCACCATAAATAACAATAGCATCACTACTTTATTTGTGTAACTTTATTTTAATAGAATATTGATTACTTTTAGTTACTCGAATAACCCATCTTCATCTTATTTATCTAAATACATGTTCAATATATCGAATTATGTATAATTATTTTGTAAGTTATATATATACATGATATAATGAGAATAGACAAATATTTTTAAAATTAGTTAAAATAGCTTATTAAAATCTATTGTTTTAATAAAACCTTCTTTTCTTATTATAGATGCAATCTGAAATAAGTTTAAAGAGAGAAAATGTATGGTATAAAACTGGGAATGACTTTATGAGTTAACGCCAGATATTCAAGAATTGTATTATAACTTATATTGAGTTCGGAAATGAGAGTACATTTGATAGGATAGTTATTTGTATTTTTTGCTTGTAAAACTTTATTATCAATATAGTGGTTTCCTTCAACTCAGATTGTTGAAAGAAGATTGGATATAGGGATGGTCGAACCAGTATAAATTTTCTGTGTTGATTTTTCTATCCCTTATGTTTTATTATTGTTTATGTTGTTGTTTGATTGCATTCCAAGAAAACTTCAAAGATTTTGAAAAGCTTTTGAAAGAACAATTTTTTACAAGAAAAAAACAATTCACCCCCCACTTGGTTGAGATAATTGACCTAACTTTTTCTACAGATATATATGTCTAAAAGATATCTTGAATGATAAAGATAACATAATATCATAAATGCAATACAATATCCTAAACAATATAGAAAATAAATCGTGTTAAACGATATAGTACATGGACTACACTAAATGTTATAATAAACGTCTAATGTTTTAAATCCAATGTACAAATAATACTTCTTTTATGTTACGTTGTTTCTCTTTATCTGTGCAGATCCTTCAAAGACAAATACTTTATTTAAAAGTTCTGTGTCGATTCAAAAGAACGTTAAGAAATACAAAGACATTCCATGAATGTTTCTTTAATGCTTTTTGTTTGACAAATCCGTACAACAATAGTTTCTCTGCACAAGCAAAGTAGCATCTAACAATGTACAAAAGGCAACAACAACTATATCAAAATCAATGCTCCAGAGCAACGAATCTTTCTCTAAATTGCCTATATATAAAAGATCGAATGAAGAAGAGAAAAAAAAAAATAACAACTCACATATTCTTATGCTGCCAAAATTCTCTTGTTATTGCATCGTCTAACTTTGAAAAAAATTCTTGTAACAAGTCTTTTGAAATATATTTTGTATTTGTCAATATCCTCACCAAGAGAACTTTTCATCTGTACTTGTTTGAAAAATAATTTATTGTACTTGGATAATTGAAAGTGATTAAAACACTTGATTTTTAACTGAGAGGGAGTTAAACAGTTTTAGCCGATTTGGTTAGTGTAAAGCCAAGAGTGGTAAAACTCATTGTAACTTTTTAAAGTGAGTGGAACCCTTTAATAATGCTTAAAGGAGAACTTGATGTAGGTGACTTAAAGTGAACCAATATAAAAGTGAGCTTTTATCCCTTTTATCCTTTTATTGTGTTCCTAAACGCTTTAAAAAGTCCATAAATGTTAAACATTGTTTGTAGTCCATCTAACTCTTGCAAACAACCTCTAACACTAATTGTGAAAAGTTTTTTTAACTCTAATATGTATTCTTAAACAGATCTAATGAATACATGAAATGACTCATCTAATACTTTTGCTAAACTCATTAAATTAGTATATGCACAAACTCGTCTAATGTATATTTCAAGATTAATCTAATTAGTAAATAAATAGACTTGTCCTAATGTGTATTAATAGCTCGTCTAATGTGTGTAGAAAAACTTATCTAATGTATATTGTTAGAGTCGTCTAATCAATATATGAATGACTCGTTTAATGTGTATTGTTGGACTCGTTTAATCAATACATCGACAAACTCGTCTAATATTGTTTCTTTTCTCATCTAATGAATGTATTCCTAGACTTGTCGAATAATTTTTTTAACTTGTCTAATCAACATATGAAATGACTTGTCTAATATTTTTTGTTATACTCATCTAATTATTGTATGGACAGTCTCGTACAAATTTTTTGCTATATTGTTCTAATCAATATGTGGAAAGACTCTCTGATGTGTATTGCTAGAATCATTTAATCAATACATTGACAAGCTCACCTAATATATATTGCTAGACTTGTTTAATCAGTATACATATACACTCGTATAACATGCATTGTTAGACTTGTCTAATTAATGTATATTTAGACTCGTTTAATCACTGAGTGGAGAAACTCGTCTAATGTGTATTAGTAAACTCGTCTAATTTGTGTATAGAACAAGATTGTCTAATGTATACTGATAGACTTATCTGATCAATGTATAGACATACTCATCTAATGTTTGTTGCTAGAGTCGTTTAATTAGTGTATGGATATAGTCGTCCAATCAACGTATGTGCAAAACTTGTCTAATATGCATTCATAGACTTGTATAATTTGTATATGGACAAACACAATTGTGCAATGTATATTGGTAAACTTGTTTTATCATAAAAACTTATATGTGTTTATTGACTTGTTTAATTACTTGTCTAATCAATATATGCTTAGATTCGTCTAATGAATGTATGAAATGTCTCATCTAATGTTTTCTAGTATACTATCTAATTAATGTATGAATAAACTCGTTTATTGTGTACACCTAGACTCGTCTAATGATTTTTGTTGTTATACTTGTCTAATAAATGTATGTATAAACGTGTATATTGTTAGACTCATTTAATGTTTTACAATATTTTTTTAGTGTGTTGATAGACTCGTTTAATCAATGTATGTCTAATATGTATTTTTAAATACTAGTAACAACAATATAAATACATTAGTGATACATTTTAAAACAATTAATTTGTTAGTTTTTAATTTTTTTTTCGATTTTACCAAAATCTTAAACTTTATATTTTCAAAAAGTTGAAAATAGTAAAAAAAGAATTATAAAAATATAAAACAAAATTTATATTATTAAGAAGTATGATTGTTTTTTTTATTACAAATACCTAATTTAAACCTTTGAAATGAACTATTAAATATAATATTTTAATTTATACTATTACAATTATAATTATCTAAAACTTTATACCAATTTTTATGAATATATGATTGATGTTAGCTTTTTTATTAAACAAATATAAATTTAATTTTTACATGTTAAAAATATGAAGAATATTTAATAATAAAAATATTTATATTACAATTTAATATAAAAGATATAAATGTAATTTTTTAAGACAAAATTATAAATATTTTTTATTATTAACAATGTATATTTTTTCTTAAATAATATTATTTTAAAAAATAAAACTAAAATATATTTTTCTAAATTTTATTTTATTTAATAACCATGTAATTAGAAATTACAAAAAAGACAAATTTATTAGTTAAAAAATAATATAAGAAAATTAATAAGTTATTTTTAAATTTGTTTAATATATATATATATATATATATATATATATATATATATATATATATATATATATATATATATATATTAAACGAGTTTCATATATATTCTTCTAATAACAATATAAATACATTAATTATATATTTTTGGCCCATTAGTTTAGTAGGTTTTACTTTTATGTTTTGTCTTATTAAAGTACCGACTTAAAATTGGAGAAAACAATGAATTAAATAAATATAAAACAAAATTTATAATATTAAAAAATATGAGTTTTAATTAGTAAATCTTTAAAATAAACTATTAAGATAATATTTTATTTTTTTATAAATATAATTATTTAAATTTTTATACGAAGTTATATATATATATATATATATATATATATATATATATATATATAAATGATTCATATTATTTTTTTATTAAATAATATTAGTTTAATTCATATGAAGAATATTCAACAACAATAAAAAAATATATCACAATATAATAAAATAACTATTACTTTATACATAATTGATATTTTGAAGATTTGATATAAAAATTTTAAATTTGAAAAATAGTTTTATTTAAAAAATAAAATATAATTTATTAAATATTAAATTATAGAGTTGAAAACAAATCAAATGGATAAAAATAAATAAATTAATTTGTTTAACAAAGGAAATTTTAGGTTACAGTTGCAAAACAATTTGTATTATTAATATATATATATATATATATATATATATATATATATATATGTATATATATTTCAAATAATACTATTTTAAGAAACAAAAATAAAGAGTATTTTTTAAATATAATTTTATTAATGAGCAAGTAAATATAAATTATAAAAAATAATATCAAATATTAATATTTTAAATACAATTTTTTTAATAATTTATTAAATGATCAATTAATTCGAAGCTATAAAAGAATAAAATTAAAAATAAAAAAAGTACTATAAACAAATTAGTTTTAAAATAAAATAAATGGATAAAAAAGTAAGATAAATTATATGCTCATGTCACAGTATAATAATATAAATAAAGTATTAAAAATAAAATAAATAAATAAAAATTAAAATAATTTTCATGAAAATATAATAGTAAGATAAATTTAAATAAAAATAATTAAAAATGATAAATGATAAAAAATCAATTTTTAAAATATTTGTTAAGAAAATAAACATGGATAATAAAATAAATTTCTTAATATTTTCTTTTCTTATATTATAATAAAAAATAAATTATATACATATATATATATATATTATATCTATTTTTTATTAAATCTTTGAAATAAATTATTAAATGTAATATTTATACAAAATTATTAACTGCTTCGAGTGTAGGGTTGAAGATCTCTACACAACACTCCTTCACACTTTTATCTGAATCAGTTTAGATTGTCTTGAATGTACTTAGTCAAATTATTTCCACATTTTCAATGTCCAAATTTCAAACCTTACGGGTGCACATGTATAAGTTTTAAGATGAGCTTATGATTAACAAAATTATAATCACGACTTAATGTTAATAAGTAAAAATTACCACTAAACTAAACTTGATTAGCAGTTTGTGATTAAAGTAACTTCATGCTTAAGACTGCTTATCCTCGTTATTTAGGCACTTAGACCACACGATACATTAATGGTTTATAACTATTCTCAATAAAATAAACATGAGTAAAAAAATAACCTTTTTATAACTCATCCTCCCCTCACTAAGACTAAGATGTAATTTGGTAGCTTGAAGAGAAGGTATTATCATGAATTTCAAATTAGGAATGTGTTAGGATAAAGTTTTCCATAGAAGATTTAAGAAAAAATTAACCAATTAAAGTCCTTTACATATAAATTAATTTTTAAAAAGATATATATATATATATATATATATTAGTAACATTGTTGAAATAGGTTTCAAGTCATATATATATATATATATATATATATATATATATATATATAGGATTTTTAAATCTTGTTGCAGATAATCGATTATGTTAATTACATAATCTATTATGCTTTTTGTCTTTGATTTAAGAGATTATCTTATGTGTGTAATCAATTATTCGAACTCTTAAGTCAATAGCGACTTCTAGTAGTCTTAACAAATTAAGCTAATTATGTAATGGTTAGACTATGTTATCTGTTTTAATCCATTATCAAACTTATGAAATCAATTATATAACAAATTATGGCTTGACTCTTTGTTTTAATCCGTTATGTAACTCATATAACAGATTATAACAGAGTGATTTGTCCCTTTTAAGCTCTCGTGTTCTGACTAAATTAATTTTTGCAACATTTATCATGAAATTAAACATGAATAATAAAATAATTTTTTTAATATTATATTTTTTATATTATAATAAATAATAGATATAATATATATATATATATATATATATATATATAATCTTTCAAATAAAATATTAAATATAATATTTTTACAAAATTATATTATGATATTTATAACGGTTAAAATTAAAAAAATAGAGATTAAGAATCGTCACAAATAAAACTTTTAATAATTAAAATAACCGTTAGAATGAGACGTGTTAAAAAACATTTTAACAAAAAAAAAATACTTTAAGAGTTAGTACTTTTGCTATAAAGAAAAAAATTAATAGTTAAAAGTCATCACAAAATTTACTCATTTTCTTTTATAAAGTTTTATTAGTTTCTAACCATTGTAATTATAAACTGTGGCAAAATATGTTATATTTTATTATCATTGAACACTTATTAAAGGTTTAGAACAACACAAAATTATTCAAAATACATTTTTTTTAATTTTCAAATTTTCAATTGTTAATTATTTTTAAAATTTTCAATTGTTAATTATTTTTCATTAATTTTGTAACAAATAATTAAACTATCTATTTTATTTAAAATTATGCTTTAGGATGATAAAAATAGTATTAATAATTAATTTTTCATTTAACAAGGTAATTATTTTTTATACCACACACAATATACATTATCAAGTTTTACATTACATTTAGAGGAATTAAATTAAGATTGAATAAATCTACATTTAGAATAGTATTCACTATTAAAAATATCTATTTTATAGTTTAATATAAATATATTTTATTGTTGGTAAGTTTTTAAGATAAAATTATTATTACTATTTGTAAATAGTTGTATTTTAAAAATAAAATTAAAACATATTTTTTAATTTTAATTTTATTAAAAGATTAAGTAATGAAATATAATAAAATAAAAAAGTAGTATAGAAAAAAATAATAATTTATTTAAATAATATTATTCTACGAGATAAAGTAAAATATATTAAATAATTAAATGATTAGAAATTATATTAAATGATCAAATAATTATAGAAAAAAAAGTAATACCTTAAATATAAATAATAAGTAAAAATATAAATTATTTATCTAAGGCATGTAACAGAAAAAAATTAAAAATATTATATAACCAAAAAACTAACTATTTATAACTCTTCTCAACAAAATAAATATGAGTATAAAAAATAACTTTTCTATATATATTTTTCTATAACTCATCCTCCCCTCCCGTGAGACTAAGATGTAATTTGGTAGTTTGAAAAGACGATATTATCATGAATTTCAAATTAGAAATGTGCTAGGATAAAGATCAAATTAACCAATTAAAATCCTTTACATATAAATTAATTTGTAAAATGTTATATATATTGTTTAATTTAAAATCTATTAAAATATAATATTATTAAGAGTAATAATCACATCTGAAATTTGAAGTATGTTGATTTTAAAATGAATTATTTTTAAAAGGGACATTTTGAAGAGTCAAAGGATAAAAATGTCCTTAACCTAAATTAATAAATAATATGGATGTATTAAGAATAGTGGGAGCATTTTAATTTTTATTTGTTTGTAAAATATTATAGGAAAAATGTGGAATGAAAGTACAATGGTAGCCTTTGGCAGAGACATATTATTATGTGGCATCTGTTTTTAGCATCTAGACAGTTAGCTGAAAGGTAACGAACTTAACTAAAGCGAGGAAAATGCTGACTTTCCACTGACCAAGTAGAAGAAAGAAAAGTGATAGGCACACATTAAGCAATGTGATTTAATGCACTATGCAAGACTAGGCCTTATTCCAATTCTGGTTTTTTCCTGTCCTTTCTACCTTACCATATGCTCATGGAAATAATATAAATCATCAGGTCACAAGCTATCTCTGATCGATGTCGATTGAAGGCTCCTTAGCCCCCACTGCACCCGAAAGCTGCAAACCCACCAACTCACTCCTATACACAAATAAATCAACCTTCCCCTTTCTGTCTTTCAACCCCTAAAAACAATATATCCAACAAACAATAAATATAGTTAAGATAGACTCTAACCATAATTATGATATAAATATATTTTAAACCTAACTTAACTCCTATAAAATCGATTTGTAAGATAAAGTTTGCGCCTAAATATATTATAAATTGATATGATATCTATGTTAAATATATTGTAAAAACAATATCTTTAATAGATAACAAATATCATTAGGATAAATTCTAATAATAATTTTGATACTATGTTAAGAAATAGACTTTAAGTCTAATTCAACCCACAATATTGACATGTAAAATAAAGTTTGCATCTACTTATATATTATAAATTAATCTTATCTCCAGTCGAAGTAACACCACTTTATATCTAATAAACGATCAATTTTCTTATAATAAATTTTGCAAGACTCTTGTACAATTGTGATTGAATTAGAGCGTAAATTTAAACTTTATTTGTTAAATAAGTTTGAGATGATGAAAAAAATTGTAAAGTTTGGTGAGCTTCCCTATTTCATTTTCTTGAGGTTCATTCGCATTAGAGAGTTAATCTTTCATTTTTCACACATGGACAACCAGAAAACAGACATTTCACCTTTTTGAAAACCCTCTAAACTAACCAACCCCCTTTGGTTGCTCTTTAAGAAACTCAACATTTCTCTCCCTAAAGGAGTGATCTTGTTGTCCGAGAGCTGCATCCATGGCTACCCTTTGAGAATCACCACACAAAAATTACACAGAAACAAAGATCATAGTACAAGTTAGTTAATTAATGGAGGTTCAATCTCCTTCGGTGAAACGCCCCTATGACATCACCATGTCAAGAAGAACAAGGAAACAGCAATTTTCAGTGCAAGGCAATGAGAAACCAAAATCAGCAACGGGTGATGAGAAACTGACAGTGGAAACTGCTCAAAGCAATGGTACTATTGCTGAGGTGAAACACGGTGGTGAGAGTGACCACAAAAGCTTGAAGCAGTTGATCATAGGAGATGACAATGAAAGAATGAAGGGTAATATTAATAACAGTGATGAGGGAGGGAAGGGATCAAGAAACTCACTTGGTGAACATTTCAGCGAGGAAGAGAAGCAACAACATCTTCAGCTGGTTCGGATGCAACAGAAGGACAACCTTCAAGGTTTGAAGTTCAAGAAGTTGGTCAGTCGTTATGCCAAAGTTTTGGGACATTTGCTGAAGGCTAAGCGTGATCCTCACTTAGGTGATGCAGGGAAAAAACCTCTTTTCAAGTTATCAGCCTAGGAAAATTTTTGCTGATTTCCTTCCTTCCATTCATCTATTTTCTCTCTCTATTATTACTATTATTATTTTTCCACTTAGCTTTCCTGTCATACTCTTGCATCTCTGTATCCTTCATGCATATATATATATGGCTTGTATTTTATGCATATATACTAATTGTATCATCAAAATATCTCTTATAATATCATACTTTCTTATACTAGACAATTTCATTCCTCTTCATTTCTAAATTTTCTGGCATTACCAAACTAACCAGTTTTCAATTCTTCACACTGTAAATTGCACTTCATTTTATGAGTCAGTTTTTAGCATAATATCAAAACTGAGCAAGTAGTTTATCATATACATGTATATATCTTGCCTCAAAGAAATCGAAAACTGTGAAGTTTTTCACAGAAAAAAAAAGAGAGTATACCATTAAGTTTTGGATATGCATTTTTCAGCTTTAGAATTTAGTGAGACAAAGAAAAAGGGTGTCTAGAGATAGAAGAAAGAGTCATGTTTCAAATGAAGAAAAGGAGCATCTTAGAAAAAGCAGTTGCCAATTTTTTGGTGTGGAAGGTTTATACCAAAAGGGAATTTATGAATATCTTTTAATAATTCATAACCAATGAAATCTTAGTTGTAGATGTATTCAAAACAAGAAAAACCCATATTATTTAATTCTTTTCTTGATTTTTAATGTTTTTCTTAATTTCTTGCACAATTAATATCCTTTTGTTTTCAATGTTTATAAAATTGTTTAGATTTCGTGATGTTTAAGTTTAAGGTTAGTGTGATGATGGGAACAGAAGACTAGAGGCACAAGTTTTAAAATTGTGAAAAAAAAAAAAGAATTGAGAGGAAATAAGAAAGTTTAGAAAGTAAGACATTTTGATTAATGTTTCCAACCGACATATAAGACTTCAAAATGGCCATTTGAGCTACCATCAAATTATAGCCTAGAGAAAACTAATTCACGTACAACTCATGCAACCAAACTTAACACTTTCACTTTTATATGAAAGAAATTCTTTATCCCAACAAAGAAATATGTTAATTTTTATTATTATTTAAATTTTGGTTAAACAGAAATTATATATATATATATATATATATATATATATATATATATATATATATATATATATATATATATATATATATATATATATATATATATATATATATATATATATATATATAGCCACTATAACATAGAGCTCTTACACATACGTTATGCATAAATTAATTTTAAAAGTTAGTTTTTTATATTTATAATTTCTTTGAGAAGTTTTCACAGATAAGCTTTATGTACTATATATAAAAAAAAGATTTTTATGTACCCAACTAAAACTTTTTTGATAATATTTTCTCGTGATGTATTTCTATAATTTAATTAGAAAACTTTACACAACTTTTACAGGAAACCTTTTGCCGCAGCGTTTTAAAGTACATATAATTAAAAACGTTTTTAGATTAAACGTTATATCTAATTGATTAATAAAATCTCAATTATATCATCTACTTTTTCTTACCCGTTTCAAAAAATTCATAATCATACTAAGTGGTGCATTTAGTGTAAAAAAAATATTTTTCTTTTTCATATTGGAATGATCCGTTCAAGCTTTTATAAGCAAGGCTATGCTCCAGTGTTCCAAATTTCATTTCATAATTCCTCTATTAATAAATTTTGTTGTGGAAAGTCCTAAACACCTTTATTTCAAAGTGTATTCATTAATTTATACATATATGAGATGAAATAAGTTTATGTAACACACAACTTGAAAATGGATTGAAAAGGAAAAAAATTGGTTTTAAATAAAAAATAAACTAAAATTAAGCTTAGATGTGGAAATTATAAGGAAATGGAAACAGCAATTCCTAGGTATAAATAAGATACTTCAAATAAAAAATATAAGCTGGTACAAGGTATAACCACATGTGATAGATTTTACTCAATCCACAAATTTTAGTGTTTTTTTTTTTTTTTTAAATTAGAAACTATAATAATGGTACATGAACTGAGAATATCTAAAATAACTTTAAATAAATAAAATTTATTTAAAATAAAATTTGATTAGAAATTAAAATTTTATTTTCATTTTTCTTTTTGGCATAAGAGAGGAGTGAATAGTAAATCTTATATTTGGATCTATTATAAATTAAAATAAATACATCTAAAGTAAATTATTTAGATAGTAATTCTTCAACAATGATTATCTATAATAAGATGTAAAACCAAATACTAACATAAGAACAACACTACCACACTATTAACGTTGATAAAGACAATAGAGCAAAATATTTAATAAAAAGTGTACACGTTATATACATTTGAAGCAATATTTGTTATAATGAATAACAATTAAATAAATGTACAAAACGTTATATATATCTGAAGTGAATATTTTGAGTAGTGTTTGAATATTCCTATGTTGTGTTGTGTGTTTTGTGTATGGTAGAGAAAGGATAATGGTTATGTTGAGTGAGAAAACTAGACTAATAGTGGTGCTCTCAAAGACTTTGAAGGATTGTGGAAATCCATTGTGTAAGTTACTATCACCCCAATTAGTGAACATATTGCAGGAACAAGACCCAAACCATACCTCGTAACTGTAAAGGGAAACTGTGTTCCCTGTAGCTGTGAAGAGATATCTGCATTCATCATTTCAACAATGTTAAATAGTTAGTAACAATGCTAAGGTGTTTCATGGAAAACATTCTCGTTTTTCATGAGGTAAGAAACTTACTCTGGTTTGACTGAAGAACATATAAAGCAAGCCCACATGAAATTTTGTCCAAAAAGCTCAATGATCCAACAACAAAAGCACAACCATTAAGGTTCTCTCCAATGAGAAAATTCTGCATGCTTACTCCAGTTACCTGTTAATAAAAGTCATTGAATATGTACACATTACAAAAACTATATCATAAACAGTTTAAACTGTGACAATGTGAATTTATGATACCATTGTTGAAAATCTCATATCGACTAGTGAAAAAGACAATTCATAGTACATAAATAGGTGCAATCCTTATATTACAAGCCCGGTTTTGTGAGTATCAGAAATGGGTTTCAAAATGTGGAAAACAAGATACATATTTGTTCTACTGTTGTCAATTTAATCAAGTAAAGACCATATCTTACCATCATAAGAGCATTTGCTATACCGATAATTACTGACACTATGTACATCACATAACTCATCTTTGCACTCAAAAGAAGGATCACTGCCCCACAAAAAATCCAAAGAATGCATCCAGCAGAGTAATAGGCCTTGAGCATTCTCCCAGTCCATGAAATCTCCTACAAAAGTTAATGACCGATTTAACAGTGGAATTGGAGATTGAAAATATGGAACGTAATGCAGAAAGATATCCATATGAAGAAACCTGTAACACTAGAGATACAACGAAGCTGCAGATGTATATGAGAGCAGGAACCTGTGCCAAACATCATAAGACAGAGAAATCAGCCATGCCATTGTTCAAACTTATTTAAAGCTCAATGGACAAAATTTGTGGAGTACCAAAGCTTTGGCTGATTGGGCCATTTGAAGATCATTGATGACAAAAAAAGCAAGGTATGCCTGTAAAAAAAAAAGGTATTTTGGTATCAAAATGTCCATTCATATACCATATTATCATGTTTTGTTGGAAATTCAAATGCAAGAGTTATGTTTCTGAAAGAGTGTCTAATACTATATTCAACCTTAACATTGAGAAAACATATTAAGCCTATCCTCTTCCAAGATAGTGAACACAAACATGAAAGAAAGACAGAGTGCTAACCTGAGAAACATTGAGAACCAATCTTGTGATCACGTAAATTAGAGCAACCTGGTAATACAGAATTCTCTTGAACCAGTAATCCCATGATATCCTTGCATGAACCCTTCCATTTACACCTACCTTTAACCTAAAAAGAAAACAAACTCAATTCTAAATTAGTTGCTGAAACTACTCAAGCAGCCTAGTTTGTAAGAACTTCGAGAGAGATATAATTGACTTGCATGAAAAATAGCTTTCTTTGGTTTAACTTCTACAATTATAAGTTCTCTCTATAAGGTAGCCGCTGAGATTTTTAATGCTTTCAATTAATCTGGATGGAAAGTGGGAATTCAAGCATTTTTTCCTCATATCAACCAATTACACATATAGCATCTTGATAATGTAAAGAGTATGTACAAGATCATGGTATATCTACTATAGTTTGTGAGCAGAAAAACGGCTTTAATCCAAGGATAATGACAGAAGTAAGCCAAGAAGCACACCTGGGCTCTTTGGTTGCGAGATGAAATACGCTCACAAAGCAACATCCAATAAAAATAGACAGATATGCAATCCAACGATACTGATAATTTGAAGGACAACAAAGTGATTATGCATGATAATAGATGATTAAAGATGGATTCAAATAATTACTGTAATACATACCTGATTTTGAACATCAGTATGTGTTTTTCCATCAATGACACTGAATACTATCAATGCAACTGCATATAAACTCAAGTTGGCAACCTTGTAAAGAGAAATATTTACATACATTAGTAATTAATAATATTAATGTATTGATTTGTATGGAAAGTTCACTAGAAGCTTACCATGGTAAAAGCATTGCGACAGCTAGCCAGTGCCACTCTGCTTGTCGAGTTCAGTGTGATGCAAGTTACCATGGACCTTCAAGAGAACAATAAAAATTGGTGAGCTTATGCTAACTTGAAGAGCTAGGAGCCTGTGCGTTTTTCAGTAGATTCTTCTTTTATCCATGTAAATTATCAGATTAGAGAGTTCACTGGTGTTACTTGGTTTATAAATGAATATTGCTTCATATCTTTCTGTGACTAGGTTACTAAAGTGGCATTTAGCTCTGGCAATTGAAGATGAAATTACAAAAATCAAACATCATTGTTACAATCAGTATGCCAAAAACATCACAAAGTAAATCACTTCTATTTTGAAATTCAAACTTATAACTTTTTTTAGCATCAAATGAAAAAACAAAAAAAAAAAGAAGATAAATTTGATAAAATTATTACATGTGTGAAACCTGAGTAGCAGCCCAGCCCATGTTGAAGATTGCTGCAAATATGCTGTAACTCACAGTTTCAAAAGTAGATGAGTTGGAACTAAACATTTTACAAGGTAAACAAACCCCAAAAACAGAAGAAAATGAAACAGCCACCAATACAGAACCGGCACTATGCCATATCTTGAAGTGTCCAAATCTGTCTATCTGTCAAGCAAGGAGAAATAAATTAGCACCAACCGAAATAAGGCAGGTCTGAAGCACATAATAGGACAAGGGAAAAGAGCAGACCAAGGAAAAGAAAAGTGAAAATTTTCAAATTTCTTAGATTCTGTATGTCATTTCTGGGTAAAATCACCAATGAGATGGAAGATTAAATTATTTGAATGAATTAAGTGAAGAAATGCAGTAAATTTTACTGTTTTATCATGCAGCGAAGGTTTATCAGATAATATCAGGCATTAAGAAAACAATCAAGTAAATTCAGCATAGTCTCCAGAAAAAAAAATCTGGTTACCCAGTTACTATGCAGGGTAAACCTATACACAGTAAGAGCCACCACCCTCTACACAAGGAGGTATAAAAAAGAGAAAATGAAGCCAGATGAATGTGACCTATAAGAAGCATGTAAAATATTTCCCTAGAATGAACGGAGAAAATAAGGCTTGAATACCAGTTCTCCAATAAATATGGTGGCAAATCCATCAGCCACTTGACCTGAAAGCATCACAGCAGCTGCATTCCTGTGAAACGGGCAGCAAAGAAATGTCAAAAAAAAAAAGAAATTTGGAAGCATCCAACAGATTTTTATGCAAGATCTTAGAATATCATGCTTTTTTATCTTGAGGTACAAATTGAATGCAAATATGACCAAGTGGCTAAGGGTGTCCAAAGGAGGATGAAAATATGTAATTCGTATGTGGGTGCAAGTTGGTTAGGATTTGCTATTTGAGTCTAGAGAAAAAGGGGTTTTTGAGGTGAAGGTGAAGCTATTGACACTCTCCTTTGGTCTTGAAATTGTATTTTTACTACCTGCCATGTTAACTCTGTTTTAGTTAGCCATCAATATAAGTAATTTGTTCTGTCTCCTTTCATTTTCTATAGCAGGGTAAATACGTATCAATAGAAGTAATCTAAGATGTAGAAAAGGGCATATTATGGTATGGTAGAACTGTAAATCTGAAGTAATGCAGATAAACCAAAATTGTTAGTGAGAAAAACCAGCAAAATGTCAATGTCTCCTACCATAGTACTCTTAGCCACACCAGTGGGTTACTTCTAACAGGCTACACCTAGGTCCCCTCAGTCCAAGGTAACAACATTGTCCAGTTCACAGTATGTTCACTACAGAACAAAAAACTAAACCATCTAAGCCAACTGAAAGTATCTCCTATTCTGGAATAGTTGCCAATACAATTTATAAAACTAGCATGCTTGTCCAACAATTTTAAATATTGTACAATAGTTCAAAAATGTCAGGTCTATATTTTCTAATTTTCAAACAGTCAACAAGCAATTAGACAAAAATTAGCTAAACCAGTTGATAAGTGGAAAAAAATATATTAAATGCACCTTGGTGATAGTCCAATATCTGTCAAGAACAATAATAAATATGTGAACCAACAAGCTGCAGTTATGTCATTGAGCATGTGTCCCATTCCATAATAAAAGATAGGCCATCTTCCCAGGATCCTGGTGTACGTGTCATCTGCTTCAATGATAGTACCCATTGTAGGGCCCTTAATCAGAGCTATTACCAAATATAAACCTGCTAGGAATAAATGCAACACTTTAGCTTGCAATCCTTTTCAATTTTTCTCTCGCTTCATGTTGTTTACTTATTGTATCTCCCATACTGCAGGTAAAAAAACAAACCCAACTGTTAAAACTGGGGAAAAAAAGGGTTCAGGGAGGAGAAAATGAAAGGAAATTACAGATTTTGGTTCCTCCTTCATGTAGTTTATAACTTAAAAATTCACCCCTTTCATAAAACTAAGCCAAAATAACATACTTTTAAAGCATGAAAGAAAAAAAAAACATTATACATGACAGGAACGATGATACTGATAGATCATATTATGTACGTAAGCAAATTTCCCTACTCAAGAATGGGGAAACGAATCCTATTCCTAACAGAAGTTTCATCTGGTACTTAAAAAAATGTCACGTTACGTAATTCGAAACTACTTCATGGCAAAGGTTGAAAACAGATCATAATCTTTACACGACATATTATACAGGAAAACTCTAAACACAGAAAGCGAACCACAAAACCCAAATCCAACAATTTCTACTGAAGATAAAATATCCTAAAAGAGTCAACTTTACACAACACAGCAATTTCAAAATACCATCAAATGCACTCACACCACTCTGAATTAACGGAAAAGTTCACACGTGATTGAGCAGCGAGAAAAACCACACCCCCACAGCCATCAAAACCCCACCTTTTTCAATAATACCCAGAATCTAGAACACAAAATTCAAAACATTCAAAGAAAAAATGCAGCAATTCCACGAGATGATTTGTGATCACATACAGAAACAATTTGCGAAGCTAGCAAAAGCACCCGATCATGAAAAGCAAGCCCTTTTCACAGTCTGACAAACCAAAGAATCTGAATATGGAAGCCAAGTTGGTTAAAACAGCGGAAAGAACCCCAAGATGGTGACTTCAAAACACTTTGTGAATAACCAATGTAAAACGAAGATGTGTCATCTAGTTAACGATATCCACAAGACAATCTATCTTCACCATAGAACTGGAATAGTATGTTATGTGTGTAAAATCGATAGATAACATGTTCTCAATCAATAACAGTTTGTCTTGTTCAGGAGCCTTCCCTTTGCTCAACATTGTGTGCGGTCGAACGGTGGCTGTTCGGTGGGAAGTGGGATTTATAAAATGACAACATTGTCCCCATCTTGACGTGTAACACACTTCATGGGATCTGAATGCCACGTTGTAACATGGTGTGATGCATTCCTTTGAATAATAACTCCTGTGAGAAGTACTAGAATGAAAGCAACTTTCAAATATACTTTTATTTCTATTTCCAATAATATGTAACTTCGTTTTTTAGAGTATTTTAGTTACATAATTAATTATCCTTAGTTAATATATTATTTCGTTATTGATGAAAATTAGTAACATATTTGCCGCTAATTTCTTTAATTTTAAAAATAATTAATGTAACTAAATTATGATTTAGAATAATTAATTTAATTTCAAATAAAAGTTATTTAAAAGTTTCTCTCTATTTTTTTCCTTTGTCAACGAAACCACAGTCTTGTTCTCATTCAAAACACTCTAAATTTAATTGATGCAATGGAAGTTGCGTATGTTGGATTTCGTTTCGATCCTAGACAATATTATTGTGAAATTTGCTTCTAAAGCCATCGTTAAACTCTGTTAAAAAGTGTAAGACCTAGAAAATTCAATGTAATAAAATGGATGAAGGGAAGGTGCTAATGTGTTTTTTTAATAAGAAAGTGCATGTTTTTCACAGAATTGTGTAGCTTAGTTGGCAAGAACACCTTGTTATGAAATTTGTAGTCTTGTGCTCTATTATTATGTATGGTTATGACAAAAGTTAAATTTGATTGTTTGGTTGGTTTGAGCAGGTGCATGATGTTTTGAGGATAGGGTGCAAGGCTTACCAATGTTTTTATGCATTTTTTTTTTCAATTTTGTGACTATGTTTTTAAATAATTGAACATACATGGATTAGTTATATAAAGAAAACAGAAGGCTATATGTTTGGGGAAAATCAGTTTCTAAAATTAATAAGCTTTTTTTTTAAATAAGGGTATTTTTTTTAGGAAAAAGCTTGGTGGACATTTAGGATGACAAAGTTAGACTAGACATGAGTTAATAATATAGTTTTAGGGTGAGGTTTATGCATGAAACTTTACTACAATCATGAGTGAAAGAAAGCATACACTAGTACAAAAATCATATTTTATGACGTAAAAAACAAAGTACATAGTTTTGTACGTTATAATAGGTCTATGACGTAAATTTTTGTTACGTAAATCTTTAACGTTATAATAGGTCTATGACGTACATAGTTTTGTATGTTATAATAAGTTTATAAAGGAAATCTCCCAACTTAAAAACTGCATCATGTTCAGGCTATCATGACGTAAATTTTTGTTAGGTAAATCTTGTACGTTATAATAGGTCTATGACGTATATAGTTTTGTACGTTATAATAGGTCTATAAAGGAAATCCGCCAACTTAAAAACTGCATCATGTTCAGGCTATCATGACGTAAATTTTTGCTACGTCATAGACCTATTATAACGTACAAAACTATGTACGTCATAGTTTGTTTTTGTACGTCATAAAATATGATTTTTGTACTAGTGATAGTTTTCACTGCTTTATTTTGTCAAAGTGAGGGAAAGGAATATGTTTCAGAGACTAGCTGGAAGCTAAGAACATAAAGTCCTTGTGTTGTACTTTTGAAACCACGCAGAGGTTGTAATCTTTGTTGGATTAAAGATAAGGGGAGCTAATCTTGTCTTGAGTTTTGTAAATTATGACATGATGATCTTAAGTGGCTGAACATGTATATGGTGCTAAGATGATTGAATTATCACTACTATTTTTGATGGTTTATTTGTTGAAATAGTTACTATTTTGGTCCGTCAAGTGTTGGGTTATGGATGGATGTGTAAGTATGTCATGGTATTATAGTACAAGATATAATTATGTTTCCTTTAGTGTTAAGTTGAATTCAAGAGCAATAGGCCATGTACGTGAAATAATCTTATAGCCTAGGATTTTTTATCTCTTGATGCAATATAATGCTTATGGTAACTAGTACAATTAAGTGGTGTTACTGATTAAGGTTTTTGGTATGGATCAATAGTCATATGAAGCCTGTTGTTTAAATTGGTTTTATTGAAGGTCGTGTTGTTTAATTTGGTTTTGTTAAAGGTCGTGTTGTGTACGTAAATAAGACAATAATTTTTACTAGTTGGTTTTGGGGTTAAAGGGTTACTTGCTACTTCTAGTGCAACAGTGATTTGGTGCAAAACTTTAAGTTTAATATCTAATGGGATTGTTATATGTGGTATGGGATGATTGTTATAAGGCTTAGGGGTGCATGAGCTATTTTTTGGAGATGAGGTATGATGGTATCGTCGTTTCTGATAGTGGCATTGGTTAGAATAGAATTATGCAAAGTTAAAATATTATATACACTATACAAACGGTTCTGAGTTTAGTAGTGGCAGGTTGGGTAATGTAGTATTTACAGTTCTGGGAGTCGAGTAGGTGATGTAGTATTTGTAGTTTAGTGAGTCGGGTAGTGCTAATTGAAGTAGGTGTGCTTAGTGTAGGGTCAGTTACATGGTTTTCTAATAGTAGGAGCAGGTTTGAGTAAAATCATAATTGCAACAATGTTGTTTCGATGTTTATAACATAGTGCAAGAGTTATTTGGAGTGTGAACCTTTGTGTTATCACAGGGAATGATCTTGGTAGTAGTGAAACATTAAGGAAGGGTTGTTCAAAGTTTGTATTTAGGTCTGGAATGCAGTAGAACTCGTCCTAGCAAACTTTAGGGAGTAGTAGTGAGTTTAAAAGCTTGCTTTGGTCCATATGGTTGTGTTTATGATGCATGATGTGTTAGTATGCGTTGATGTATGCTTTGCCTTTTGTTTTTGTGGTAAAATCGTGTTGTGTCACGTTGGAATGCATTGTTTTCTACGTTTTTGGTCATTGTAAGGTTTTCTGAGTTGCAATACTAGGTTGTTTGAGCCGTAGCACTAGGATGGGTTGTCCATGTTGCAATGTCGAGTTGTCTGAGTTGCAATGTCGGGCTATCTGAGTTGCAACACCGGGTTGGGTTGTTCGAGCTATAGTGCTAGCCTGCGTAGTGGTCGAGCTATAGGGTGGTAGCTTGCATAGTTGCCAAGCTATAGGGTGGTCAATCTGCGTAGTGGTTGAGCTATAGGGTGGTCGACCTGTATGATGGTCGAACTGGTAGGATTGAGGGTTTTGGACCCTGGCTAAGCTGTTGGTTGTAGCTTCCTTACTCTTTGAAAAGTTGGTTGAGTTGTTATATGTAAGCCCAAGTTGTCTTTTGTGTTTTTTTGAGTTCTACGAATGTTGATTGAGTTGTTCTGAGTGGTTGCCGAGTTGTTTACCTTGTGTGGGTATGTGTGTCAAGCCGATTATATAATTGTGATGATGTGTGGATGATATGTTGTCTTGTCATACTTCATAAATTCGGGGTTACACCTTTCGTCTATGAGAGACAGTAAGAAGGTATTTTTTTCGTTTATAAGAGGTGGTAGAAGAGTGAGATTCGAGTGTTGCTTCTTTCATCTTTCAAAGCGATAGAAAGGGAAAGATGTCTCACCCGTAACTTTTTGGCCCGTGCTGAGTATAGTGTCCGTTGTGAGCAGCAACAAATATTTTACTCATAAATCTTTGAGAAGCACAGGAGATAGGTCCAAAGCTACAGAGGAAGACGACTCAAATCGCCATATTTTAGTAAACAAGTTTTGTACAATAGGGTACGGGAGAACGACATATGTTTTAGAATTGTTTGGTTGTGACACAATCTAGTGTGACTTATTGAAGAAATATTTTTGGGATGAAATCATCACTTGCTTTATTCATCGTACTACACTATTTTATAATACATGGTTCTCCCTTAACTTTAAAAGTTGTTAAAATCCAGAGCATATAATTAGAAATGCAAGATTTCCACATATTTCCTAGAGTATACAGTGAACCTTCATGTATGATCTTCATTTTCCAAAACTCCCCCTCAAGCTTGATCATAGATGTTAACAAGATTAAGCTTGCTTTTCATATCAGTGAAGTTCACGTGTGGAAGTGCCTTGGTAAGCACATCAGCAACTTGGTGTTTTGAAGGCACGAAATTCAGCGAAATCTGCTTGCTCTTGATGTGATCATTGATGAAGTGTTTGTTTATCTCAATATGTTTGGTACGATCATGTTATACTGGATCTTTGGTGATGTTCAACGTAGATTGGTTGTCACAATTCAACTTAATCGGTCCACTAACTGATATCTTCATGTCACCCAACAATCTACGAATCCATAATCTCACATAATCATTCGCAAAAGATCAGAGTTATGCTTCTGCACTACTTTGAGCAACGACGATTTGCTTCTTACTCCTCCAAGTAACAAGGTTTCCCTAGACAAAGGTGCACATACCCGAGGTTGACTTCAACTCCTCGTCTGTCGGATTTTCTAAATAGTAAACCCAAGCCCGAGGCTGATTTCAAATATCTCAGAATTCGCATAACAACCTCCATGTGAGTTTCAGATGGGTTGTTCATGAAACGACTCACCATACTTTCAACGAACCCAATGTCAGGTCTAGTGTGAGCCAAATATATTAGCTTTCCAACAAGCTTTTGATACCGTGTTCGATCAACTCCACCTATGCATGAATTTTGGTTCTTGATGTATTGAGAAATATGATTGAACCTAGAATTGAAATTGAATACCTATTGGATGGAATTGAGATGTTTGTGAATGCATGAGAATGAAATGGATGAATACTAGTCTTGACAAATTGTAAATACACTATGTTAAATTTCTTGCACACCAATTGTTTGATAAAATACCAAAAAGAGTTTCTTGTGTTGTTTTTATGCACTTTGATGTCTAATTGAATTATAAAAGGAATAATTGTCATGTGTTGCACAAGTCCCTTGGGAGAGAACAATATTTATCACTTGCTACGCTGCGACCGGTGCACTTGCCATTGGTTTTGTAGTCAACAGGCTTCAGTTGTTCGACTATTCAGTTTATGATTAGGGTCCATAGGGGTATCAATGGGTTTGCAATTGATCATACTTGTCTCCTTGAGTAGATCCATCGTATATTTCCTCTAAGATACTGAAATGCCTTGAGGCATACTGGAAACCCCTAAGACTAAGACCTCCTGCTGCTCCTAACAACATGGTTCAATCCTCTCTAATTGAGAATAAAAGACTATTGGAGTTTCAGGATAACCCCCAAGACTGAGCTCATGCATTCAATCTAAACTAACTTGAATCTCACCAAAAGATTCCACATTGAAACTTACTACTTTACTTTTTAAAATACACTTAATTTCCCTTTGAATCATAACTCAATTACTTGATATTCATATACTTATCATATGTTAGCATAAAGCTAAAGAGAAGAAATTTTGATGATATCTCAAAGTCAAGTCTCAAGTGCTCTTATTTCAGGAAGATCTTCATGAAGACTTAATTTTATATTAAAGCTTTTTAATTTAGTAGATTGATGTATAGGATGTGGTTTATCTTTGATTCTATATATTGTTTGTCTTATGTTGTGTTAAAATTAATTTTTAAATTAGAAAACCTCATTTTATATTCAAGATAATCGATTATTATATTATAATAATCAATTATCAATAATTAATTATGACTTGCCATAATTGATTATCATGAGCAATTATGAGAATTTTTAAGCAAGTTTTTTACCGTTGTGCATTCATTAAATGCATAATCAATTACCATAAGTGGAAAATTGATTATCACAATTAATTAGTTGACAACGGAATTTTGGAGGTATCCTTGAGTGAGATCTCTATAAATTAGATTGGGACTCTCATTCTAAAATACGACGAAAAATACAAAGTGTATTTCTCTATATTCTTATCTGCAGTGTGCGGTGATAAGTGTTCTGGGGTTTGCTGAACCCCTGTGCTGTGGCTTTGAGAACTTGGCATGTTGGCATAGAGCGAGAACTTTCACAGGGAGTGTGATTGAGTGTTGTTGCTGTTGCTGAGTTGAAAGCCTATCATCCTTCGTGAAGCATTCGGAGGAGGTGTTCATCCTTTGTGAAGATTCAGAGGAGGTGTTCATCCCTTGTGGGTTACAGGGGAAGTGAGTTTCATCTCTTGGGGTAACAAGAGAGGTGTTCTAACCTTAAACTGTTTTATTTTCTTTGTGATTGTAACAGTTTGTTGGTTTGTGCTAGTGAAGCGTTAATTCTCAATTGAGATTAACAACTGGATGTAGGATCTCTATGATCTGAACCAGTATAAAAATTACTTGTGCAATTTTCTCTCTTCCTTACTCTTTTAATTTGTTTAAATTATTTTAAGGAAATTATTTTTATTGAGAAAATTATTAAAAGAAAGATTTACGATAAGAAACCAATTCACCCACTATTGGTTTGTTGAACGCGTTAACCATTCCGCTGCACCGCTCTAACATCATACATTCATACATCATCTAAAATCATTCACCACATCGTTCAAAATAAATAAGGAAATCAAGAAAATAGTAACTAGAATTTGAAGCATTCGCTCGGCGCACCCTTTCGCATAGCGACCTAAAGGTTTCTCGCACAACGACCCATCTCGTTGTGCGAATAATCTCCTAGTGGTACCAGACCTCAACCTCTCACATAGCGTCCCAAATTGCTACGCAAAAGCCCAAATAGTGGCCCAAGCCCCCCCAAACACTCGTAGAGCACACTCCCTCGCTCTTCAAATAAATCTGGCAGTGATCCCAGACCCCAACCAGTCGTAGAGCACATCAATTCGTTGTGCGAACCAAGAAACAGAGAACAAACTCTCTCAACTATTCGCATAGCGCACACTCTTGCTATGCGAATTGCTCAGACAAAGAGCAATTCGCCACGCTTTGCGAATCCATTCGCTCAGCATTCTGCAGAATTATGCAACTCAACCCAAGTTTACAAATTCTCTATTTTCCCAACTTCTAACCATCCTAATTTCTGTTATATGCCTAATTAGACTTAACTAAGTGTTCTTAAACCTTACTAACATCAATCTAAAGTGATTATGAACTAATTCCTACTTCAAAACTCCAAATTTCTCAACCTTGAGACCCAAATCTAATTCTACCACTTTTGAAATGTTTTTGAGTAACTTAAGAGCTCAAACCAGTCCTAATTGACCAAAACCCTCCCCACAAACCAAATGTACACCAAACTCCAATTACTCATTTTCTCTTCTCCACTTCCTAAAAAAATGACTTAAAACCAGTATAAATCACATCAATTTCTAACAAACACTCTCATACCAGATTTCTAACATTCAAATTAGTCAATAATACATCCAACAACACCCAATTTAATTCACTATCAAGAATCATAAACATTCATGCATCATACTCAACAAAGCACACATTATATCTTACTACAATCTAAATTTCCTCAATTCAACACAAGAAGTCTAGCATTAACATACATACTCACCAAATAACTAAATTAAAACAATAATCTAGCTTCCCTTACCTTGATCAACTAACACAGCTCACATAACCCCAATTGAAGCTTGCGTCGCAAGGAAACTCTACAAAAACCTACAACTCACATATTGGTGATAAGAAACAAACCTTAGAACCTAATTTGAGCTAGAATTTGAAGAGAAAAACAACCAATTACATGCAACTAGGGATTGTTGCATGATCACAGTCCAAAACATACGGAGAAAGAGGAGAAACAACTTACCGGCTCAAAACAAGAAATTGATCAGTATAGATTATAGCCCTCGATGCTAGGATCGTTTAGGCACTTCCTGATTGTCGAATAGATGAACGAGGAGTAAGAAATTGTAGAGAGAAGTGAGAGAAAGGAAACGAAACAATGTTTTAGAGAGATAGACTATTCTTAAAGTAATGATACACATTTATAAAAATTATATTTATATTATAAGATTATTTTAAAGTAAAATAATCGGTCTCATTATTTTAATACACCTGTCTACTTTAATACTCTATTTTCTAGATCCTTACATCCATTCTCAGCCCGCACCGTGAGATTGTTCCCCGCTTCCCCCACGTGTGTCAGGATCACTGATTGCTGGATCGACTGATCCCTCTGACCATCACCTCGTTCTGCCCTTAACACCACAATCTCTGCCTGCATTGCCTCCATCCGCCTTTGCATCTCCTGCATCAAAGCCCACGGGTTCGCCTGGTCTGCCATCCTTGTGATCTCAACTGGGTCTCCTCTGCTGTCCTCGGGCCCCATAATGAGCGTCAAAATGTTTCGGTAAAAAGGGGTTTGATACTACCCATCCTTCTTCTTCCTACAGACCTCTTCTCTTCAGCTTTTGGAATTTACTCTGATCACTCCCCTCTCTTTTGTTTAGCTTAACCTCTCTAATGTCGTTCGATGGGTTACCTGTACAAAACACTCCAAAGTTCAACTCAAAATATTGTTTTTGCAAGCTCTTGTGTCAATTTTGAAAAAAATGATTTTACCGAACATTAATCATGTATTTATAGGCTTCATAATAGTCTAGTCTATTAATTACTCATTAATACAATATATCTTTGTGCTATATATCCTATTAATTACTCATAAATGCTACATATTTGTCCTTAGTATGATCATTAATTATATTAATTGAATATTAATGATTTTTATCTTTATGTGATTTATGGTCATTGGGTCAGTGACCTGTCTAGATAGGTTCTCCTTGGTCGATTGGTTACAGGGGTACGGTACAAAAATGTTGTCCATCCTTTATAAACATTTGCTTATAAAAGCACGTCTGTGTCATGCAAATGTGTTATAGAACGAAGATGGCCAAGTTCAAATGCTCTAATTCTGATGGGCCTGCTGCCTCCACTAGGGTCCAATGGTCTTATATGTTATGGGGTCCTTAAAAATATTATTTATTACTTATCTAGCGCATAATAGATGATAGTTTATTTTTATTTCAATATTAGTAAAATATAATACAAATAATAATTTATTATTTTATATTAGTTTCTATGTTACTATTTAATAT
This sequence comes from Vigna mungo, assembly GCA_036885675.1. NCBI lineage: Eukaryota > Viridiplantae > Streptophyta > Magnoliopsida > Fabales > Fabaceae > Vigna > Vigna mungo. The sequence continues at coordinate 16,165,541 of CP144693.1, read as the reverse complement.
TTAATGACCACAATTAAAATTAGTTCTTCAGGTTTTATCCGCATAAGATTCAGAAATTTAACTGTCATTAACGAGTATTTAATTCAACTGCATGTTATCTTTATTATATGAAGTTGAATTTTCCATTAACTGTTAGAAAAAGTCTTCTATAGTTACGGATAAACATTGGTAGAAAAACTGAAATAATTTTGAAGATAGATAGATATATACATAGATAAAGACGTGGTGTCACTTATTGCATTATCAACTATTGGATTTAACGTATCTTCAAGAGAGTCTTTTTGCAAATATTTTATATTTTATTTTAAAGTTTAGTAAAATAGTTTTATAATTTAAATGTACTCTGTATTATATTTTCATTCTCCAACTTTGACATATTTTAAATGTTATAAGTTAATTATTAAAATATGTATTTTTGTCTTCTAATAAATGGAATTATACAACCGATTCTCGTACTGGATCTCTACTATTAAGATATTATAAATTATGCATTCAATAGACAAACCGTGATAATAATATTTTATTAAATTTTATTATAATATTTCATTACGTATGCAGTTTAAAGTTTTTCAAAATAAAAAAAAAAAGCCATAAATAAATTACTTGTTAAAATCACATCATTCTCTTCATAAATAAATTTTTTATTACAAGTATATATATAAATGTTTTATCCTTAGATATTATACAATTTAGTTAGTTTTATTTACTTGCAAATTCTAACTAATAAAAGTCAAATTTTCAACTAGTCATGGTTTTATTTCTAACTAATAAAATTATTAATTTCGAATAATCTATATCTCTAAACATTTGATATAGTCATTTTTATGAATATAAAAGGAAAAGTTATATATTATGTATTTTTTTCATAATCATGACTTAAATATTATAGATTTTTTTTTAGTAATTACGTTTCATGATTTTTAATTAGATCTTCTTAAATTATTATAGAATTAAATTTTATTTTAGAAAAAAGTATATAAATGATAAATAAAAGAATAGATTTTTTTCTTTTTTTAAAAATGATAAAAAGAAAGCTATCCGTAAAAATGAAAACAACACATATTTAATTTCTTTAAAGATGATATTGTTTAATTAGAAAAATTCTTTCTTGACTTAAATATTATTGGCAACTTAGGACTATGACAACCATAGCTCTAGTAGGGAGTACAAAGTAAGATTACTTAATGCAAAATGGTTGAGTAAGAGGTTGGAAAAAACAGTTAGAGAAAATCTCAATGTGAAAGGAGTGCAAATTCATGAAAAGATAAATAGGAAGTGGAATGTTGGTGTATCGAGATGCATGGCTTATAGGGCAAAGGTCATTACTTCAGAGCAAGCTGACGGGTCTTTCAAAGACCAATTTAAAAGGATTTATGATTATGCAAATGAGGTGTTAGCTTGTAATCCAGGATCCACAGTGAAGGTAAAGGTTGAAGATGGTGGCAGTGGACCAATATTTAAAAGATTTTACTGTTGTCTGGAGGCCTGCAAGGATAGTTTTGTGTCCTGTAGGCCAATTATTGGACTGGATGGTGCATTTTTGAAAGGAAGATATGATGGTGAATTATTAAGTGTTGTTGGTAGAGATGCAAATGACCAAATGTTACCTCTAGCGTATGTCGTGGTGGAGGTAGAGAACAAGGATAGTTGGAAATGGTTTCTTGAACTTCTTGTTGAAGATCTTGGTGGGGAGGAAGTCAGTTCATCATTTACATTGATGTCGGATCAACAAAAGGTAATGGAGATGACCATTTCTCCATTAAGTTCATTACATTGAACTTGATATCATATTTCTAACAACAATCTATGTCATTATTATGATGAAACAGGGACTAATGGATGCTATACAAGAAGTGGTGCCTGGAGTTGATCAATGTTTCTATGTTAGGCACCTATACGCTAATTTCAGAAAGAAATTCCCTAGAAAACAACTGAAGCGTTTGATGTGGAAGGCAGCATCAACAACTCATCCACAAGCATGGGAATTACAAATGAGAAATATAAAACAACTAAATGATGAGGCCTTTAAATAGTTGCTGAAAATTCCTCCCAGGTTTGTATCCATACTTGTTTTGTTTATTTTTTTTACATGGATATGTGTCTTAAATGTTCATGATGTTGTTTAAATGTAGGCACTGGTCACGTTCAAGATTTAGCACCATACCTCGATGTGATACGTTGGTCAACAACATGTATGAGGCTTTCAATAGTGTTTTGCTGCATACAAGGTCGAAGCCAATCATAAGCATGTTGGAGGACATTCGCATTTACTTGATGAAGAGATTGACAACTAACAGGAGTAACATGCAATCATTGTATGGGGACATTTGTCCTAAAATCAAAACTAGGCTAAACAAGGAGTCTCAGTTAACTAAACACTGGATTCCATGGTAACCTTTACTCAATTTATTTCATGATTTCCAATGCGATCTAATTGTTCTATTCATTATTAATTTCCTTTTTTGATAATTGACAGCTGGTCAGGGGAGAAGCTTTTTGAAGTGCGCCATGTCTCCCAAGCTGGTGACAAGTTTGTTGTCAATTTAGATGAACAATCGTGTACATGCAGGAAGTGGGCTATCAGTGGCGTACCATGTTGCCACTCTTTGTTTGCTATGAAATTCCTAAATCTACAACTAGAGGACTTCATACCATGCTGCTTTAGGAAGACAACATATGAAGAAACTTACTGTCTAATTGTGCATCCAATTAATGGTAAAAACATGTGGGAGATTACCCCATATCTGGATGTGCTGCCTCCACCAAAAAGAATAATGCCTGGGAGACCAAAGAAGAAACGAAGGTTGGAGCAAGGACGATAAAAGAATGACAAAGGGTGGTATAAAGAAAAGATGTGGAATATGCAAGCAATTGGGCCACAACAGAACTTCTTGCACTCAGTCAACTGAACCAATGGTGCCGTCAACAAATGAAGATGAAGTTGCCTTGTAAGTCATGTGTAGAGTTTTTTACATGTGTAGAATCTTATTAAGTGCAAACTGTATTTTGTTAGTGCGAACTCTTATCGAGTGCTTAACTTCCCTTTGGACAGTTGCATTTGTATCACAACTTTTACTGATTAATGAATTTGGAGTGTTGTTTGCTAATTACTTATCTACACCTGTTTACTCTAATACTCTATTTCTAGGTCCTTACATCCATCCTTAGCTCGCACCCTGTGATTGTTCCCCGCTTCCCCCACGTGTGTCGGGATCACCGACTGCTGGATCGACTGATCCCTCTGACCATCACCTCGTTCTGCCCTTAACACCACAATCTCCGCCTGCATTGCCTCCATCCGCCTTTGCATCTCCTGCATCAAAGCCCACGGGTCCGCTTATAAGACCCATGAAAAATATCTATTTAAAAAAAAATAATTAATAACAAATTTTAGCATTATTATTGGTAATAATAATTTTAATGAATAGAAAATATAATTAAGGTTGGAAAATTTTAAATTTATGATAGAAAATTATTATAATTTCAAGAGGAGGGGTTTAAAAATCTGAGAACTTATTTTAGAAGGTTTTGTTTAAAAAAAATGAATAGTAAAAAGTGAATAGTAAAAAGTGAACAGTAAAAAGTGAATAGTAAAAAGTGAATAGTAAAAAGTAAATAGTAAAAACGAAAAAAATAAATAAAAATAATGAGAGGATAAGAATCTCTGAGTTGCATGATTAAGGAAGGATAAGATTTGCAAGTGGTGTTGCAAGTGGTGATTAAAATATTAATAAAATAATATTAAAATAATAAATAATATTAAAAAAAATAATTTGAATAGTAAAATTTTTGGACTATAAATAGCCATGGGAGGGGAGCTTATTCTGCACAAAGAGAGAAAAAATCAAGTGAGAAATCTTGAGAAGAAAGAGTTAGGAAGAAAAATTTAGAAGAGTAGAGGTTCTAGAGGATTTTCGGGGGAGCAAATTCGGAGCAAGAGATTGAGTCTGAAATAGAGGTAAGGGAAGCTAACCTTTCTAAGCTTTTATAATATGATTTACTATTGTTAAATCACTATTCATATCCTGAAATTCTGTGTGAATATTGTTGATGAATTATTGTGTGTATATCCTTATTCTCTTGCACATATGTGGGAAGATAAGAAGATGTCTAACCGGCTTTGCCAGATTCAACTTCTTGGTTTTCCATAACGTTTATTATTCTCTTGCACATATGTGGGAAGATAAGAAGATGTCTAACCGGCTTTGCCAGATTCAACTTCTTGGTTTCCCATAACGTTTGTTTTAAAAATTATATTTTTGAAATTATTGTATAACGTATATGTAATTGCCACTTAATCTATTGATAGATCAATCTAGAAATCTAATACGTGGTTTATAAGACATAGTAATTAACTTTAGACGTCACGATTGTAATCTGAGGATTATATTTAGAGGAAGAAATATTGAAATTTTTGAACGATCATCACTTTATTACTATCTCTAAGTTATTTCGGAACAACCTAAACTTCCATTTCGTTTACCTTCAGATTAAGTTGAAATTTTGATAGACGTTCCCGAGATATACTATTATATTTGGACTTCTAAGATATGTAATTTGATTGTTGATCCATAAATTTCAATTAGTAAAATTATGTTGAGAATATAATCGTTCTAAATTAAAATTAGAATATGATAATCTAGTTTATAGATATATATGATTCGATATTAATTTTTAGGTATTAACACGATTGTGTAATGATGATGGTTTATTATCAATTCATGATTTATCAATTGAATATGATTAAGCTAAATGAACGAGATGAAGTGATTGATTGATTTTTGTAAAATTTATCAATTGAATATGATTAACGAGATGAAGTGATTGATTGATTTTTGTAAAGAATTGAGTAAATATAAGGAATTATTAATTATGAAATGAAATCTAAAGATTTACTACTGAGAGTAATGGAGTTAAGTTGAGTAACTCTAAAGGCTTATGAAAGCAGGTAGAGAATAGTATAACCATAAGGATTTGACATAAGCAGAGTACTTGTGAGTTTCATAGAAGCAGGCAAAGAACGGTCTGACCATAAGGCTTCGGAATACGAATATAGTGTACTGATAAGAATTAAGGAAGCAGGCAGAGAACGATATGACCATAAGGCTTCGAAAATAATCAAAGTATACTGATAAGGTTTATTGAAACGAGAATGGTGATTTTGAAGAAAGATGAGAAATAGAATTTTAAGTAAAATAAGTGTTTAAGGATAATTGTGCGTAGAGATTGGTAGTAAAATATAATTGAAGTATATATTTTAGGAGTAAGTTTAATGATTTTATGTTAATGGTTAGCTTACCCTTATTTGTCTGTGCTATGATCGTATAACTCGTGTTATACGTGAGCAGATAATGTCGCAATGCAGTGGAAAAGGCCTAGAGGTGATGAAAGACTTGATGGGAAAATCTTTCAAGGGCTTTGTGAAAAAATTAAATTGTATTATAAAATTATGTTGTGTAAAAGCTTGTAAGTTAAATTTTGAACTTATGGTGAAGACCGTGTTATTAAAGTTTGTAAGTTTGAAACTGTACGTTTGTTAAATTAAAATAATGTTTTGATTATAGAGATCAAATGTTAAATTCAAATTTTACTACTCGTAATACCCTTGAAATTATTCGGGGTGTTACACCGCTGGTCTGCCATACTTGTGATCTCAATTGGATCTCCTCTGTTGTCCTCGGGCCCCACAATGGGCGTCAAAATGTTTCGGTAAAAAGGGGTTTGATACTACCGATCCTTCTTCCTACACACCTCTTCTCTTCAGCTTTTGGAATTTACTCTGATCGCTCTCCTCCCTTCTGTTTAGCTTAACCTCTCTGATGTCGTTCGATGGTTTACCTGCACAAAACATTCCGACGTTCAAGTCAGAATATTATTTTTGCAAGTTCTTGTGTCAATTTTGGAAAAAATGATTTTACCTAGAGCCGTCAAAATGGGTCACAACCCGCGGGCCAACCCGACCCGTCACGGATTCGGGCCGGGTTGGGTTTGAAAAATACAACCCACCTATATGCGGGTCAGATTTCAACCCGGCTCATTTAGACTCAGCTCATGCGGGTTGAACCCGTGGTGAGCCGGGTTGGCCCACCAACCCACCTACTAATTTTATTTTTTTAATTTATTATTTTATTTATGAAACTCTAAAAAATAAAATACTTTCTTCACTCACTATGTATACCAAAAAAAGTAACTTCTGCTCTCACAAATCACTCTCAGAGTACTTGTTCTTACTTGGTAACCTCTGCTCTCACAAATCACTCTTAGAGTACTTGCTCTCATTTGACGGTGCTCTCACTCTCACTTCACTAAACACCCTTCCTTTTTTTTTTCTCTTTTCTCCACATTTTTGTTTTCTCACTTCTCTTTCTTTTTTTTTCAAAAACCCTATAGTGACAAAAATAGGGGTTTGCGAATTTGTTTTTTGTTGTGGGAGATTTGAAGACATGGAATGATTTTTTTTTCCTGTTCTGACATGTTTGTATCAGAGTTTGGTAATTTTATTTAAACAATTTGAGTATACATTATTTAAGAAAGCTGCTTTATAAATCTTTGAATTTGGGAAATTCTGTTACAAATTAAACTATTAATTTTTTGTTGATGTTGTTGAGTACCGGTTCTTTTTTTATATCTTTGAATTGTACTTTTTATTATAATTTTGAATTGTCTTTAACATTTGGGAGTGAAATTTGTTTAAATTTAAATTACAGAAAATTTGTATTTTTTTTATTTAAAAAAGTTGTAATTAAATGAGCTAGTGAGCCAACCCGTTTACCCACCAACCCGTGGTGGGTCGGGTCGGGTTCAAGTTTTTCTGGCTCACTAATAAATGAGTTGGGTTAGGTTGGCTCACTAAGTGACCAACCCGTGGTGGGTTGGACCGGATTACCCGTTTTGACAACTCTAATTTTACCTGGACATTAATCATGTATTTATAGACTTCATAATCGTCCAATCCATTAACTACCCATTAATACAATATATCTTTGTGTCATATATTCTATTAATTGCTCATAAATGCTACATAGTTGTCCTTTGTATAGTCATTAATTATATTAATTAAAATTTTTATCTTATGTGGTTTATGGTCATGGGGTCGGTGACGCCTGGCTACGGGGTACGTACAAAAATGTTGCCAATCTTTTATAAACATTTGCTTATAAAAGCACATATATGTCATGCAAATGTGTTATAGAATGAAGATGGCCACTTCAAAGATGTCTGCTGTCAGATTTGTATTCTTAATGCTTTTCGTTATCATTGCATCAGGTTATAAGTCATGCTTTTCTGTCATTTAATATCTGAGGATTAACCATCTGTTTTATTATGTATTCTCTTTCTTAATTTTTAATGAGCTTTCTTTTTCTAATATTTTTCCTTGATGTGTTATATTTTTGGATTGGTTTTGTTTTATATAATGTATGGTTTGTGGTTGCAGATATGTGCATGAGATCGGAGGCAAGGAACGTTGTGACTCTGCGTTGCAAAACTGTAAAAGATTGTTATGCTCAATGTCCAACCTGTCACGGTTGCGCATGTATTAACAAATTGTGTGTTAAATGTGTTGGAATTCCTTTTTCTTTTATCAACAATAAATAAATTCAAACACCTTGAATTCCAATGTTTGAGAATTTTGTAACAGATCATTAATAATAAAATATTATTTATTACCTATCTAGCGATGATAGTTTATTTTTATTTCAATATTAGTAAAATATATATACAAATAATAATTTATTATTTTATATTAGTTTCTATGTTACTATTTAATATTTAATGACCACAATTAAAATTAGTTCTTCAGGTTTTATCCGCATAAGATTCAGAAATTTAACTGTCATTAACGAGTATTTAATTCAACTGCATGTTATCTTTATTATATGAAGTTGAATTTTCCATTAACTGTTAGAAAAAGTCTTCTATAGTTACGGATAAACATTGGTAGACAAACTGAAATAATTTTGAAGATAAATAGATATATACATAGATAAAGACGTAGTGTCACTTATTGCATTATCAACTATTGGATTTAACGTATCTTCAAGGAAGTCTTTCTGCAAATATTTTATATTTTATTTTAAAGTTTAGTAAAATAGTTTTATGATTTAAATGTACTCTGTATTATATTTTCATTCTCCAACTTTGACATATTTTTAAATGTTATAAATTAATTATTAAAATATGTATTTTTGTCTTCTAATAAATGGAATTATACAACCGAATCTTGTACTGGATATCTACTATTGAGATATTATAAATTATGCATTCAATAGACAAACCGTGATAATAATATTTTATTATAATATTTCATTACGTATGCAGTTTAAAGTTTTTCAAAATTAAAAAAAAAGGCCATAAATAAATTACTTGTTAAAATCACATCATTCTCTTGATAAATAAATTTTTTATTACAAGTATATATATAAATGTTTTATCCTTAGATATTATACAATTTAGTTAGTTTTATTGCAAATTCTAACTAATAAAAGTCAAATTTTCAACTAGTCATGGTTTTATTTCTAACTAATAAAAATATTAATTTCGAATAATCTATATCTCTAAACATTTTATATAGTCATTTTTATGAATATAAAAGGAAAAGTTATATATTATGTATTTTTTCCATAATCATGACTTAAATATTATAGATTTTTTTAGTAATTACGTTTTCATTATTTTTCATTAGATCTTCTTAAATTATTTTAGTCTTAAATTTTCTTTTAGAAAAAAGTATATAAATGATAAATAAAAGAATAGATTTTTTTCTTTTTTTAAAAATGATAAAAAGAAAGCTATCCGTAAAAATGAAAACAACACATATTTAATTTCTTCACATATTTTAAAGATGATATTATTGATTTAGTTGTTTAATTAGAAAAATTCTTTCTTGAAATTAGAAGAAAATTTTATTAACAATTTAAATATATAATTTTTAAGTATATTATTTTGACTTTCAAAGCATTCATTAAGATTTGTCATTATAGTTACCCTAAAATGTAAAATATTATTTACTAAATTAAACTTTAACTAACTTATATTTAAATATAATATCTCTAGATTTCTTAATTTTCTTTAAAAATACAATAAATGTGTGTGTGTAATATAATTTTTTTATTTATTATTTTTATTTTTATCATTTTTGTTTGTGTTATGATAAATTAGTGAAAATATATATGTTAGTTCTCTTTTTTTTTAATTGTAGACAATTAATTTAGTTAAAAATAAATAAATTTAAATATAATTTTTAAAATTATAAGATAGTATTTTAATTTAGAAAATGGTTAAATTTAAATTAAGAGAAATTTAAAGAGGAAAATAATAATGTAATTATTTTAGTTTAAAATATCAATTACTTAAAAATAAAATTGGAAAAAAATATGAGCACTTCAAAATAAAATCTTTTTTTTTATATATAATGGTATAAATATTAAGAATTTGATAGATTAATTTTTTTTATTTATTAAAAGTAGTTTGACGTGTCAAAATTTTCGGAGTTAATATTAAAATAATTAGTTTCACGTTTTTAGAAACATTTCACGCTAAATATTAAACTCTTTTAGAAATTTACAGTTTCAGAATAAATACTTCATAATAATAAAAGTTATTTTTGAATTATATATTCACGCCATATACAATTTCATTTTTTCTTAATTTATAGGTTATGAGAACACGTTTTTTGTAGGGCAGTTTCTCTTTGCACCTCCATCAGTTTTTTTCTACACCACCACAATTTTTATTTTTAATTTTGTTGTTTTTTTTTGTCAATTGTATAATTCGAACGAAGTTATCTTTCACTTTTCATGTTATAGAAATTAATTACTTTTTCTTATTATTTCTGTGTTGCACCCCATAGATTACTAACTACAGAACATGTTAATTTTTTTCATTTACTAACACCCATTTTTCCTGATTACAGCCCCCACATTGATAGCATTTGCCATCATTTAAGCCGAAATTAGGGTTTCTTATTGATATATGAAACAAGAAGATATTGATATTGGAACGGTGGGTATCACAAAGCAAACAAAATAAAACCTAAATCATAATCTTTGCTACAATGAAACAAAATCACACTAATCACCTTAACCCCTTAATATCTACCAAAACAAAAGTCCTACTTTAAAGACTAAAATCCACATTTATAATTATACAAAACACTATCAACATTAAGTCGAATATCCTAATCAAAGTTGGACCTAATTATCCCATTCGATATTAGGCCTACCCATTATATATAAGTAATAAATTTGATGCTCTTTTTTCCGACGAATTCATTAGACAATTTGTTTTTATATAATAAGATTGGATTTATACAAATAAGTCAAATCTTAAAGTGGAAAGTTTGATGCTGTTTTACCAACAAAATTTTACCGATGAACAAATATTTTTATTAATAAAAATTTATAAATTACTAATAGATATTTTGTTATTAAAGAAAATATTTGTCGATAATATAGATTCTAATTTACTAATAGATTTAGTGTTGTTAAAATAGGTCATAGGGTCCGACCTAGCCCGATTTACCACGAGGCCCGATTTACCACGAGTTGATCACTTAGTGAATCAATATAACCTAGTTCATTTATTAGCGAGTCGAAAAAAAAAATTGAACTTCCATCACGTAGGTTAAACGAGTTGACTAATTAATTCACTTAATTAATTTTTTTTTCAATTCAAAAAGATAACAAATATTTTTTAATTCAAATCTAAATAAAGGAGAAGGATCTTAAATTAGATTTATGATCAATCAAACATAAGATTTCATTCACACAAAGATATCACAAAATCTCCTCAGCAAAATTTTAAATGGCTTCACAACCATTCAAATTTGTTTTTGCATAAAAATTGAGTTACTAAGTAGAGACATCTAGATTTTTCATGTTACCTAACTATTCTATACAAAAATAATTTCACGCGAACCTCCGTTTCAATTTTTATAAAATGACTATCCCAACAAAAAATACTTCTTAGTAAAATTATTTGGGTTGGTGAGTCAATCCGACTCACTACGGATTCAACTTGGGTGAGTCAAGTTTTTAGTGAGTCAAATTCAAAATTGATTCATATCAAAATTTCAATTTTTTTGCCATATGTTTTGACAAAACTAAACGAATTTGACAAATATTTTTATCAATAATTGAAATTCTAAAATATATTGGCAAAATTCATCAGTAAAATGGATTTTATCAACAAATTTATTTTCATCCATAAAATTTTGCAAATAATTACAAAAATTCTAGTAGTACCAAGTCAAATAAGTACACAAGTCCCGTGATTTTGAAAACCAAATATAAAGTGTTGGTGAACTATGTTGATAGATGAACGAGTTTTATCATTTTTCAATTTTCAACCTAAGTAATTAATTTAAGATTGAATTTTCGCAAAAATCATAATGGACTCTCACTATGTTATCTTAACAAATTTAGGTTCAAAACATGTCATTTGTGAAAATGAAAATAAAATTTCAAAGACAAACCTTCATTATCATGATTCCCAACTTTGGAGAGTTTATTTGTATACATACATGATAATTCTATATCATTTAGTAGTCAGGTCACAAAATTTAAATCCACCTTTCTTCTTCAATCTTCTAAAAATTAAACAATAAAAAAGTTTCAAGTTTTGAAACCGTCTCAAATATAATAAGGCTTAATACCTATTTTGGTCCCCGTTTTGGTTGGGAATATTCGAAATGATCCTCATTTTATTTTTTTGTTCAATGTAGTCCTAAAGAACGTAATTTGTATTCAATTTAGTCCTTTTTGTAGACGCCGTTTAAATAGTTAACGGCTCACGTCCAGCTGTGCAATTAGAGAGTGAAATGTCATTTATGCTCTGACGTGGGGTCGTTATAAGCGTAGTGAAGTGGAATTATTATTTTTGGAATTCTTTTTTCTGATATGAGGGTTATTCTTTTCAAAATTAAATTAAGGTTTTCAAAATTAAATTAAGGGTATTGTTGTCTGAAGGCTTGATCGTGGTTTGGGAGGGAGATCTGCAAGATTAGGAAGAACACAAGTATAGGAAACCCCCAAAATCCAATTTGAAAACAAAGATTCCAACTTCTCCAAATCGCAACATCAGAAAAACCAAGAACAAAAGCCCCAAAGAAAAATTCCCAAATTCAGAAACCCTAAAATCAAACCCCCAAATTACAAGATCAAAACCCTCAACCTATAGCTGCCAACCTCAAAGAAGAAATAGAAACACAAGAACAACTCCAAATCACAAGCCAAGAATGAGCATAAAAATCTTCAAAACCGCGACGCATCCCCCATGAGCCCTGGCGCCACAAAAAAGGAGTTTTGTACTTGTGCTTGTGCTCCCCTAATCTGCTTCTCGTGTGAGACGAAGAGTCCCAGGATTGGGTTCAACTTATTATAAATTTAAGGCTTAATACCTATATTGGTCCCAATTTTTGTTGGGAATGTTCGAAATGGTACCAATTTTTGGTTAATTATCTTGTTAGAGTTTAAATTAAATTCTAAATCAGAATTATCTTTTCTAAGTTTTAGTTAATCCTCTTGGAAGATTCAGAGGACCCTAATCACAACTCTTTTTTTTTCAATTTTGGGTTGTCTTCCTTCACTACAAACCTAGTTTTGGGTTTTTTCTCTTGTGTTTTTTTTCTCATTCTGGTTCTCGTCACAAGGAGTGAAGACTTCCTTTCTGTTATCTTTCTTTGTTATGGTTGGAGGGTTTTGCATGTTGGGGATGCGAGTTCAGGTGGCTAGGACGCGAACTCCTTTTTCGCGGCTTTAAGGCTCCCCCTTTCTATGCTCATTCTTGGCTTGTGATTTGGAGTTGTTATTGTGTTTCTATTTCTTCTTTGCAGGTTAGCAGCTATAGGTTGAGAATTTTGATCTTGTAATTTGGGGGGTTTGATTTTAGGGTTTCTAGATTTGGGAATTTTTCTTTGGAGTTTCTGTTCTTGGTTTTTCTGATGTTGCGATTAGAGGAGTTGGGGGTTTCCTGTACTTGTGTTCTTCCCAATCTTGCAGATCTCCCTCCCAAACCACCATCAATCCTTCAGACAACTATACCCTTAATTTAATTTTGAAAACCTTAATTTAATTTTGAAAAGAATAACCCTAATATCAGAAAAAGAATTCCAAAAATAATAATTCTACTTCACTACGCCTTAAGGACCCCATGTCAGAGCATAAATGACATTTCACTCTCTAATTACATAGCTGGACACTGAGCCGTTAACTATTTAAACGACGTCTACAAAAAGGACTAAATTGAACACAAGTTACGTTCTTTAGGACTACATTGAAAAAAAAATAAAATGGGGACCATTTCGAATATTCCCAACCAAAACTGGAACCAAAATATGTATTAAGCTATATAATAATTAACTGAAAAATATTACCTCAACAAAAAAGTGAGTTAAACTGGCGTGGAGCTGATGTCCCTATATATTCGAAAACAACGACCGTGGTGGTTGAAAACAATTACATCCTACTATTATAATTAACAATTACCTATATGTTATTATATGTTACACTAGTACAAAAATCATATTTTATGACGTACAAAAACAAACTATGACGTACATTGTTTTGTAAGTTATAATAGGTCTACACATTTTATGACGTAGCAAAAATTTACGTCATATGAACATATTATGACACAGTTTCTAAAACTAGTCCATTTTTTTATATGAATATTGGAGAAAATTGTTTCGAATTGATATTGAGTAAAAGTGGACTCATTTTAAAAACTGTCTCATAATACGTCATAAAATATGTAGATCTATTATAACGTACAAAACTATGTACGTCATAGCTCGTTTTTGTACGTCATAAAATATGATTTTTACGTTATCTTAACATATTATGATTATTGATGACATTGACTTACTCCTTGAAGATGTGTAACAGGTATTCTGAATCATACACATTTTAAATACAGATATAAATTAGATAAAGAGTAACTTTTTTGTTGTTTAAATATTTGTTCTATGCAATTGTAAGAGTTTAAATTTGGTTGTAAAAATCATTTGCAATACCATTTTTTTCTTTTCATATTAATCAATTTAAAGATACAACTAGAAAAAGAATAATATTATCTTATTTTTTTTTAAAATGATAAATAAAAATGAATACTAGTAAAAAAATCATTAAAAATTGGAAAAAATATATAGTAAGTATTGAATGCGATCCAGTTTATCTTAATTTTCGACCATTTTAACATGAACAGAAATATTTTTGCAATCTTTTTACCTAAAGCATGTGGGGCTGACACATCTTTTTTACTTTCTTTATAACATATAAAACCACTTTCCCATTTCTTTGTTTTTCCCTTTATTCTCTAATAAGTAGATCATGAAATTCATTCAAACACTACCATGAATTCTTTGGCCAGAAACTACTATAATTATATAAGGTAAACAAATACCATAATGTTTAAGAGGGTACTCAAATCAGTGATTAATTATACAGAAAGTATCTATTTTCTAAAAACTGAAACTGATATACGCAAGAACAGATGACCCTTTTAAACAGAAACAGAAAATGAATACACAACAAGGTGAAATCTCTCGTTTCATTAAAAACACTAATTAAGAAGAAACTAAATTACAGTAATTACAGAGAAAGATCCATATGTGATGATGATGATGATGAAGATGCAGCAAAGAAGCTGACTGTTTTCACCTGGTGAGGAGAGGAAACCAGCGTTCTTGGAAAGAAGACTGGTAAGAAACCATGAAGAGAAGAAGAACAAGAACGAAGCCAACACCCCAAGGAGTTCCACCCGCTCTGTGCAGTGACTCTCTCTCTGGCAAAGGAACCAGTGAAGACAAGACCCCTCCACCTCCTCCATAGTTGGAAATGAGGTGCACGACTAGCAGAAGCAGCAGTGGAGAAACCATCAGCACCAACTTCACTTGGTCCATGAAGCTCTCCATTATTGGCTCGTAGCTTGAGTACCATGAGAAACCGAGGAACATGAACAAGGTAAGCAAGAAGAAACACAGGTGCAGAGGTAGAGCAGGTTGAGAATTTTGAGAAGAAGGGTAGGCCATTTTTCTGATCAAACTGTTGTTCGTCTTAGCAGCTGTTGCTGTTGTGGATTATTTGAGGGAGATAATTATGCAGCAAACGAGGTTTTATATAGAGTTGTTACATGCTAACTGCTGTCGAATCTAAGTAAAGTCTCAAGCTTTCTTTTTTTGACTTTTAAGCTCCTATTTTAAATAACAAATTTAAACCTATATTATAAATCAGTCTATATGCCTCATTTTTATACAAATTTTTATTCAATTATTCAATTTGATTTGACATTAGAATTAAATTAAACTTAAAAATTACTTTCTAACTTGATATCATCAGAGTCATGGTGAAAGTTTGTTTTAACAATGTGACATTTTATTACATCAACTATCGAGTTAGTTATATCTGATCATCTATTAATTTTATTTCATGTTTGAGATGTTTATATTAAGAAATTGTGTTAAAAGTCTTACATCAACTTTAGATAAAATTAAATTATAATATATAAATGTGTGTAAACTTTACTTTACAAATTGATTTTGTAAAGTTTTTTTAAATAAGGTCGAAACTATCTAGCGAGATTTCTCATAAAAATCATAAATTAAAGTATATGATAGGGAAATTTAATATTTGTTTAGAAAATTAAGAATAAAAGTAAATTATATGTAAGGTAGTTATGAGTTTTTAAAAGCAGTTTAGAGACAAAGGTTGTGGTTTCTGAGAAAGGCAGCAGGTTTGGCAGAAATGTTGTGGGGGGTCGGTGAGTTTTTTATATGGTAGTGGTTCATTGATAACTAGGTAACAAAGGAGAAGCTGCCACGTACGACCGACCAGGACCAATATTGAGATTACTTTTCTTGGTTATTAGGAAAATGATGAATCACTTCTCATAAAGAGTTGCAGAAAGGAAAATGTCTGAGTCACCCCAGATTATAGCCTCTACATACCTAACCCTTCCTTCATCTTTAAATAATGCATATACATTCTATATTATAAATAACATAAATTTATACTATATAATTGATATCAATTTTATTTGATAAGGCTGAATTAAATTTAAATTTCATTCTTTTATAATTTAATAGCCTTGTCTTAGGTAACGTTATAGGTTGGAAGGGATTCAAGTTTAGTACATCAATCCGGTTAATTCAAATTTTATATTTAAAAATTTATATTTAGTCATTTGTTTATCATGTTAGTGAGATATTAATTATTTGAACAGTCAATTGATATGGTTGAATTATCAAATTAATTTATGTTTTGGTAGGTTGGAATTCCTAACTCAAAGCATTTAATGTTGTCCGTGACACTATTTTCTCTTTTCTCTATGTCCTAACCGTGGAGTGAGAGAGAGTGCATACAGAAGACACTTCGAGGTCCAAGTCAGAATCTTTTTTGGTAATCTATAGTAATTTAACAGGGAGTAAGTTTACCTCGAAATTAAAATCCTATTTATAGAATTTATAAGAATTTGACTAATTAATTTACCTCTTAATGATATTTAATGCAAATCTTAACCATCCATCATTAGTTGTTGTAACATTAGTTGCACCTTAACTCTGTTCAACTGTTGTGAAGATCAAATAACCATGAGACACTTTGTTTGTCTCAACCACTTTGTCATTTTCATCTAGTTTATCATTGTATCTGATGAGTCGAGTATAGTGATGAAAAAGACTAGATATTATATCAATATTTTGGGTATGGAGGGGCTGTTTTCAACATCTCTTGGGAAGGATTTGTCACGAACATCACTGTCAAGTGAACATTGACACTGTTTCCTTTGATTTAATTACCTGCAATGAATCAAAGGAATCAAATAGTGAGGTAATACAATTTGTTTTGATAGGGAGTTGGAAAGGGTGGTTATTAGTAGCAATGACTTTTGGAACTAAAATTTGAAACACATGAAATGGAAGCGTTGTAAGTTTGGCACAAGACAAAGGAGTTCCTCCAAAGAGGGTGGGTTCCACATAGATATACACTGCTCAATGCAATCCACTACGTATTATTATATTTCTCTCTACTTACAGATACACAACTGCAGGTCTTAATTGGATCAACTTTCCTCTATTATTAAAAGACACCCTGCATGTGGCAGCACAATATGAAATGAACATGTATCTTTTTCCAAGACACGCCGAAGGAGATTCAATAACTCAACTAAAACAGAATTATACACATTTCATGCACAGTCTTAGGGTTTAAGTAATTCTTCTCATCATCTCGTGCATACCCTACATATCCATCATCATTTTCTAAAGTTTGCTATCACTTATATTTCATCATTGAATCTGTATAAAAGAATTAAGGGTCCACCCAAATCAATACATCATCTTCACATACCGATGGAGAATATCAATGCTTCAATTTTTTAATTAATTGAAATATTTTTAACTGATTGATCTTAGTCTGCAATTGATATAAAAATAAATTGAATGTAAAAACTTAAGGGTTTGACTATATATGTATTTTCTTTTATTATGACCCATATGTTTTGGGCCTTCTGATAAATTCGGGATTAGATTAAAAAAAATATTGGATTTACTTTAATCAATTTCTTTTCATTTCTAACAATCTAAATTGATTATGCGTCATTCTTTTTTTTTTTATCAAAATTTTACCTAAGGTAAATTCTGTTTTACTTCTTTTCTCGGATAGTTTCTCATTGAATTGTTTGCATGTTTAGGAATAAGTGGTTATATGTGAAATTTGATAAATAAATGTGAATCTTAGCTAATATAGAATAATAGAATATTCTTCAATGATTAAAATTTTCTATTAGTATGTTTGAGCTTCGAGTAATGGGACTTGTTAGATTTCAACTCTGAACAATGATAATATTGTCATATCAAATTAATATTGTTTAGTAAGACAAGATTAGGAACCATTTATTTTGAAATTTAACATAATTGTTTATCAAAATAGTGTGTATAGCAAATGTCATTTAAGATAACTCGTTAAACGTTATCTTAGACGTTATAGTAAATGGTGTATTGTTTAGATTTGACGTGTTTAATCAGTTCTTTTGTATAATATATATATATATATATATATATATATATATATATATATATATATATTTTATATATGATTTTTGTGTTATTTAATTGTTTAACAATTTTATAATTATATAAAAAATTACTTATTAGTTTAATTATATGAAATATATAATTTAATTATATTAATATTTTTATATTTTTTTGATTAATTATTAATTATGTTAATAAGATTGGTTAATTTTATAGGTGATTATTATTTAAAATCGATAAATATCTTCATATGGATTTTCAAATTGATTCTAGCTGGATATCCGATTTTTCTTTATTCATTAGCAAAGTTGTAAAGGAAGATTTGACAAATAAATTTACCCCAAATGAAATATTTCGTTCACGGAAGCATTTAATTGAATGGGTAAGGGAGATGACTTATGATTTAGGATTTGTTGTGGTAATAGTAAGATCTGACATAGCTACTAGTGTGTACGGAGAAGAAAAACGTTCGTCATACTTGGATGTGAAAGAGGGGAAAATATCGGAAATACAAAGCCGATGCGGTAGCTAGTGTCTACAGTACTCGTAAATGTGAGTGTCCGGTTAGATTAAAGGGTAAAGAATGTTCAGATGGGGATGGATTGGTGTTGAAGGTGATGTGTGGACATTGAGAGGGTCCAAAACTGAATTACTACAGCTTATGATGTTGTTGGACCGAGATAAGTACATTCATTGGAGTATGTGTGCCCGATGATTCAGAGAGGTGAGACTTGGGAGAGTTGGGGGGTATGGCTGCGTGAGTGAAAATAGATAGGAATTTAGGGTTTCAGAATAAAGTAAATAAATAGGGTTAAAAGTAAAAAAAATGTTATTTTTGTAATTAAAAAAAAATTGGAGAGGGTTGGGGAGGTGAGGGAGCAAGGGGTGGTGGTGGAGGGAGCAACGTTCTCGATTCACTCGGATTGAACTTGTGGTGAGTCAGATTGGTGTTCATCAACCTGAACATAAAAATGAATTGAGTTTATTTTGATTTTATTTAGAAATATGATTTATTTTTTGGATGAATGATTCATTTATTGTCTAAAATGAAAAAAAAATTAAAATATGTTTAGATTTTTTAATTTTGATTAAATATTAAAAAATGTTATATCAAAGAAAAAAAGTTATAATTTTCTTTTTAATTAAATGTGTTAACCGTTTAATTCATTATCTCGTAATGGATGAAACCAAATTCAAATTTTTTAAATTTATTAATAAACTTAATGGTTGGACGTAATCCATTTTGACAATTTTAATTAAAAGATACAATTGGATATTTATACGTTGTTACTTCTAACATTTTGATAATTTATTTTTATATTTTATAAATTAAGAATAAAATATGTACGGTAGTATATCTCCAGCGGTCGGTTACATAGTTATACCAAACGGCTACATACATCAAACGTATCAGATAATATCCAAACAGAGATATATCAAACATATCAAATAATATCTGACCAAAGATATTATAACAGAAATATATCAGAAGCATATCTAACTAAAGATATCGTTATCAAATAATATCTGACCAAAGATATTATAACAGAAATATATCTACCCAAAGATATTTGGATATATTCAGTAAGAATGTTTACATTTTACATCTTATTCTATTAATATTTTATTGATATCATATCAGTACAAGGTCTATAACTAATAAACCAAGGCTACAAGCCAGGTAGGTTTCAAATACACTTCACTCACAATTCATTTAGCATACTCTTTGCTATCATATATCATCAATCATCTCCTACTGAGAATCTATCATACACGCCTAACTTGGGCGTCGGAGCGCCTTTTCAAGTACCTCCCCCTCCGGTCAAGACTTGAAGATCACCGGACGGTCGAAATCAACATAAAGCGTGCGGTTGAGATCCAGAAGAAGCAGACAGAAAGACAGAAGACGACGTCATCAAGGTCAGTCCTTCAATCCCAAAATTTATACCTAAACAAAATATAAATATAATACTTAAATATAAATATAAAATTACTGATAATATTTAAAAATTACTTAACTTTTTATTCTCTTATGCCCTTCACATTTGAAGGACTAAACTATTGTTTATTAAATTAAAATTGGAATGTGAAACTATCTATATTATTTTAAATGGGTTGACTTCGTATGGAAAATATTATATAAGTAATTCTAAATGGTTTGAGAGGAATTTGTTCATGGGCAAGGAATTTTGTTCCTTCTATTTACAAATAGTTTTTCATTTTCTTAGTATTTTTGAAGTAATATTTATAATAAATAGATAAAATTTGTTCATATATATAATATAATTAGCTTTAAGTGATGTTAACTTTCAAAATTTATCCCACACATACAAAGGGTATGCATGCTGAACATGAATATTCAAATAAAAAAAAAGTTATATACATAATAATTATTTGCTCTATGTCACACTTTGTCGACGAATATTTTGCAGGTTTCAAGTATGAAAAAAGATATTATTTTATTTTTCTCGTTTTTCTAGTTTTGTTTTCCCTTTTTTTTTATTTTACATTTGTTGATATGTAGATTTTAGACTTTGCACATTGGTTTGCAATTTGGAATATTTTTTTTACTTCTTGTTAGTCAGGAAAAATACTATGTTTGAGATAAAGGTGTTGCGTTCTAATAACGAGTATCATACAATATTTCATGGGTTAATATCATTTTAGTTTTCCGAAAGAGGGATGTTTCGGTATAAATTTTGGGGTCGAAGGACTGACCTTGATGACGTCGTCTTCTGTCTCTCTGTCTGCTTCTTCTGGATCTCAATCGCACGCTCTGTGTTGATTTCGACCGTCCGGTGATCTTCAAGTCTTGACCGGAGGGGGAGGTACCTGAAAAGGCGCTCCGACGCCCAAGTTAGGCGTGTATGATAGATTCTCAGTAGGAGAGAACTCGATCCTCTATGGGAGAGGATTGATGATATATGATAGCAAAGAGTATGCTAAATGAATTGTGAGTGAAGTGTATTTGGAACGTATCTTGTTTGGAATCCTCTGGCCTTTGTTTATAGGCTTTGGATTGATATAATATTAACAGAATATAAACAGAATAAAATATAATCTTACTTGACATATCTCTGTTGTAATATCTTTGTTTGAATATTATTTGTGTTTGGAATATATCTGGTTGATATATTTCTGTTTGGAATATATCTGGTTGATATATTTCTCTGGATATCATTCACGCTGGCGTTGGGCCTTGAGCCCAATAAGAATTGACACTGTGATGGGTTATTAGCTCAGTAAGACCATACGGTGTAATCGACCGCTGGAGATATACTACCGTACAAGGGAAAATTTTCAAAATGGTTTTACCTTTTAAAAGTTAGAAACAGTTCGAAGTTATATAAAAACGGTTTAAGTTAGTATTTTTTTGTTACGGTGTTAAAAATATAACGGTATAACTGCCCCATGTCCAAAACTTAATGAATTGTCCACTTCTTCTCATTGTGTGGTACTCTGTAATGGTATCGGAGGGGGTAAATTTTAAAGAGTTTAGCGCAGCGGATTAAAAACACAGAGAGCGTAAAGCGTATTAAGTCACAGTTGAAACGATTTTACCTTTTTTAAAGAAAATAATTTTCTTTCAGAAAATTAACCAAGCAGTTGATGTACGTTAAAGTAGAATGAGTATAGGGCACAAGAAAAGCACACAAGGATTTTTATACTGGTTCGATTCAACAGAATCTACGTCCAGTCGTTAATCACTACAAAGAGTGACTAACAGTTCCACTAAAAATAGTTTAACAGTTTACAATGAAATGAACAAGAACAGAATGAAAAGAACTACTATACCAACTTGAAGAGACCAGCTCCAGCAATCGACAAACGATTCACTAGCTTCTCCTTTCACAAGACCAGGCAGAGAACCTTGCCAACTTGAAGAGAGTCCACTTCGACTATCGACACACGATACGTAAGCCTCTCCTTTCACAAGATCAAGCAAGGGAACAAAGAAAACAAAAGCTCTCAAGAACGTTCCTCTGACAACTCAGTGTTCTAAGCTTTCTAAGTTTTCACAAAGTTGTTTTCTGAAGCTCTCAAACACCAATTATATAGCCAAGCACACTGAATGCCAAAGGTCAGCTCCCAACTGCCATGAATAATCGATTATTGTAAGTGATAATCGATTATTCAAGTCCGTTATAGAAATTTCAAAAAGTGATAATCGATTATTTGAAGTGATAATCGATTATTCAAGTGTGACTTGTGATAATCGATTATTGCTTCATGATAATCGATTATTTTAGTTCAAAAACATCTGATAATCGATTATACCTTAATCATATCGATTATACAAGTAGAAATTACAATATTTATCAATTTCCTACTACATTTAAAAACTACAAGTTGCTTTTTACGTATTCTCCTATTACAATCAAGAATTACAATTTACAGCATCATCAAAACTTGTCTTCAGGTTTTACCAATACTCCCTTATTGGTAACACTCTGTGGTAAAATGATGTGTCAATTTTGAATTTTTAAAATTAGTTAATGATGTGAAAATGTTTTAACATAGGGTTGGGTTAAAAGAAAAGAGATTTAGGTTAGAATCAATTCACGATTTGGGTTGAAGAATCTGGTAAAAGTGGTGTTGAAATTGAGATTGTGGTAGTTCGTTGAAGGTGCAATTTTAAGAGCATAATTGAGGTAAGTGTTTTTCTTGGTATAATTTTGTAATTCCTATCTTGCCACAACAAGTTTCCTCACCTCAATGGTGGTGCACAAAGCAAACAGCCATGGCTAGGGGTTTCGAGACCAACACGAGAGAAGAACCAACGAGAAACGGGATGCGAAAAACAAATTGGGGATTTCCCAATTTAGGGTTTGTCCAATTTAGAATAAGGTTTTTTTATTGAGGTTCCTCCATGGCAACACCAAAAAAAGAAGAACACTAGAAAATTGGGGATTTTCCTTAGTGTTCCAAAATTGGAGCTTTTCCCAAATTAGGGTTTTTTAACAATTGTAATCAGAATTTTCAAATATTACACAAGGAAATACTTTATTGGGTTTTAATTTATTTTTTTAATTAAACTATAATCGTTCTTCCTGTTGTTGGCTTCTTGCTTGTATCATTCAACCTATGTAAACCACTCTTTCAAGTAAAGAAAGAGATACCACTCTCATACGCCACTGTCAACCACTATAATAAGAGCTAAAAGACTATGAACCTTAAGCACGAAAAAGGGAACAATGGATTGAAATTGATAACAAATATACAATTCGTAATCAATTAAAGAAACCTAAATTTGGTTCATGCTATCTTGTTTCTCGGAAGAAGTCATTCCAATCTTGCCACAACCACTTTCATCACCTCTGGGACGAAATTGCACGAAACCTAACCTCTTTTCTTTTAACCCTACATCAAAATAAGTCCACCTCATCAACATTTTTTTTTAAAATTCAAAATTAACACGTTATTTTACCATAGAATGTCACACAATGAGAAGAAGTGAACAACTCATTAAGTTTTGATCAAGGGACAGTTGTACCGTTAGATTTTTAATGCCTTAACAAAAAAAAGTAACTTGAACCGTTTTTACACAACTTGAGATCCTTTTAAACTTTTTTAAAAAGGTGAGACTATTTTGAACATTTCTCCTCTTTTGAGGGATGTATTAAGCCTATATTTCATTTATATCATTTTATAACTCCGGTATATACCTACAAGAAGTAAAAAGTACTATCACAAATTAATTGAAAAAACGATTGCATCATTAGCTTTATTTAGGTATTTAGTTTTTAACTAACTTTGACATTTTAATTTTTATTGTTTTTAATATGATTTCAAAAAGAATAAAAGTATAATAAATACTCTAATTTTTCAAAACCAACACGTTATTTTATAAATGTTTAAAAGTCTTTTATGAAATAAAAAAACACTTACTCAAACAAGTGAATAATTACTTTAAATTAAAAAATATTTTTTATAATTGTAACTAAACATTACTGTTTCGGTATAAATTGTAGGACCGAAAGGTCAAACCTTGATGACGTTGCTTGCTGTCCTTCTATCTGCTTCTTCTGTTCTGGACCGTACGCTTTATGCTTGCCTCGACCGTTCGGTTCTCTTCAAGCCTTGACCGGAGGGGGGAGGTACCTGAAAAGGCGCTCCGACGCTCAAGTTAGGCGTGTATCTGGAATTCCCAGCAATAGGGAATTTGATCCTCTGTGGGAGAGGAATGATAAAGTATGATAGCAAAGAGTGTGCTAAATGAGTTGTGAGTGAAGTGTATTTGGAACGTACCTCGTTTGGAGTCCTTCAGCCTTTACTTATAGGTTTTAGATAGATATAAGATAAACAAAATATAAACAGAATAAAAATAAATATAAACGGTCTTACTTGACACATCTTCTGTTAGGATATATCTGGTTGATATATTCTTGTTTAAAATATATCTGATTGATATATTTTTGTAGACACCATTTACGCTTTTGGCATTGGGCTTTGAGCCCAGTAAGGATGCGGTATCGTGATGGGCTGTTGGCCCATTAGAGCCGTTCGGTTTTACCGGCCATTGAAGGTATACTATCGTACATCATCCCCCCCAAGTCCGAGGGAAAGGAAGGAGTTTGTCCTTGTTTGACCGAAGGGCTTAGTTGTGCCTGTCGTTCGGTGTAATCTTACTTTACTGCGTGTAGGCTGAGTAGTTGTATAGTTGTGTGAGTGGCTTGAAAACGACGTGGTGAGCTTGTCGTTTAAGCTTAAAAAAGGCGAACATTTCCCGCGCTAAGGGTAGTGGCAGAGTCGCGAAAACGGAGCCGTTAGATCAAACACATCTAGCGGTGTAAAAGACACAGGCAGTTTCGTAACCTCCACGCTTTTAACTGTGTGAGGGAGTGAATCGTTTCCACTTCTGTCTGGCATTTTTTCCTCTCCAAGCTTTCTCCTTTCCTCCTCCGAGTTTCGAGTTTTCTTCCCGTGTCGCGCACCCATTTCCAGGTAACAATGGCTTCCTCCTCTGTCATTTACGATTTTTCTGATAATGTCGAGGGGGATGACAGTGACTCACTGGTTACCCAACCGGTGGTTACTGGTTGCGTCACTTCGTTACTGAGCGGGGATGGGGTTTTTGTTCACGGGGGAGTTGCTGTTGATGGCCCTGAAGAGGGCTTCTATGAGTTCCAGAGATTTAGATCAAGGTAGTTCAGTTCTACGAGGCTAATTCCATTCAGTCTTGCTGTGAAATAAGCTCTAGCCAACCTGTTCTTCTTCCCCGAGAGCATATTCATGGGCCTCCCGTGAAGTTGGGGAACAAGAAAGTTCATTTTCCTCCCGTCAAGTACTGTTACGCTGGGTAGAGGATAATTGTGTTTTGAGGAACCTAGGATACCAGCGTGCCTTGAAGTTAATAGCCTGTAGGAATGATGAAAGGGTTTTTCATGGGGAAGATGTGGTAGGGAAAGATTGCTTCTTTATGTATATGCATTTTCTTTATGATATGTATGTTAGACTCCCTCTGACTAGGTTTCAAATGGAAGTCTTACGGTGCTTGAACGTAGTCCCTTCCCAGTTACACCCGAACGGTTGGGGCTACATTCAAGCGTTCGGTGTTTTATGTCAAGCCTTGAATGTAGAACCGACGGCCAAAATATTTTTATTTTTCTTTAAGACTCGCCCTAATGCTAAGAAGGGGTGGGTATCCTTGACATCTATGGCCAAAAATTCCATCTTTAGCCTGTTTGCCGAGTCATATAAAGACTTTAAAAACCACTTTTTTAAAGTGTCGATTACCGAAATGGGTCGGCCATTTTTCTTTGATGATGACGGGAGCTCTAGATTTCCCTTTTTCTGGACCAAAAAACCTCGTACCTTAACCTCTTGGCCGATAGAGGATATGTTTGATGTCGAACGGAGGGACCTGGATAAGTTGGTCAAATTACCCTGTCCATTTTCTTCGAGGAAGCTCATTAATTGCCTGAAATTCAACGATCTGAAATCAAGAGTGTCTGGTAGGTTTCTTTGTTAGCTGTTTTTCCTTTGCGTTCTGTGAATTGTAAATTCGTGTGTGGGCTACTATTTTGCAGAAGTTATGGCCAGAAAAGGAGGTCGGGATTGGTTCAAGGCGTCCCAAATAACTGGACAAGGAATCGGCTCACAAACTGCTCGTTCAAGTGGGATATCGTCCAGACCATCCACTGTGGTGCATATAGAGGATACTCCTCCTTCTCCGGTTCAAGCTCTAACCCGTAAGAGGAAAACAACCGAAGCTGGTGGAGCCTCAAAGGGGAAAAAGGCAGTGACCGTGTCGGACGATTCAACTCCCGAACGGTCCTTACTGCTAGGCATGAATGATCCAGGGTTCGATCTAAGACATAAGATCGAATTTCACTTTGACGCTGCGGAAGAAAGGGCGATGGCGGCAATGTCTGAACAACAGATGGCCGAATACTTGCTGCATCATATTTTGAATTGCAGTTTCGCGGCTTACAAGATGGCTTATGCTTCTAACCGTGGAGATGTCCAAAGTGAGGTATGTCAACTGAAGAAGGGGTTAGAAGAGGCGCGCACTGCTCACGCTAACTGTGAGAAGAATGCTGCAGAGGCCGCTAAGGTGATAGCGGAAAGTCGCATCCTGAATGAACAATTGAGGAATCGGAGCACCCGGATGCAAACCGAGCGGGATGATGCGCTGAAAGAATTGGAGTCTGCTCGAAGAACCATATCACAACTGGAAGCCATCCAGTAAGAAAGGGACGAGCTTAGGGCGGCCTCGAAAGAGTGGAAGAATACCGAGGCCGAGATGTTTGCCGCCATCCGCCAGGAGCATACCAAAGGGTTTAAGAAGGCGTTAAGGCAAATGGTTTGCTTAGCCAATGTTCCCACTGATAACTTTGAATTTGATATGTACAAGGATGTCTATCTCGGGTAAATGACACCGATCGGAGATATTCCAGACGGTACCTTTACCGAGGATGGGGATCTTGCCGAGATAGAGGAAGAGGCCGTTGCTGAAGAGCCGACAGAAGAGGTTGTTGCGGAAGAAGCAGAGGAAGAAACCAATGCGGAAGCTTAGGACTTCGTAATAGATTTTATATTTCTGCGTCCTAAGTTTGTAATAACTCGTACTTTGCCTTTATGATTTATTTGCTTATTGTTGGTACT
The DNA here is from genome assembly GCA_036885675.1 of Vigna mungo. Lineage (NCBI taxonomy): Eukaryota > Viridiplantae > Streptophyta > Magnoliopsida > Fabales > Fabaceae > Vigna > Vigna mungo. The sequence goes on along the minus strand of CP144693.1, from coordinate 16,138,405 downwards.
TTTGAATGGAAGACTTGGTGCTCATGTGGCTCTAAAAACTTGGCCGAATCTTTGCTTGTGTATCTTGATGTCTTGTAATTTTTCTGAATTGATGCTTTTGAAGGACATGGCGTCCTGTAGCGTTCCTAGATTTAAAAATCTAGGGGACATGGCGTCCGATAGTGTTTCTAGATTGAAAAATCCAGGGGACATGGCGTCCGGTAATGTTTCTAGATTGAAAAATCTAGGGGACATGGCGTCCGGTAATGTTTCTAGATTGAAAAATCTAGGGGACATGGCGTCCGGTAATGTTTATAGATTGAAAAATCTAGGGGACATGATGTCCGGTAATGTTTCTAGATTGAAAAATCTAGGGAACATGGCGTCCGGTAGTGTTTCTAGATTGAAAAATCTAGGGGACATGGCGTCCGGTAGTGTTTCTAGATTGAAAAATCTAGGGGACATGGCGTCCGGTAGTGTTTCTAGATTGAAAAATCTAGGGGACATGGCGTCCGGTAATGTTTCTAGATTGAAAAATCTAGGGGACATGGCATCCGGTAATGTTTCTAGATTGAAAAATCTAGGGGACATGGCGTCCGGTAATGCAAATGTAGATTATATACTGAAACTGAAATACTTCATTGAAAATATGCTGGGAGAAATAAACAACATTGTTTGTAAAGTTCAACATATAAAATAGTGATTGCCATCATTTAACTATAGTAAAATTTGAGATGAGTTGCGTTCCATGTGTTGGGAATGACTTTTCCGTCAAACTGTTCTAGGCGATACGCTCCATTTTTCAGTTCGTCTTTGATGCGAAAGGGCCCTTCCCATTTGTCAGCGAGCTTCCCGTGCATCTTGTCCCTCCGAGCGTCTCCTCGTTTTCGCCAAACTAGGTCTCCTTCCGCGAAGTTGCGTGGTTTAACTTTGGTGTTATAGCGCCGAGAGATGAGTCTTTTCTGAGCTGCATTCTTGATTAAGGCTGTTTCGCGTCGTTCGGGCAATACGTCCAAGTTTATCCTCAGCTGTTGATCATTTAGGGCCATATCCTGTATATTCCGCCGTAAAGAGGGCTCTCCTACTTCGACCGGTAGCATAGCGTCCGTTTCATAGGTGAGGTTGAAAGGAGTCTCGCCGGTAGAACCGTGCGGTGTGCCACGGTAAGCCCATAATATTTCAGGTAGTTCTTCAACCCATAAGCCCTTGGCTTGCCCCAGGCGTTTCTTCAGTTCACTAATTATAGCTTTATTGGCCGCTTCTGCTTGACCATTGGTTTGTGGATGTTCTACTGAGCTAGTAACATGCTTGATACCAAGTCCGTGAAGGAATTCTTCTAGTGTTCGGTCTATAAATTGCCGACCGTTATCTGTGATGAGCTTCTGTGGAATGCCGAATCTGCATATCAAATGCCAAATGAAACTTTGTACTTTCCGGGCGGTGATTGTTGCAAGGGCTTCCGCTTCAATCCACTTGGTAAAATAGTCTACTGCCACAAGGAGATATTTGCGCTGTCCGCTTCCGACCGACAAAGGGCCGGCTATATCCATCCCCCACTGAGCGAAGGGCCATGGGGAGACGATTCCCATAAGTTCCGATGGGGGGATTCGGGTATCATGTCCATGGGATTGACAAGAGATGCATCTTCGTACGAAATCTGCGCAATCTTTTTCGATGGTAGGCCAATAGAAACCTGCTCGTAGGATTTTTGCTTGAAGTAGTCTTTTTCCCGAGTGTGTACCACAAATTCCATGATGTAGCTCTTGTATGACGTATTTTCCTTCATCTGCGGATAAACACTTTAATAGTGGAGTGGTGTATCCGCGTCGGTAAAGATCATCACCGACGAATGTATATCGGGCAATCCGTTTAGCATCGGAGGCATTCACGAACCCGCCCTGTTCCTGTTGGATCATCAGTTGTATGATTTCATGTCTCCAATCAGCTTTTGAAGAAGTGAGGTCAATAGAACATGTCTCTAGCAAGGGCTTATCCAGCGTGGTTTTGATTACCGAGGTTAGCTGAGACTTGTTTCGGTTGTGTGTCAGTTTAGACAATAGATCCGCTCGGGAATTCTGCGCCTTGGGTACATGGGTAATATTGAAACTGGAAAACGATTTAATCAGATCACTAACCTTATGATAATATCGTAATAGGTGATTGTCCTTGACCTGAAAAGTGTCGTTGATATGGCCGACGACTAGCTGTGAATCCATCCGACATTCCAAGGATTCGACTTCCAATTCTACGGCTAAAAGTAGCCCGCTGATTAGGGCCTCGTACTCTGCTTGGTTGTTACTGAGTTGAAAATTGAAGGATATAGCCTGTTCAACTAGCAACCTGTTCGGTCCTTCAAGTACAACTCCAGCACCTCCTCCTTTCCTGTCTGAGGATCCGTTCATGTTCAAATTCCATGTGGGCGGTGTGATTGCCGGGGAAAGTTCTGCAGTGAAATCGGCCAGATGTTGACCTTTGATGGAGCCTTGTGGTTCAAAGCGGAGGCCGAACTCCAATAATTCGATGGACCAAGCTACCATTCGGCCCGCGAGATCCGGTTTTCGGAGAATCTTAGCGATGGGGTGGTTCGTTCGGACAACGACTTGATGGCTTTGGAAATATGGTCGGAGTCTTCTTGCCGCATTAATCAGAGCTAGGGCCACCTTTTCCACCTGGGAATATCGTTCCTCCGCTCCTTGCAGAGTTCTGCTAACAAAATAGATTAATTTAAGAGCCGGGGACTCTTGAATGAGAGCTGCGCTCACCGAATGATTAGAGACCGCCAAATATAATTGCAAATCAAAGCCTTCTGTTGGTCGCGCCATCACGGGTGGAGATGTTAGTATGTTCTTAATAGTGGAGAAGGCAACTTCGCACTGGTCGTCCCAGTGCCGGGGTACATTCTGCTTCATATTTTTCAATATGGGTTTGATGTGGTCCGAGAGCTTCGGGATGAACCGTGATAGGGCGGTAAGGCGGCCGACCAGACATTGGACCTCTTTAAGTTTTGTTGGGCTCCGCATCCCCAAAATCGCTCGGCATTTGTTTGGATTGGCCTCAATTCCCCGGTTGGTCAACATGAAACCTAGGAACTTACCCGCCTGTACCCCGAAAGTGCATTTTAGAGGGTTCAACCGCAGATCATATCGTTTCAACTGTTGGAAGACTTCAGCTAGGTCTCTCAAGTGTTGTTGATGTGAGGAGCTTTTCACCACCATATCGTCGACATAAACTTCCATACACCGTCCGATTTGATCCCGAAAGACTTTGTCCATGCGCCTTTGATAAGTTGCACCGGCGTTTTTTAGACCGAACGACATAACCTCGTAGCAGTAGTTGGCATTTTTAGTTATGAAGGCTGTTTTTTCCTGATCGGGGACGTGCATTGGGATTTGGTTGTATCCCGAATATGCATCAAGAAAACTTAAGACAGCGTGTCCCGAAGCACCGTCTACCAACCGGTCGATGCTGGGAAGGGGGTAGTTATCCTTTGGACAAGCTTTATTGAGATCTGTGAAGTCGACGCACATTCGCCATTGACCGTTTGCTTTCTTTACCATCACAACGTTTGCGAGCCAAGTGGTGTACCGGATTTCTCTGACGAACCCGGCCTTTACCAGTTTGTTTACTTCATTCCGAACGGCTTCCCTTTTGTTATTACCAAGTCGCCGCTTTTTCTGAACTATCGGACGGGCTTCACGAAATATTGATAGCTTGTGAGTGATCACACTAGGGTGAATTCCAGGTATGTCAGAGGCAGCCCATGCAAAAAGTTTGCTATTGGACCTCAGCAATGTGGTCAGGTCTTGTTCCTGTTCGGTCGTCAGGTTAGCTCCAATAGAGGTGGTTTGGTCGGCATTTTTGCCGAGGACGAACTGTTTAGTTTCCTCCTGGGGTTGGATGCGATCATCAGTGTTGGTCCTAGGATCCAAATCGACCAGTATTGCTTCAGATTGTTTGCCTTTAAGATATGGCCTAGCCTTTAAAGCGGCCGCATAACATTGTCGAGCGGTCTTCTGATCCGCCCGAACGGTGCATATCGTTCCGTTCTCAGAAGGAAATTTCATTGCCAAGTGAGGAGTAGACACTATAGCGCCGAAGGCATTTAGGCACGGACGGCCCAAGAGGGCGTTATATGAGGTGTGAGCTTCTACCAGCAAAAACCGCGTGCGAAGTTCTTTAGCCCTGTCACCAGTTCCCAATCGGGTCTTAAGATCGAGATATCCTCGAGTATCCACCCGTTCTCCTGCGAACCCCACGATTTGCTCGCCGAAGGGTGTTATCATATCTTCCGGCAGTCCCATCTTTTGGAAAGTAGTCCAATATAGGATGTTGACGGAACTCCCCTGATCCACAAGTACCTTACTTACATCGTATTGTGTTATGCGAGCGGTAATGACCATCGGATCATCCTGATCAGGATCTGGGGCATGAAAATCTTTGTCCGTGAAGATGATGTCCGGCATTGATAATGGGTTGCGGACCACGTTATGGATGCTTCGTAAACTTCTCAAGTGTCTTTTGCGAGCTGAGGATGAAGCTCCTCCTCCCGCGAAGCCGCCGGAGATAGTATCGATCCTTCCCCGTGGAGTTGGGTCACGCTTTCGAGGTCTGCTGTGAGAGCGTTCTCGAGATTGATCCCTGGAGCGTTCGATATTTCTCCCCGAACGCTCGGGACTCTTTCGCGTCTTTCTAGGCGACCGCTCTCGTCGTCGTGTTTCTGGGCGGACAAACTCTTGTAGGTGCCCCTCGCGAATCAGTTTTTCAATTCTGTCTTTGAGGACTCGGCAATCCTCGGTGGTGTGTCCCTGATTGCCATGGTACCTGCAAATCTTGGCTCCATCTGCGGTATTTGGTGTCCCCCTTTTGATGGCGGTAATGAGGTTGGTCTGTAGAGCTTTTTCAAACACCTTTTCCCTTGGGGCCGTGAGAGAGGCATACCGATCGTACTGAGGATTGTAAGGAGTCGGTGTGTATCTTCGTGATGATTTATGATTTCGGCGCTTGTCCTGTGATCGCCCCCCTTCCCGTTTGGTTTCCGGGGTATCCGCCTTTCGGCGAAAGTGCCGTTGATCCTCCATTTTAATAAACTTGTTCATCTTTTCCTGTAACTCGTCCATTGTTGTAGGTAACTCAGCATACAGGGATTCTGAGACATAACCTGGTTTCAGACAATTGGGTAAATTGCTGATGATGAATTCGTGGCTTACCCCTTTAACTCTTCTTGCTACTTCAGTGTATCTGCGCATGAACTTTCTTAGCGACTCATCTTTCTCTTGCTTGAGATTGACAAGTTCGGCTGCGGTGGTTGTTTCTTTACGATTGGTTGCATACTGTCTTTTGAATAGAGTGACCACGGTGCGGAAGTTGTCAATAGAGTTAGGAGGGAGAGTATAATACCACTCGAGAGCCTCACCCTTAAGGGATAGGGAGAACGCTCGGCATTTGACTGGATCGTCGTTGGAGTAAAAGGCCATAGAATCAATGAAATTTCTGAGATGGTGCTCCGGGTCTGTTGTTCCGTCGAACCTTTCCATCTGTGGGGGAGGCCGGTCAGGCATGGGTGCCTGCATGACGGCTTCAGTGAAAGGTAGCAGGTCCGGAGATCGAGGAGGTCCGTGCTGGGCGGTGTGGTTATTGTTATTGCCATCGTCGTTCCGGCTATTGTCGTCTGTCGCTTCTCGCTGTTTCTCTTTGAGCTGCTTAAGCTCCTCAGTTAGCTTTAGATAAGCTTCTTGTTGTTGAAGAATGAGCTGGTTCTGCTGTTCCAATTGATTGTTCTGCTGTTCCAATTGATTATGGAGTTGTTTCAATTGCTCTATAGGGTCAATGTTGTTCCCATCCATGCTTCTGGTGGTCACCATAGGGAGTCTTCACTTTCGGCCCCACGGTGGGCGCCAAAATGTTTCGGTATAAATTGTAGGACCGAAAGGTCAAACCTTGATGACGTTGCTTGTTGTCCTTCTATCTGCTTCTTCTGTTTTGGACCGTACGCTTTATGCTTGCCTCGACCGTTCGGTTCTCTTCAAGCCTTGACCGGAGGGGGGAGGTACCTGAAAAGGCGCTCCGACGCTCAAGTTAGGCGTGTATCTGGAATTCCCAGCAATAGGGAATTTGATCCTCTGTGGGAGAGGAATGATAAAGTATGATAGCAAAGAGTGTGCTAAATGAGTTGTGAGTGAAGTGTATTTGGAACGTACCTTGTTTGGAGTCCTTCAGCCTTTACTTATAGGTTTTAGATAGATATAAGATAAACAAAATATAAACAGAATAAAAATAAATATAAACGGTCTTACTTGACACATCTTCTGTTAGGATATATCTGGTTGATATATTCTTGTTTAAAATATATCTGATTGATATATTTTTGTAGACACCATTTACGCTTTTGGCATTGGGCTTTGAGCCCAATAAAGATGCGGTATCGTGATAGGCTGTTGGCCCATTAGAGCTGTTCGGTTTTACCGGCCATTGAAGATATACTATCGTACAATTACTTTAAATAAATTACTTTAAATAAATCACTTTTTTGAAAAGACTTATTTTTAAAGTTAAACAAACTTACCCTCTATCAAATATACTTAACACACTAAGGTTTTCTCAAGAAATAAACATACACTAATATAAACCCTAAATATATAACAATTTAAGATGGTCTTAATGACTTTACACTATAGCTTTATTCATCAAATTAATCAAACTTACTTGATTTTCATGCTTTAACTGGCCTAAATGTGTCAAATCCGAACCATTTTCACAATAATACATTTAACTCCTAATCGATTTTTATGCTTTAATTGGCCTAAATGTGTCAAATCTGAACCATTTTCACAATAATACATTTAACTCCTAATTTTTAATATAAGCAACATTTTCTAATCAGTCTAAAAGATAAATAAATATAATGTTATGTCACATTATTTAAATATAAAGAAATCTCTGAAATACTATTCATTTATTAGAATTTTAAGACATTTTTTATTATTAAAAACATTCATTTTTTTAAATGATATAGCTACAATTAAAGGTTAATTATGGCAACCGAATCAACGAACTTTGTTGAAAAAAAAATAATGATTTTTTGGTCACGTGTAATTTTATGGTGCTACTGTCCGAAAGCCCTTGATCAAGGTTGCTCAAAAACATTACCTTAAATCAAAACATTAAAAACACGAGGCAAGCACATTTATACGTTCTAAACAAAAATAAATAAGTTGATAAAAAAAAAAAAAACTAATCACATTACACGAACAAACCTACATGCATCCAAAATTTTAGAAAAAATTAAAATTAAAATTTATCTTCCAGGATCAGATCTGGTCAACGACCTTAACCTAACGAAAAACTTGACCTTTTTATCCCAATTGTTATTACCCCCATTTTGTTCCTTCCTCTTCTTTCCGCTCAAGGCATCCCAATTCTCCGGCGACCCCATCAGCAGCACGCTCTCCGGCGACCTCACTCCAACCGTCGTGTCCTCGTTCTCCGCCTGGTCAGCTACGGCGGCAGCGGCCAGCATCCGTCCCTGCATGGCCGCCAGCACTTCCCTCATCGCCACGTCAGCATCTCCTCTATTCCGCAGCAAAATCTCTCCCACGTGTGCGGGCGTGAGAGACCCACCCGAGCGAATGCAACCCTCAACTGCCTCGAACAGCACGTGCGAGTCTACGCCAAGGTAGTTTCGCGCGAGCTCGCGGAACGCGTGAACCCCACACGTGTTGAGGCTGACGTGGACGTCCATTCGGCCACACCGCACGAGCGCGGGGTCCACACTATCCCTATGGTTGGTTGTGAACACCACAATCCTCTCGTCACCGCAGCAAGACCATAACCCGTCGGTGAAATTCAAAAGCCCCGAAAGCGTCACACGCCCACTCTCCTCGCAGCGCGTGAACGACGCCGTTTGAGACTTCTTTCTCTTCGACAATTTCGCTGCCTGTGTTTTCTTCGTTGTTCTGTCTGCCGTTAAGTCAACGGAACAGTCAATATCTTCGATAACGATAATAGAACGGTTTGTAGTTTGGATCAGTAACGACCGTAACTCGGAGTTATCAGAGACTTTGGTTAGTTCCAAGTCGTAAACGTCGTAACAGAGAAAATTTGCCATAGCGGCTATTAAACTCGATTTACCCGACCCGGGTGGGCCGTGGAGTAAATACCCACGTTTCCAGGCCCGGCCCACTCGATTGTAAAACTCTTTGCCGTCAGCGAAAGCCGTTAAGTCGTTTTTTATTTGTCTTTTCAGTTCGGGCTCGAGGGCGAGGGTCTCGAAGGTGGACGGGTGACGGAAGGGGACGGAAACCCATCCCGATTCGAAGGAGCCCGACCCGGTGGTATTGTTGGTGAAGAGTCTACGCTCTCGCGAGACGCGCTCGAACTCCTCGGCGCGTGCGGTGACGTGGGATAGGTAGGGAGAGAGGAGCGCGTGGCGGTGGCGCTTCGGGAGGCGGAGTGTAAAGCTGCGCTTCTCCTCGAGTGAGTCCTGCGCGGTCTCAACGTGGTGAGTCCATGTGACGCGTTGGCCACGGAAGGCGTCGTGGACGGTGTGGTTCGGGGCGACGGCGAAGGAGATGCGGTTCGAAGAAGGCGAGCGGGAGAGCGTTAACCGGCGGCACGCGGCGCCGGGGGCGTGGTTCGCGGCGTTGAGGTAGAGGTGCACGTGGCGGTAGAGGTCGTTGAGGTCGACGCCGCAGTAGCCGTTGAACTCTGGAATCTCGAAATAGGAATATGGAGAAAGCAGATCTTGCAGAGATTCGTATATGGAATGGAGCAATGAGAGAAGCTGGGATGGCAGAACGTTTTGGAGCACGGTGAGTAACCCTAACAGAGACCACATTTGTGATAATATCTCCATTTTTTGTATGATCTAGTGTTTGCTTGACTGGGAATTGAGAATCGTTGGAAATTGGAAATTGGAAAATGGATTTGAATGGTTTGGGTTACGGGTTCTTATACAGTGCGTAAAAGCAGGAACATGGTTCTGAGAAAAAGAAGCATTGGGTTGGGCATATCGTAGAGTAGGTAAAAGTTAAAGATAAAGATGGTGATGAAGCCGACAGCTTTGCTTTTTGCTTTTTGCTTTGTTCGTTTGAAGAAGTGTGAATGTGATAATTGAGTTTTTGGAGGGTTCATGGCCATAGCCTTGTCCATACACATACATTCCCATGCGTACAGAATCCAGCAAATGCAGATTTTTGCTTACCAAAGGTCCCGTCTTTCGTTTTGTTGCTTGTTTTCTGCTTTGGAATCGAATCGATTGAACGGTTTGGTTCCTGTTGTGGGCTCAAACACCAAAATCACAGAAAAATGCCATGTTTTGCCAATTGCCAAAGTTTCAGCTAACCTTTCAATAGTTATGGACCAAAAGAAAAACTTTCAGTTGTATTTTTTTCCCCCTTTTGGTGCATTTGCTTCTACTTGTTCTACCAGTGAGCATGGATTTATATCGTGGTTTTCGTTGCAGTGTCGAAATTAAAGAAAATTGCATGCAGATATATATGGTTGTCAGTTGCAAATTTTGTTCTCTAAACAATTCTGGAATTTTGTTTTCTCTTGTTACTTCTTCCATTGAAGTTATGTACCGCCATTACTTTATTTTACTTTCTGTAAAATAAAAAGCGGTCATATTAAGAATTAAGAGTATGAGACATATCAATGATCTATCCATCAACTTTTGTAAAAAAAAATATAAAAACTGTCTTACATGTTCCATTCATGAATAATGATATGGGCACTCATAATTTGTTTTGCTATCTCTCTCTCCAGTTACATCATATCTACGTATGTCATTAAAAGTTAGTCTAGTTGGTATGGATCATGCTCATATTTCCCAAATATGTGGGCTTATATTTCCGTGTCGATGCAAGGATTTTGTTAGTAAATAATTATCTTAAAGGTTGCTTTGAGTCTTGAGATCTCTCTTCACTCTAGTAAATCTTTGGGACGTAAGGCACTTAATTTTTGGTTCACCAAAAGAAGATAGTATCTTCTCTCTTTTCTCTCAATGTGAAATAGCATGGGTTGAATATTTCTGATTTTCCTAATGAAGTATGAATTTGATATTTGAATATGAAAAAACTCGTGTTTTGGGTTAGAATTGCATGTTTGACCCTAGAAAAAATGTCAGATTAACAGTAGCCATTGGAAAAATTTACATTATTAGGCTATAATTATTATTCTCTTAAACAAGATCTAAATTTAGTAAATGAAAAGAAAAGAAATCATGAAGAGTTAGACCTTATTAATGTTCCCAACTCTAATTATCTCTTTATATTTACAGGTTCAAGGTTGGATTGAACTTTAGGTATATTCGTTAAAATTCAATTAATTTTTACAAACATCTTGGTCTTTAAGTTGCACCTGATTCCCATAATTCTACAATGCACACGCGCCAGCTAGCTTTAGTAAAGGTCTTAAAGAGATAATCCTCAAACAGCAATGAATCACGGCGGGCGCATGCAGACACTCGGGGTTTGTTACGGAATAGTATGGAGTGGATCTCGTTGAGTTGAAGCTGCTTTTGTTTCTTTCTTGACAAATCGCACTTTATCTTTTCCCCTATAGTTCTAGTTATTTGTGCCTTCAGAGGTCAGAGAATGTTCTGATGAATTATTATAACTCATCAATCACTCATGATGAGTGTGATGTTGGAGATGATTATAAGGGGATGATGACTATATGCTAGTGATGATTGTCATGTTTTATTGCACCGTGTTCAATTGGTAGAACGAACCCCACTGGATAAATTTATATTCACTATTTCTTTTTGCATGGACCCTTTGGATAATATTTTATTCAGCCTCTTCAGGTTTTTCTTATTTTTCACCTTTGTACTTATATGCTGTGTAGAACATTACAGGCGATGACGTTGTTAGATTTCAATACACAGTTGCACAAATATAAAAGTATGTAATTAGATTGTTACTGAAAATGTCGATTTGTAACTTGGTTTGCTTATTTGGTTGGGCAATTCTATGTATATGCTTTGAACTTTTCATGACATTATTTTAGGCTTTTACTTGTTGAGGTGGTGACGGGGTCTATGAGATTGATATGTATAGATCTTTAAAGTAATGCAGATGGTGGTATTCTTTCTTGTGCATTACATTTCTTTTATATCTTTTACATGCTTATATGCTTTTGAAACAAAGTTTCATTTATGCTTCTTTACAGAAATTTGTCTAAATCTCCTTTACTAAAGCAACGCTATTCGCACCATCAGATTATGATCCTGTGGTGTTTGGCTGTCGTTCTTATCTAATCTTTGTTGCCCCTTCAATGGTTTTAGGTATCTGCTTATAAAATGGTTGAAATTTTGAGAAAGGAAACATGGAAAGAGAAAATAAAAGGAGGAGGAAAAGAAAAAGAGGCATGTGTATGGTGGCATTAAAAGCCACGAATATGGAGATGGGCAAAAATTTCAGTGGTCAGCCTTGAGAGAAAGCCCTGCTTAAATGGGGGTATCAAGAATAAAGTCACAAAGAGGTTCTCCCTGGAATGTCAATGATCAAATGGATCATATTCCATCAATGCACGAGAGGCATAGCAATTTCAATTCATCAAGATACTAGTTCAAACTGCTAGTAAAACAGTGTTATGACTATTATTCTTACCAAAAATTCAAATCAAGTTTCTGGATGAATTTCTATATTGGTGTAAAAATGAATAGATAAATCAACTTGTAAATCTCACATTTTAAGAAGTGAAGTTAAGAGGTATTGTTTAAAAGTGAAAGACACCAGTTCATTTTTACTTATGTGAGAAGTTCAGAAACAGACTATCAGTTTGGATCAGCCTTGAGGCAAAGCCCTGTATTGGAATATCAGAATAAAGTGGAAAGTGGGGAATGTCAAATAATGAAGTGGATACTATACCATTTATGTATGACACTTTTTTTACAAGAAGGATTCTTCAAGAAAATGATTCAGAACTGTGTAGAGATCAGTAGTGTTGTTTTGGCTTAATTATGGAAGATTTCACTTCACCTATTTAGTTTGAGGTTTGAATTGATAACCAATTAACCATATAATTTTACTATTTTCTATCATCAATCTAAATCAATTAGTTTAATAATGAGCTGTTGCAGAAGTTTGGTTTGATTAAGAAAAACAAATATATTCTAAAAAGTCGTTTTGATTAGTGATGGGTAAAAAAATCTTTTTTTTTTTATAATTGTCTGAAGTTGTTCTTGTTTTTTACAATAATTTCTTTGATATAAGTATAAATAATGTCTAATTTTTTAAATTATATATGAAAATGAGAATAAATACATACTTATCTGTCCTTGTCCTTATATTGATCCTAATATTATTCTTGTTTAAATGATCAAAATATATATAAATTTATTCAGTAACTATATATATATATATATATATATATATATATATATATATATATATATATATATATATATATATATATATATATTATATCTTGGTTATTAGTTTTATAATTTTTTTTTCTTTTGTTACATAGTTTTTCTTCCTCTCTCTCAAGTATTTTGCTTGTTTTATATCTATAATGTTCTCTCGTATCTTCAAAATATTTGTTCATTTATTATAACATTGATTATGTTTAAATAGTGTATTTTTAATTTCATTGAATCAAATAGTTTATAAATCACACATTTGATTATTATTTTTACTCTTTTTATATTTTTATTTATTATTTATCTTTTTAACATGAGAATGTTTGACTTAGAATTTCAAGTGTTCTATTGTGTAAACCCTTAATTTATTGGGTAACAAAAAAGTTATCTTATTTATTCTCTTTAATCCATAGTTTTTTTTTTCATTTGAAAAAATTTTGTTTAATTAAATTCATCATCTATCAGTGATTCGACTTATTCGATATTTAACAAAATTTCTTAGATTTTGGATGTATTTTCCTTCTTATCATACCCTCAATTTCTCAATGTCTTTGTACAATTTCGTTCAAGTGTATCAAATAGTTTATAAGACATATATTTGATCATTTTTGTAACATCCCAATAAATATAACCAAAGCCATAATTTATTTTTAGGAGTTAACAAGAATAATAAAAGAGAACAGTAATGAATAAGTAAAGCCGTGCGAAAATACTGGAAATTAAAATCGAACTATTGGAAATATATACATCGATTACAAAATAGACCGAACGGTCTAGAATACAATACATTGGCCGAAAGGCCAAAATTGAAAAGATTCAAGTACAGAACGTTTACAAAATTAAAGAAGAAGAAAACGCCTATACTAAGGACCGGACGGTCCAGCATAACGCTCGGGCACTGCTTCCACTGGTTCCTCGATCTGCACAGCGTCCTCCAGAGTTTCTTCCAAAGTAGCTTCCAAGGTATCCTCTGCTCACATCCAAAAGGATGATCATTGCAATGAAGAGAATAGCCGAACAGTCGGATACCGAACGACAACATATACAAGGCAAAACAGATAAGGGTAAGCTTATGTAAATTTAATTTATCAATTCATCATACAAGTTAACCTACAAGACAAACCAATCAATCATGCAACATATCATTATTATACTCAAGACCGACCATAAGACACTGTCCGGACTGTATGAACATGTAGCTCGGTCGTCCCTAGCACCCGGTGTGGTGTAGTAACTGTTCCCAGCTGCCACTCGAGGTTAGTCCTCAAACGGTTATTTACTCTTATAACCGCGGACCTCCTGCCATTCCCACGCATGAGCGGCCTCCCTCTACTTGAGGAAGCGCCCTCACGGAATATCAGGATCAAGGACAACGCCTGAGTCATTCCCACATTCATACTTTACCAATCATTTCCGAGTTCATGAGACATTCCGCCAGTGGAATTCTCTTACTTAATCAAATTCAACGTTCGTTATTACTTCCAAGTTCTTAGGGTGTTAAGAAGAATACCCGATATTCAATACCGAATAGTTTCTGACTAAACATTTCATAAGACCGAGCACTAGATCTATGACCGTGTGCTTTACATGACCGAACATCTTCTGAATGAATAATAATAACAATGGGAAACCGAACACTTCATAAGTTAAGTGTCAGTCTAATACTGAACACTTGTATGACCGAACGTACAGTTTATGACCGAATGTTCTTAAAATTTGTGTACTGATATAATACTTAGCACTTTTAATAAACATCATCAATATAAACCGAACGCTCAGTGTATGACTGAACGTTCTAAATAATTAATAAGAGACTGAATACTTAGTGTATGACTAAGCACTTCCAAGTCGAACGTTCAGTATAAGACCGGACGTTCAGTACAGTAAAGACAATTAATATGAAACCGAGTACTCAGTTTATGACTAAGTACTTCCAATAAACATTACCAATATAAAAACAAACGTTCAGAGTGAACGAACGCTACTATAATAAACATAGTTAACATGAGACTAAGTAATCAGTCTATGACCGAATACGTTAAAACCGAACACTCAGTATAAGACCGAGCGTTCTGTAATGTATAGGTTATTACGACTGAATGAGCAAGTCATTTAGGTTTCGATACAATAATACAAAAACGATCGTTTTAGGGGAAAACCGAACGGTCCTAATGACCTTCGGTCTCAGATTTACATTTTCTCTAAGTTTATACTTATCATACAATTCATACTTCAACATATCATATTCCATTCATAAAAATTCAAACAACATACTTCATATATCAAACATGCATTAATCAAACACACATTCAAAACATACAGAAAATCAAAATTAAACTTTATAAGCTTCCCTTACCTCTATTCCAGCTAAACTTCTAAAGTTCTACGTTAAGATTGCCCAAACGTCCAAAAGTGATCCGCTTGGAAAACCAATCGGTGAGGATGAAAGGTCTTGACACCAGGAATGTTTAATCCGAAAGGAGCAAGGTGATCGGAGATGAAGGGGTGGTCGGAATTCTAGAGAGAAGATTGAAAGTTTAGAGAGAAGGAGGAGAAAATAAGGTTTTCAGAAAGTTGGGTTTGAGGAAGAAGAAGAAGATTGCATGCAGAAAGTGGCTTCAGGATTTTCTTCTTACCTTAAATATGGCCTCCAAAACGGACGGTCGGCCATTTGCATTCTGCCACATATTTTCCACTATCCGGAGATCTTCGTTCTTCTTTGCCGCCGGACGCTTCCCGAGGTTGGGGAATTAATTGCAGTTCAGAGCCTGTCTTCCACTACTTATCCTCGAACACTGAAAGAGTGACAAGTGGACGTCACTAAGGAGAACATTTAATGGGGCGTGACAATTTTTATTTTTATTTTTTATTATTTTGAGAAAAGATTTTGATAATGATGCGAGTGAATTTTTAGAGTTGATGGCCAAAAGGAAAAAAAAAATATATGGAACTACAATTAAGAAAACAAAGTTGGATTATTACTTAGAAGAAAATAATTGGGCAATTACATGAGACTTTGTCTTATCATGGTGAAAAGCAAGTGCTTTAAAGTATCCAACTCTTTAAGTAATTATAAAGAATGTTTTAGCTATACTGATAATTTTTGAGATTGTTGACAACACAATATCTATATCACTCTGGTTTTTTATGATGACAACACATTTTTAATAACACATAAGTTGTTTGATGTGTTACATGTTATGCTGCTTATTGATTGATATCTTGTTGAACATGTTTGTGTTTGTACTGATATGTGAATGCACTGTTACTAAGCTTGTACATGTTACATCATATCCGATTGCATTGCACATGTTTTGAAAGATGAAAACCACATGCACTCTTGTGAACTTAAAACAGTGTGACAAAGCTGACCGTAAAGTCAACTTCATTAGTAATTGAATCGATTGTACTAAAGTCTTTGTACAAATTTTCAGAAACAGTGCTATGTGAGATTTTGCATTGAAAAGAAATTCAATTGTATTAGTTGTTTGATTTGAGATTCTGTTATGCTCTTGCACAGTAACGACTATATTTTTAAAAGTTAGTTGAGCATTGAATGAAAGTCAACTGTAATAAATGAAAATTTAATTTGTTTTACTGAACTACTACTATATGGACTGATTTGTTATAACTGTTATAAAACATTTGACTTGATTAGTAGCATATTCGACTACAAGAGCGTTTGATTTATATAAATATATAAATAGACGAGACTTGTTGTTACTCAGAGACTTTTGACGATCTAAATA
Organism: Vigna mungo; assembly: GCA_036885675.1. NCBI lineage: Eukaryota > Viridiplantae > Streptophyta > Magnoliopsida > Fabales > Fabaceae > Vigna > Vigna mungo. The sequence continues at coordinate 16,122,313 of CP144693.1, read as the reverse complement.
TTTCATATTCTGTTTCAGATTGATTCTCTGAGAATTTAGAGCTCCAAGAACTCATCAAGAAGACGGTGGTGATCTTTCTTGGAAGAGTTTCAAAAGGAGATTAAAGTTGTGCTCATCGCTTGATCAAAATCTGCACATTGAGGTGTTTACGTGTTGATCAAGATTCGTGTTGGCATCCTGTGGTGATTGCTGGACCTGTTGTGATTACAGGGGTTGGACTCGTGGAGTCTGGTACACTTTGAGGATTGTTCAAAGTGGGTTGCAGATTGCAGAAGAGGGGATATCTTGCTGCAAGTCTTGCTGTGTGGTTTGCCTATATTTTGGTTAGAGGGTTAGAGAGGTGTTTTATATTTTTGATGTGGAGGTCTCTATAAAAGCCTTATTGTAAAAACCTTGACCATTACAGTGCATTTGCTTCCTAGTATTGGAAGGACACTGGATGTAGGCATTGAGGCCGAACCAGTATAAAAACCTGTTTTTGAATTCTCTATCCCCATTCTTTTACATTCAGTCGACTTTAATTTTCACGTAGTCTACTTTGCTTTTTCCGCTGCACACGAATTTCAATTACTTACATTTCAAGAAAGTTTATAAAGTTTTGTACTTCGTGTAAAAGATTGAAAAAAGACTCTGATTTTGAAAACCCACCAATTCACCCCCTCTTGGTGTTAAAAAGAAGCCTACATGTTTTCCAACAATTGACACCTTTCATAAAATATTTGAAAAACTAGTCGACTCTGTGTTTTATTGAATCGACTATAGACCTGGGGATGACTTCCTGTTTTCAAACTTTTGGTGAAGGTGCTTCAACAAACAAACCACCTTTGTTTGCTGGTGAAAATTATCTTTTTTCACTGGTGCAAAAACGGGCTATAACGTCACGCGGTCAATGTCTAACTGCCTAATTTGCAACGTTAAAAATGACCGGTGGCATTACCGAAAATAAATTCAATCGCTCCACGTCCTCTATTGAAACCGTTCGCCGACTAATATTTATTAACGACAAACAAAGATCATATAAACGTAATCTAAAATGTGCTAACGTCAAACAAGGGCCAGAACGACGTAAAACAATGACCTTAGAAACACTTAACATCATTTTGAAAAACAACTGACGTTCAATTTAAAATAAAAAAATAATGAAATAGTGGTTTGCTTCCAGCAATATCACTCTACCCACATTTGACGTCCACCATGCTAAATATTCGACGTTTTATATGACAGAGAGTAAATTCGTATTTTATTCTTTATTTCTTTTCTCTTTTAAACCAGACAGAACGTCGCCCACTTTATGGTTTTGACGTTTATACTAATGTAGAACGTCAAAAAATTTGGGGTCTGACGTGATGGTCCTTGGTGTACGAAACCTAGATAATCACATAACTTCAGTTAAGGAATCAATTGACATTCAATACAAAATAAATAAATACAAATTTTGTTCTAAATAATATGACGTCACAATAACAAAAAATGGACGTTGTATATTATAGCTAGTAGTTATTCTTTTACTTTTCTTTTAAATCAACCAATAAAACGTCAATTTAAACTAGCTTTGATGTCAACAATAATTATTTTAAGTAAACATCCATTCATAAAATTTCTCCTATATGAACTCCATCTTTTAATTTTTTTCTTTGCGTTTTCTGTTATCTCCTTCAACTAGTAGTTATTCTTTTATTTTTCTTTTAAATCAACCCATAGAACATCATTTTATACTCGCTACGACGTTTTATTATTTAGTTCCTTTTTTATTATTTTTTCTTTTTCTTTCAAAACAACTATATAACATCGAATTCTTCTATGCATTCGACGTCTACTGAGTTGTGTTTTAGTATAGTTTTGCTCATGTTTTTCGGTAGCCTAGTACCACCTTCTTCCTTTGCTAGTTTTTTCATAAGAAAAGCTTGCGTCTTTTGCATCTCTAATGACATTTCAACCCAAAACCAAAACTGGTCGTTGCCTGGACGCCATGCAAACCGCCAATGAAAAAGAATACGGTGACATGAGAACTAGGCAAGACCCAGGTTCGATTTTGGCAGAAATACCATAAGAGACCAAAAGACGCAAGTTTTTCTTACTAGGGAACTACTAAAGGGAGAAGGTACTAATGCGCTACCAAAAGACACGAGCAAAACTGCACCAAAACAGAACGAAAACTCATTTTAATCGGTTCAAATGGAAGATAATCCATCAAAGACTAATTTAATCGGAGTAAAAGTAAGTTTAAACTATTCAAAAGAGATAAAACGCACATGGAAATGCAATGCCGCGTAGAAAAAAGGCGAGGAGGAAGACGATGAAGTATGTGTAAACACGGGTTTGCGATTTTTGATTTAATAGGAAAAAAAATAGTAAGAACATAAGTTCTTTTTCAAAATTTGTAGAACCCCTGGAACTGCTTTTATAACTTGATGTTTCTTGATTATATGATTCAATTTTTAAGTTTCAAAAAGTTGTTTTCTAGCGAATTAGTGGATCTGATTTCGGAGAGAAAAATTTTTTGGAACTAAAAAATTAATCAATAACGATCAAACTGTGGAATTATATAGAGTTAAGCATTATATTTATAGAGTCAATATTAATGCTCACAACCACTTTGGTAACAACACAAAATTAATGCTCACAACCACTCAAATGCCTTCCACGTTGAAGCCCCCTAAAGTTTGACGTTCTATGGGAATTTAAAAAGGAAAAAGAAAAAAAAGAGTGACCTTTGCCTTCTAATAACGAATAATACGTCATATGCACAAAGAATTCATTTTTTTTTGTTTGATTAAAAGAAAAAATAATATAACCAAAAAGACACTTTGGAAGTCTAAAGAAATTGACGTCAACCTCTTCGTTTCTAGTAGTAAATTGCATTTTCCCATATATCATATAAGTAGACTGCCTTTAATTATTGAAGCCCATATAAGCCCTTTCCCAACAATAATTATTTAAGTAGACATCAATTTATAAATTTTCTTGTAACAACAGTTATGTTAATTTGTAACCACTCCAAGGCCTTTCAAAACGCTACAACTTCAAATCATAAAATTCATAAACTCCTTCTAGGAATTAATAGAGGACATCGAATATCTTCAAAATGGCGCGTTAGTTTAGGTTAAAAAGGAAAAAGAAAAAAAGATAAAAGTAAAAAAAAAGGAGATACCTTTGTCATAATATTAAATAATACGTTCCCTTTGTTGGACGTTCATATCTTAATATTACGTCGATTAGCTTTATTATTCAACGTAATATTGGTGTTTTAAAAACATATATGATATACTGCTACATGCAATGTAATGATGTAAAATTAAAATGGACAATAGCAATAATAAAAGTGATTTGATCATATTTAATCATTTTAAACAATTCAATCACCATTCAATAATGTTTGCCAAAAGAGAATTTTATTAATATTCAAGAGATGATTACCAAACATCCAACCTACAATAGAATTTCATTACTAAATAGAATAGAATAAAAGATTATAAAAAAAGTCTAACTCAACATCCCACCTGCAATTTTCACATGAGTTTTTAATATCATCATCATCTTTAGTATCCATTATTTCCCAAGTAATAGTCTTCTTCATTCTCTAACCATTGCATTGTGTTTGGGAACATAAAGGAGTTGGATTGCACAAAAGTGTTCCATGAAGTTTGCTCCATACATTACCCAACAAAGTTATTAACTTATTTCTACACCTTACAACACGCTTGACATTTCTCAAAAATTGCATATACTCAACCCCCGCTTTTCTTAAATCACTATCGTATGAACATAATAAGATCAAACCATATACATATTTTGCTTCAAGATAACCTTTTTTGGCAGCCATTTTCAAATCATTAATGCCTTTTTGAATATTTCCCTTATATCTAATTATTTCTCTTAATCCATCCCTATACCAAGCTTCAATATTTCCACCTTCTATACAACTTTGCATGAAAATATCAAATGCCCTTGTTTCTTTAAATGACCATGAAATCAACGAAAACTTTTCTAAGGAAATTTGCTGCCATGTATAATTGCGTTTTGTGGCATGCAAAAAATCTCTAGAACATACTTTCATGTTGTAATGATCAATCCAAGATTCATAACTTACCTTTGCAACCACATTAAGCAATAAGTCTGTGGGAAGAGATTTGATTGGAAAAATTGTAGATTTGTCATTTTCTGCGCGTTGTCTTTGTTATCTCTTTGAACTGATTCTTCCATTAGAATGAAATAAGTAGGTGTTGAAAGGCATTTAGGTCGCACTAAAAGTCAACAAAACCTAGTCCCCACTAATATAGTATAGGGCTGACTAGGGATCAATCCAAGGACTTGGCAAAATCAAGTTTATAAACTGTAGAATTAAACCTAATTACTTATTTACAAAAAACTAGGTGGGGAAAAAAATATAAAATGAAATATAAAGAAAGAAACTAAAAATAATGCAATGCATGATTGTATCTATCTAAATGATTAATGCTAAGAAATTAAACTATTGAACCTAAATATGGACTACTAAAGAAACTAAAGATCATATGTATGTAAAACAAGTAAAGAAACTAAATGCTTAATTCTGGAATACAGATGCAGGAAAGAAATGTGGAAGTAGTGATTAGAAATGAATGAATGCATGAAACTAATGCATAAATCCACACTAAACGGTAATTGTTTTATTTATTTCAATATACTATAACTATGTATTCAAAGAAAAGAAAATATCAAAACCTAATAAAATGCATATCATCTAAAATTCTAAAAATCAAAAATAAGAAATGAAAATGTTTATTCAGAGAACGAAATGCGCAATTGAAGAATCCTAATTCTATCAAGGAGAAGTTCTATTGCAAAGCGTGAAAATAAATCTCAAATGAAAAAGAAAATATTGAAACATATTGAATCAAGACTAAAATAAAGCAATAAAACCAAGTCTAACAAAATCCAAAATCTCTAAAATGATACTCTAAATCATGCAAGTACTGGAATCATAAAAGATCAAGACTTAATCAATGCAACTAGAAATTTAAAAGTGCAAACAGAAATGTAAATTGAAACTGAAATTGGAAAGAACAACTTTTATTAAGAACTGGAAATCAAAAACAAAAATACCAGAAATCCCAAAGAACTCAAAGTCTGTCACCGATTGATCATCCTCGAGAATTCCAGTGAAGCAAAGAATGTATCTACCTCTAGAAAGCAGTAAAATCTACAACTAGAGCAAGAATGTGGAAACCTAGAGTCTAGAGCGGTGTCTGTCACCCACCACTTAGTTTCATATTACAAAAACTCCCATTTTATAATGAATGTGCTCTCTGCCCATACCCTTTGTTGCGTTTCAAAACTATGTGTTTCATTAAGCTTGCAATGCCAAAACGCTGTGTTTCACCAGGTGCCTCAAAGCTTCAGTCCAATTCAACCCAACGTCATCAGCCCATTTGCTTCTTGTTGACTCAATTATTGGCCCCTTTGACCAGGGGTTTTTTCTGCAAAAAGAAGAAAAATGAAGAATTAAACAGTAAAAAGGCTATAACAGCAAAAAAAAGTTTTATTTTTATTTTTATTTTCTTGAATATTTTTCTAAAAAGTAAAATAGCATATTTATTTAACTAAAAAGGCAAAATTAACACTAATTATATCAAAAACCTATTTTTATCCTAATTATTCTAAACTATATTAATTCTAATGAATTAAAAGCTAAACTATCCTAAATGAAGAATATTAACACACAAAAATGGGGAAAATGGAGACTTAACAGTAGGCTCACACATGCACGCACAAGCACGCGCGCGCACATACAATATTAAATTAATTAGATAATTGCTTACAACCGTATTTACTGCTTACAGTTGTATATTTATTAAGATCTTGCATCCATAAGTCATTTTCAAAGTAATGACGTTTTCTATCAAAGTAATTATTGAAGCCCATATAAGCCTTTTCCCAACAGTAAATATTTAAGTAGACATCAATTTATAAAATTTCTTGTAACAACAATGTTAACTTGTAACAACTCCAAGGCCTTTCAAAATGCTGCAGCTTCAAATCATAAAATTCATAAACTCCTTCTAGGAATTAATAGAGGACGTCGAATATTTTCAAAATAAACGTGTTATTTTAGGTGAAAAAGGAAAAAGAAAAAAAGATAAAAGTAAAAAAAAGATACCTTTGCCGTAATATTAAATAATACCTCGACTTCCCTTTGTTGGACGTTCATATCTTAATATTACGTCGATTAGCGTTATCATTCGATATAATATTGGTCTTTTAAAAACATATATGATATACTTTGCATGCAATGTAATGATGTAAAATTAAAATGGACAATTGCAATCATAAAAGTGATTTAATCATATTTAATCATTTTAAACAATTCAATCATCATTCAATAATGTTTGCCAAAAGCGAATTTCATTAATATTCAAGAAATGATTACAAAACATCCCACCTACAATAGAATTTCATTACTAAATAGAATAGAATAAAAGATTATAAAAAAAAGTTTAACTCAACATCCCACCTACAATTTTCACATGAGTTTTTAATATTATCATCTTCAATATCCACTAGTTCTCAAGAAATAGTCTTCTTCATTCTCCAACCATTGCATTGTCTCTATGAACATAAAGGAGTTGGATTGCGCAACAGTGTTCCATGAGGTTTTCTCAATACATTACCCAACAAAGTTACTTACTTATTTCTACACCTTACAACACATTTGACATTTCTAAAAAATTGAATTTACTCAACCCCTTCTTTTCTTAAATCACTATCGTATGAACATAATAAGATCAAACCATATACATATTTTGCTTCAAGATAACCGTTTCTGGAAGCCATTTTCAAGTCATTGATGCCTTTTTCAATATTTCCCTTATATCTAATTATTTCTCTTAATCTCTCCCTATACAGAGCTTCAATATTTGCACCTCTTTACAACTTTGCATGAAAATATCAAATGCCCTTGCTTCTTTAAATGACCATGAAATCAAGGAAAACTTTTTTCTAAAGAAATTTGCTGCCACATATAATTGTCTTTTGTGGCATGCAAAAAATCACTACAACATACTTTCAAGTTCTAATGATCAATCCAAGATTCAGAACTTAGCTCTGCAACCACATTAAGCAATAAGTCTGTGGGAAGAGATTTGATTGGAAAAATTGTAGATTTGTCATCTTCTGTGCGTTGTCTTTTATTATCTCTTTGAATTGATTCTTCCATTACAATAAAATGAGTAGACTCACACACGCACGGACACGCAAGGACACGCACGCACGCGCACACCCATAATATTAAATTAATTAGATTATTGCTTACAACCGTATTTACTGCATATAGTGGTCTATTTACTAAGATCTTGCATCCATAAGTCATTTTCAAAGTAATGACGTTTTCTCTCATTTTCAAAGTAATTTTTGAAGCCCATATAAGCCTTTTCCAAACAGTATTATTTAAGTAGAAATCAATTTATAAAATTTCTTGTAAAAACAATTATGTTAACTTGTAACAACTCCAAGGCCTTTCAAAACGCTACAACTTCAAATCATAAAATTCATAAACTCCTTTTAGGAATTAATAGAGGACGTCGAATATTTTCAAAATGGACGTGTTATTTTAGGTGAAAAAGGAAAAAGAAAAAAAGACAAAAGTAAAAAAAAAGGAGATATCTTTGCCGTAATATTAAATAATACGTCGACTTCCCTTTATTGGACGTTCATATCTTAATATTGCATCAATTAGTTTTATCATTCGGTTTAATATTGCTCTTCTAAAAACATACATGATATACTGTTGTATGCAATGTAATGATGTAAAATTAAAATGGACAATTGCAATCATAAAAGTGATTTGATCATAGTTAATCATTTTAAACAATTCAATCACCATTCAATAATGTTTTCCATGAGAGAATTTCATTAATATTCAAGAAATGATTACAAAACATCCCACCTACAATAGAATTTCATTACTAAATAGAATAGAATAATAGATTATAAAAAAAGGTCTAACTCAACATCCCACCTACAATTTTCACCTGAGTTTTTAATATTATCGTCTTCAGTATCCACTATTTCTCAAGAAATAGTCTTCTTCATTATCCAACCATTGCATTGTGTCTAGGAACATAAAGGAGTTGGATTGCGCAACAGTGTCCCATGAGGTTTTCTCCATACATTACCCAACAAAGTTACTAACTTATTTCTACACCTGACAACACAGTTGACATTTCTTAAAAATTTCATATATCCAACCTCTACTTTTCTTAAATCACTATCGTATGAACATAACAAGATCAACCCATATACATATTTTTCTTCAAGATAACCCTTTTTTGCAGCCATTTTCAAGTCATTAATGCCTTTTTCAATATTTCCCTTATATCTAATTATTTCTCTTAATCCCTCCCTATACAAAGCTTCCATATTTCCACACTCTTTACAACTTTGCATGAAAATATCAAATGCCCTTGCTTCTTTAAATGACCATGAAATCAACGAAAACTTTTCTAAGGAAATTTGCTGCCACATATAATTGTCTTTTGTGGCATGCAAAAAATCTCTACAACATACTTTCGTGTTGTAATGATCAATTCAAGATTCAGAACTTAGCTCTGCAACCACATTAAGCAATAAGTATGTGGGAAGAGATTTGATTTGAAAAATTGTAGATTTGTCATCTTCTGTGCATTGTCTTTTGTTATCTCTTTGAAGTGATTCTTCCATTACAATGAAATGAGTAGACTCACACACGCACGGACACGCAAGCACGCGCGCACACACACAATATTAAATTAATTAGATAATTGTTTTAATTAGATAATTGCTTACAACCGTATTTACTGCATACAGTGGTATATTTACTAAGATCACGCTATAACTTCAAATCATAAAATTCATAAACTCCTTCTAGGAATTAATAGAGGACGTCGAATATTTTCAAAATGGACGTGTTATTTTAGGTGAAAAAGGAAAAAGAAAAAAAGACAAAAGTAAAAAAAAGGAGATACCTTTGCCGTAATATTAAATAATACGTCGACTTCCCTTTGTTGGACGTTCATATCTTAATATTACGTCGATTAGTTTTATCATTCGATGTAATATTGTTCTTTTAAAAACATATATGATATACTGTTGTATGCAATGTAATGATGTAAAATTAAAATGGACAATTGCAATCATAAAAGTGATTTTGATCATATTTAATCATTTTAAATCATTCAATCACCATTCAATAATGTTTGCCATGAGAGAATTTCATTAATATTCAAGAAATGATTACAAAACATCCCACCTACAATAAAATTTCATTACTAAATAGAATAGAATAAAAGATTATAAAAAAAAGTCTAATTCAACATCCCACCTACAATTTTCACATGAGTTTTTAATATTATCATCTTTAGTATCCACTATTTCTTAAGAAATAGTCTTCTTCATTCTCCAACCATCTCTAGGAACATAAAGGAGTTGGATTGCGCAATAGTGTCCCATGAGGTTTTCTCCATACATTACCCAACAAAGTTACTAACTTATTTCTACACCTTACAACACACTTGACATTTCTCAAAAATTTCATATAGTCAACCTCTGCTTTTCCTAAATCACTATAGTATGAACATAATAAGATCAAACCATATACATATTTTGCTTCAAGATAACCCTTTTTGGCAGTCATTTTCAAGTCATTAATGCCTTTTTCAATATTTCCCTTATATCTAATTATTTCTCTTAATATCTCCCTATACAAAGCTTCAATATTTCCACCCTCTTTACAACTTTGCATGAAAATATCAAATGCCCTTGCTTCTTTAAATGACCATGAAATAAACGAAAACTTTTCTAAAGAAATTTGCTGCCACATATAATTGTCGTTTGTGGCATGCAAAAAATCTCTACAGCATACTTTCATGTTGTAATGATCAATCCAAGATTCAAAACTTACCTTTACAACCACATTACGCAATAAGTCTGTGGAAAGTGATTTGATTGGAAAAATTGTAGATTTGTCATCTTCTGTGAGTTGTCTTTTGTTATCTCTTTGAACTGATTCTTACATTACAATGAAATGAGCATACTCACACACGCACGCACACACACATACAATATTAAATTAATTAGATAAGTGCTTTAATTAGATAATTGCTTACAACCGTATTTACTACATACAGTGGTATATTTACTAAGATCTTGCATCCATAAGTCATTTTCAAAGTAATGATGTTTTCTCTCTTTTTCAGCTCTCTTCTTCTTTCAACAACGTTCAACTTCTTTTTCTTTGGCTTCTTTCATTTTTGTTTATAATAATCTCGTTTGAAACTTTGTTCATTTTCATGCATCTTCGTTTAAAATAGGTACGTGTATTTTATTTATTCTTTTGGTTATACATTTGTTTTAAAATGAAAATTTGGTTTTTATTTTTATTATATTTTACATGTACTAGATTTTGAAATTTGGTTTGAAAAAGTATTCAACGGATTTTGAAATTTATAATGTGAATAATTTCAATAATAATAAGAATTGAAAATTCAGTTTAGAGAAACGTCGAATTTTAAAATTTAGTTTAGAGGAACACCTTATTTCAAAATCTGGTTAATAAAATCAATATATTTAAGATCTCATCGAATTTTAAAATCTTATTTAGGAATTTACCAGATTTTGAAATCTGTTGGTTTAGGAAACTCACCAGATTTCAAAATCTGATTAAAAAACTCATCGAATTTCAAAATCAAGTTAAGAAATTCATCGAATTTCAAAATTCGATTAAGCTTGCTTCAAATTTTGAAATTTAATATTGTTTTTAATATATTTTTTAAAAAATTTATATATATATATATATATATATATATATATATATATATATATATATATATATATATATATATTGCCTTTTTAAAATTTATTTTGCCTGCTTTGTTTTATGAATTTCTTTATCTCTTGTTATTATTATTATTATTGGGCAAGTGAGTTACTTTTTGGTGATGTCATGTTGTAGGTGGTTATAGTCTAAGATGAAAGATTATCCTTTAAGTTTTATGGAATCACAAGTAAATTCCAACTTCATATCAAATTTATCTTATTTTATAAATGAAATGTGTAAGGGAGATTACACAAATAACTTTACAATTGATCAAAATTTTTTTCACACGTGATGAGTTAATTCGGTGGGTTTGAGGGGTTGCTTTTGATCTTAGTTTTGTTGTTGTCATAAGATCTGATAAAGCTAATAGTCAACTTGGGAGAAAGACATATGTATTGTTAGGATGTGAAAGGGGTGGAAAGTACAAGAAATACAAATATGATGTTCAACCTTGTATATCTGGCATAAGAAAATGTGATTGTCCTTTTAAATTGAGAAGCAAACCAATTTCTAATGGAGAGGGGCGTGTATTGAAGGTAATGCGTGGATATCATAACCATGACTTATCACAAACTTCAGTTGGTCACTCTTTTGTTGAGAGATTAAAATCCACTAAACACTCATTACTCGTTGATATGACTAAGAGTTAAGTGAAACTTGCAAACATTCTCCTTACTCTAAAAGAAAATCATAAGTGTAATGTGACAACAATCAAGCAAGTATATAATACAAGATACACTTATAAATGATCATTGAAAGGTTTGAGAACTAAATTACAACAGTTGATGATGATGTTATAATGTGATAAATACAACCACTGGAGTAGATGTGTAAACGAATCTAAGGTGGTAAATGACTTCTTTTGGACACATCCTAATACAATTAAATTGTTGAATGCATTTAATATTATTTTCTTGATGGATAACACCTACAAAATCAACAAATATTGGTTTTCATTGCTTGAGATAGTTGAGGTCACATCAACAAGGTTGACTTTCTTAGCTACCTTTGTATTCTTATCAAGTGAACAACAAAATAATTTCACTATGACATCTAAAGGTGGTCCACAAGTCATTATTAGCGACAAAGACTTAAGTTTATGCCATTGACACTATATTCCCTGAATGTTATTATCTCTTCTGTCATTTCCACATTCAAAAAAATGTGTAAGCCAAGTGCAAAATGCTAGTGAATTCTGAGGCATGGGATATTGTCATGGAAGCATGGGAAAATGTCATGGATTATGAACATGAGTCAATCTTTAGTGATATTGTTGATTGTCTTTATCATACTAGTAATTCATGACCTTTATTATTTGAATATGTCAATGACTCTTAGATCATTCTGTATAAGAAACACTTTGTAAAGGTGTGGACAAGCCGAGTAATGCATTTAGAAAACACAACATCAAACATGTATGTTTGAATCTTATTTTATTTAGTTGTTTTTGTTAGATGTTTTATGATATTGTTCATGTCATTTGTGTCAGGGTTGAGTTTGATAATTGGAGCCTGAAGAAAGTATTGGAAAGAAGTATGAGAGATCTTTGCTTCTGTTGGGATGCAATTCATAACGTCATCATCCTACAATATAATAAAATAAAGGCATCGTTTGAAAAAAGTTTAGATCTTATTAGTGACACTTTTAAGCCAAGAAGGTATAAAAGATTGTTTGGATATGTACCAAAATATGCTTTGTGACTCATTGATCAAATTTTGAATTTCTTTTTTATTAAAATTTTTTGTTTTTAAGTATTTGATTAATTAAAAAGTAATATGATTTAAAAAAAATAATTTAATATTTCAAATAAGTCAATAAATTAAATTTATTAAAACTAATTCAAAGCATAAAAAGAAAAAGATAATACAATATATCTATAACACAAAAATAGGAATAAGTCTTGAATCTTGAGTCACCCATCATCTAATTTTTATAAAAATTAATTGGTTTAAGTTGAGTTACATTTCACCCAATCATAATTTTAATTGAGTTTGATTGAATCGAGTTAAATCACTTGATAACACAATCTAATAAACACTTGCATTAAATCAAATAAATTAAGACAAGAAAAAAATAGATATCACAAATTCAAGGCAAATCTAATTACATAGTTAGATAAAAATAAAAAGGTTTCCTTTTTTTTTTCTTTCAATCAACATCTATGTCGAATTTAGAAATGATTGGTGTGAAGTTGTGGTGAGAGTGGTTGCAAGGTAGTGCAATGGTAGACTGTTTTAGTGGTTGGATTGCTTTTGTTTTCTTATGGAATATTACAAAATATATTAGGAATCGGTTCGGTTGATTCCATGTCTTTTTGCTCGATGTTGATGTCTCATCTTTGATGTAACCATTCTTTAATTACCACTTCAATTGATTTTAATCATCATCTTAATATGCATATATTTCTTTTTATTGTCATAAACACTCCCTTTTCTCATTTCCAATAAAAAATTCCCTTCTATATTTTGTTAAAGTTGATATGTCAATCTAAACACGAAAAGATAATTTATTTATTTTTTCTATCAAGTTAGTAAAATTTATTATAATATTTTTCTATTTATTTTTCATGCACTTTTATTCAATTCAAATAATTTCAATTTTCAGTCTCTTCATAGTTTTCAATTCAAGGTTTATTATTGAATACACAAAAGTTGTAGGAAGTCAAGACTATAATATTTTTATATATGTTTTTCTCTTTCAACCCACCTAATTGTGATAGAAAGAACGAACTCTATAAATATATAAATAATTCTACTGTATTTCTTCGTGAATAATTTTTAAACATATTTATAAAACAACTCTATGTATAAAACATTAATTTGAAAAAAAAAACACTTATCCTAACTTGGATTCTTTTGTTTTTCTTCCTGACTGGAGTAAATTGTATTATTTAAAGGTGCAATTTTAAATATGACTTTCGAAAGAAAAGTCTTCTCTTAATTGGCATTTATGTTGCACCACCAATCATGGTTTAATTTAATTCATCGAATAAATTAATCAAAACATTTTATCGGTTGACTAATCCGTATTTAAAATTTAACACTTCACAAATATCCCTGAAAAAATATTAAAATCTGAGCTTTTTCAATTTATTTATATTTTTTAAAAGTTGTCTTAGGATGTGATTGTATTATAGTTTTAATATATTTATATTCATCAAAACATTATAGTATAATATAAACCTAACACTATGCCAGTCTAAAGAAACCTTATACATGCACTGAATAAAAAGGTCAAAACATGGACAAGTCTTCGCAGCCATTTTTTAACACATTTTCTAAAAAAAAAAAAAAGAAAGTGAAAAATTAAACGTCGCCTGAGAGATTCGAACTCTCGCGGGGAAACCCCATGTACTTAGCAGGCACACGCCTTAACCACTCGGCCAAAGCGACGTCGTTAGAATCAATGTCCACTAAATTATATTTATACAATAATTTTATGTTGTTGAAAGGTTGCATTAGGAAAGGTACCAAACGGAAGGAAACAAAAAAAGGAAAAAGCGATAGAGAAACGAACCATTAGAGAGTCGGTGCGGGTCCCACCTTTTTCTCTCTCTCTAAATTCCTCACCCAACTCAACACCTCACACTCATTATTATTACTGCTTCTCTCCTCATTCCTCCGCCACCGCCACCACCACCCTCTCCTCCGATGGCGACGGCGGCGGAGCCAGAAGCGAAGACCTACTGGTGCCACGAATGCGATATGAGCGTGTCCCTCACGCTCCTTCCCTCGCCTCTCCTCTGTCCCCACTGCCACACCTCCTTCCTCGAACTCATGGACTCTCCCTTCTCCCAAAACGACGCCGAATCGCCCCTCTTCGACGTCGTTTTCCAGGACGCGCTCTTACTCCTCTCCCCCAAGCCCCTCCCCTCCAAACCCCGCCCTCTCCCCTCCGTCAACGTCACACCCTCGCTCCTTTCCGCTCTCGACCCCAACGGCGTCGTTTTCTGCGCCGTGTGCAAAGACCAAATTGTCGTCGACGCCGAGGCCAAACAGTTGCCCTGCAAACACCTCTACCACGCCGATTGCATCACGCCGTGGCTCGAGCTCCACGCGTCGTGCCCGTTGTGCAGGCTCCGCCTTGAGGAAGAGGCGGCACAGGAGGAGGAAGACGAAGGTGACGGCGTGGTGACGGAGATCCGGAGGGAGCTGATCGCGAGGCTCACGGAGTTTACGGAGGAGGATTTCTACGGGCTGAGGACCACGCTTAGCCACATTGCCTCGCGCCACGCGCTCATCGAAGAGAACGAGAACCTCCTGCAAATTGGCGAACCTCAAGGTGCCCAAGCGCCTTTGCTATAAGGTGTTGCTCTGTCTTTTCTTTTCTTTGTCTTAGATGCATCGCTATTTTTTAGTGCTAAATAAATTACACCAGAATTCTGCTCTGATCAACTAGCTACACTGTAATAAACTCTAGAAGTGGCAAATAGAAAGAAACTTACAATATATATATATATATATATATATATATATATATATATATATATATATATATATATATATATATATATATATATATATATATATATATATATATATATATATATATATATATATATATATATATATATATATATATATATATATATATATATATATATATATAAATTCCATTTCTCTTGCTATTCTTCTCCAGTATAATTGCTTATGGAGAAAGTCTTCAACCAGATCCTCTTTGTAAACATATATTGTGCTGATTATATTGTGATAATTGTGAGTTTTAAACTCCAATTTCGGTTGGAGTTGGAGATGACCATTGAGAGAGTATAGAATTTTGGTTAGGCTAATGTGTGTGTGTTGTAAGTGTTGAAGAGTGTTATTGATGACCAATTCTAATTGTGTTTTTCAACTGGGATCTTGAAATTTGAAGGTCGATTTTGTTGAAGGAGGGAATATTTTATGATTACTGAGTTGATATTACAAATTCAAGATTGATGAAACTTGAGATTTTTGGTGGTTTGTTTCTCTTCAAAACTGTTATGAATTTGATGTTTGTAGTGGACCTGAAGCTGGTTTTCCTCCCTCCATTTGAGTTGGGGAAGGGGAGGATTGTCAGCAGACTAAATCCGATTCTATCTTTATGTGCTAGAATGGAATTTGATCTAAGAATTTTGATTAACAGCTTAATGAATAAATTGTTTATTTAGATGAATAATGAAGTCTTATGTAAAAGAGGATAAAATGAATTGAGCTATTTGATCATGTTTGGGGACATTGAATATGATCATGTTTGGATATTTTTTTCCGAAAGTATTTATAGGGAAAAATTAAGAATGAAAAAACATTATTATACGATAAAATTTATTTACTTATTATTTAAAATAACCTTTTAGAGAAAGTTAAAATCATTTAACTTCTCCTTACTGTTGATTTTACCTTTCAGATTAGCTAAATTTAGATTATGAGATAAAGTTATTTCACTTTTGCTTATTTTCTTTTTTTCGTAAGTGTTCCTATAGGTGTCAAGTGAGAAATTTATCAAATAGGAGCCAAAATGAAAACCTATGAAAGCCAGGTGCAGCTTGATTCATTTAATCTTCAAAGTTTCTTTTTATTCTAATAGCACTCATGGAGAAATTTATTCAAATAAATTTTAGATACGGTTAAATGTTATCTTAGAAGTTACAATTTAGTTTTATTTTTTGGTAAGCTATCTTGTAAAGGTTGAAATAAGATAAGAACAGCTTACCAAGAAATCACAAGTTATTTTCATAAACTCTCTCAAAACTTAAAAAAAATGCTTAGATTAAATGGAAGCTTAAATAAGCTCAAAATAAGTATAGCATCTTTAACCATTTTCTGTTTGCTGCAGGATAGTCAATAAGTACTAATAATGCCTTATGGGATAATTAACTTGCTCTTATCTCTTTGTCACTCTGTTTTATTGATCATATATCTTCTATTGAAAGGGACTCAATTGTTGCTTATAAACTAATGGTGCTGCTGTTATGGTATATGATTGCAGGTATATAGTGTACTAAAATAATGTTGAAGTTGTATCACATAGATCGTCTTATCAAGTGTAAATCTGCACCGACGATTATGCTGCTTCTTTTCTTTCCCTCCTTTTTTGGGAATCTCCAACTAGCTAGTTGTAGTGTTATGGTAAAAAATACAATAAATTGATGGAGTGCAAGAGTAACATGCGCTTCTCTTCTCGTCTTCCACAATCTATCTTGGTCCTAGGAACTGTCTTTCCTTAAGCCAAATTTCCCCTCCATTTTAGGCAATAAAATATCGTGTAAAATTTAGCTTTCTTTTTGTGTTATGTATGAATTGATCAAGTGGATGGATCCTTCCCCCTGAACATGTTTTCTGTTTTGGCCTCAGTAGATGATATTTTGTAGTTATGATAAGAGATTATTGAGGGATTGAATTATTTGAGTGTAGGCTGTGTACCATGGAAAAGCCTTAAAATGCTTGTTGTGTGCAAGTTGTGTTCTGATTTATGATTAATGAATGAATATAGCTGGTTAATTATATTGTCACCAATTAGCTAAACATCAACCTCTTATATTCCAAATGATTATTGTGATTGAATTTGGTGCTTCCTAGAGCTGGTAAATGTTTTATTTAAACATAAGCAGTGTGTATAAAAAATAAGCAGTTGTAAACGTTAAATTTTCCATCAGAAGAAAGACAGGTGAATAAGATCCTTGCTCTCTAACTTCATTCGCGTTTTATGACTCGTAAATTCAAATTGAATTTCTATCTTATAATAGAACTTCGTCTTATGTTATGATCTTCTAAAGAACATCATGTAAGAAACTTAAGAAAATATGATCTAAGAACCATATGAGGAAAAACGATCTTATGATTTAACTAAATTTAGTGAGTTTTCCTATCAATTAACTGTTTTGTAATATTTTTTTAACAGAGTCTTTAGATAAAAGTTTCACTCCTACAAAATTAGATTTTATTTGTCAGGACTGAAACTAAAAACTCAAAATATATTAAAACTAATTTTTAAAGTTTAAAATTTATACAAAATGACCTTAGCCCACACGCGTCAGAGGATATGAAGAATGTTCGGACAATTTTTTTCTTAAAGCAATAAAAAGTATAATTTTAAAAAGATAAAACGAGTTTCTTAGCAAATTAAAATTAATTTATTTAGAAGTTAAATTTAGTTTACATGTAGAAATCATTTCTATGAATTAACTTTAATTGACAAAGAAACCTCTTTTTTTTTAATTTCTTAGTGAGAAGTTTGTACAAGAGGAAATAATTAAGAGGTTACCTAAAAAAGGGTTCTTGTTGGCATTCACTGATTGATGGATTCATAGATAAAGTTTTGATGAATTGCATTTTGTGAAGTACCTATGTCCCACATCGATCATAGTTCCTAAAAAACGTTAGCAGTCACCCAAAACGGTTCATTAGATATCACTTTAAAGGGTTGCCATTGCCAACTTTATGATGGTAAGACAGACACGTACGTACAGGTTTTGTTTTTGTTGTTTGAATCGAAACGCAAGCAGATGGCACCCGTGTGGTGCAAGTCAAGTTATTAACATTTCCTTATGTTCCATTTCACGCTACACAATTATTTTCAACAAAAAAAAAAAAAATAACAACTTTCTTCTACCATTAAATTTTCTTCATAAATTTTTCACATAATTCATATTGGATTTTTCATCGTGTGTTGTCAGCGATGGCTAAAAGCAAGGTGAGAAGAAACTTCGTTGGCTTGTAAGACAAAACAATAAAATAATTATTAACTCATAAGAACAGAACCATATCAGATAGAACCGATGAATCAGCAGCTTGGATACCAAATTGACCAAAATTATATATTTCATACAAAACGTGCTCAACTTATCCTATTCCCGATGGGTCAACATGCAAATATGATACTTTATTGCCATTACACTCTCAACACGTATTCGTACACGTCAATTTCTAGATGGCAAAACGAAAGTTCGACCTCATGAAACACTGGGTCAAAATTGCATGTTTACTTTTTCCAAATCCTTCAACAACTATAAAAGCAACTATGCATGCTACTTTCTCTCCACAATTCGTTCATCAATAATCGCTTACATTATCTGTGTTGCCACAAAAGAACTTCAAAAGATGGAGAGCAGCTTAGCAGACATCCTCATCAAGGTTGGTGTCTTCATACTGGTTCAAGCTTTGGTGTACCTTATTCTTTCCAATTCATCAAACATCTTCTCCAAGAACATCAAAAGATCCCACAGCTTCAGGCCAGCACGATCTGCCAGCATTCGTCGGATGCTCGCTTTCATCTCTGATTTCCCACAAGAAGGGGAACCTTCTCCTTCTCCAAAGGCTCCTCAATCACCCTCTCTTTAAGTCATCGTCATTTGTAAGGTTTTAAGATTACAAATTTCACAAGCTTCAGACAATAGGTTGTAGGTGGCCTGATTAAGGTTCAGAAACCTCAGAATCATTATGTTCTGATTGTAATTTCAAAAACCTTAAACCAGACCAAGTTGTGTGTAAATTATTTGTATTTCTTAGTGTGTAAGGCCATGGTATTGTTGAAGTGGTCAAAGGGTCTAAAATTATTGGCTGTATAGGTATTGAATTCTTTTGTTCATTCATTTTTTTTATGACGAATTTTGTACTGTATTTCTGAATTTCTGAGTGGATAATGTTGATATTCATTTAGTTTTATCTCTTGTTTCCATTGCAAGCTCTAAACGAATATAAAACTTCTTAACGTATTAGCATAAGTTGCATTATATATGGTTAATTATGGGATACAAGTGATTTAGACTTTCTTTAAATACTAATGATCTGACATTATTGAAACTATTGTAGTCGGATAATTGTCTGTGTTACTATTTAGTATATATCGTAATTTTGTTCTTAAAATCCATTTGAGTATATATTACAATAAATATATTTATAAAAACATATTGTATAGTCAAACACTTCTACATTTATGCATGCTTTTAAAATACCCAATTGCAAGTAGAAAATATGTCAATTATTTTTATTCATAACAGAAGCATTTGGCAGAGTTGAGTTGGATTAATTAATTTTTGTTTTTGGACTTGCTTCTTGTACCTTTAGTTAATAGAATCTAAACCCAATATCATTAATTAGTTTGTTATCATAATGTAAACAAAATTAACAAAAGAAAAATGTTGCAACATTTTTGTAGATAAGTGTAATATTATTTTTTATGTTGAAAAATTTGGAGTAGAAGGTACCTAAATATTTACGTTAAACTCGAATATAGTCTTAAATGAATAATGAATTTTACATTGGATTTCAAAAACATTTGAAGTGAATCACTTTACATTTCAAAAACATATATTGACATTTATTTGATACATCTAACAAAAATAAAATAATATTAAAAGAGTAAATTTTTACAACTTTTTATATAAAAACACTAGTACAAAAATCATATTTTATGACGTACAAAAACGAACTATGACGTACATAGTTTGGTACGTTATAATAGGTTTATTCATTTTATGACGTAGCAAAAATTTAATATTATTCATGACGACGTCTTAATTATATATCTCTTTAACATAAATTTGAAGATGTTGTAAGATGTATTTTATTGGATTTAATATGTGATTTTTGTTATATATCATTCAATTTAATTAATTTATTTTTACTTAATTTAGAATCTTCAATTTATACTTCAATTATTAATATATTTTTTAGAAAAATATAAAATTTATAAATTTTTCTTTCTTATTTATTGAAATACATTAATTTAGTAAATTTTTGCTAAGTCATAAAATGAATGTGTAGACCTATTATAACGTACAAAACTATGTACGTCATAGTTCGTTTTTGTACGTCATAAAATATGATTTTTGTACTAGTGAAAAGGTAAAAAATAAAAAAAGATAATATCAAATAAAAAATTTATATGTACTAGAAGTTTTTTCATCGCATAAATTACCATTTTCCTAAGACCTATTAAAAACAACAAAACTCATAATCTAATATACAATAATCTTATATATATATATATATATATATATATATATATATATATATAAACAATCTAACACTAGTTATTTTTAAAGAATTTTTAAAAAATTAAATCAATGTTAAAAATTTAATTATTAAAATAATATTAAAGTCTAACAATAAAATTAATGGGTGTATACAAAAAATTTATTTTTGTTTTTGTTTTTCTTATATAATGTTTTGAGAGGAAAATTTATCTAAGTGTAGAATGGACACTGATTTCAACTAAAAGTTCTGTCGATAACTACCTTATCCAAAGTTTAAAAGCTGCGATGATTTATATTTGAAAAGTTGAGATTGATGCGTACAAAACAGGAAAAGAACTAATTTGAAAACATTAAGATATTCCATTTAGAGCCACGCTTTACACAGACGCCAACGTCTTTATTCTATTCTAAAGTGTTGGAAACTATTTCTTTCAAGTAATAATAAACTAAATTAATTCAGCATACGTTATTTAGTTATGGAAATTACAAAATGTTCATAATAATATTTTAATTTGTACCTACAAATCTATAAAAGAAAATAGTACCAAAAATTGCAACAAACCAACCATGATTATTAATGTTTAGTAATTTTAAGAATTAAAATGTGACCTATCAATTAGTTTATAGAGAAATCTAAAATGGTTTTTATCTTTTGGAAAAATAAATTGCTTGGTATACATAATTTGGGAGACTCATTTGGTGTTATTTTGTATCTTACAAGCAAGAGACTAAATTATTATTTTTGTCTAAATAAGCCTGTTTTGTGTTCTTATGTATTTTTACTAAAATAAAATGAAATACAATAAAATAATTGCATTCTCGGGATAATTAATTATTCAAAAAAAATTGTCAAAGGCAATGCTATTTGGTTAGAAGAAGAAAAAGTTAAAAAATGATACATTTAGCTATGTGGATCAAACATATAAGGTAACAAGAGTAACCCATTATGTATAAAATCCTTGTCAAGATTGGTTAGTAACTGTTATTTAAAGGGAATTTGTATAGAGGAGATCACGGTAGGCATAAGTGTCACGAAAATATTAATTTACCTAGAATGAGGTTTAAGAAAATCCACAAGAGCCTTTGATAAAAAAAAAAGAAAAGAGAAAATAATAATGTACTATATTTTACAATTATTTGCATGTGATTATATATTTGTTTTAAGTAATTTAGAAAATAATTTAGAGACTATCAATTAGTTTATAGAGAAATCTAAAATGGTTTTTATCCTTTGGAAAAATAAATTGCTTGGTATACATAATTTGGGAGACTAATTTGGTGTTATTTTGTATCTTACAAGCAAGAGACTAAATTATTATTTTTGTCTAAATAA
The DNA here is from genome assembly GCA_036885675.1 of Vigna mungo. Lineage (NCBI taxonomy): Eukaryota > Viridiplantae > Streptophyta > Magnoliopsida > Fabales > Fabaceae > Vigna > Vigna mungo. The sequence goes on along the minus strand of CP144693.1, from coordinate 16,100,194 downwards.
GCCTGTTTTGTGTTCTTATGTATTTTTACTAAAATAAAATGAAATACAATAAAATAATTGCATTCTCGGGATAATTAATTATTCAAAAAAAATTGTCAAAGGCAATGCTATTTGGTTAGAAGAAGAAAAAGTTAAAAAATGATACATTTAGCTATGTGGATCAAACATATAAGGTAACAAGAGTAACCCATTATGTATAAAATCCTTGTCAAGATTGGTTAGTAACTGTTATTTACAAGAAATTTGTATAGAGGAGATCACGGTAGGCATAAGTGTCACGAAAATATTAATTTACCTAGAATGAGGTTTAAAAAAATCCACAAGAGCCTTTGATAAAAAAAAAAGAAAAGAGAAAATAATAAGGTACTATATTTTACAATTATTTGCATGTGATTATATATTTGTTTTAAGTAATTTAGAAAATAATTTAGAGACTAGTTTATACATTACATTCTTGATCACTCAAATTTTGATATCTGAAATTAGATTTTAATTTCCAAATCAATTATAATTTTTTTTTATATATTTTATAATATAAACTATTTTAGATATTAATATTTTTTTAGTTTATAAATTTGTATTTGAAATTAAAGAAACACTAAAAAGAGGGTTTTAATAATGTTTTAATAACATTTCCAAATAGTGTTCAATATTACGTTCGAGGGTTAGAAGATTATGGTTAAACATCTAAGTTTAAAGAATGTGTCGAAGGAAAACTTGTTTAAACACAAAGACAACAAACTACACTTTTGTTTTTATATTGGTTTGTTCCAAACTAAGTTACGTCAAGTTTTTTCTTAAACCTTTAAAGGGTTTAACTACTCCTTATTTATAAACTAACAAAACTCATTAGACAAGTTTCACCACTCCTGATATCAACACTAGTCCAATTGATTAGAACGTTTAACTCCATTGAGTTAAACTAACAAATATTTGAATTCACTTATGAATCTAAAACAACAAAGTGTTTTTGAAAGATTTACAAGACAAAATATTACTCATAGAGAGAATATAAAAACAATACAACGAACTTTTGAAAACTTGTAAAACATCTTTTCAAAGATAAGTCTAAAGAGCTTAGAAAGAGAACAGAGAGTGTAGCAATAATCTTGATGACAAAAATTCTTCTCTTCTCTTCATACATTCTTCTTTATATATGTAAGATTCGCAATAAATAAAATAATTATTGATTTTAGTATTTTATTTATTTATGTGATTTATAATACTATATGGTCAATTGTGATGTGTTATTGGATAATGAAATTATGGTAGAATGAATATGAATTTATTTAAATTTAGTTTTATTATTAAATCTCGAAATTTTTGAAGAAAACCTTATATATTAATGTTTGTGTTATTGCCTCAGAGAATCTGAGTTGATCTAGTAATAGATGAATGGGCTTCTATGTGTACTTAAATCATGTTAATTTCCTGCAGCCTACTAAGTTTTTTTTTTTATTTATTTTGATGAGGTCATGTTGGGGTCCACGAAAGTATAATTGGAAGAGGTGGGTCATTAGGGGGTTATGGGAAGTAGAAAGAGAAAAGAGAAAACAGTTTATTTTTTTTGAATATCTGTTAGGGTAGGAAATATAGGGGGACTTGGTCTTTGGTTTTATTTATTAATTAATTATTTTATTTTTATTTGGAGAGTGACATGCACGTAGAGGTAGTTTTTCTAACTGATGCAACGGGAGGAAATAAGAAAGTGGGTCTGGGCTTTAGGATTTTCTAAAGGCTTATAAATTAGCTTGGAGGAAAAGGATAGGAGTAAGAAGCAAAACCCTAGTTTTTGTGAGTGAAAAGTTGTCACTGGGAAGGAGAAGCAAGCAACACATCTAGCTACGACAAGAAAGGTGATCCGTCAACATTTTTTTTTACATTCGGAACCGTGAGGAAATCCAAGGTAAGGGGAGCAACTCAAAAATCTATCTTAGTGATTGGGGTATTGGGTAATGCTTGTATGGGTTGGGAATTATTTTCTTGATATATCTGTTACCTTCGGCCTATGTGCGAATTGCTAGAGGCTTGCTTTGCATGTGTAATGCTAGGTTCGTTGTGATGTATAAAGAGTATGCATGAGGAAGGGTTTCACATTTTATTATTTGGTGAGTGTAAGTATTGAATTGTCATAAGGTTTACAAACTAAAAAGGGATAGTTTGAGGGTGCAGTACAGTTGTAGGGTTTCATGATGGGAGACTAGGTTTTAAGTGTATTGTTTTATATCTTGAAGTTAGATGAATGAAGATAATACTGTATTACTTGGGGTAGGAATAGGTCTCGAAAGAGTTTTAAGTAATATAGATAAGTTGTAAATGGGTAAAGGGGAGTGTGGTTATCCTGTTTTGAGCGGCAGGAAAGAGAGGATGGGTTCAGGTTTTAAAGGAAAGAAGTGATTGAATGAAGGAAGTAATAGGAGTTGTCTTTGATGCATGGTTTTTCTACTTCCAGTGAGCTACGTAAATTTTAATAAAGAAAGAAACATGTTTCCTTATTCATAGGTTTATGTTTTAATTGATAGAGAATTAGAAGAAAAGAAATAAAATATAAATGGTGCTATGTGTAGGTATGTGAATATATGTTTCTGGGTTCTCTTTTTGTAAAGGATGGAATTGTGAGTTTTGCTTCCAGACGGGTTTCATATATAAATGTATATATAGGACATGAATTTTGGCATGCAGGAGGTTTAATATGGGAAGAAAGAAATTTTTATGTTGAAAGGGTATTCTAAAAAGATGCATTAAACTTACGGGAGAGAGAAAACTAGATGATTGTATTTGGAAAAATTTTAGGTGGGTAGGTCCGGCGGATGATGAAAAAAAAAAGAAGTCATTTAGATTGAATAATAAGGAAACGGTAAAAAGGGTATGAACCTTTCATTTTTGCACGGTCATTTCAATATTGGAAAGACTTTTAACATTATTATAATATAAGTTATATATATATATATATATATATATATATATATATATATATATATGTAATAAAGTGTGGTTATGTGGTAGATAAGGAACTTTTTTATTTATGCGTAAGTCAGGTGGTAAAAAGAAATGCTTTGTTGTGTACCTATAACATGATCATTGTGTTTTCCGTTTCTTTGCCAACGTTCTTTGATTGGAATTTTGTTATGTTTTACGTTTCGAATTTGATGGTTATATGTATATTACTGAGAGTACATGTGAAAGGGATTGAGATGTTAGTTATAAATTTTATGTGCATGAAATTGTGATATGAACATGAA